>CM029919.1:31780000-32980000 GCA_017639245.1 Myiopsitta monachus
TTCACTGCAAGGATGCTGCTGACTAGTAGGAAAATTAAGAAATGCAAAAGAAAATTCAGAGAAAATAAGTGTTTCCACAGTAAAAGCAATAAATACTTAATTAAAAATAACATTAATCTGTACATTGCAAGCCTGCTTATTTTCTGAAGAGATTTGTGGTATATTTGCAGGGGATATAGGCAACCATGAAGTGAAAATTTACCGTTTTGAGTCTTCTGTGAAGCTGTTTTCTAAATGATCTGTAATTAATAGCCATACATGTGCATAATGCATGCTTCTTTTTGAGCTGCAAAGTATAATTCAGTACTCGTAACGCGCAATGCCTTTCAGATTTATTTTCTAGACCATTAAACCATCTTAATCTAGAATAACCATAAAATTATATTTAAAATGCAGTGGTTTAATGTGAATAATGAGAACAGCATTTGAGGTTCTCCCTTTCACTTTTCCCGTCAGATATTACG
Source organism: Myiopsitta monachus (assembly GCA_017639245.1). Classification (NCBI taxonomy): domain Eukaryota; kingdom Metazoa; phylum Chordata; class Aves; order Psittaciformes; family Psittacidae; genus Myiopsitta; species Myiopsitta monachus. The sequence continues at coordinate 31,780,465 of CM029919.1, forward strand.
TTTATGCTGTTAGGGTGATATTGCCCTTACAAGGTACAAACAATCCTAAAATTCAAGTGATTAATTTATCATATGCAGGGTGTTAGGAAAAAACACTAATATACTTTTGGTGAACATTTGCATCAGTCAAGTTACCAAGACTGGTAAGCAAAGTGGAGTGTATAGTGCAAGTGTGTGTGTGCACATGTGTGGCTGAAGAATCTCCTTATTTTCCATTTGTTCTGTCCACACCTAAGTAGAAGGATATTTATTGCTGCAGTCATACAGATATTAATACCCTTTTCTTCATCTGACTTTCTTTTAGCACACTGATTTATGTCAGTACATGGACAAACACCCTGGAGGGCTTCATCCAGAAAATGTGAAGGTAAGAGTCAAAAAGAGCACACATTCAAGGCAAACACAGTAACAGTAACTTGGTGTTAAATGTCATGCCAGTTATTTCATAGAGGCTGATTATTAGCTAAAGGGAAAATGATTAGCATATGAACCATATTATTTTTTTTACTTTAAAAATCATTAAAAAGTACTTGAACATTCCCACAGAAGAACTTGTGCAGTCTGTAAAACTGATGCAGAGACAGAATATGAGAGTAAATACTGTTACAGTGTTGATAGCCCCTCCATTCAAACATTTGTTTTTAAGACAATACTTCCCCAGAACCCTTAAGTAAGCATGCTTTAGGCTGTCAGTACTAGATATTCAGTGAGGTAAGTCATTGTAGATTTACTGAGTATGGGGGACCTGTAATGAATTGTATTAGCTGTGAATGTACTGCTTTTCATATGGGCGTACAAAATCTTCCCTAGTCTTTTTGCTCACTTATTTTGATGAAGCATTTTCATAGCGGATCTCACTTCTAAAGAAAAATTTTCCTTCTGAGGTAGATAGCAAGAATCAACATGCAGGAAGGAGGGAGTTTATTAACAGGATTTAATGGAAAGATAGATTGATCCAGTTACTTTCTGGGAAGTCAGCCAAATGATTTTAGCATCAAGTGGAAGCCAATCAGATATGCAGAATGTGTTGTGTGCGTACAGATCACCCCAATGATATTTGTTACGCTTGTCTTGCATTTTGACATCAGTCCCATTGTTCTACCTTGGAGGTGTTTAAATTTTCACTTTTCATGCTGACAAATTTATTCTAGTATTTAGTTTCTTGAAATTGAAAAGTTTGTGAAAAAAAAATCAGTCTTTCCTGGAAAACCCAGAAGGACGTTTGATTTAAGAAAATGTTTGAAAAAAGACAAAAGAATGTATTTTTTTTTTCAATAGCTGATCATTGTTGCACATCAACTAATTATGTAATGTAGATTGGTTAATATTCTGTGTTCTTGCACTGAAAAGTGGCATCTAAAGCATATGAAATTAGATGAGAATGGTTACCATCTTAAAAAAAAAACCCAACAAACATTACTCCTTACTTTATGTATTTGGCCCCACTAAAAATAAAAAAACTTCTTGAAAATTTGTGATGTGTGTGCTGCAGGATAGCATCCTTGTAATGTGTGGCTATAACTGACATGTTTTGCTCCATGGAAAGGGAAAGCCCATGAATTTTCTCCAGTGCCAGCTGTACAGTGCCTCTGTCACTGTGGCACTTCAAAGGTGGGTGAGGTGGACCTCCTTTTCAACCCCTAAAACTCTTGAGCTTTCTTCACTGCTCAGTTTCATAAGCAGAGTTTCATGTGCTGAATGTGCTTGTTAAAACAATGGGTTTGTGTTTTATTTCCCTGTGTGAATACTTTTACATTCGGCTCTATGAGGTTTGGGATAAGCTAACACTAGCTTTGATAGTTCCTCGTGCTGCTTCAGATTTGTAAGACCTACTCCAAGGCTGCAGTGCTGTATAGCTCGAGAACTAATACACAGTAGTTACTGTACATGTAATTGTTCCCCACTGAGAAGGCATAGTAATTCACATAACTACTTTTTCTTCATCACATAAGGGCTCAGTAAGCTTGTCTTTGAGGATAAGCAGTGTATGTGGATAATCAGGCTGGCTAATGTGTCATTTCTCTAAATCCTGAGATACCTGTCTTTTAAAAGAGGAGCAGCAGCATTATTCTTTCAAATTTTGCTGCATGTATTGCTGCGGCTGTCTTTACCACCTAACAAAGGTATTCAGCAACATTTCCAAAGCTCATGGACACATTAGAAATATTTCTTTGAGTGGAGAGCCCTGATGTACTGTTAGCTCAGGATTTTTAAAGTTCAGATGGATTATTAACAAAAAGGAAACTGGAAAAAAAAGAGAAGAACATTGGGAAGTTGGAGCAGATGAAACTACCCTTCTACCATGAGTAATCCCATTGGACAATTAATATTTCTTTTTCTTTTTCCTGTTATATAGTATTAATGAAAATTGTTCATATGTTTTTAGTTGACTTTCTTGCCAGGCCAGCAGCAAGGGCTAGCCTTAATTCATGCAGTAATTGTTAAACCCGAGCATAATGATTTGAGCTCCTAGCACTTCAGAGCTGAATCAGCCTTTATGGGGTTTTCAGTGCAGTACCTCTGACAAAGTTATAGGAGAAAAATACCTGCATAGCCAAACAGTGATTTCTTCAGCTGGGACGACAGGAACTGTAGAGAGAAGGTGACCCAGTCATACATGCTAGCAATGCCCAGACCTTCACCAGCATGCAAAACTAAAAACTTGAGCTCCCTTCTTCTTAAGAGGAGATAAGATGGTTACTACATAGTATCTTAATGCCTTGTTTCGCTGAACTCAGTTTGTCAACTTATGTAATTGGTTCTGAGACTTTGCCACTGATTTTTAGCTTCTGAACAGTTGTCTAGTCTGGAGTTACAGCTGATTTTTAAGGGTTGAGCCTTAAGGGTTAATTAGCCTCTTCTCCCTGCTGGACCCTTCCTGCTAGAGGTCCTTCAGGAATTTCACATTTAGTCAGCCTTTTAGACAGTGTTTGTTTAGAATCACTGGTTGTGTGGTCCCTAAATCTGTTTTATAAAAGGTCCAGTTGGGCAATTATATTCCAGTAGCAATAAATTAGTCTTGGCTTTCTGGGGCTAACCTTTGGGATGAAACTGTTGATGCTCTCCGAGTATGACAAAAGGCCCCCTGCCTTTTGAATTTGTTCTCAAGGGAAGTATTGCCTACTGATAGATACTCCTTTCTGTCTTGTTGCCAGTTGTTATAAATATAAAACCGTGAAATCACACATCTTTATTTTTCCAAAGAATATTACACAGTAATTCCTGTAAAACAGTACTTTATGGCAATGAAGAAGCAAAGCCATTATTTATGTATATTTTGGTTTCTATAGGACCTCTTCAGCCTAATTATATTTCTGAATTTTCTCTGTATTTACAAGCTAAAGACAATGGTTATTCCCTCAGGCTTACTTTAGATGAAGTGTCTTAAATAGAATAAAATACAAATTACTTTGATGGACGCCCATATTGCTGTCCCCTTGGGTGTGGTATTTGACATTGCCTTTCTTTGTGGTTTCAAATGTGGCTATTTGCTGTCACTTATGTTTTAAATAAAGACTAAGCAGAATATTGTAAGTATGTGGAATTTATAAAGAAACTGGAGTGTTTAGAGTCTTGGGACAGTATATTTAAGCAAACAAAAAACATTGCTTCCTAAAGTATTAGATTTAGCGTTTTTAGTGGTATGTATGTATTCACACATAATGATTTCAAAATTTTGCAATTCATGTGTGGAAGCACAAGTCTTAGAAATAACATCAGGTTTTAAACTCTTCAAAGAATATGTGTGTGAGGCTGAGATGTTGTTTCTAAAATACCTATCCCTGAGAAGGTTATACCAAGTATCCTGGAGACATATATGTGGTTATGTACCTGCAACATCTTTATCAGCTAGCAGGGAAATTGACCAAAAGTTTTAATCTGTAGATTCTCTAAACTGTGATCGCTCCAGGCACACAATTTTATACATCTTTGGTAACTAAGAAATCTGCATATCTACCATTTATTTCTAAGCATAGCTTAATACAGTGTGTACAGTGTTATAGTTCAACATGAGGAGAGAAAAGGTAATTGGTTAATAAGTCCCTATTTAGTAGGCACAGCCTCATCTCCCCTCTGGTTTTGAAGACATCTTACTCAGTTTTTCCAAAACAGAAGGCAAGCAATAATTCTTCAGTATGTGGCCCCACATATAATTATGTTTCTGTTGGAAGCTACTTCTGCAGCATTGTACTTGGTTGGAGCTAAAAGTTGATTTATAGGTGTATACCATGTGACGCTTGCCAAGCTGCAAGATGTGCTGTGGCAAACTGAGGTACCAGTCTTGCTCCTGACTCTCCCTGTGTTGTTCTTCCTGGCGTGGACTACTGTACTGAACTCTGTACTCTTGGATTTCTTTCCTGCCGATGTTGCTGCCTTTAGAGACACTTCATACCTCTTGGACTCAGTTAAAACATCTGGATTGCTTCCTGCAGCAGGAACTCTAATGTGTCACAGCAGCTAACTGACCCTGCCAGTGATGTGGGGGCTTGTTGTTTGGTTGTTTGGTTTTGTTTGTTTGGTTGGTTTTTAAGGATCATAGAATTATCTTTGTTGGAAAAGACCTTTAAGGTCATCGAGTCCAACCATTAACCAAGCCCTACCAAGTCCACCATTTCAGTATCAATTAAATTATGCTGACTTAGAGAAGCTGCTGCTTTGTGTCTAATGCAGTTGCAACGACAAGCTTTCTCAGTCAGCGTTTTGCCTCACAAAGCTTGCATATGTCCTCTCTACCCTGTCCCCCCCATTTTGGTTGGAGTGTGTATTATTTTAGTAACATTCCACCACTATCCCATGGAAAAGAGCTGGAGTTTGTCTTGGAAATAGGCATTTACTCTCAGTTACAATGAAAACATCAGAGGTCAGACAGAGAGACGCTCTGAACCCAGTTTGTTGCATTTTTCTATTTTGCCAGCAAAACAGAGAATCAGTTGCCTACGAAAAACACCCTATTACCATTTCTTGGCATTTTTGATGCACCTTTCAATGTATGTTTGCTTTCCTTAACACCTCATCACCACAGTGTGGTGATGTTGTGTTTTGATGCTATTAATACGTTAATATTATTACGTTAATAATATTAATTAAGCTTAACTAATATTATTAATTACCGATTAATGATATTATTAATAATACTATATTAATATTAATACAGTCATTTACACAATGATATTCTTATGTGGAAGATGTGATGATCTTCATTCTGATTTGTGTTCCCTTCTGTCTGGTACAAGATGACCTCCAACAGCTTTTTGACTTATGTTCTTTGTTCTCCTGAGCCTTTGTTCACAGCTGTCTGTAAATGGTTCTTGTTTTGTAAATTCATAATGTATTTTTAAGTATCTTTTTTGCGTGCATTTCAGCAAGTCCTGTGAAAACGTAATTGCTCTTAACTTCTTTTAACCTTTGAAATACCATCTTTATTTTAACCACATCTTTTAATTCACACTACTACATTCCCAGTAATGAAAGTAAATTCATCTTTATGTATTGATGCATTTATTTGACTATTGAGTCTGTTTTCTGTAACTCCTACTTAGTAGAACAAGTAGAGCACAGGCTTGCAGTCTCTCTTGCCTGTGTTGCTTGTTTGCATTCCTGCCTTAAAAAGAAATCTATTAATGAAAGCTGATTTGCTTTTTAATTAGGGATGATGCATTGAAATAGCTGTGGTCTTTCGGTAAAAGCATCCTCATTTTTTTCCTCTGTGTCTTTTTTTCTTGTACTTGCAGTTTTCAATTTGATATCAATTTGTGTGAGCATTTGGCTTCGAAAAAACCATCTTTGACAAAATAAAAAGATGCAGCTTCTGACCCACTGTTCCTCAATACATGTAACAGCCTGAATGACAACAGAGTTGTCAACCAGACAAAAAACTGTCTCTGTCTCTTAATTACTCTCAAAATTTTCCACTTCGGGCAACTTGGAAGGCTCCTATCATCTACTGTGACCAAAGGGGAAGGAGCTTCCAGTTTGTTCTTATTCCATCTAATATCGCTACTCTGGTATGTTTTTCTCCCTGGGCACCTTTTCTCTTCCTGGGGCCAAAATGTGATAAGAAGGAGTAGGCAGACTCTCTTGTTGAAGTTTGCATGGAGGAAACACAAATATTCAACCTTCTTCTAGGAGCCTTCAAGACTAAAGCTCTTGCTCATCTCAGTTCTGAGCCTTCCTTGCTCCTAGGGAGCAGGGCACAGCAGCCTTCTGTGCATACTTGATAGATATTTTTCAAGCAAAACCTCAACCAGCTAAGCCCTACTCCCACCACAATCTTTAAAAATGGGTTTTATCATGGTAATACTGAGACAGAGAAAATAGTTAACTGTTAAGGTCACATGTAAGGTATGTGGCAAAGTCTGGAGTTGAATTTGGGTATCCTAGGATGGGCCAACAATCTCTGTAAAAAAAAATATGTCTAAGTTTCAGCAAAAAGCCTAACTAGTTTCAGTCCTAAAATTTCTACAAAAGTAGTTTAAAATACATGTAATTAATAGAAATTATTGAAACATCATGGGATGCTGTGACATTTTTCTGTGCTAAATGCTCGAAACGAGATCAGTCAACTCTCTAGCACTCTTAAGTTAAAAAAACCAACAAAACAAAAAAATCCAAACCAACAAAACCATCAAAAATCCCAAATCATATATGATAAAAATATTGGATTTAATAAACCAGGATTTTAATACTAGCCTCCTAAACAAGATGAAATGCATGTTGAATTGAAAATGTTGGAATATAGCAAATGTTGTTATTTGATGTTATCTCTGGCACATAATCACTTGTGGTATTCATTTATTACTCTGCATACTGCAGTACTGTACATTCTCTTTAACTAATGGTTGCAATTTTTAAAGGTGAATCTGGTTTAGTCAGATGAATAATTTTGGCATTTAATGACTAATGTGAAAATTAATAATCTGAGTCAATGCCATAGGGCAGTTGTCATTGGATGTGTTTTGTAAACATAAATATTTATCATTGAACTGATTGCAGATTTGGACAATCTAAAGCACAAAGGGTAGGGAAGGATTCAGAATATGGAAGGATTAATCAATTCCAGTATTCCATCCACACGAGGCTTAAAGTGCTTGAAGTGCAGCTGCTTGAACTTTGGCAGTAGCAGAGCATTGCATGCTGGCTTTTGCTTAGCAGCTCCACTTTGTGTTAGTAAGACATAAAACCATATGCTTGTTAGTAAAGGGTAGTATCTGAAAACTATGATAAAAATGCTTTGAATTTTAGGTTACAGTTGTGTTATCCATGTAGGTCTCCCTGATGTGCTTCTCTTTTCTTTCCATCCTGTGGTTCTATAAATGTCTGTGGCAAGAGGTTCACATTCCCCTTTTTTATGGCAGACGTGTGTTGAATTATATGGCCAGTCCTGCATCCATATGTGACAAATGTGTGATTATGTGATGTAGGAGAAGCTGTGGCACATGAGTGTGTCATGGCTTAACAGATTGCCTGTGTGTGACTAGAGGTGTCTGACCAAAAGGTTGACTGCCATACTTAGGTACACAGGAACTGGGCAATTAAACCATGACAATACATGCGGCTATGGTGAATTTTCATGTCTTGTTTCACCTGTCACATTGATGTGCTGGAGTTTGGAGAAAACACTCTTTTACTTTAAGGTGAATACCTACTGTCTTTTAGTTCTATTTGTTGTTATTAGAAGCAAATCTAACCAATGTCATGCTTTTAAAATCTCTCCTACTCACTGAAATTAGTGTTGCTGCTGCTGTAGAGTTGAATTAAAAATATAGTTAGACAGATATGCTAAGTAGGAAGTGATGCTGTTTAATGTGGTTGAGAAGTTGCTATTTTTCATTCCTCATTCAGTCAACAAGCAGGTGTACAGCAGACAGTATAATGTTATGCCAAATTAAGGTCGTCTTTTACACATGGCATTGAGAATTGATTATTTAAATTAGACTTTTTAGTTATCAGACATTAAATATAGCATCAGCATTTCACTCTACTTTATGTCAGTCTTCTCACTTAAAGTAATGATTTGATAATATGCACAACTGTGATCAGTAAATGCAGAATATTAGTGTGCTAAAATTCATGCTAGAAGAATGTCACTTTCATATCTAATGTGTGTGTGTCTATAATTTATTGTCTGTATGATCTGCATGGTTCACATACCACAAAAACCATGAAAATATTATAGGGATGAAGAAAACATTTTTTCATTGTCTTTAAAATTGGTGAGGCACCAAGTGCCGCTCTGACCTAGATCAGTATGGAAATGAATTCGTGAAAGGTAGAAAAGGAGATGCAAATTTATTTTTACCTTTGCCATTCAGGAGAATAAATCTGAAAGAGTCTTCCACTTATTGGACATTAGGAGACATCTATAACTGATCATAAGGTTGTCTTTATACTCAGTTAATTAAGCACACCTTCCTCGTTGCAAATGACTGCAGTAGTACCCAGAGGGGACAAAAAATGATTAAAAGAATATCAAAGAGAATAGAAATGAACAAATTAACACTTTCCAATCTCTTCCCTTTGCAGTTCTGCTGCGAGTGGAAAAATCTGTATTTTTTTTCTAAGTAATTCTGTGGTTGCATTCCCAGTGGCTGTATTGTATGCGCTTCTGTGTGACATTCAATTTGGTAAGACTTGTGTGAGGAATGCAAGAGCAAGTTAGAAGCCTTTATAAATACATTTTGGAGTGAATTATTTTAAAATTCATTTGGAAAGAACTGAATTGGTTCCAGAGAGGTCAGATAGGAGAACCTTTTATTGAGGTAAAGCTTATTATGAATCACAGTGATTCAAATGGCTAACCATTTTTTTTATTCAGCTAGGTGATAAAAAAGGTTGTGTTTGATGAGCTCCTTGCTTTTGTGATAACACAAATTTACAGGTAGGGTTTTTTTTTAGGTTAATAGCTTTAAACAAGTAGATCTAAACTCCCAATCTAGTAAACCCAAATATGGAGCATTGAGTTCAGCTGCGTTTATTTCCAAGGCTGTGGGATAGTTCTGTGGGGATTTATTACCTCTTTTTCCTTTGTAAATAGCCAATAATTCACAGAAGCCAGTAATATCCTCTGGACGATAGGGAGAAGTACACAGGTTGCAAGCATGAGATGAGGTGTCCTGGCTTGGGTTTCTTTTACTGCTATTTTTAGATTTCATGGCCTATTAAGACAGAATATGATATCAATTGATGCTGAATACACGCAAGGGAATTCAGATGATTACATGATACCCAGATGGTGTGCTTTTATACATATAGCAAGCAGGAGCATTTGTGTTATCAGTGATGAGTGATAATAAAGCCTGTGCAATATTGTGTATTACTTTTCGAAAGTAACTATGCTAATACAGCAATATGAGCTTGCTGAAGGCTTGTCACATTAATCCAGCCTTTCTTTCAGCTTTCTTCTGAACTGATGTGAACTCTTGGTCCATGTTATCTCAGCTCCATTTGCAGTCTCTTGCTGCAGAGAGAGTGGAGCTAAGAACTTTGTGTATATTAAATAGGCTAAAAGATCCATGCAGCTTTCTACTTCTGTATCAAGAGCCAAATCCTTTATTGCCACAGTACAACATGTGGTAAGGGAGTTCAGATGCAAGAAATAATTCAGAAATCCTCAGTGCCATCAAGGAAAGACATAACCCACCCCCAGCAGGCCTCATTAGTCTGTCCTCTTGGGCAGCATCTTTCTGGTCGCTGGGGTCCTTGGTGCCCAGGATACTGTGGAAATGTGCATTTTCTGGATATTCTCTACAGGTGTGTTGTAAATTTTTACTCTTCATTTACCCCAGTGTCCTTTGCCAGAAACTCTGTACTATGTCTGGGAATAGAGGTGTCATGTGGAGTTATCTGAGCGCTTCTATATACAGATCACCTATATAGGAACATTAGACCTGTCAGAGCTTTCTGAACCTCAGTCAGAAAGTGTTAACTCCCATCAGTCCCACCAATTATGTATGTTTTGGATGGCCTGTGAAAGTTTAGCTTATAAGCTCATTTGGATGAGAAGATTTCAAGATCCAAGGTGACATTCAGAGACCACCAAGATAGTTAAACATTCTGCTGCTATCTTGCAGCTATTAGATGTGTGTATGTAATGGTCTAGGTTGTATAGCCTCCCAGGCTCCTGAAAAACACCATGAAAGCAGGGCTGTTCATACAGGCAGCTGGCGAGTCTCTCAGAATTTAAGCCAATTAGATAATTGGTTTAAACAGGTATTTGGTCAAATGTTGCATGTAACTCAAGTAGCTTTCCAGGCCTTATGCTATATAGAGACTGTGTAGGTGCTAATTTTTTTGTGGAGTTGAGGGCTTTCTCTTGTAAGTTTTAAGAAGTGGTAATACTCTTTTAAGATCATAGTCCATAAAACTCGGAATGCTTTTACTTGCATGCATTTTTCTTACTGACAAAGGAGAAAAATTCTTCATTAAAATATGTTGCTCATTAAAATGAGAGCTCTATAACTGTCAGGGGAAAAAAGGTTTGGCTTTTTTTTTTTTTTTCATGGCTTTAATAAATAAGGCCAGAAGGGCAAGTATTCATTGTTGCTTTGGCTTTTTTTTTTCGGTCTGAATGTAAAGTGTTGAGCCTCCTAATCTTAAGCCTTTCTGAAAAGCCGACTTCTAGAGACAAATATCATTCCCTTTTTCTATCTTCTCCAATTCTTATCACAATGACCCTTGTCATTTTGTGATTCTAATTTTAACACCAAAGCTCTGCTCTTACTAAAAAACTACAAACTGTACGCAAGTGATGTCCGAGTTTATTTATTGCAGGTTATTTGAGACTTAGCCATGCAAATCTGCAAGTTACTAACAAGAGATCAAGAACCATGAATCTGTATTGTTTCTACCCTCATAACCAACCCATTGAAATGCATATGGAATTTGCCATTGACTCCTTTTACAGTTGTCCTCTGGACATAGGGCTACCATCCTGGGGCCATGGAGAAAGGGCAGTTCAGTTGCTTGTTCAAAACCCCTTGCAGAAGCCCCAGGCTGAAGTTTCATGGTGATCAGAACTGAGAAAGGTGAAGGAAGGAGCAAGTAAGATCAGAGTACAACCATGTTAGGTGGTATACCAATTTCACATCAGGTATATGGGTAAGAGGTGGTGGTCCCTCATCTAGCATTTGTTTCTGTCCTTGTGAAGGTGATACAGTGAGTCTTGAAGGGGAATGGGTTTCTTGGGTTTCTTTGCCTGGCTTCCTCAAAGACAGGGAAGGGAACCTGACTGTGAGAAGGCAGTAGTGTTTCCTGAGGCATCAGAAACAGTTATTTCCAATTTGTCTTCTTGTGGAGTGGGGAACCATTGGGAATGGAGAGCCTCTTTAACTGTTCTCTCTGCCCAATCAATCCCAAAGGTCCTGTGGTTTGCAGAATGCTCTGCTGGTGGGCACTCGGCTTTTGTTTTCACTTAAATCTTTTTCCATTTAGTATTACCAAATAAAAACAAAGGTGAGGAGGAAAAGAGAAAGCAACAAAATAATGGCTGAGTTTACCCTGTGTATTTCAGGGAGAATATTTTCCCCTTCTCTTTCATGATCTCCCTCCAAGAAGGAAACAAGTGATACAATGTGTATGAGTGAATTAATTGACTTTTGTGGAAGTACTTGATGACTCCAGCATATCTACAAGTTTGGAATAAAGCTATGTTCCAAAGCTGTCCTCAAGAGGAGACATTAATTATGTTTAGCTGTGAAATTGTTGGGTTTTTTTCCTTAGCGTGTCCTATCAAATCACTTCACTCTTTTCATTAGAGCTAAATGAAAGCCCACATTAATAAATATATTTCAAGTTATAAAGATTATGGTGCTGTAAGATAACATGATAATTGAAATTTCTTTGCATATTTAAAGATAATGTTTGAAGTTAAATACCACTGATTTAGCCTAGTAAACTGGATATTATCCCCATCTTTCAATTAAAAAAAAAAATACTATTTTGAAGTAATTTCTTAAAATTTAAGTTGCATTTTAAGGCTGTAATGAAAGCTGTTTCTGCTTCCTGTCCTTATTAAAATAGTTTTTGTGTAGCATGAATTCCATTTTAACCACAATTCAAAAAGGAATGTGCATGTTACTTATGACTTTCCTGCTATTCTTTCTTTTGTTTCTTTATTTTGCCCTTAGGTTTCCTCAGCACATTGTTAGACCCAGCCCTGGCAAGAAGGTGATTGATATGGCTCTTTGTGCCCTGGCTAAATAGCTAAACATACAGTGTATTGTTTCTGCACTCAGGGAAAAAATGAAATGCAATTAAATTCATTTCAACTCCAGTAACATGACATTTCTGTTTCTTTAATGTCAGCCTTTATTCTCTTCTATAATCAGATTTTGTAACCCTTTTTATAGTGTCTCCTTGCTTCACCAGTCACTAAATAGGATGCTTGTGTTGCAAGTTAATTACAAGTTCTCATGTGCTCAGGCTGACTTGTTCCAAATTTTTGGTGTGGTTTCCATATCTTCTAAGAGAGCACATTTCACCAGCCACTGAGCTGTGAGGCATGAGGTCCATATACACTGTTGAATCCTGCATATTTGGCTTTGCAAAGGCTTGTTGTGTTCCCATTTGGACACCGTAGTATTTCTTAACGTATTTCATTATGAAGGGTCTGTATATTTGTGGAGATTTTTCAAATCTTGAAAGAAAACTCCTAGGAAACATTTATTCACCCTTTGTATTGACAAAATCCATGAGGGTAACACAGCTTTTCACAGGGGGTGCCTTATAAGAATGCAGGAGGATGATGGGAGAGGAGATGAAATGGGGAGGACAAAAGATCTCCATCATCCAGGTCTTTGTTCATAATTACAAATTGCAAAAATATGCGATATCAATGCTTGGCTCTATGGAAAGCATTTGCAGAGTCTAGTGAAGGGTTAGAAGAGACATGGGGGATGAGTTAGGTCCCTATCTAAATTTACCTTAAAGACTATTATAAGCAGGTTTCAAAAGTCATCTTTAGGTTCAGTGGGAATTATTATTTCCTGATGAAAAATACTTAAGCAACTCCCATTAAAAAAACCTTTGAAGGAGAAAACCTATCATACGTGCAGGTTTCCTGCACGTGTTATTGTTGTATTACTAAATTCTTCTTTGCTTTAGCTCCAGTGTCCCATCCCCCAGCCTTATCTCCCCATCCCTATGCACCCTGTACTGTTGTATCCTATAATTAGTGAAGATACACATCTGTCTTCAGGCTACCACCTAATCTCTAAGGCCATATGGGTAAATGGAATATAATTATAATTTGGTAGAAATTGAGCCTTCTGCACATGGTTGTATTGCTCTTGTTCTTTATAAAGCAGGCAAATTGCACCTATGGTACAGTAGGGTTTGGAGGATGGGGTTAGTCCTTGCAAAATAGATATTTTTAGGTGGAAATTTTGTTGTGTTAAACTTGGGTGGGAATTAATGCCATTTTGGGAGGAATTCTGACACGATGTTACCACAATATGCAAGCACCCTGCATATTGTGAAGAAATCACCTGTGGTTATATGCAAAATATTAACAGAGGTCATTTTTTGTCCCCCTCTTTTTCAGTTATTTTTATTTCAGTTGCTGCGAGGACTCTCTTACATCCACCAGCGTTACATTTTGCACAGGGACCTGAAACCACAGAATCTTCTGATCAGTGACACGGGGGAGTTAAAGCTGGCAGACTTTGGTAGGCAAGCAGTTAATTACAAGTCTCTTATAATGTTGTAGGAATGTCAGACAGATGGTTCCATTGATTTCTCTTCCCCCAACCCTATTCCTTAGACACACCTTCTTCATTGTAGATAATTGCACATTTTTCTCCTGAGCAAAGAAATTGATTATGGTCAACAAAATGCTTGATTAAAAGGGAGCAAGTAAAAAACAAATACATACTCGAGTTCTCACAAGGAAGAGCATGCTGAAAGTATTTCAGTTTTATTTACCATAAGACCTCTGAAAAAACAGAAAGAAAAAAAAAGAGCGAGAGAGATCTAAGCAAATATAGACTATATGAAGAGCACAATCACGTTACGGAATCAGCTCTAGGGTTGTGGAGATCTGGATTAATCTGCATCAAATGGTTATTGAAAGATACTGAAGGATACAAGAATAAAGAATTACTTCAAGAATAAAGGACACTAGGATCACCCAGGCTGCTTTCAGTATCCCTTAGTTCCTTATGGGGAACCTTATGTGGGGTACAAGGCAAGGGAAAATTGTCCACTGAAATGTCAGCCTTTTTGCTGGTTTTGAATTTTAGTTTTTAAAGCTACTTTCTAGTTACTACAGTGGGGCAAGTACTATTTCCTCTGAAAACCATTGTGAATGCAGATGTGGAATATGGCAGTATTTTTCTTTCGTGCTTTCAGCAAACTGTTGTAGGAATCTCTTTCCTGTAGGTCAACTTCTCAGCTACTGATTCCAGCAGAACTTCTGAAGTAAGCTGAAAATGTGACCTATCGGCTGTTTAAAAACATCTTTTATTTTTATGACTGCTATCCACATCGGGCTTCACATTTCATGCAGCAGCAATAATGAGGGAGCGTATGTGCTAATTGGCAATTCCACTGTTAATGTAGTCATGGTTTTTTTGTCTTTTAATTAGCATTACTGCAATTAACAGCTCAGTGTGTATTTGCTATGCTGGAGAACAGAACAGGAATTCAGGTGGACACAGTCCACCAAGAACATGATTGGACTTTGGATTGTAAGGCAATTAGAGAAATAGTATTCGAAACAATTATTAATGGGTTTTAAATACCATCTTCTGTTGCTGGTTTTCAAAACTTGGAAGATACCAGAAGTGGTTTTAAGAATGCTTAAAGGAAGCGTTCCTGCATGTTTCATTTTACTATGAGATTTAATCTCTTAATGATTCACCTGTTTCATGTATCTGTGGTTTTGCAATGATATATGAGTTAGTCCACTGTTAAAAGTGATGTGCTGTTTGAGATGACTAGTTTTGATGTATCATTTATGTGTACAAAACACTGTGAACTGATCTGACTTCCAAGCATCACCTTATTACAAGTCCTTCAAGAGATTCTGATGATTGTGCTCTGGCTTTGGTCGATACTGAAAAATCTGTAGGTGATGTTGCAAACTCTTTTGTACATAAAATGTTTCATATGGTGTGGGGGTTTTTGGTGGTGGTGCTGCTGCTAAAGTTTTTTCTGTTTGTTGAAAGTTTCTTCTGACCTAACAGAAACATCTGCGTAGATTCTCTTATACACTGGGAGAATATTATATATCTCAATTTACTTTTTTTTAAGCTAGATTTTCTTTCATGGCTCGTGACCTCATAAAATTGAAAACCAGATGGGTTAAATTTCTCTTCGGAGAACAGGATGAAAAATTAGAAGTGATGAGGTTAAAGTCTGAAAGGTTATGACCTCTTTCACTGGAGACGTAAGAAATAAGAGCACACCCATGTGCTCTCTGTGTGCACCCCTGTGCATATTTACTTATTTAAAAGCTGTATTATTATAGCCTATCTTCCACCTTTCCAGTACAAAAGACTCTTCTTAAACAAGATGTAAAATACAGTCTTGTTTCTCTTTATGTTTTTCTCCCACGAATGACTAATTCGCAGTAATGTGCTTGGAAAGGAAGTCAGTTTAGATTGTATATTTGATTAATTACATGAGGAGCAATATGGAAATTAGGGGTGTTTTGCTTTCAAATGCACTCAAGGCAGGAGAGAACCTATCAAGAAATCAGTTTCTGTCAGAGATAGGATTGACTTTGCTAGCACAATAAATATAAAATCTTACAGCAAAGGCCTTTTAGTCTCTAAGGACAAGACCTTCAGATTTTGGTTTCATAAGTTTACAAAAAATCAACGGCACGGGCCAAGTTTTTCATTTGGTGTCAAGTTTATTTAATCTTCTCAGTGTAGGATATCAAATACTTAAAAGCAGGCTGTAGTGGATCATAGTTCTTGAATAAACAAGGTAAAAGAAAGGCTATTCATGCCTGCCAGTGCATTGCACTGCAGCTGAAGTGGAATCTTAGAATAACTGTGGGCATGTGTTTTTCTGCAGCAGGGCTCCCAGACATAGATACTCCACTGTGTGGGAGTGTCTTTGTTCAGATGAACGGTGGTTTGCTTTTCTGTTCATTGTGCTGTAGCTGCTAGGAAATGAACATTTATGAGAAGACTCAGCAGTCAAATGAAAAGGGAGAACAGAACATAGAGGCTTTATCAAATTAAAAATGGATGAGCTATAAAAAATGGCTTTCTTGAGAAGATATAATAGGGGAGACTACAACTTGAATAATTGTTGCTATGAAAAATAGTCCTTGAACTCCATTCTTGCATTCTGTTTTCAATCTAATTGAAATTCCAGAGGAAATTAAAGTATATTAGGAATTCTCCTCACGAAATGAAGTGCAAGAATTATTTTCGATCCTGTGGTGTGAATTCAGCTGTCTATGGGCTTGTTTATATTCCCCTGTACATATGTCTGTCTTGAGTAGAAATAAAGTATTAAAAACCTCTAATGAGTAACACCATAAACAATTATAAACTTAAATGAATAAAGGCTTTTGCTTTATGCTAGTTACTGCATAGAGTGGGCTGTGTAGCTGTTCCTTAGCCTTTGGTTAGTAGTTTCCTCACTTTAATTTTTCTCTGCGCTGTACACAGATCCATTTATTGGCCTTTGGATGTGTATGCTTCACTGACAGGACAAAGCCTTGAGCAGTTTAGCAGTTTTGACTAAGCGAGGTCTTTTTGTGTGGCTCTGTGACTCGGTACATACCATGCTTGTTTTGTTTTGTTTTTGGTTTTAGTGACTGAGTATTGGCATTTAGCTACTGTGTATGCTGTTACAAATCAAGATGGGCTAATCTTATGTTTGCATCCAGATTCTCATACTTAATAACTCCAGCACAAGGTCCCTCAATAGCCGATAACAATCAGGTAGGAGGTGGGCCTCACCTTCCATGTGGGATTTCCAAGAAGGATTTACTCTTTTTTTTTTTTTCTTGTTTCTTATTTTATGTCCCAAAACTTCTGCTAACAGCCTATTATTCTGACTCTTCCAGGGACGATGTGGACCTTTAATTTGATCATAGTATGCCTACTCTTGCATATGCTTTAGTTAGAATAATTTTGTGCTTTCTGGGTTGTAAAATATATAGTTATACTTGTTATTATATACCTCTGGATAAAACATTTCCATAGCTTTTGAGGGTAGGCACGCTGATATCACATTTGGATGCATTCAGAAAATCCTCAGGGCATGGATGTAGAGAACAAAATATTTAAACTTGACAAGCATGTGAGGCAGTGGTAGCATGTCTGAGGCTGACAGAAACTGGCCAAACTAACAGTAGGTCCCTTGTCCAGCTTTACCTGTGAGCTGATGAACCTGCTGCTGGAGATTTCAGGGGACTGCTTGTGAAACTTACCTGAAGCCATTTGTCTTTTCTGCTCTGCCTGCAAGAGAAGCGAACTGTACAGAGAGGGTGAACGAAAAGTTTGAAGACTGTTTGGTCTGTGTTTTGGCTTCGGAAGTTACTGTAAGTGCATGGATCTGTATGTCTTCACATCTGACTTTCTCTCTATGCAATGACCCCAAGACATGATATATGACTATGCAGGCACCTGAGAGGCAAAACGCAAAATACAATTTTGAAGTATGGAACAGCAGGTGTAGAAGGTATTGTTAGCTTGACTATAACTTGCAAGAATAGGAAAAGTTGCTAATTGAGTTTTTTGGTTTTGAGACTTGAATGCAAATTTTCCCTTCTCCCTGTTCCGTACCGCAATTTTTTGTTAGTTTTGTTCCTTTAAAATATACTCGAACTGCGCTAACAGTGCAGTGAATTCTAGTGTTGCAAAGTGAATGAGGAAGAGCATCAAGAACTTAGTGTTTTATGATTTAGTGCTTGTTCTTGCAGTCAGATTTGCTCTTTCTTGTCGGTGGGGTGGGCTTTGGAGGGAAAAACAGCACGACAGTCTTAATGGAAGTGTCTTTGCTTTATTCTCCCAAATAACACTGACCTGAAACTTTTCCTGTCAGCTTTTTGTTGTCTTTGAGGATCTCCTTGGATGAGTAAGGAGCTACAGGAGGCCTGCATTATGGTGAAAGTTCTGCTTTAAGCTTTCAGAGTTCTGTTAGTATAAAGCCCTGTGATGTAGTAAACGAAAGAATCATGTAAGTGTGATTAAACTGTGCATCTTTCTAGATACATAGGATGATTAATAATTGATAGCAGGAGCAAAGGGGCTTGAGATTTATAATAAGAAGAATTATACTCAATGGAGTTGCAGTTTAAAACTACAGCTGAGTATTAAAGAGGATTCCATGAATTTCCATATAGATTTTTCTGTGGGGAGCATCTCGGAGATATGTCATGGGGGACAAGAATATTGCAGTGTAGTTTACTGTTAAAATGATTAAAGCAATGTTGACAACTTGCAAAAAAATTAGTTATTTTTTTCACAGTAAAAATCCTATGAGGAATTTCTTTATAATGTACCATACAAGATTCATGTGAAAGGTTGGACTTAATAAAAGATTGCTTGCATGGATAACTGCTATGTTTTTCTGTGTAAAAGCTCCACAGAGTATCAATTCTTGAAGATGCTGGTATAAGGAGTAGTCATGGTATCTGAAGAGATGGTATTTCATATTGTCGGAGGTGCTTGATGAAGTTATTGTCAAAATGCCTCTGAGAGCATCCCTAGTTATGTAGGCTGTCTCCCTCTGATCTTCTGGCTTCCAGTGCGCTTGAGGAACAGTGGGCCATGGCACTGCAGCCGCCTGGCATTCAGGGTCAGCTGTGGGAGCAACCTGGTTCACTTCTGATGCATCTGACTCACTGCAGGCTCTGGCTGCCTCAACCGCAGGCCTTGTTGGGGCTGTAGAAATGACGGAAGCTGTCTGGAGTTTTGTTGTCAAAGGCTGCTGCGGATAAAGGGAATCAGCTAACCAAAAATATATGTTCACAGACCCCTCTAGCACCCTGTCTGAACTGAACAGAGATGGAAAAGGCATTTCTTCTCCATATCCCTGTGGGTGGTTGCTGTTTCCTGGGTGCAGCCTATTCCCCTATGCTAACAGCCTTTGAAACCTGAAGAATTTGTTCTTGTACACTCCAGGAAGGTCAGGAATGGGTTTCTTTGAGGGCTGTATTTCTAATAAATATCAAGAAATTAAGATTACTTCAGTGACAGTGTTGTGATTAAGTTATAAAAAAGGAAGTGGGAACCTGGAAAGTGAAACCCATACTGCTCAAACCCAAGTTAGGTGGCATGTCTGTGTGAAACACAGTTATTTCTGTAATTAACTCTAAATACAGCATTTTCCATTGAAAGCAGAAGCTGACAATGCTGTTCAACATGGCAGCTGCGTTGGATACCTGGAGCAGCAGAGCAGTCTCTGTGCATTTGTCCTGGCATAAACTCAAGTGCACACTCCCGAGTCAGTGAAAAAAGCCCTTGCCATCCCTGTTGCTTTCTAGATCCAGGGGGCCAGAGCTTAGGAGCAGAGCTGACAGGTAGCTAGGGGACCCAGGAGCAAGGGCTTCATGTGCTGTGTTTGTGACTTTCCCTCATCTTGCCCAGATCTGTGGTAAAGAGCGGAGAGGAGATGCATATGTGACAGAAAATTTCAAGTGACAGCAGTGAAAAGGGATGGATCTGATTTCTGGCATTTGGGCTAAAGAACTGTGCGTTGGTTTAGAGCTGAAGATGTAGGAACATGTGTGGTGTACTACCACTGCAGGTGCTTCTTGCTTCTCCTATCTATTTCGTTTGTCATTCTCATCGTGGATTTCCATCTAATTTGCTTCATATATCTGATGGTTTTATTGAGGTATCAGGTAAATACAGATAAAAAAATTGCCATTGTGAGAGTCAACGCAAGAATAATACCTTATGAAGAGCAATTGGGTTTCATAGCCTATGGAGAAAGAATAGATTTGACAGTGGATTACTATCTGGATAGAGCAATTTGCAAAAACTGCAAGGTTCTGTTTTCAACTAAGCCTTTAACTTCTCTCTACTAATAGGAAGTACAGAGCAGAATCACACACTGAATTTTTGCCTATATCAGCCCTCAGTGATTGCTTTTAACAGTTGAAATTAAAATTCTTCAAATATACTAGTCTTTTCAGCTGTTACTGAATTACTGTATTACTGTAACTTACACTCTTCCCACTGAGAAGCACTGTGTAGGATTATTTGCTGAAAAGGAAATTTCCATTTTCTTTTTTTAAAACCATTAAGGAGCTCTGGAGATTGGTGTGACTCACTAAATGGGTCCCCTGTTAAATACATCTCAGGTTACTGCGGGTTCAATCCAGTTTCCCATTTTTACAAGTTAGAGTTATAGTGAGCCTTTAAATAGGAGGAAAGCATCTTAATTACCCATTAAGGGCAATAAAGGAAGTTGGTTATGACACCATTAAAACAACTGTGATGAAAAATCTGTTTCAGGGTTTTATACTTAAGAAGAACATGGGATTTAGATGGCATCTGTACTGCAGACAGCTCAGTGCTCACTGTGATCTCATTGTTATCAGACTCATGATTATTTTTGTTGTCTTGTGTTCCCCACCTGTGTCAACCAGGCAGTTATGCAGTTATGTGATAATTGCACAAAAACATGGAGAACTGAGATCTGCTGACTGCACAAGAGAGATCCATCCATCAAAATGAATCTGTAGATGCATGTAAAATCCGGGCAGTAATGATAAGTGGGGTTTTTAATTGAAAAAAAGAATAAATAAATAAAGGTCTTATTTAGTCATGTGTTCTCCTATCAGTTTTATATGAGAACATTTTCTCTTCCTACACATCTTGCTTCTGTTATTGCCTTAGTCCATAGCCTTTTGACTACTGTGGCTACAAGCCCTGTATTTAAAATACTGAACTTTCTTTAAAACTCTATTGCTCTGAAGCTTCTCTTGTTTCCGATTCAGCAGTTAGAGAGCAAAACAACTATTACAGTCGTGGTAAAGCTATAGCAAATATATGGTTGATCCCGTAGTACTCTCCGTCTTTGCTTTCTTGGTCTGATTATGGTTTTATGTTTCCTTATTTAAGAGATAGATTATATACTGAGAAAATTATGGCGAATTTTAAAATAATTTTAATTTCATTAATGTGCTAATAGTTATGAAGATTTATTTTACACAGGAAATAATCAGTGATGTGGAAATTAAAGGATAACTGGAAAAGGTGTGGATTAAAGAGGAAACAATTCATCATCAGTCAGAACAAAAAAATGATATGCAAAGAAAAAGATTAACATGAACAGAGGTTGGCAGTTCATTAAGAGAAATGTGCTATTTAACACAATATGAAATAATTCCATAATAGAGATTGCATTTTAAAGAAGTGATGGCTCTGTAATTTATAACATCGTTTGTTTTGCCCCAGACAGTTTAAAAGCTTACCTTACTGCAATACAGTCACATTTTACCTAGGTAATTTTTAATAATTTATGCAGGGTTTTTCATTCCTTCTGAAGGACACAGTGCTGGATATATTAATATATTTATAGATGCCAAATTCCTACTGATGTGAATAAAAATCACACTTGCAGGTCTACCTGCATTAAGATGAGAATTTCCGCTGCAGCAATTGGCCTTCATGATAGCCAGAAGAGGTCAGGCACTACTTGTCCTAGTAGTACTTACTTCTCCAGTGAGTGACAGCTCCAAAGAGCTGTAGAAATATGTTACCTCCACATAGCTGATGTATGTTACAAATAACCAAACTTTGCTTGAACTTTCTCTCTTATGATTTGAAAGACCCAAAGTTACCAATATTAAAAGTGGGAGATCAAGAATCAGCAGCTTTGTATCTGGGTGATGTAGGAATATTAACAACCACTTTGCATGGGAAGGAAACGCTGCTGTGTAACTTTCGTGTGACACAGTAGGGAGAATGGCTGGCTAGATCTTCACCTTGTTAAATGTGCCTAAGCTCTCCTGCAAGGTCAGTTCAGCTTTTCCCACCCTTGGGTTTTATAGCTTATAATATGTCAGATCATATAACTATTTTCTCTGTGGTCATTGGAAATAAGGTAGAAGGAGACTTTCAGATGTCATCTCTTTTATTGCCAGAGCCTTAAACATACACTCATCCTTCTTATTGCAACAATTTTTAAGTCACCTGGACATCAAATATTTTGGTTGTATTTGCTTCTGGAGCTTTATTTGCTTCTAATGTTAGTTCATTGCAATGGTCTTTAAGATAGCTATTAATTGCAGTGGTTTGATTTGATTGTAAAAGCAGATACCAAGTACGAGGCTCTAGAGGGGAAAAACTTATGTCAGTACTTTCATCACTGGTGGTCAGCTCTGGATTCTTCAAGCAGGCTGAAAATTTTATTCAGCTTTGAACTATCTGTAGATCTTAGGAATAAACAAAATAAATAGAAAAAAGAAAAAGAGGGAGGGATAAGAAAAAAAGGCAGTGGCTCACTGAAATGTGCTTTATACACACAAACACCTAATATTAGCTTCTTGAAACTGGCAATTCTTTCCTATTCTATCTGCAATTGTTCAGGATTGCCACTCACTTTACAATGCAGGTTGCAGGATGTGATGCTAAATGAGATGTGCTCACCTGTACTTATAGTTTGCTCATACATGTGAACTTGAAATACTGCCTGGTTTAAATAAAACATTAATGTTTGAAAGGTGCTAATAATATGACAATAGTATTTTGTCAGTGGTCAAAATACTATTAGGGATCCTTGGCTTGCAATCTACAAGTAGTCCTTATCAAACATTGGTGGAGAAGTATATCTATCATCTTTAAGTAAAATAAAAGAATAAATAAAAGAATGGCTTGGCTTCAGTACTAACAAATTGTCACTTGTTTTATTCAGTTATGATATAGTTCTGCAATTCCACCGACTTAGTAAGCTTACATCTGTACATAACAGACTAGACTTGGTCATATAACTCCAATTCTGCCATTCTGGCAATAGCATTTTAGTGTTTCAATATTGTTTTAGAGAAAGATGCCTCATAAGGAACATCTGCTTTTTAACTGTATATTTCCAGAAACATACTGTTAAGGCACAGCCTTAGTGTTCTTCTAAAGTAATGTCTTAAAAATGAAATTGTCTGTTTTCATTTCTTCTTTTTCAGTGACAAAATTGTATTAAGAGCTGATTAGGTGGCTCTGCAGAAATACAGATGCCTGCTTACTGATGCAAAGTCAAATAATCTTTTAGACCTAAGCATATTGGAATGTCTCTCACATAAAACTTTTCTTCTAAGATTTGTGATTTAGCTAATTTAAGATGGCATAGACATTAAATGAGTTTTGAAGAACAATTCAATTGAACAGGTGGATCTGGTAGTCCAGAGATTCCTGTTGTAAGATACTGCTTTATAATACTGCTTTGCAGAAGCAACAGTACTTACGCAGGCTTTCTTAATGGTTTCACTCTTGAAAGCAAAGTGAAAATAATTTAAAAAATTAGGGAAATTTTTAAGTCATATAGGTTGTTCTGGGGTTTTTTGAATTTTTTTTTTTTTGTTAGTTTTGCACCATTGCCTGTACTGCACTGATGTTTTCAGATCATTTTTCTCTTACTCCAGTGCAGTCAAATGTAGGTTTAGATGCTGGGGGTGTTAACTAGTATGCGAATATACGTAGTAATGTGATAATGCATGCAAAACCTACTGGAGCTCTTTGGCAGAACAGCCAAAGCTGTTTTTTACCTGTTAAGGAAATACATGAGCTGTGGAGTATAACATATTGAAGCAATGACGAAAATCAGCTGAGTATTTGTTTTATCTATAAATAGTCTGGCTCGGGTACTGGAAGCAACTTGGGTCAAACTCCATGATCACTAGAGAATTGTTTGTGCCAGGCGAGGCAGCTGTGGTTCAAAAGATGAGCCTGGATAATGGAAAAAATGCAGCTGCATCCTGCAGCATGGAAATGGATGCTCACGTGACACCTTAGCTGGAAAGCAGGCACATCAAATATAATTGCATTGGCTGTGCAGTAAAGGGGCCAGGAGTTGGTGGCTCCTAGTTGCAGAATTGTGCTGTTTATATGTAAGTCAGATACTGAAAGAATTGATGGGTTTAATACCCATGTGGTGACAGGTTTTCAAATTCACAAATTCCACTCCTGCAGGGTAATGTCAAATGGCAGTTTTGTTTGATTTAGAAATAAAATAGTTGCTAGATCTGCTTTTCAAAAGTACTGTTTGTTTGTAGACGTTAATATAGTTGAAATACTTGCTTCTGCATACAGAATCATAGAATCATAGAATAGTTAGGGTTGGAAAAGACCTTAAGATCATTTGGTTCCAACTCCCCTACCATGGGCAGGGACACCTCCCACTAAACCATGCCACCCAAGGCTATGTCCAACCTGGCCTTGAACACCGCCAGCGATGGAGCATTCACAACTTCCCTGGGCAACCCATTCCAGTGCCTCACCACCCTTACAGTAAAGAATTTCTTCCTCATATCCAATCTAAACTTCTCCTGTTTAAGTGTGAATCTGTTACCCCTTGTCCTCTCACTACAGTACCTCAAGAAGAGTCTCTCTCCAGCATCCCTATAGGCCCCCTTCAGATACTGGAAAGCTGCAATGAGGTCTCCACGCAGCCTTCTCTTCTCCAGGCTCAACAGCCCCAACTTTCTCAGCCTATCTTCATATGGGAGGTGCTCCAGTCCCCTGAGCATCCTCGTGGCTCTCCCTTTGGACTTGTTCCAACATGGAACAAGACAAGTCTATGTTCCAAACATGGACTTGTTCCAACAGTTCCATGTCCTTTTTATGTTGAGGACACCAGAACTGCACACAATACTCCAAGTGAGGTCTCACAAGAGCAGAGTAGAGGGGCAGGATCACCTCTCTCGACCTGCTGGTCATGCTCCTTTTGATACAGCCCAGGATACGGTTGGCTTTCTGGGCTGCAAGCACACACTGCAGCCGGCTCATGTTCATTTTCTCATCGACCAACATCCCCAAGTCCTTCTCCACAGGGCTGCTCTGAATCTCTTCCCTGCCCAACCTGTAGCTGTGCCTGGGATTGCTCCAACCGAGGTGTAGGACCTTGCACTTGGCATGGTTAAACTTCATCAGGTTGGCATGTGCCCGCCTCACAAGCGTGTCAAGGTCCCTCTGGATGGCATTCCTTCCCTCCAGTGTATCAGCCGAAACACACAGCTTGGTGCCATCAGCAAACTTGCTGAGGGTGCACTCAATCCCACTGTCCATGTCACCGACAAAGATGTTGAACAAGACCGGTCCCAACACCGATCCCTGAGGGACACACTTCGTTACTGGTCTCCAGCTGGACATGGAGCCATTGAGCACAACTCTTTGCATGCGGCCATCCAGCCAGTTCTTTATCCACCGAGTGGTCCACCTATCAAATTGATGTCTCTCCAATTTAGAGACAGGGATGTCATGTGAGACAGTGTTGAACGCTTTGCATAAGTCCAGGTAGATGACGTCAACTGCTTTACCCTTGTCCATCAGTTTCATAGCCCCATCATAGAAGGCCACCAGATTGGTCAGGCAGAGTTTCCCCTTAGTGAAGCCATGCTGGCTGTCACCAAGCACCTTGTTGTTTTTCATGTGCTTCAGCATGCCTTCCAGGAGAATCTGCTCCAAGATTTTGCCAGGCACAGCGGTGAGGCTGACTGCTTTGTAGTTCCCCGGCTCATCCATTTTCCCCTTGTTGAAAATGGGGGTTATGTTTCCCTTTTTCCAGTCATCGGGAACTTTACCTGACTGCCATGATTTTTCAAATATGATGGACAGTGGCTTAGCAACTCCATTTGCCAGCTCCTTCAGGACCCGCGGATGGATTTCATCAGGTCTCATGGAGTTGTATACGTTCAGGTTCCTAAGATGGTCTCGAACAGGATCGTCTCCTACAGTGGGCCCAGGGTCTTCATTCTCACTGTCCCTGCATCTGCTTTCCAATACTTGGGTGTTGTGGTAAGAGCGTTTGCTAGTGAAGACTGAAGCAAAGAAGTCATTAAGAACCTCAACCTTCTCCAAATCCAGGGTAGCCAGTTCTCCTGATAGCTTCTGGATAGGGCCCACATTGTCCCTAGCCTGTGTTTTATTTGCAATGTACCTATAGAATCCCTTCCTGTTATATAGCCCTGGTCTTGTTCAATTAACTATCCTAGACCAGTTCCTGGGATTTGATCTGTTTGTAAATAAATTTGCAGGTACTTGGTTATGCTTTCTGTAGCTGACCATGGCTTGAGTTATGCTTTTCATTAAAGTTCTCCTGATATTTTACCTCTAGATGGGAAATGATAGATCAGCAAAACTGTAGTATTCCACTGCAGTAAATCACCCCATGGAGTAACATCCCAGTGGTCATGTCATTATTGTTGCTTTTCATCAGCATTCCACGGATTAACTGCACTGAGTTGTGGACCCCATTAATAGACGGAGAGAGCAGTATGTGTTCTCTGTGGCGAACCTTCATGTTGTCACTGCCAGCATTGTATGGTCAGTTAAGAAACAAAATTACCTGATTATGAACAACTGGGATTAGATGTTGGAATATAAACCTCTTGGTGAAATTTAGCTTTTGCATTTCTGCTTGGATAACTCTGAATCACTACAGTAGCACCAAATGTGCTTATTTAACAGTTCTTCAGCTGTCAGATTTAATACAGCATTAATCTAGAAGGTTTTAAATGGAACTGCTGTCCTGTATACAATGGGCTTGAATCTGTTATGTGTCTAGTTCTCTTAACACCCTAACAAAGGGAAGACAGTTTATATAAACAACTATTTTCTGAATAAAGTAAGTCTTGTACAGCACAGAGCAAGTGTATTTTTTTCTTTACTTGTGTCTCGTATTTAGCCTGTGCAATAAGCAGTATGCCAAGCACCTACTGCACTTTTATCAAGTGATAAGGCACCACAGTACCAGTTGATAGGGGTTGGTTCATTTTTACCTGAACGCCAGATGGAGTAATCCAAAAATAGCTCTTTCAGCCCTGCTTTTATTTGTATAGAGAGGGATCATAGTGATTTGTTAACTTTGTACCCTGCCGTAGGTTGTTAACTTCTGTGGTCAGTGCTTGATGGACTATTATACTTCCCCAAGTTGGACATCCATAGCTCTCAGTTTGTCTCCATACAACACTTCTCCCCAGTTCTTCTTTTCTGAATTCTTTTGATTTTTTTTTAGGGGAAAATTCTAATGACAGTGAAACATTTGTACCTCAAAACTTAAGGAAAGTGGTCTGTCACCTTCCTTGTCTTCAGCAAGTTCATAATTCATATGTCTTAAAAGTCCACATATGATTTTTTCATTATTATTATCCTATCCTAAAGTCAAATCATTATCCAGTGTTGGGCTCATTCATTCATAGCTGCTTCCCAGTTTTTCTCTTTTCTCAGGGAATATTAACATATCCTGAGACACATTAC
Organism: Myiopsitta monachus; assembly: GCA_017639245.1. Classification (NCBI taxonomy): domain Eukaryota; kingdom Metazoa; phylum Chordata; class Aves; order Psittaciformes; family Psittacidae; genus Myiopsitta; species Myiopsitta monachus. The sequence goes on from CM029919.1 coordinate 31,807,848, forward strand.
CTCTCACTTTCAGTGAAGAATTATTTTCTCCCTGTTTGTCCTTTCTAGAACTTTCTCCCTGTGCTCTGCAGGTCTTCCCAGTTTAAAACCACCTGTTCAACCATTGTTAACTCTTTGCTTCAAACCTGATAACTTCACATAACTGGAAGGTGTAGTTCTGACATTTTCTCTTATCGCTTTATTAGCAAAGAGGTGTGTTCATGCTGGGACACTGTAAGGAGCAGAGGGTATCATTTTCATATGTTTTTTTTTGTGAGACAACAAACAGGGCATCGTTAAGTAAAAATCCAGAATCTGGAAAGCAAGATTTATATCAGTCAACTGTTACAGGACTGTGGGCACGTATACCATATCCATAATGAATCCAGGGTTTCCAGTAATGCAGAAGTTATCTTTGATGTGAAATTGCTTGCTGTCCTTGAGTTATGTTAGGTTTTGCATCTGCGTGAATGTTTACAGTGTTGGCGCAGATTGTTTCTTTATTTGTTTCCTGCCCACAGTGTTATTTCTCAGCTTCCAGACTAGCAGAGGCAATTAGTACATATTCACGCTGACCCAGGCGGCCATGGAAATAGATACATTTTTCTGGTGTGAAAAGTGGGACATTCGTTTCCTCTGCACTTCCATACCACTTTTTGATTGGAACTGAATTTTAAGTGTGTTTCTTTCTGCTAATAGACAATTAATGAATTTGGCAGCCTTGGTACAAGTTCAGCATCAATGAGCTTTCCCAAAATATATCAGAAATATTTTATAATGATTTTAAAGCATGGAAGTAAAAAGCTTTATAGCTGGGGTGGCTATCAGTCAAATTAATCAAAATGACCTTTCAATATACCACCAACAGCTGAGCTCTTCCTCGTATTCCACTTTCTCACTCTCTATGATGCTCTAGGTGGCTCAGGAAGATGCTGGAGTTGTTGGAAAAAAAGAAAAATAAGTACTTTTCATGAGAGTTAGAGTCATTCTTCCTAAGTAGCAGAAAAAATATTTCTGAATCTCCCCTTTCTGTACCTTGCGTTTGTCAAAATGACAGTTGGGTCCCATTCATGAGCCAGAGTAATTATCATCTGCAGTACTCTAAGTGACTGTCTGAAGACACACATGAAACAAGATTTGCAGTGGAAAATGATCTTTTATTAGAACAACTGATAGAGCTGAAAAAACCAGACAGGCTGAGAGGCACACATGCCTTTTGCCTTACTTACTCTGCTCTGTATCTTGAAGGCTGCTCTTCAGTTTGGAAGGCCAGTCATTTCTCAAGTGCACTTTGGGAATACTAATTTGGGAACCTAATTAGGCTCTCTCTGATAGTCGATAACTTTTATAAATGAACAGCACTACCATATTCTACTAGCTAAATTAGGACTAGGCCATAGGATATTGTAGGCAATTCTTACTTGAAAGATTTTAACTCAGATGCTGTGGTAAAGCTGCTACTTAAAGACAGAAGCACTCAGGTAAAGAATGGAAGGATGCAGGATGCTTCTGATGGATGAGAATGGACTTCTGTGTTAAAAAGCTGACTGCATCACTGAAACAATGTCATTGTTTTCACCCATTATATTTCTGTTTTGCTGTCATTCAGGTATTCACTAGATACATACCCTTCTGTTGGAGAACAAGTAGCCGAGTAAACAGGTTAAGTGGAGTTAACTGTTCGTGATCTGAAGTAGGATAACAATATTTTATATTGTCAGTGTTTCATAGTTATGGTTTTATGAGCCATTTACCTCAAACTCTAAGTAATTGTTAAAATGAACAAAACAGAAGGCTGAAAAAAAGGAAGCATTAAAAGAATCTGAATCAGGAATAAAAAACAACAAATCTCCCTTTTTTCAGTATGTCTTACTACATATAGCCCTTTTAGATATATCCAAATCAAAATAGTAAATAGCTCAACACATTTAAGGTGTAACAGAAAGGGAAACCATGCACATGGTTGGCAGACCTTGTTTTTTGCAGGCATAACTGGCTTCCTCATTTGCAGAATCATATTTGCTGTGAACAAAGGCTTCCTGATTGTCATATGAACTTGACTAGAAAGCTGTCCTGCAGCTAAAGAGATATCAAATATTAATATTTGTGCTTGTGTAGCCAAAGGTGTGTGTATTGAGTAGGTCTTGAGTCTGGATATAGCTAGAGCCTCTTGTAAAAGCCAAATGCAATTTAAAAATTACGATGATAAATCTGTGCCATATATTTTGTCAATAACTGATGCTAGGTAACATCAGATACAACCTGAGTCTGACATAAAAGATAAAGGCAGACAAAGCAGATAAAATTGTGTTTACCAAGGAAGGAAATATCTTCTTGGTTTTTGTGGGTTTTTTTTTAATTCAGAGTGGGAGGCAGCAGGAGGTTTTGTGTGTTAAAGACGTATACATACATAGGCAGAGATCATTCACTCTGTATTTTAAATACAGGGCATTGCAGCTGTTGTGTAATGAATGAGTTAAAAGAAAGTTGTGGTTTGTGTCACAGTGCAGGTAGATGCTGTTGTGTAAGTCTTGCAGTCTGTAATACATCAGAACAGTTTCTTCTTTCAGCTTGGATAAATAATGCCCATCGAAGTAAGTGCCTGGAGAACGTTATGCAGTGTCTGTTCTTCTATAAGTACACACAAGTTCCCCGGTGGCTCTGATGCAACCTGACTTTTAATAACTGGGCCTTATGCTTGACTTCTTCTCTCAAAATAAGGCTGCAACAGCAGGACATGTGTTTACCTTTTATCTTTCAGAAGACACAGGAACCAAGGGGGGAGTTTACTTCTTGTCGGGAGGCCCTGCCTCTACCTTCCCAGGCAAAAAAGTGCTCAAGCAGCAATATGTAAATATTGGGTACTCAGCCTGGTGATCTCTCCATTTACCTTTTGGCTTTTATGCACATTGGTCATTAAAGTTTGAAGTTTTGATGGTCCCCCATAAGCTCTGTCTTTTTAAAATGAGATTGTCATTCTTCCTGTAGTGTAACCATGGAAACAGACAGGGAACCCTTAAAGAAAGTGATCGAACATGCTGTGCTAATTAATCCTATCTTTCAGTTTTCTTTCAGTTGAAGGATGTGGTTAAATAAATTTTGCATGAGTAAGCATATTTGGGTATGCAAAAGGGTATAAAATATGTAGCAAATTTTTCTTGCAGAAGGGTATCTGAAATTAAAAACAACCCTGATAACTGTCATATATTTGCATCTGGAGCATCAAAACAAGAAATGCAGTATCTTGTTAGTGTTTCATATATATATTTTGATAGCATTCTTTTAAAACTGTAAATATGTCTGAAAGATGAGCGAATTTTTTCATGGTTTAAGTGTGATGAGAGACATTTGCTCTAATTTTGAGTCTTCAAGTGAAAGTGTTCGTAATTGCAAATGTTTTCTTTATCTCTAGTGTTATTCAGAAAAAGCAAACCTTGCCCTTGCTCTCTCCCTGAGGGAGAGCAACTCCTCCAAGGCATTAGCCTAATTCAGGTCCTTTCAGTTATGTACAGGGGCAGTGTTTGACTGCCAAATTTTCCTCTGCCAAATTTTCCTCTTAGTTGTTCATTCCTGCTCTCCATTGGGCTATTTAGTTTCCAAACAGTTTTTATGCTCAACTAGGAAACCAGTTGGTCACAACTTAAAGCATGGCCTGTACCCCTAAACCTCTTAAAGCTAGTGATGCTGTCCGATCCAGTGTATGGCCCTGACTTGCTTTTACAAATCACAGTTTTGTTTATGACTTTCTCCATTCCAGTACTGATCTTTTTATAACTGAGAAATCAGATGTAGCGGCTTACCTCAAATGAGGTTTTCATGGTGTTTGGGGAGTGAAGGGCAGAATAAAGAAGAATATTTAGCTGTTGAACAGTCTGGGATTAGCCCAAAAGGGCCATCCTTTGAAAATCAGAGGGATTTTAGTTAACCTGGAAGGGATTGGAGGTGGAAGAGATCTAGAAGCAATGGGCTGAGGAAACAGGGTAAGCGGCAGTCCCAGCAAGATGGGAGGACTGCCTCCATGCTGAACAGTCACACAAGAGGAGGAAAGGTGTGCTTAGGCTAACTGTAGCGCTTGCAAAACTCCATACTGGCCACTAAAGTGGCAGAAACTGTCAGACAAGTGTGTATATTGTCTTGTGTGCAGTGTGATGTCTGGTATAGCAAATTGGGTACTCATTCCTCCATCCAAGGGAGATTTCTTGAGTGTGTGGATCAAAGACTTTGTGTCATGGAAACCCGAATTCATTTTTAACCCCACAAGCTCTACAGTTTTTTGGATAGTTTCCTCCAAATCACATGATGTTTCTGGCTTCTTAAAAATACCTTTCCCCTGCCTGCTTATGTCTTTTCTTCTGTCAAAGCTAGGTAGAAGATTAGAGAGGAAATAATTTGCAACCAAATTCAGCCTTTCTCAGGCAAGACTAAACAGGGCCTCTGACAGGCAAAGAAGAAATGGAGGCATTGACCCTCCAGGCTTCTCAAATCCTTTCATAGTTTTTCTTTAGCTTAATAATATTAGGTCCATATCCACAAATTCAGGGACTGCTGTTTCAGTTTAGTTACATGGGACATAGGTGCTCAGAAACTCGGACTTGTTAGTGTATCTCTGGGCTAGGAAAAACAATTTTTCTCACCAGTTAGAACATTTGGTGGTTTCTGATCTCCTTGAAGCAAACCCATGGATCTGGAGACTCCGGCAATACAGAGCATGAGTGTGACCTCTCCTCTGGTCACTTTGGGGTTGTAAATAACCTGGTAAATAACTTGAGCCAAGTTATTTGTGAAGGTGATGGCCAAATGCACAAATGTAAAAGAGATGGAAGTCTGAAAACTAAAAACAAAAAAAGGTTATTAATATTTGAATTTTTTTTTTAATTTTTTTTTTTTTTAGATTAGATTGTGGCATGCAAGACAAATTATTCCCCTGCACTGGTCTAATTGCTATAATCAGCTGATAATGCAATCGACTGGCAAGATTTACCATCATTACTATGGAGATATATTCACTGAGATTAACTGTTCTTAAATAGCTCCTTCAGTGTATTAAGAATAAAGGTGTAAAGGATTCTCATGTGCCCTTACGTGAATTCTTATGTTGCATATTTCTTTATGAATGTATGCCTTTGTTTTTTGGTTTCTGTAGGGTGTAAAACATGAAATTCTCTTTGAGTAATTTCATTTGTTTTGTGAAAGGGAAATAAGTAGTTCTTTGTTTGGGAAGACACAAAAAACCCTGGTATTGCATTTTCCTGATTTCCATTACCTGTGCATGCTCAGTATTCCCAAGCAAAGGAGCAGATAGTCTCAAGGTGGCAACTAGGAGCAAATTGTTTGGAAAAGGTGTTTGCAGGCCTGTGATGGGAACAGTCTACATAGCCCTGAAAATCTTTTCCAATTTCCTGGATGAGAGAGGCTTCTATAGGAGAACTGTTGAAAAAGTATGCTCTCTACTGTTTTTTTTTCAGCATATGAGGGTCTTTTCTAAAATCTTTCCAATTTTGCATGAGATGGATTATGGTTGTGTAGTAATATAAATTCTTTTAAGTGACTTGACAAGCTTAAAAGACAATTATTGTAAACAGTATCTTTTTAGCAGGCCACAGATCTCATTGAAATGATTTCTGCTTCTGAGGTTGGTGCACTGCCAATATACATTTGTTGAGAGAAAAGAATTTTGCACATACCATTTTCTAAAGCATTACTGCAATATTAATATTTATTTAAATGGCAATGTGTAAATGTTTCTCTGGCTTTCAAATATAAATGTGAATAAGCAGGCTGGGGTTTGCAGTCTAAACTGTGGAAGGTTTCCTTAGGCTCCCCTGAAAAAAAAACAACAAATATCATCTGTGGCACTATTTGCCTAGGAGTTTCCTTTTATTCCTTTTTTCTAAATAGCATTGAAATGAAAGACTATCAATGCCTAAGGATGAACAGTTAATGGAAATCAAAATCTCTGTTTATCTGTCTTTCATTTAGGTATAGCATAGTGTATCTTTGCATCTCTCCTGGGCCTGTGGTTGTCATTATTGTCATGGTTTAAGCCGTAAATTTCACTTCTCCCTCCTTTCCCCCCCCCCCACTCCGATTGGGGGAAAATGGGGAGAAGAACCGAAGAAAATGTAACTCCCACGGGTTGAGATAAGAACAGTCCAGTAACTGAAGATACAATAGAAATCACTACTGCCACCACCAATAACAATAATAATGACAAAGTAAATACAAAGGGAGAGGAATACAACCGTTCCGCCACCCGACCAAGCCGAGAGACCGCGCAGGAAACCTCAGCGAGAGCCCGCCCCCAAACAACACACTTCCCGGTTCCTCCCCCCCCCACCACCACCCTCCCTCCCCGTATTCCACATCCTGGGCATGACATGCTGTGGCATGGAATAACCTCATTGGTCAGCCCTGGGTCAGGTGCACTCTGTCTCTGCCTCCTCCCCGGCATAGCATGAGACTAGAAAAAAAACACCGAACCCATGACAATTATGAAAAGCATATTTTATTATTCCTTTATAATATTCACAGGTCTGTTTATCCAGGTACTAAATGATAGATGCTACCATGTTATTTCGTTAAGTAACTTATTCCAATACTAGAAATAAAAACGCTTGCAACATGCTGTCATGTTATATGGTGTGTTCTCATGTGTTCTTTTAGGATCATAACTTATGCAGCAGACTATTTCTCTATTTTTTTTGCATTAATTTATTTGCATTTACCCCACAGGTCTTGCAAGAGCTAAATCAGTTCCCAGCCATACATATTCCAATGAAGTGGTAACTCTATGGTACAGGCCTCCAGATGTCCTTCTGGGATCAACAGAATATTCCACCTGCCTTGACATGTGGTAAGTATTGAATCCTTACACAGAAAAATATGTAGGTGTTTTAGCTCTGATTTTTTTTTATATGTGTAAAATAAATATATCACAGGATTAGTGTCACAGGTTAAAGAACTCGTGTAATCTTTGTGGTCCGCTCAGTATCTCCCTAAAGGAATCCCTCCTGCCAACTCACTGTTTGGCAGCTCGTACCTGCTGTTGACACAGAACTAGAAAAGCCATTGTTGCCTTGCAAGAGGCTGAGTTGTTGCTTGACTTTTGTAGTCATAATGTGATACTTCACTATGATATGATAGGATACTTGTTTTGCAGAAGACCTTCACCATGCCTAGCTGTAGCAAGGACAAACCCAGGAATTCTCTGGATGCATGAATCTACTGTACTTGTTAGCAGTAAATCAGTGATTTTATTTAGGCCTGCAGGTTTGAAAGGGCAGTTTGATGAGTACAGTATATGTCACCTTGATCCTTTTTGGTAACTTCATTTAGTATTATGTTGAAGAAAGAAGATGTTTGGTTTTCTGACCAAGGTGGATGTTCTTTGTTTACCCTGTAGGTTTTCAGGTCACAGGATCTCTGTAATCTGTACAAATTCTATAATTAGTAAGAGCTTCAACTGTGTTACTGGAAGCAATGCATGTTGGTTCAAGAAACAGAAATGTGGAAAAAATATTTTCCTTGCCAAAGAAAGCCTCGTGCTTCAGAAGACATTATTTTTTTAATATGTATTTGACTTTTTAGGTTCATACAGCTCATTTCATTTGAGGAAAAGAAAGATAAATATACTGAGCAAGTTTCAGAAAAGTATAATGCTTTTTTTGTAGTTTGCTGAAATATCTTTCTTTAATACAGACAACATAAATGCTGAATAATGATTATGTTAAAATCTAGAGGTAGCTATAACATAAGGTTAAAAGGACCTTGTGTTTTCATATGGTGGGTGAATGTCGTGGTTTAAGCCCAGCTAGTAACTCAGTACCATGCAGCCACGAGCTCACTCCCCCAACTTCCTCACCGCCCCCAGCTCCCAGAGGGATGGGAAGGAGAATCAAAAGAATGTAACTCCCACGGGTTGAGATCAGAAGCAGTCCAGTAACTAAGGTATAACACAAACCACTGCTGCTACCACCAATAATAATAATGACCAGGGAAATACAAGGGAAGAGAATACAACCACTCACTACCCACCGACTGATACCCAGCCTGATCCAAGCAGTGATCTGACCCTTCCAGGTGACTCCCCCAGTTTATATAGTGGGCATGACGTGCTGTGGTATGGAATACCTCTTTGGTTAGTTTGGGTCAGGTGTCCTGTCTCTGCTTCCTCCCGGCTTCCCCTCCTCCATGGTAGAGCATGAGACTCAAAGTCCTTGGTCAGACTAAACATTACTGAGTAGCCACTAAAAACATCAGTGTTACCAGCGCTGTTCTCAGGCTGAAAGTAAAAATCACAACACTGCACCAGCTACTAAGAAGGAGAAAAATGACTGCTACTGCTGAACCCAGAACAATGAATAATATTTGTCAAGGTAATCTTGCAGATTAGTATTGAAACTGATGGCCTATCAGGAATATTTGTTTTTTTTGAGGAAGGGAACTAAGCATGACTGGGTTGTGCTTAGTCTTTAGCCAAGATCAGAGAATGTGGGATGAAAAGCTGCATTTTCCTGAAAATCTCATCTAGTTAGTTTCCATAGCACTGTTAAGTCTTGGCTCCCGGGGGCAGGAGTAAGAAGCTGCAGAATTATTTCATTTGAAGGGGTTACAGAGTATAAATGCTAGAATATCTAGTACTGAAGACAGTCTTTAATATAACTGGGCCTCTGGCTGCTTTAGTTTCTTGACCTGTAAGGGTGGATGAACTAAGAGGCGGTAAAAGGAGGGTGAGGAAACTTCTCTAAATGTGAATGTTGTGGTATTGCTGCTGAACCAGAGGCAAAGGCAGCATCTTCTGTATCAGCTGTGTGGTTTTCTTCAAACCATTCTTCACCTGACAGATAGAAAATTATTTCCCTCTGCATCTCAGCTTCTCAGCTATCCTAAAACCATCCTGTTTTCCCAAAGATCATGCTCAACCTGGTATCTTCACAAACTGAATGCGAACTCCACGTCCCATCTGCTCCTGACATGCTACAGTCGCCTCTTTTCCAATCTGTACCTGAACTTGTGTAGCGTGGGGCAGGACAGCTGCATCAGAGGATGAAAATAGCTGGGAGACATAACTAGTTCTTTCCCCTCATTTAGGGGAAGTTCAGTCTATGTGTGTTCAGTTCTTGAGTGTTCCACATGTTTGTGTACGTGTGTAGATGCATGTCTCAATTTGTGAAGTACAAAGAGAATGAGAGAATATGTGGAAATGTGTAAAGAAACTCTAAGATGCTTCTTTAGTCAAAAGAGACGCTGGAAAATTATTTTTTAAAAAACACCAATTCTAAAAATTACTGCACTTTGAAATGAAGGGATTTTTTATGGGTTTGTTTTCTTTGCTTTGTTGGGTTTTTCTAACTGAACAAAGGGGCTTAAAACGTTTTTGATTCGCACTGAAACTCATTCCACAAAGAAAAATAGTCCACTTGAAAGTTCAGTAGTTTGTAAAAAATAGATCTTTTAATGCCCCTCCCAGTAATGATTTTAGTAAAAGAGCTATTAAAGAGTCCAGTCAAACTATGCGGTGTTACCGTGATAGAGATCAAATTAAGCCATGCAGCTAATAGAAGCATTTCAAACTTACTGTAAATGCAAACTATTTCCTTCATAATCACATGTTTATATTCAAGCTACATGGACAGCAGGGAAGATCAAGGAAGGACACAAAATGCCACTGTCAACATTCTAGGTCGTTATGTTGTGTCCTGACAAAAATGATGCGAGAGTACTGGGGAAGAACACAATAATTATGTATTAAATGATGCCAATAAATGATGTTCTCTTTTACAGAGTATTTCACATAGGTCTGAAAAAGATTCAGGTGCTCAGAGGTAGAGGTGGTGAGTTCTGCTTCAAATTAAAAACAACATCATACTGCTCTGTTACAAGATTTGTAGCCTTACAAAATTTTTGCTGCCCTGTACCCACTGGAGAGCTATGAAAAGTTTAGAGAAAGGTCCTAGCAATAGTTTCTTTCACATGGCAGGAATTCATGTAGGGGCTCAGCTACTGCCACATTAGAAATCACAATAAAGCAAATGTGTATTGTGTGTGACAAAAGAGATTTAGGCTTTTACTTCTACACTTTGCTGGGTTATCTGAGACAGCTCTTCCAGATTAATTGCAAGAGGTGCAGTTGCATGTTAAGGTCACTTATGCTTATTTGGCACAACTAATAGTATGCTCTGCTGGAGCACAGGCAAGCTTGGGGCTTTATTTATACAGTGGTTGTACATAGCTGGGCCATAATTACATTAAAACCACTTAGTGGCTTCCCAGAGTGGGAGGAAGGGAGGCATGGAGAAACTTACCTACCATCAGATTCCAAGATAATTTGGTAATTTGTTATCAAAAGTGTATTTGTAGCATTAGCATTTTTATGCAATTACCAGCATTATGTCCTTATGGTAGATAGTGTGTGCACTCCTGTGTCCTTATTGATAATCCACGTGATGACAAACATAGGCAGCCACTTCACTAAATATTTAAATAATGTTGAGGTAGAAAGCACAGCTATTTCTTCCATTTAGGGGGGGAAAGAAAAGATTAATGGTCTTTGCTATAGCCATGATAAATGACATTTCATGGTGGTTCCCCAGGAACGGAAAGTGGGGCTGCTTCTAAGGAGAAGACCAGCTGCATGAAAAAAAGAGTCCAAATATCAACCACTGGTCAGTGGATGGGAAGCAGGTGGCAGAGGCTGCGGGCTATTTTTACACTTCATTTGCTGGTGTAGGGCATTAGGATAGTAACTAAAAGCTAATGATCCACATGCAGTGTTACATTCTCCTGCGTTCCTTTTTAAATAGCCACCGGCAATAAAATAATGTTAATGAAGACATACATGCATTAGTGGTGTCAGGCTTGTGATGGAAATCAATGTGGTGGGCTTCATGATTTACTGCTGACAGCGTTTAGTGCAGAGGCATTGTGTGAATGTATTATACTACCCATGACTGCATCAAAGAGTCGTGATAACCTTTGATATACCCTTTTTTTCCCTTTGTCCTCTTGTTGAGAACTTACTGGTAGCTAGCAAAATGGCTTTGAATTGCCTCTGGTGTAACTTGTCCTAAGCCTTGAATTTTACAGTCCTTTGAAAGTCAATGCAAAAATAAGCTTCAATACATAAAGGGTTTATGTTTTACTAAAACCCATATGTAAGGAATACAGAAACAGAGGGAAAAAAATTCCCAAATGAGCCTTTTCTGTTTGTTCTTTAAAGGAAGAATATAGTATTAGTAAATGAAGTAATTTAAACAAATTATTAAATCCTCTTTGATTCTGGTAATGTGTGCACTGCTACATCTGGGTTGCTTATATCAAGAAGCCACTAGGGATATTTTATTTTGAAGTACAGCTGTCTTTTAACAGCTGGCAATTTTTTGCATATCCTGTTCTTTTGCTTTTAAAAAGTACATTCTTAGTCATAGTTCAGGTAAACTGTGAAGTTATGGGCTGTGATGTATTTTAAATTCACTTTTATTAAGTAACATTAGCTATGTTTAGTGCTGCTGGAAGGAATCACTTAAAGCTGGGCAGTCAAATGTTATGAAATTGCTTATTAAATCACAGTTATTTAACTTTGTAACATCTGGATTGATATACATGATTTCAAATCTGATCTTACTTTAGGGAAAGCTCTTCATATGGATTTTTTATATCCTATTATTAGAAAAATAATTTTTTTTTCAGGAACACGCCACTTCACACACATGACCTGCTCCGAGTGCAGATTTGAGTATTCACTGTAATTCCATGCACGCTTCCATGAATATTTGACCGATGAAGGCCAATGACAGTAATTAAGATATTTATTAAATGAAAATGGATCTTGTCTTAGACACAGGTGCAGCTAAATTATGTTTTTACACAGGGGATATTGCAAAGGTATCTTTATCCAGTTTCTTCTGTAAACAGTTTGCAGTGAGAGAAATCTGAGAGCAGGAGTCCCAGTACGCCCTGAAGAAATACTTCTTGGTGCCTGAGCGAGAAAACAGCATAGGGTAAATTAGTTCTTTTGCCCTCAGTGTTCTTTATGATTATGATATCCACTCCAAAGAAATGCTAATCTGTAGAATATTAAGGTGAGGATTTTGCAATAACTGTCATAGAACTGTTAATTAAACTTCTTTTGTTGTCAGTGAGTTCTTCAGTACTTTCATCATCCAAATTAGCTTTTGATTGGAAAATTCTCATAAGATCGAATTCATAGAAACACTGTGTTATGAACAAACAGTCTTGGTCTGTAGTTACTGGAAGGGCATTTCAGTTCCTGTCTAAAAACTATTTTCGTCCATTTGGGACATAAGATTTGCAGTCACTTTTCCACTGCTGGAAATGTGTTTCATGCAGTGTCAGGAAAGTATCTCATTATGGTATCTGGATCCAGAAAAGAAAAGCAGGCAGAACATACTCAACAGAAAAGTATCGCAAGACAAAATATTCCTCAAGTTTGACAATTGTTTTCTCGACTTTTTCTGCATTCTGCTTTTCAGAACAAATAAGTCTAATAGAAAGATATGTGCGAAAGGATATCATGTGCATTTTAATCCCTCATGAATATAATATTTCTTAATATCCCGTATTAAGCATTGCTACAGGGGTTTGGGTCACAAAACATATTTCTGAAGCTTTTATTTCTAGGTAGGTCAGTGACACAGGCAACTCTTCACTTGTAATTCCAATTGCTTCAAGACTGACTAAAGAATACTTTGAACAATCATACCTTCAAGTATATTATTTTTCATTCATTGCACCTGCTTTCTGCAGAAATTTCAATACTGTTCTTTGCCACCATGGGAGGGAAATTGTACTTCACTCATTACTTCTCCTGTGAGAATGCAATCTGCTTGCCTTATTACCCCTACTCTTTGACTAGACCATATCTCCCTTTACTTGGTTTTCATAAAATCCTTTCCCCTTCTGAAAATCCCTGCATGCTGAAAACAGGCTTCATGATCAGATAGAAACCTTCTGTAAAGACCCAGCATAGGTCTGCACTATGAAGAATGTACTGAGTGTTACCACCTGCACCTGAGCCTGCTAGAAAGCAGATCTGTTCAGAGCAGAAAGTTCAACACTTTAAAACATGTATAGTAAGCATAGAGGCTTTCTATAATCTTTATTTAAGTGTAAACTAAAACTTGTTTTGGAAAGAACTCATTTCAGAGTGTGTCTGTAGTCCCTTTTATGGATCCATCAAGGAAAATCAGAATATTAATTCAAGGAAACAGCCCTAATAGTTTCCTATAGATTACACCTCACCAAAGCTTTTATGTTATTTTTTGAACAGTATTCAAGTAGATACAGCCTGGAGATTCTTCCTGTCACATTATGGGTCTTTGTTATACAGAGACAGGAATGTGAGTTCTTAAGCCAAAAAAATGTAAACCTAACCCACCAGTAAGCAAGTTAATTTTAAGGGAGTACCCTCTTGAATTATAAAAGCTGTGCAGGAAAAAAAAGAAAAGCAGTTTCCTGAGGCATTCAACTTCATTTTCACAGGCTCATTTACTATGTCAATTTACATGCAAGAGTAACCCATTTAGCTGTGCTTACTCAGCATAAAGGTGTATGGTGACAGCCAGAGTCCCAGGAAATTAAGCAGGACAATGGAAGAGCAATATTAGATGGTATGGCCCCATATGGTCTCATCAATACATCAATAGGTTTAGTCACACTTTCTGTCATCAGAGGGTAAGCCACCCATTTCAACATTAAATGGCTGTCACTTTTACTTTGCAGGGTTATCCTATGCTGGATCATTGGAAAGATCTCTGAACAAAGTCGCAGGGTTTGGCTTGTTCAGTCAAAATTTGAAGTGCTATAAAGAGAGTAGGAAAATTTGAATTGAGTACACTGAAATGAGTTAGGCAAATTTTCTTTTATCACAAATTATTTCTCAAGCACTGCCTGAAGGTGCTGTATGCTGAGTATGCACAAATTATGCATAAATATCATACCCTTGGAGATGCACGCACGTTAAAGCCAAGTTATTTTTCTGTATGTCATATTTCAAGAAGCAATCTGTGTGTCACAGAAACTAGAGATGGGTGCGATCTGTGAAGTCATCCACCCTCCTGTTAATCCAAGTCTGTTCCCTGAAGAATATTCTTAAGTGTTTCAGCTTGTCTAGTGTTACACAACTGTAACTGTGGAGCTTCAGGTCCATTCGGAGGCTGGGGGAGAGCACAATTTTTAAGTGTGTTTCTCTAACAATCACCCTAAAATTTTATTCTGGGAATAAAAGTTCTGGGAACCATTAAAATCCAAATCAGTTCTTCCCTGTCCTTCCCTGCATAATTTTAAATATAGACTCATCATGTTCTCCCTGTCCCTTGTCTTTTCTTGTAGCCAGGAATGACATTGTTCTCTTAATTTTTCCTTACAAACCACTTCTTCTGGCACAACTGTAATTCTCGCTTTGCTCAAAAATATCTCTAACCTGTGAGGTTTAAAAAAACCAAGTTTGTGAGGTTTACAAAAACAGGACTAAATTTCAAGGCCTATTAGAGGCTTTACTTCTTTTCATGTTCAGTGGGTGTGCACTTACGCTTTGTGATTCAGGGATGCTATTAGATCCTCAGTTTCTACTTGCTGTGAACCTGAATTTCACTGGTACCACTAAGACATCTAAAATACCATCCAGCCATCTTGAAGCCTGTAGTGTTGTTGTGGCTTTCTGGGTATTTCTATCGATTTACTGTCTTGCTTCTTTTTTTATTATTATTTTCCTTTTTTTTAATTAGTCATTAAGTCTTCTATTTCTATAGACTTATTCTTCAGTGTGCTTAACACCATAACCTTTGAAACCAAGCATAAGCTTAACTTTCAAGTTGGCCAAAAGGAATGGCAGTTCTCCGACTCAGACCTTGAAGGCTGTTTATGCTTCTTTCCTCAATGGTTTTAATAACCTTTGTATTTTTGTATTAGTTGTTTCTATAACTCCAATACTCTTCCAGTCTCATTTCAGTGTGTGACTAAATGGAGTATTAAGTTACACAAGAGTCTAAGACACGCAGTAGGATTCTTCTTTCCAAGCAGGAAACTTTTGTTCACTAGAGTTGTTTGCAGTTCTTACTTGATTTTTGGCTCATACTTGTATCAGACCCACTAAAAGTGGAAAATTTGGTAAATAGGTTATTTGAAAAAATATAAAACTTGGCAAAGCCTTCCTGCTGCCTTTACAGCATTTCTGTTCAAACAGCTATCTGAAGATTGTCTGCAGATACCAGTACATGCCCTCAAAGATACACTGGTTTAATCAAATGCCTGTTTTCTGGTTGGAAGAATAGAACTCTAATCCTCTTTTCTTTAGTCTAAATTCAATTGTTTTATTTCTCATCCTGAATAAATAGCTTCTGACTGAAATCTTGAATTTTTCCTTGCCTGAGATCCTAATACCGTTTATAAATATTTGACTAAGATAAATTGTGCCTGTCTATGCCTAATGAAGCACTAACTAGACTAAATGATGAATGGCAGTTTAATCAATTCAGTTCATTCGCTAACCAACAGAAGCATATGGAATGTAAATTTTAACTTCTCTTTTGTAAACACCTGAACTGTTCTAAAATTGGACTGGAGCTGTGTGTTCCAAAGTTTTCTCTACTTTTCAATGCCTAAGGACAAACTTTGTTTAATCTACCTATGCTTTGGGATGTAGAATTAGAAAATAGTGATGATTGTTTATTTTTCTTCTTCAAGAAATTTGACTATATGTTCTTATTGTTCTGCAATGTAAAATTATTTCATTAGCGTTAGAACAAGAGTTAATGGGTTCAAACTTAAACAGGGGAAGTTTGGGTTAGATATAAGGAAGAAGTTCGTTACTGTAAGGGTGGTGAGGCACTGGAATGGGTTGTCCAGGGAAGCTGTGAATGCTCCATCCCTGGCAGTGTTCAAGGCCAGGTTGGACATAGCCTTGGGCAACATGTCTAGGGTGAGGTGTCCCTGCCCATGGCTGGGGGGATTGGAACTAGATGATCTTAAGGTCCTTTCCAACCCTAACCATTCTATGATTCTATGATTCTGTGATTCTGTCATCTATTCAGTAGTGGTCAAAGCCTTCAGAAATGAGTAAAGCATGTGTTGTCTGCTGATAACTGTAGTTAAGTAGTATCTATAAATACTCAGCTCTGGCCTTGGTGAAAATATGCAATCAATTTTCATTAAGTTGTTTTATTCTCAAACCAGTTCTCACCAATATATGCTCTCATATCTGTAAAATTAAATGCTACTTTCTGAATGCATCATCAGGGTGCATAAGCAATGAAAAGGTATGTAATTACTACATTCCAAATAATTTATTTCTTGAAATAAAGTTAAACTAGAGGTTATTGATGGGATTTGCTGTACAGAAACACAACTCCCAATTTCAGGGAAAGGTGGTTCCATAGTTAATTTTCCAAATTCTTCGTTCGTTTTGTTATATATTTGGGGTTACTGAATCAGCATTTGTTTTGGGTGAAGGGGTTTTATGTGGTTTCATACAGAGACATACAGCATGTAGGTGTTTGCATGCAGAAGTTGTAGAAAAATGTATATAGCAAAATGTAATTGAACAAGTTAAAATAGATATTTAAATTGGTAGCCAAGGGGGGTGTTTTCTCTAAAATTATTTTTGCTGAGGGAACAAGCAACTCCTGAGCTTTCTTCAACCAGAAAGATTGCAGGTGCAAGTTTGTAATTTGTTTCACTTTTCAGATGAAGAAAGTCCACAGCTTATCTGAAATTTGAATTAGAGTCACAGAAGCTTTCCTCTTACTTTTGAGAGCCCATCCTTTGTGCTGTAGTTTGTATGTCTCAGATATTTTTTCCCTCTGATCTCGCAGTACTTCTGCTTAACTGAGTGGGATGAGGGGGACTTGTGAAGTACCTTTTGAGAGATACCACGAACAGGAGCAGTAGTGGGGTGGCTGTTACAGCAGGAAGTGGTGGGAGTCTGTGGCTGCTCAGCCCATTGCAGCATCTCTCAGCCAGAGCTTCTGGGAGATGGGGTCAGCAGCCCCCAGAGCTATGGCCTTTGAGTTTCCTTCTTCTATGCTAGAAGAGGGAAAAAGAAAGCCCAAGCAAGCCCATCTCTGAAGTCACCTGCATTTGGGCAGTAGCTCAGTTCAGTGGCTGTGAGCAGCCACATGCCTTTTTCCTTTGTACTCATCTTTTTCCAGATCCTCCTCCTGTGCCAAGCCCTTGAAGTTTGCCTCTGTGCCGTAGTCCTGTTCTCATTCAGCATTCTTCCAAGGGTGCTCTCTCACTGCTATTTGCACATCCTGTTGCTTGGGAAGCACTCAGAGACCAGCTACTGTGCCTTTACAGGTCTCAGCAGCTACCAGCCATATTCCTGCTACCTCTACACTTGCCTTCAAACACCTGAGAAGCATTCGTACATATACATTGTTTTCCGTAAATGTGCATGCTTGTCCTTCAGCCTGGCATTGATTTTAAAAAAATAAGTAAATAAGTATTATTTAAATCTTGGTAATGGAGACAGATCCGTTGTTGCTGTCCATTTAATCTAAACCAAATCTTTCTAACATTGCATACTTTCTTTTTCTTTTTTTCCTCTGCAGGGGAGTGGGTTGTATCTTTGTAGAAATGATTCAAGGGGTCGCTGCTTTTCCAGGCATGAAAGACATTCAAGATCAACTTGAAAGGATATTTCTGGTGAGTACTTTATTGCTGAAGTAATGTGCCCAAGGTAACAAAGGATTGATTTATAAACGTTCGCCTATTTCTTTGTGTCAGGAATTAAATCACTGACAGAGACAAGGATCAGAAGTCTAGTCCACAAGCTAGATAAAGGTTACTTGGTGTAGTTTTGAAGACTGTGTAATAAGTTCACATCCTAATTTTTTCAAATAATCTACAGAAAGGTTTTTATACAGTTGTGGAAAAAGCTTTCCAAATGTAAGGCAATGGAAATCCAGCCAGTTTGTCATCCTCACTTTGCAAGTGATCATCCAAACCAACTATTCTGGCTGGTGCTCTGTCGATATTATGCTAATATAATGATGGCAATGGCAAGTATTTTTTGTGAGATAGGCATGGAAAAGTAAGATGGGAAAAGAGGTGGGAAGCAGAATCGGAAATCATAAATTGTGCTGCTACACAAGTGCAGCAGGAGTCCTTGACTACTGCTTCTGCTGCCTGGTTGGGCCCTTCATAATGTGTATGGGTAGCTCATAGGCGCTGAAGACCCATCCACATTGGGAGTGAAGGAAGAGGTAATTTATAACAAGTATAAACCATCATTCACACATTTCTCTGTGTGTTTGTTTTTAACTTGCTCTTTCTCCCTTTGTCCTCTGGGTTTGACAGTTCGCTTTCAAAAGCTCAGGAACAACTTGACTCTCCAATAAAAGGTTTTGTTTCCTCCAGTACCTGCTGAGAACTGTGCCGTAGTGGAGTGGGTTTATTCAGGGAAGCCACTGCTCACCCAGATACTAGCCAAAGCAGCTTTTGGTACTGTGGGGTGACCATCAGGGAGAGCAGCTTTTCTTGAACCTGGCAATCTGTGTTTTGCTTCTGACCACACATTTAGAAGGGAAGGATGAACATACCCTTGCTTTTAAAAGTTATTTAGTTAGGAGTGATTGATTTCAAATGCAAAGGGTTTTTTGGGATTCTTTTTTGGCCTATGGGGAAGGAAAAAAACCCATCTTTCATAATGTGCTTATAAAAATTACATTCTTCATTTTACTCAGGCTTGCTTGTATTGTATCTCTTGCTGGGACACCAGAGAATTTAGCAACTTCTTTTAGGAAAGACTTAGAAAAAAGTACCTCTCTAAACCAAGACCTTATTTGATTGTGATATAAAAATACTTCATTTTCTGTAAAATACTTTGCTGTTCTGCCTGCTTGGCTAATACCCTGAAAATTCTGTGCTGTGGGAAAATAGCTGTGCTGCAGCATACACAAGGAGCAGCAATTCTGAGCGGTTCCTGTGATGTGTCTAATTGCTTCGATTGCTTGCCAGCTTGTGTATTTTAAGCTAGCAACTCCTGGGCCAGTTTTAGGGTTTTGTTTTCTTAAATTCTTCTCATTTATTGGGATGAAATTTCCTCCTTATTTATAGAACATGACATTTTTAAAACAATAAATTCCTCTTTGGGGCTTCGGTTCGTTTACTGTGGTAAAATTTTAGTTAGTGTTTTTGCTATGGAAATTAAGTAGAGTTCTAGCAGCAGAAATCAGCACTTCATTTACTGGGGCCTTTTTGGACTATATCATAAGAGGTCATATGATACAGTGCAAAAAGTGGAAGTGATAGGTATATCATATATACCTATTTTTATATGCCTTTTGTAAACCTTTTGTATATTCCCATTTTCTTTTCTCTTACCTATCCTTGCTATTATTTTGTGTTAAAATGCCAGAAGAAATACACTGTAGGAGGAGATTTGAGGCCTGACAGTTTTTTAACTGTGTTTTAAAACTTCTGCTGCAAATATTGAGAATGGTGTTGAAATAACAAGGGATAATGTATTGATACTGTTTCTTTAATCTGATCTTTTACAAACCTTCAAATAAAAAGATAAAATTTGGATTGGGTAGTTTTATGGTCCATTGTAAATCAGAGTTAATTTTTAAATCCTGATTAATTAGGCTTGCTAATAAAAGTGTCTAGTTACCCTTCACTAAATAGTTTCAGTGAGTGCCTTCCTAATGTACTCTAAGCATCATTAAGAATTAAAGTTATCTATTTAAAAGTTATAAAACAGGGTTATTCTTGTTTGCTTTTGTATTTGAACAGAAGGATTAAATTCATTCATTCTCCAGTGGATCATGTGGTATGGTAGTTTGTAGTGCTGAAGTACAACATTAATCAGGTTGTTACACCAGATAACTAATACAATTAACTGCCACACAGTGAGCACTTACACAGCTGTGAAAGAAACAGATCAACCAATTAAAGACTTTTCCACAAAGTCTTCTCATAGTTTACATTTTCAACATCCAAGAGTGATGGTTTTCTTGTAACAAAGGGTAGTCTTCTGAAAATGGTATAAGGTACAGTCCACCTTCATACTAACCAGTTGTCCTGTAGTCCTCTTCTGAAATACACAACTTGCAACAAAAGGTATGTGTTGTATTTGTTGCCATTGTTATTAGTCGTAGTTACACATCCATAGCATGTATGAGTCCAGATTGCAGCTTGAGGCTTTTAGGGAATCAGTTACATTCCGTTAGGAAAGTCACAAAATGCTAAGAGAGAATAGTTAGGAAACATGAACTGAATTTAATGTGAATAAGAGTTTAAAATTCTTAAGTGGCTCTTTGATTTCCTATTGTATAATTTCACATTATTACATAAATTAAATTAAACAACATTGTATGTACGCTGTTTCAGTAGAGGTCAAAGAGAGATTGTCTAAATGCTTTTGTATATGTCTGCCATTGGCGTTCTTTGCGTATCTTCATAGCAAGAGTAGATGCAATCCAGCACACCAGATATGTTTCTTCCTTGTTACAATTGGTGTTTATTTATGTTTAATAATTACTTAAGTGGTTGTATGCAGTAGGTTAAGAACAGAGATTGATCTTTCAGTTGTGTTTAAGAACTTTTCTCTTTATGCTTGTATTTCCTGACTTCTATTGTTTCAAACATGTGGGGTTTTAAATGGTAATATACTCTGATTCCCTTTCTGTTACAGCTGCTGCTTAGAATAATCACTCAGGTTCCATTACTGCGATAGGCCTTAACAAAATGGCAAAGGTTTATAAACCTGAATCTGTGCTCAGAATTGGACCAGCACTTAAGAGATGTCGATGAATAAGCAAGCTGCATGTTGTTATGGTCGCGTTTTGGATCTGACAATAGGAATTCTTTTTCCTGCCTATTCTTAAAACTGCGAATAATCTCTTTTAAAAAAACTGTACTTACCAAAGAAAATGGAAATCACATGTATAAGTAGATTGCTTTTTCAAAGTTTAACAGTGAATAAAATGTCTTAATGCAGAGGTGATTTGATTTAAATAGTTTACCATTACCTCTTTACTCCTACTTTTTTTCCTACTTATTGGAACTCAGGTAACTTTCCAGATAGAACTGCATCATAGAAAATGAGAGAGAAAAGTCTTTATTTAACTACAGTCTGTAAGAGCTAACAAGTCTTTTGTCTTGAAGTATCAAACTTGTGATGTGCCTTCATCATTTCCAGCACAACTGAGAAGATCCAGCACTGTTTTTCCATTCCCTGAGACAAGCAGCTTGAGGTTTTGTTGCAAGGTGCTAGGTCTTATGGACCAATAATCTGATCCAGTAGTCTCAGCATTTCTATTTAGTCTTGTAAATACATGCATGAGACAGGATGAAGCTTCGATGGAGCATACATTAAACAGTAAAACCATGGGAATAGGAAAAACATGTGAGGCAATCTGTTGAATCAAAATAAAACTACATAAAATTGAGAAATATCATTTGGCTTCTGATAGCCCTATACTGAGGAGAATTGACAGCTCCTTGGACCTAGTGATGCCTAGCATGAATTAGATAAATATTAAAGCTGATTACACTGAGAAGCCTGCAGTATGCCTGTGCATGCCTTATGCTGAGCCACGCTGGAGGTACCAAGTTGGTTATAACTGTGATTTTGATATAAAGATGTGCTTTTATACTTTCTGTTTTAACAGATTCAGACCAGATCAGAGTTGAATTTTCTATGCTGGCTTCATTTTTCTTCTAGAGAGATTTTTTTAAATGGGAAGGAATTTCTGTCTTATCTACTTTACGTGAAGTTTCTGAGAGCCACTATAGATCAAAGTGAATTTTCCTCCTGGGCTCTGAAGCCTTCCTGATAAGGGAATAATCTGTGCATTGGCTGAACTTTAGTCTTGGTGCCAACTACACTGAAAATTACATTTCACTGCAAGAATAAAGTACAAAGAGTTCTCCTGATACCATGCAGATCTCTGCACAGGCAGGACAACATCATTTAAATGCTGTTTTATCTGTAAATAGGCATTCATTCTGCAAACACAGTTGTGGGATGTGTGCACGCTGCAGGAGCATCACGCTGAAGGTAGCATGGCACAGCAGGAGTGGGAGCTTGCAGCCAGAAACTTCTGTCTTTCCTGACATGCACAGTGCAAAAAGCTGAGGTCTCCTCTCTGGTATTGCTCTACTGGGTGCCATAATGCACAGTATTAAAAAGTAATTAAAACAGAAAAGCATTCATTCGTTGGGCCCAGCACCCTCATATGCCAGAGAGCGATGCCACAAATGCTGGTTTCCTGAATGGAGCTGTACAGCAAAGACTCTCAAGAGTTTGCAGTTTCAGATAGCTGTGAAAAATGGCATTTTCCTTTTAAATGCAAATAGAAGTGTTACGTCTGTTACTGAAGACTTAAAAGGCTAGCAATATTATATATGACTACACGCCTGAAGTCTATTGCATCATATAATACAGTCTAGTAGTGTTTCCTCCACGACTCTAATGTTAACAGGCATTTGTGAAGCTGCAGAGCTTTCTCCCGTGGTTCTTTATCTGAAGGTTTGCTTCATGTCACTGACGTCCTCTAAAGCCTGAAATAATGCATTTTAATGGGTCTCACTTTTGTTTAAGCCTACAATGGACCCAAAGGAACCATGCTTTCTGATACGTTGTGTTAAGAACATCTTTTGGGAAGCCAGCAATGCTAAACACAGGGGATGAGTACTTTTAACTATTGGGTTCTGAAGTTCATCTGTGTAATGAGGTATTTAGTCAAATTTATTGGTCTTTTATTCCTATTTCATTATTCAATACATGTTTTTCTGTCACTTGGTACATTGGCTCTAAAATGTTGTTCATCTTTGATGGAATAGATATATTTGTGAGGCTGGATCTGAGCTGTAATTTTGCAGGCATCGTATCTATGGTACCTTATGTGTTGCGGGTGATGAATCTGGTTGGAGAAAAAGTCTTCATCTTTGTAAAATAGATAGTGCTTGCTTAGAGGGGGAAGTTTTTAATGAACAGGTTGTGTTTCCCTCCCATCTCTCTCCATTTTCCTTCCACCGATGACTTAATGGGGAAAATTGGGGTTTGGGTTTGGTTTTTTTTTGAAACTCTAATCCTGACTGCTGAGTTCTGTCTTCTATAATGCAGCATGGATGTAGAATGAGAGAAGTACAGGTATTATATCCCGCTAATGAATTTACCTCTGCTTTGCTTAATTATAATAATATACAAAGTATTTCATTTCTCTTCAGCACCACTGAAATTAATTAAATAAATAGCAGGTTTCTCTACCTGTGGGTCTTCTCTTTGAAGTTGTTAGCACTTATTCAGTATCTTGCTGCAGTTGCCTGCAGGTTTGCACTGATACCACTTTTACAAGATTCTGCTCTGGGCTTTATGTCTTACGCCAAACTTCAAATGAAAGTAATTCCGAAGTAGGCGAGTATGAGGTGAATTAACCTTTAAAATGATCTTTAAAAACCAAACTAAATCTTCTATGTGTTCATGCTTTGTAAAGGATTTGGGATTTTTTAAGTGGTTTTTTTTAAGGAGTTTAAGCTCAGTTTTAGCTCTGAGTGCACTGTACTGTCCTCTGTATCACTGCGTATGTAGTCTTTTTCCCTTATGACAGGGAACAAAGTATTTGATGTTAAATTGCATTTGCCTCTCATAAAGAACTCCTGTCCTCACCATGTCTGCTTAGCCATAGTCTGTGTTGTTCTTTGCCTTATATCGTTAAACCCATAAGGTACTGGGCAAACAAACTAGGCCTAGGATTTAAAAATAGCAATGTTGTAGAAGTGTAGGAAATTTTCTTGAGGAATATTGCCTATATTTGGCAGGAAAGGAGGCTTAAAAAACTATTGAAGTTATATCTTACACTCTGCTAACATTTTCTTAAGAAGAGGGGACATGTAACCTCCCATTAATCCAGGTTTAAAGTCATAAAAATACTCAGCAATGTATGATGGACACTTGCCAGGGTAACTGCCAGCTGGTAGCAGGAGGGAAGAGGATGAGCAGAAATAATAAATGAATGTGTAACCCCATCCTTGACTTCAAAGGACTGGCTGGATGTCAGGCCAGGCAATCAAA
This sequence comes from Myiopsitta monachus, assembly GCA_017639245.1. Lineage (NCBI taxonomy): Eukaryota > Metazoa > Chordata > Aves > Psittaciformes > Psittacidae > Myiopsitta > Myiopsitta monachus. Next base: position 31,831,864 of record CM029919.1, read on the forward strand.
CAAGCCGGTGCACATAGGTGTCGTCTTCTACTTGCGAGGTGTTCCTCTTCAGCTGGCTAATTCTGAGCAAAACCCTGAGCACAGCTGGGATTGCAAGAGCTTGGCTTACTATCAGCTTGGTAGTGCAAAATGCGAAAAGTAATTGGCTATCAGGAAAAGAAAACAAATTAAGACATGGTTCAGTGGAAAACAATGGCTTAGTGGTTTTCTTTGGAATCAGAATGTTTCTTTAGTATCTGCCATATCCCAGTTGCTGAATGAGAAATGGGCTATAATTATAAAGGAGCATTGTTGCTTTTCCAGGCTCACCTCTGGCCTTTGAGAGGGTGGTTACAGGCAGTACATTGGAAAAAAACGTGCTGAGGCTCAGCTGGTGTAAGTCAGTACAGCTCTGTTTACTTACACTGGTGTATATCTTTGCTGGCACCTTCCTTCTTGGCCCCGTACACCATAGAATCAGGGTTTTTTTCTGCCCATGTAAACTCTCTGTACAGGATGTGTCCACATGTGTTGCGGAGCTGTAATTGCAAACATTTTTGCATGCAGGTGACACTGAACAGAAATGCAGTTGCAAGCAATTTATGCATGTTACAAATGGAACTGAAGCCATGCTGAACAAAAGCACTGGTCTGTGATCCAACAACGTATGCCGTAAGATAATATTGTGCTGTATAAAAGCACAGGCACATTCGTAAACCTGCTCTGATATGCTGGCTTTATTTACTAGGGAAGATAATAATTGATTAGACATCAAAGTCATACTGCATTCTCTTTCAGTTTTGTAAATAAAGGAACTATATTTAATATGTTTGAATCTTCTCTTTTCCCTTTCCTCTTTTACTTGTGCCTCAATTGCATATCACATGCCAAAAGCAGATTTTGTGAAGAGCATCTTGATTGCCAAACTTGTTGTTTAAAATCTAAGCTGAAGTTCAAACATCCTTAAAGTTCAGGATGTCTGAAAATCAATGTGAGTCAGTTTTAGATTATGATTTTAGAGACAGGTTATAAGAATCTAAGATTTGTATGCCTTCGTGTCTGCACGTTTCTTAAACTACCTTGATGATAATATCTGATTTCTTCTGCCCTCCTAAGAACTGGTAAAACTAAATAGCTTTTTCTATCTTGATATGTGGGGGGAAATAACCCCTTCTGCCCTTGCACATGCCAGAGGTGCCATTTACAATGTGCCTACTTGAAAAAAGATAGACTTTAAATATTGGTTTACTGTTTCCTGAATAAGTGCCCTAGCTAAGTCATAATTTAGCAAGATGCTGAGCACTTGCCCTATGATTATCTTCAAATATCACTGCCATTTACACAAGCTGCTGATCCTCATATCTTTCTATCAGCTAAATATAAATTTTCAGATAAGCTTCAAAAGGTTTCTGGTTTTCAAGGGCTAACATTAATGCAACTCGATTAGGACTGCTGTGTTTCTAGTTCATTAAGTGGCCGTGGTTAAATAATTCGAGCATTTTATTTGACATATGTTGAAAATTGTGTGTAATTTCAGCAGAGTTTTTACTATGCATCAAAATGCAGTTGCACAGTTTCTGTGTCCTGCTGTTTGTGTGTTTGCATTACTATTGCAACTTGCACAGAGAAAAGAAACTCAGAGGAGCCATCTCTCCTGATTTTTTTTTTTTTAATTCTAATTAGGTTTTTTATTATTTTCTTTTTACTATAAGAGAAAAGTAACCAACAGGGAAAAAAAACTGTATTAGTTTGAAACTGCCTTGAAAAGTACTGGACAAAGTCAGTATTGAATAAGGAGGAAAAGGAAAGAAAAAAGACTACAGAAATGGAATATATTCTACTTCATAAGATGATGTGTAAAAAAGGGGTCTTATACAGGAACTGAGTAGGGAAATTACCTGATTGGATCTTAATGCAGTAGGTATTCTCATCTGTTTGAGTATAAAATAAATAGAGCAGGTTCTGAAGTATACAAAATTATGTTTTATTCTTGTTGCTTCAGTTCTTCCTTTCCCAGTCTTCTGAGTGCTCCATTTAAAGTAACTTGGAGTCCACAGCAAAACTGGATTCTCTAGCTGTCAGTAACGGCAAGAAAAATCTGTGTTCACTATTGGTCTTTAGAGTGTGCATGTATATCACTGTGCAGCAGTATTTCTGGCAATTGAGGCCTGTTTCTAAGTATACCAGAGAGAGCTAATAATATATTTTGTGAGAACATAATAAGAATTCATCACAGTGCTTTTTTGGGGCACAACATGATCCAAATCACCATGGTGTAAATTCCCAAACCTGTTACTGATGGAGCAGAACAGCGTAAGGTAAATTCTTAACAGAGAGTATGGTGCAGTAGGTATGTTCTCACATAAATATGATTGCCCTGATGATGCTTGCATCCGGAAGATAAATCAAAGGAAATTTTTAGGCACCTACTTACTGCAATAAGAGTTTACAGTTGGATTTCTGTATCTTTTGATGAGTGAGAAATCACTTTACCTTGTAAACTGTCAATTTGATTAAACTTTGCTGTGTTGTGAGGGACTTGTGTTTATAGAATAACTGTTGTTCATCTCTTTTTAAAGTTACTTAAAAATATTCTGCAGTTACTTCTCTTCTTCAAAAGGGAATTATTTACATATTAACTAATTTTCATCTTAGAACATAATTACATTTGTGGGTTCTTTTCCCTGTGTATCCTGAATGTAATTGTTTTACAATAGCTGGTAATTGCTCTTTTCTCATAGAGATAGAAAAGTTGCAAAAACTTTTGTATTGCTGAACTAGCCCTTCAGTAAAATCAGAGGGAATGCAGACAAGGATTTTGTCAATCATCTGTTACATATCCTTTATGTCTCATCTTGGTGTGCATCCATACACCACTTTGCCCTGATTATTTAAAAAGAGGCCGTAATAATTTGTATGTTGGAGATCCTGGGCATTTTCTTATAGTCTGCTTTGGTCTGATGACTGAGGTATTTGGTTAATACCATTTCTGTGCTGCTGGACTGTCTCTTTATAGTGTGCTAGTATTGCTCCTTTCTCTTGGATAGGGAGAAGTTGAGACGAGGTCCTGCTGATCTCACTGCATCATATAATTTTATCAACTGCTTAGCAGTTCAAAGCCATTTAATAACTGTAGCCAGGACAAATCCTATTTTGTTTGGTTTATGGAGCTTTTCAGGAAATCCCTACAGTACCCTATTCCATAAAAAAAAATAATTTATCAGACCAGTGAATGTAGCTGAAAACTAAGGGTAGTGAAACATCTGTTTCTTACCGGAGCCACCTCTTCTTTGGGCTTCATTTACTTTCAGTGAAACATACTTAGAGTGAAGCTTCCTTCCACTTTCGTTTTGTATTATCTTATTCTTGCTAATGCTTCCATGGTTTTGTTGCTTTTCCAGCCTTCTAACTAGATTAATGATAACATCATGCTGCTCATCTGCATTCCTCACATAGTCCAAGAGTTCAGCTGTGCCTACACTGTTGAGAGGTTGATTTTTCTCTCTGATAAGTTGCATAGTTAGCTGCTCTTGTTTCATTGGTGCAACATCTCCCTTCCTACTAATTCAGTGATGCCTTTAAAATGCCGAAATGTTAGGTTTTGCCTTGTAATAGCAGTGTTGCTTATGTTAAAGAATTAACATAGTTATCTTATTGTCCTTATACCTGATTGTCCATCATTTTCAGCCTTTGTGACATCAATATTTTAGGCATTTCTGTGGACCTTAATGTATTGGGGTGGGGAATAAGAAACTGTAACTCCAGTCTTTCTCTTACTCTCCATCCTTATTGACTACTAGTGGTACTGAAACTGTACATGTGTCTGTGCAAATTTTCTTTTCTGTATTTGCATATCCTATTTATTTATCTATCCAGTTTCCCCCTCTAGTTTGGTGGGTTTATGTTGTTTGCAGGTTTTAAGCAGTATAGATCTTTTGAGGATTTGCCTTCATTCACTTACACTTCATCGCCGATTGTCTCAGTGCAAACCCCATCAATTCATTTTGGAGCAGTAGGCAGTATCTTCTCCAAATCCTGTCCAATCCTTGCAGCTCCCTTACCAGTGAGTAGAGAGGAACAGTTCCAGCAGCTCCAGGGAAGTAGTTCCCTTTCTGGCCCAAAGAGAGGCTGCAAAGAGCAAGGACTGCCACTGCAGCTGCCCTGCACATGGGTTGGACCAAGCTTAAATGGAGACAGGAGATGAGTATCCTAATCCCTTCTGCCTGGTGTTTTTGGGAGCTCAGAAGTCATGAGCAAAGTTACTGAGTGCAATTATGTCAAAGCAGACAAATGGGTTCGCTGAAGCTGGGAGTACAGCTGCCTCTTGCAGTTGAGTGACACCTGCTTTCACCTTCATTTAAATAAGCCAAATGAAAAGCCTTAGGCTACCTGCCAGTTGATTGTTCAAGCCACAGCTGTTAAATGAGCAATGAATGGTTAAATCACACAGTTTCCAATATTTCAGAAAATGTGAGCATCTCATCATTCTGCACTCTTTCAAAGCCCACTTCTGATTGCTACATTTGAGCATGTGCCACATGGTATCAGGAAAATGAACCCATCCCTCCTACTGGACTTGCAAGGAAATGGGTAAAGAAGGAGCCAGGAAAATAGGAGGATGCTCTAGTGAAGAATTCACTTGAGATTTCCAAAATGCTCTGGAGTTAGGTGTGCTAGCTCACTACACTGCAGTGGAGGATACGGGTTCTCTTCCGACACATCCTCCCCATTGATGTTACCGTCTTCCAGATAAGAATGAGTATCATCTCCCTGGGATTCTGCTCCAGTCCCACTTAAAATGTCTCAGCTGCTTTGATGGACAGTGTCTTTCCATCAGAAGTAGACTGGCATTTCCCCCATTTTTAGGAAAAAACAGTACTTCTATACTATTTAGACTTCAATTTTTCATTCTGCTTGCTTGTTCTGTTGCTATGATTCAGAAACATGGTCAGGAGAATAAACTTCTTGCTTTTTTAGCAGCAAAATGCTGCTGGTTTTAAATGAATATACAAAGCATCATGTTGTGGTTTTCTGTAGGAGGCACACTTGAAATTGAATCACTTGAAATGGATTTTTAGTGATAAGGTTAGACATTTTTAAAAGTGATGTGATTTGGTAATTCTGATAAGGTTCAGTGTAGGAATCAGCAGGATATTTAGACATCCAGGCAGAGCACTCTTATATCCACCACATATGCCCAACACAATTGGAGCTCATTATTAATGCCCTCACTGTTTCAGAAATATTTTAACACCTGTACCCGCACATTCTTCAAATGGCAGCATGACTGGCTGCCTTCATTTACTGCAGATTGAACAAATGGTTGCTTAAAAAAAACCTGACAAAATACCCACTGCTACACTGGGCTCCATGTGGCTGCACAAATCCATTCAACATTGAGATTATGACAAGATCAAGACTTTAGTTGGCAAAATGAGGAATTGGCAAACTTCTGGATGATCTGATGGGATTCTGGTATCATGCTGTTCTGTGATGCTGAGCACCAGGCTTAACATATAGGTATATAGGTATATGCTACCTCCCCAGGATTTCTAGGTGAGAAAAAGAATTTTCATGTTACTACTCTTTTTTTTTTTGCCCCAGTGAGCTCAGCAGCTCAGTTAACCTAGCTATAATATTCTATCTGCCTTCATACAACAGCTTTCCTCTCCACTGCAAATGTATTTCTGCTACCAAAGATGCACGACATGAGCTTCTATTGTGCCGTGTGCATGCTGTTCCTTGCACATAAGGAATGGTGAGTCCTGGTCTGGTGTCATAGCAAGGCACACTTAGTCCTTCGATGTGTTGTGCCTGGGCACCAAGCCAGAGATTAAGGGTTTCCGGTATCCAAGAAGTACAGTGTGTTTTGCTGCTTCAGAGTGGGGTTTTGCTCTGGAAAAACATGGATTGCTTTCTGTGAAAACCATTTGGTCAGGTCCTGGTGAGGTGATGATCCTTATCAGAAATGTATGTGATCCCAAATATGATGGTTTGTTGAAATACTTGTAGCATAGTGAAGAAACATAATTTTATTTTACATACATTTTTTATTCTATATTTATAATGGTCCACAGGAAGATGCATAGATTTTATCTGTTAATTATTTAACTAATCTCTCCAGTTGAATGGCTGTTAAGTATCTTGATGCGATGGTATAGCTTTGCCTGTGTCAATGAGATTGGGCACTGCAATACTAAGTATGAATTTATGTGTGTTAACTGAGCTAGTTTTATGGTCTTCAAAAGACCGTAAAACCAGCATTATGATCCAAAAGCAGCATTACTTTTCTGATAAGCCAGCCTTTCCAAAAAAATCACCTGTGTAGAGCATACCTGGAATTCAAATGAGCTGGCTGCTGAGCCAGCACAGCAGGGCTTGTGGAAGTACATTTCATAAAAGCCTCCCACAGGCTTTTGGCTTCCCTCCCCCTTCTCTTTTTCAGTTAAAAGAAAAAAGTCAGTAAAAAACCTCGAAATAGATCTTTAAAGAGCATATTTAGGAGGGGACTATCTGTTTGGGTGGGTTATTCCGAAGGCTTTACAACACAAACAGGATAGGAAGTCTAAAATGCAGAGTATATACCTTTTTGTACGGAGTAAATCAGAGCAGATTTTAAAGGGTGTGTAAACAATCATGACTCGTGAGCCAGGAGGTCCTTCTGACAGAAAGTTGCTGTCTTCCTTCTCCTTTGCAGTGAAGAAAACGATCTGTTTGTTCCCAAATGATAAGGAAGAGACCTGCCAGTACAGAAAGCAGCAGCAGCTGGTCTTTTGCATGCATTAACACTAAGATTTTCCTTGGTGGAATCATTCCCTCTTTGTAACCTTATTTGAGAGCTCACAAGCTCTAGCAATGCCAGAGAAGTAAACTTGCCTCCTTGGAGGAAGAGGAGAAAAATCTGTTGAGGTCACCTGTAGTCTTCTGCATGAGTTTTCTTCCCAGCCTTTTCCCGATCCACAGCTTCAAGGTCAACAAAAGTTTTCAAATTCTCTTCTCTTCTTGCTAAGGATCAGTTTCATCCCGTTAAGGTGTTCTGTAGTTTCTGCAGCTCCAAAGCACGTATCAGAGACACTGAATCTAGTTTAGCAATGTGGATGATGAGATCATTTGATGATGGAAGGAGACTCCTAGTACTGTGGCTTAGTACTTAGTGGCTGGGAAAGCTGAAGGGTTCTCCATTCTGCTGCTTCAGCAAGGAGCATCCCTCACAGGAGCACTCTTTACTTTGGAGATAAACAGTCTCCTTTTAGCATGTACGAGGCCTTTTAATTAGCTTGTAATTTAGCTAAATTGCTGGCACTGATTTGAGGGAAAGTGCAGTTTCTGTCAGGAATTTTCCTTTTTTCCTTTTTGTTGCTCATTTAGGATTCTGTCTCTACAGCGATAGGCCCCTCTGTTTTCAAAATAAGTTTGCCAAATCCTTCTTTCTTGGTGCTTTTAACATTTGTCTCATTCACAGAAATGTCTTTGTAAGAATCACCAAATAAAAACCGAACAAAACCCAGTTTCTTCCACCATGTGAAATTTTATCACAGAATCACAGAATGGTTAGGGCTGGAAAGGACCTTAAGATCATCTAGTTCCAATCCCTGGAAGTTGTAAGTTACTAAAATAGGACGTTATGATGAGGTGTGCTGACTACCTGTAGGAAGAGGGTGCTACAGCCCAGTACAAGTTGTCTCACACTTGCTTTTTCTCATTGTGAAATTGAGATTAAATGACTCTGGGTTTGCATTCTCTAGAGTTTAGATTGGATTATGGACAGAATTAGTTTCTAAGACATCTCACTGATAGAGACATTCCTGTCACTAAAAGTGTAGTATAATTCAGTAGGTCCTTTTTGAAATAAGCAAAACTCTCCTCTGACTGAGCAGTTAAGGACAATGGCATATCAAACATCTGTAGTGCTCTGTTGTAAGGCTGGGGATTTGATTTAATTCTGTCCTGATGATCCGCAGTGCTGGGTCTGTGTGATGCCTGCTCTGTTCCTCCTTCTCCTCCTCCTCCCAGCTGTTGCACCCAGCTTGTGCAGGGCGAGTAGGTGGAGCCTGGCTCTGTGAAGGCAGACAAGCATGTTTATGAAGTCTCCAGTCCCCGTTGTCTTCCTCATGTTAGCACAGTTGCAGTGGTGTTTCTGCCAGGGTCCCTTAAAAAGGTAGTGCCATTACCAGGGGTATGAAGGGATCGATGAGTTTGTTTACTTGTGCCACAACCAGTGTGGAAACACTGTTGGGAGAAATTTAACTTTTCGATGCTGGCAGCTACTCAAATATCATTTCTTACACAAAGTAAGGTTGGAAAAATCACATACTTGAAAGGTTTCCTGGCAAGACTTCTTTATATTTTGCATTTACGGGGAAAGGATGTTAAGAACAGTTGGGTCTTTAACTGTTTCAAGTACCTCATTTTTCATCCTTGACAGAGCTAAAGTGCCAATAGTAGTTGAACTCGATTTTGATGTATTTATTTTTTTTAATTAACGTGTGTTGTTACAATTTTGTGGGAATGTTGATAGTAATTTCATGTTTTGGTTCCTTCATCCATACTGGCACATTACCTAAACGTTTTTGAAGCCAGCTTCATCATAAATCACTCTTTCTACTCAAAGCGAGTGGTTTTATTACCCACATATAATGGAATGACGAAATTCCATTTGATGCCTGAAAGAGTCAACTTTTTGTTGTAGGTGAGCCTCATTCTGTTCTTCCTGCTTCTTTGTTCACCTTAGAGAATAAGCATCAATAACTTATATTTTTCCAAGAAACAGCATCACTTTACATGCAGCAGAAATAAGCTTATGGGGTTGGTGAGGAGTTTCCTTCACTTTCTTTTTTTTGTTGTTACTCTTGTGTTCTGTATTCATTGTCTGTGTAACAGGTACTTCTCAGAGCTCTTAAAAGAATGTAATACCTTATTTTAGTTTTTGTTAAGACAGTGATTAGATCATTCACAAAATAACTTGCAAAAGAAATACTCCGGCCAGCTTGTTTCCTGATGAGCCTTGTTTTCTCTTAAATCCGTAATTCTGATTTAATGCCCTGAATGAATGCAGATCACTTTCAACATATTCTGCTACACATTACCATTGTGCATATAAAATTGTGGTTGTTGAGTTTCTTTTTCCTTTTACCATGTATCATCACTGCAAGTTTTTTTAATGACTTTGATAGCATTTACAGGGACATAAGGAAGCAAAAAATACAACCTCTTTTATACATAAAATTAAGAATAAGAATTTGAAAGTCTGATTTTATCTGTCAAGAATTATGGGCTCTTCTTTGACACTTCTGAAGAGGAATCATACAAGTTACATTTTCTGTAATCTTAATATGCTGCATCTCTGTTCCACTGGCATTTTCTGTCTTACCTGTGTGGGAATAATGGATGTTTTGATGCCAGTTGACTGAAAAAATACGGAGTTTCCTATGTAAGAAAAACAATGTTTTTCTAAAGTGCTGTTTTCAGGCTTTGAACAAGGTTGTTAGTGTTTTCCATATGGGAGGAGACTGCCTTGATCACACTTTCACTTCAATTGTTTTAACTTTGACTTGATGTGGATTCCTGGTTTAGGAACTATGTGTAATTTTGCCATTCATTTAATGAAGTAAGGCTTCAATATTTTAATCTCACGATGAATAGACATACGGTCTTTATTTTTCATGAATCCAAATAAATATATTGTTGCCAATTGTAGCTGATAGGCGTTGCTTATTTAATGAAAAATGAGGTGACTTTTCCATTACAGCTGGGAATCTTGGAATATCCACAACCTTCCCAAAATTTGCATGTGTTCAGCCTCAGTCTAATAGACACATAAGTGCATTACACAAACTTACAGATTTATTGTTTCTTATGGAAACTGAACTTCTAAGCTCCTGATGTGAAGAAGTGACTGGTGTCAAGGCAATTCCACTCCTGTCTCTATCTTTTGGATATTAAATTTGGCACTCAGCTGTCATCCATCATGCCCAGCAGAGAGCTGAAGGAAGCCTCACTATAGTTGTCAGTCAGCAGACTCTGAGTCAGCATGCATAATACGCAAAGAGTTGCTGAATATTTTTTAAACCTGTTATACTAAGACCAGATGCTAAGCTGAAGGACAAAGTTCCTCCTTTGGTCTTCACTACTGCATGTACTTTGTGCTCACTGGCGCTCACAGGCGGCAATGCAACACTTTCCCTGATTGTGAAAGATGTGGTTAAGAGCTACCTAACAGTGATTCCTTGGGAGGCGAATGTGGCAGTAGGTAGATCATCTGGACAAATGGCTTAACACCAGAACAGACTGCAAGAGAGCTTCTACTCGTCCAGACCAGATGGGAAATTCCATATTCAGAGGTGGCTCTGGGAGTGATGGAGCTATGATAGTGAAACCCTGTAACTCACTGCAACTCAAGAGCTGTATCTAAAGCAGTAGTGTCCTTTCTTCTAATGAAAAGAACTCCTAGGTTTTTAACTAAGTTGAAAGCTTCATTGGATATACATATGTTTTGGAAGATTATAGCAGATTTTTTTGTTGAAAATAGAATATCTGCAGCTGCCAAATCTCACTCAACAGAAAGAGATTGCTGATTTGGAAGTGGCTCTGCAATATTTTTCCAATTTTGCTCCCCTGACATTTTTTTGACTAAACGTCATTTGTTCATCAAGTTGACCTAAAGTGAAAAAACCTGAAAATTCAGCAAATTGCTTAGCCTGATTTCCATAAATATTGTCTAAGGAAAAACAGCTCATTTGCATGCTGATCCTGTTTTTCATTCTGCTCTGTTGCCACAAAGCCCTGAATAATACCACAGGCTGCATGTCCTCTGTCTTGCTGAAATCCAAACCATTGCCTTTCTTGAGGATCATCAGACCAAACAGGGTTAAAGCATTATTTCAGTAATACACAACTTTGTGTATTGGGAAGTGGTAGTACATATAGAAATGCTTGTTCTTTATCAATTATGCCAGCACTTGGGAAAATCCTGGTGGGAAAGATTGCGCTGCGGCTCATCTCATAAGAGATTCAGATGACTTCTCTGGACAAATCTTTACCCAGAATGACTTTATTGCATGGCAGTAATAGGGAAAGTTTTTTGCATTCAAAGCAGGATACGGGCCAACATAACTAATTGTGTTGGTAGAATAACATAATGCTCACCGTAAAATAATGACTCCCTTGCTCACCAGGGAGCAGGTTAATTAAGGGAATGATGAGTCTTCGTGAAATCAGATGCAAAATGCAAACAACTTTTTTCTTATATTAAAAAATCAAGGCAATGCAATAGACCTTAATGCATTTGTATTGTGTTTCCTGGGAAATCTTTCTATATCACTCTTGGAGATATGAACAGCAGGTTCTGTTTTCATAACTCTGCCAAACCTGAACAATGTCAACTGGCACTAAGGGTATTTAGCCCTCAGTACCCTGACAAGTTGTAAATCTGTTATTTTTGTATAAATAGATTTCTTACCTTACAAATTAGATTAGAAACTGATCATGATTTTGAACACCAAGTTTTAAATAAAGAGGTCATTTTGTCTCATTTCTTAGGGGATAAAAGAGCCCAGAGTGTTGCATATAATGTGGAACAGCGAAACCCCTATAGGTTTTGGAGTTTTCTTCACAGAAACCGTAACTATCTTGGTCCCTGGAAAACATGAAACCCATTCGAATTTGAGAATTTTAGATTATTCTTAGTAATTAGAGTTAAAAATAGGATCTCAACCCATGCAAGTTGTGTGTTTACCTCACTGAGAAGCAGATTATCAGCAGAGAAAGTGAACAAGTTAGTCTTTTTTTCTTTCTTCTCTTTTCTTCCCCCCCCCCCCCCAATAATTCTCAATGGTAAATGAAAGCTTATTTCCAATAAGTTGGGGCTTGATTGCTATGAAAGCAGTGGTTATTTTCATGGGTTTGGGATATTAAATGGAAAGAATAAGTGTTGAAATGTAGAAGAGGCAGAACTCCTGGTGGCATGGTTGGAATGAGAAGTAAGTGGCGGACTATGAAAGAGTAGTCAGGGTGAGGAGGTCACCTTTTAGATAGCAGCTCCTATTGTTAAGTAGTTGTCCCCGGCTGCTGTGTCTCCTGTATCTTCCACTGATTGCTGTAACGTTAGACTTGCTTTCCAACACTGGCTGGGCACCAGTGGTTTGCTACTTCTGGCTCCTTCGTATAATCAGTTAGATGCTAACCACTGGTTTGGATTGGATAATCAGTCCTAACAGCTAAGAGACAGTGGTTTGGAATAAAACCAGGTGACCACTGGGTTCTCCCTTCCTTCTTCACTTTCCTCTTCTGTGTTGGTCTCTTAACTCTCTTTTGCAAGCCACAAAACAGGGCAGGTTCTTCTCCACTGTGGTGTTACGTGCTAACTCCACTTTGCTTTGTTTATAGCAGGTGTCAAAACTCATTGCTTTGCATTGCTTAATCCCACCCCATCAAAATGGGATTGATTACTGCTTAGAAGCATCCCTTGCAAAGTGATGCTTACAAATGTATTTATGTTGACATATCTGTGGGCAGTGACTGTTCAATCTTATCCAAAACCACAGTTGTTTCACTGCTGCCTCTTTTCCGTGTTTGTTGATTGATAGTCACATAATGTGAATTTCTGTGATGTACATGTTAAAAATCATGTGGAAGAAGGATTATCTTTGCAGTGTTTGTACAATGCATTATAATACAGTGGCTGGATCTTTGCCTGAACTACCAAGTGCCCCTGCCTTAAAACAGCAGGAATTGAGAGGATAGAAAACTGTAGCTGCTTTTAGCTTGACTGCTACCCTTGGACAGAAGGTATAAATACTGTAGGTGGTTGGAGTACTCCAGTGCACAGAACTTGTTTGTAGCTGGCTCTACACTGTAGTGGCAGATGTGCTGGAATATTATTGAAGAAATGGATTGGAAAACTAGTAAAACAAATAATTGTGAGTCACATAAGGATAATTTCAAAAGTATTCTCCCATCAGGTCCTCTGTTACTGGGCCTGATGCTACTTTGAAAGCCAGAAAAATCAATTTCTTAGCTCTGAGTTCTACATTGAATTGGTGTGAGAAAAATTCTATCTTGCACTGAAGTATCAGATTTTGTTTGCTGGTTTTAATACTAATCTGTGCCTTATCTGCCTGTGCCTCATCTGAAATAAGAGACCACGAAGAAGACACATTTAGAAGGATGTGGCTAATTTTCTTATCTTCATAACGTTTCATTAGAGAATATTCCCTTGGTTCGCACGAAGGTTTGCAGAACTGAAGACCGGATGTCTTAGTTTAAACTCGGGATGCAAGAATCTCTGTTTTTAATCCGCGGGCTCCCTCTGGTGGTCTGGGACGTGCTTGGCGCCAGGATCTTCATTATTGCCAGAGCTAAGCGGAATTTATTTGCCAATCGATTTAGTGGCGGTGTCAACAGTGTCTCCTGACTTCTCTTTTAGTTAATGAGAGAACTGTGCTCTCCCTAACAGCAATAATAAAATGAGTACTGGTGTTGTGATGAATCAGTGTTGCAGATCTAGTTTTATCTTACTCAAATGCCAATTTAGACACATTTCAGCAGGGTGGAAAGCAATGAACCTCAAATAATATTTACAAGTAAAATCTGTGAACTTGCATGTCCAAATAACCACATGGACCTGTACTACCTAATTGCACTGAGCTGTCATCTTTGTCTCTCTGACACCATGGTGCTCCGCATTCACCTCCTACTGGTCATACTACATCTAAATCAAACTATTGGCCTGTTCTATTTGATAATGGAGAAAAATGGTCTTTGCATTAATAATATTAGGTTAGAAACACGTTAGTATTGTAAATTGCATAACAAATTTGAAGCTGTAGAGTCATAAAGCACACCTTGTAGATAAGAGTTGTATCTGTTTAAGAGGTCACTTACTTCTGCCTCAAGTTTAAAGCCCATTTCTAATTTTTTTTTTTTCAATAAATTTTTGGTAGAGTTGAAGAGAAATTTTTGTGTTTCAGCTTCCCAGTCTTGCTTTTTTTTTTTTTTTTGAGCTTGAATTTATCAACATAAACAAATGTTTACATAGCTGAAGAAGTGCAACAAGTATTCTGCAGTCATCCTTCCTTTAATGCTCTTAATGCATATGTATATTGTAGCAGACATAATAAAGGAAAGAAAAACTCTTCAGCTCTGATTGGAGTAGATGACTTGTAGCTGGTCCTGAAGTGTCACAAACCTTCACATACTTGGACAAAAGATTTTCACATTAACTTTGTGCTTTTTTTGTGCTGCTGTGACTACGGGATATCACAGTGACTCAAGATATGCAGGTCCAAAAGATTTATTCACAAGATCTGCAGTGCAGGTAGGGGCAGGGCTGGCAGAGAGTTTTGTATATTTATGGCAATGCAAAACAAGCAGCAGACTGGTGTGAGATGCTTTCACTTGAGAATGTCAGCCTTTTATTCCAGGGCCTGAGATTATAACAAATACTGAAAACAGTCCCTAGCATTTTCATTTCTGTTACAAATTGTATGTAAATTTGTAACAAGAAAGATCCCACGAGTGAAATACCGAATTCTATAACTCATTCAGAAATGCACTTCTAGAACTACTAATTCAGGTGTTCCTCTTGGCTCCACTTAAAGAAAGAATTGACAGTTATGCCTTATGAAGGAAAACCAGGTTTGAGAGAAATAATTATTGCAATTCTCTCAATATACTTATTACTTGTGCCAAAGGCATAAATGTGAACTTTTCATATGAGGGGAAGATATAAGATGTATGTGAGAAGCATTAAATACTTTGCTGCAAAAAATTAATCTGACTTGTATTACAAGAAGGAGGACAACTGAAGTGAATAGAAATACACCTGGGTTGGAGCAATCCCAGGCACAGCTACAGGTTGGGCAGGGAAGAGATTCAGAGCAGCCCTGCAGAGAAGACTTGGGGGTGTTGGTCGATGAGAAAATGAACATGAGCCGGCTGCAGTGTGTGCTTGCAGCCCACAAAGCCAACCTATCCTGGGCTGCATCAAAAGGAGCATGACCAGCAGGTCGAAGGAGGTGATCCTGCCCCTCTACTCTGCTCTTGTGTGACCTCACTTGGAGTATTTTGCACAGTTCTGGTGTCCTCAACATAAAAAGGACATGGAAGTGTTGGAACAAGTGCAGAGGAGGGCCACGAGGATGATCAGGGGACTGGAGCACCTCCCGTGTGAAGATAGGATGAGAAAGTTGGGGCTGTTGAGCCTGGAGAAGAGAAGGCTGCATGGAGACCTCATAGCAGCCTTCCAGTATCTGAAGGGGACCTATAGGGATGCTGGGGAGGGACTCTTCATGAGGGACTGTAGTGATAGGACAAGGGGTAATGGGTTCAGACTTAAACAGGAGAAGTTTAGATTGGATATGAGGAAGAAATTCTTTACTGTGAGGGTGGATGAGGCACTGGAATGGGTTGCCCAGGGAAGCTGTGAATGCTCCATCGCTGGTGGTGTTCAAGGCCGGGTTGGACATAGCCTTGGGCGTCATGGTTTAGTGGGAGGTGTCCCTGCCCATGGCAGGAGGGTTGGAACTAGATGATCTTAAGGTCCTTTCCAACCCTAACTATTCTATGATTCTATGATAACGCATGAGTGAACAAAGTCTGTATTTACTAAGAATTTACTATTTTATGTGTACTACATCCAGTTAAAATGACAACTGTTTGCTGTGCATTCTTGTTCGTGCCATGCTCTTGGTCACCTGCTTCACCATCTGTGCAAATCACCTATCCTAGCATTTATTAGATATCTGTTCATTATATTTAAATTTATGGGGATTTAAATTTTTTCTGAGCTAAAATATCTAGCCTCTGTGACACCAGCACTCTGAGATATTCAGGTAGCTTGACATTTGTCAGTGGAAAGTAGCTTTAACATGTAATGCTTAAATAGGCAACCTGAGAGGAATGCAGCACTGTTAGGTGCTTTACTGATTCAACAGGTACCTTGAAATCGTGGTAATAATGTAACTTTTTGTACCTTCTTCCTTTCACCCTCCCCCCGGTAATTAAGCTTGTTTAATGTTCAGATTGTAACATATATTGAGCTTATAGTGAGGATTGGCTTTTTGCAATGCTATGACTTGTGACATCTCTTCCATTACAGCAATGTCTTTTTCTTTTTTTTTTTCCTCTTTTTGTGCACAGGTACTTGGAACCCCAAATGAAGATACATGGCCTGGAGTCCACTCTTTACCCCATTTCAAACCAGGTAAGTTGAAGTACCAAGTTCAACCAAGTTCTCTTCCTGGAAATACAGGACACAGATAATTGCATCCCTGCCCACAAGCATCAAAATGACCTGGTGTGCAGTGCACAAACCATAGTGTAGTTCTTCTAGCTGCTTACTTTCTATTGTGCTCACAGTGGGGTTGTTTTTTTTTTTCCATTTATTTAATTTCTTTGCTTTCTTTTGCATTTTCTCCTGTTTATTACAGTATGAGTCCTGACCTGCTTGCATTCTTCAGCCACTGAGTATCGTACCTTTCAGATAAGCTGATTCCCAATCAGTATTACTTTTCCACAGACCAGCCTGAACTTTGAGGAAACTAAAGGAAACTAAAGAGTAAAGACTTTAGTGTGAGGTGTCCCTGCCCATGGCAGGGGGGTTGGAACTAGATGATCTTAAGGTCCTTTGCAACCCTGACTATTCTATGATTCTGTGAAAGCTGAAGTTACTACTAGGTTATCTGCTAGTACCTTTCTACAAAGGTTCAATTTTTTAATGTGCATTGTACTTGAAGTTGTCATATTCTGCAACTATGCTTGAAAAGCTTTTTCACCATCTGATACCATACTGTGGGAGGGAGCAGTTTGTTTCCTAGAAACTAGAAGCACATGGTCAGCTTTGTTATGCATGTATGCGTATGTATGTAATTACTTAGTCGTGTTAACTTTTCAGTGGGGATCTTAGAAATACTGGTTTTTAAACATGCCAGACAGGCATATCAGTAGGAGACATTCTGATTGTTGGGGTGGTGAAATACTGGAATTTGTTATCCAGAGAGGTTTGCAATCTCTATCCTGTTCAAAACCTGATTAGGCAGGGCCAGAGCAGCATAAACTTGTTGGACCTGCTGGGAATGAGCTTGGACTAGACTGGGGCAGCAAAGAGACAGGAGATGTGGCAGAGGAGTTGAAAAGGACAAACGAATCTACACAGCTTTCAAAATCAGAGAGATGAGATAGGGAAACAAATATATTGTGGGGCATACCCTGATAGTAACACAAAGCCTTGGGAAAAGGGAAGGCAGATAGCTTGCTTTCACACTGCTTTTCAGTCTCTGTTCTAGTGCTGTCTTACTACTGTATAGTGCAATCACTCTCTGGTGCTCTGTAGTGGATTAGTACATCTTCTTTAACAAATACGGTTTTTCACTGAAATACTAAAACCACTACAATGTTCTTCCCTAAATCAGTGTGTCATTAAGTTTACAAGTTTCTGAGTTTCTCAGTCTTGGTACCTATTAAAAGGTGGGTATGCACATGGAACACAGTTACAAAAATACAGTGTTTTTTAACAGTAGTCCAAAGACATTGTTTTTATCCAAGAATAGTGAAGAGAAGGAGAAAACCTTCAGTCAGTGCATGCTATTTGGTTTGGTCTTGATTTTATTCTTCTGTGTGATATAGGAAAGTTTTGAACAGTAGATGGCAGCCAAGAAGTTTCCTGGTTTCATTTTTCTGTTTGGCTTCCAAGTGTGTTGGGGGATGTGGGTTTCCTTCCAACAGAAGAACCTCAGGAAATAAATCCACAGTAGGCACTCCATTAAATCTAATTTTTATACAGGCATTGTGTAAGCTGTGCTTTTATTTTCTCCATCACAGACTATGGATTTTGTCAGCTATGGATACATAATATTTATACAAATGCAGAATGGGGACAGAAGGAAAGATGACTCCAAGGTAGAAAATGGTCACTCAGTATTTTTACCATTTCTACATGGTGTGGTCTTTGTTCTCTCTGATCCTTTCCACATCTGTGAAGTATGTAGATATGCAAGTCAGAGTAATTACTATTCTCAATGGCAATTATTTAATCTTTCCAGGGCCTGTTAATGCAAAGCACTGAGCTCCTTAATACCTGTATGCTGTGCAGGTCTTGGAGCACTCCAAAGGAAAAAGCCCTCTCTTTATGTTTACTATGTTCTGCACATTTTGTACTACCCTATATTCTTCATGGCCTTGGTAAAAGGATTTTTTTTTGCCTTATGGGTCCTTATTTTCTGATTTTAGAAATTACAGCAATAGAAAGCATAATCATAGAATAGTTTGGGTTGGTAGAGACCTTAAAGATCACACAGTTCCAAACGCCCTGCCATGGGCAGGAACACCTTCCACTGGACTGGGTTACACAAAGCCCCATCCAACTTGGCCTTGAACAGTTCCAATGATAGGGCATTTACAGCTTTTCTGGGCAACCTGTTCAAACGCCTCGTCACACTGTAGTGAAGAACTTTTTCCTAATATCTAATCTAAATTTCCCCTCTCTCGGCTTAAAGCCATTCCCCCTTGTCCTGTCACTGCAAGTCCTCGTAAAAAGTCGCTTTCCAGATTTCTTGTAGGCTACCTTTAGGTACTGAAAGGCTGCTATACGATCTCCCTGGACCCTTCTCCAGGGTGAACAAGCTCAACTCTCTCAGCCTGTCTTTATAGGAGAAGTGCTCCAGCCCTCTGATAATCTTCATGGCCCTCCTCCAGATTCACTAGAGCAGGTCCCTCTTGTCCCTCTTGTATTAGAGGCTGAAGAGCAATCAAACTGAACAACCAAAACTTGGCTTGCATACCCTGAAACCAAGTAACTGGACTTTATGCTGATGAACTGTGGAATGGTTAGAAAAGAAAAACATATCACCTTTGGGATCATACTGGATTATGCAGAGTCACTAAAGCATGCTCTGCACAAAGTGCTCGCACCTATGGGCAGGACTGGAATTACACTATTTGTTCATCCTGTTAGGGTCATTGGAGCTGTTTGGTCATGCGTACCAGGTTCTCTGTTGGTTCTTAAAAAAATGCTTTCCTTCATGCCGTTCTGTACACAAAGGTTTTCTGGCTATGGGAAGTCTGCATTTTCCGCTTCCCCAGATGCTCAGCCAGCCATGCTCCCTCCTTGTCAGCCTGAAAATGTTGTTACACCCTAGAGAAAATTCCCCCAGTGTATGCAACTGAAAGAGTTTTCTCTACCAACTGAATTCTTCAGAGCAAAAATGGAGGTTAATGTTTTAATAGCACATTTAAGATGATCTTTTCCTTTCCTTTGCAGAAGAATGCAGGAGAAAACCTGAAATGCCATGCCAAATCTGAACCAATTCCGTTTTTCTTTAAGATTTGAGAAATTACTGCATATAAATATAGATTATGGGGGTTTAAGTAACTTCTGTGCTTTGTGTGTCTTTCTGAGCTTTGAGACCAATAGCTGCAAACAGTAAGTGCAACAAATTGAGAAGTGCAAAGATCACTGGTGAAGAGGATATCAACATCCCCTCAGACAAGGCTTTGATGCTGTAAACTGAGTTGTGTAAGCATGAACATAAACGTAAGGACTTGAACAGAAGTATCAATGATCAATAGTTACTATAGTTTAAAAAATGCTGAGTGCATTAAATGCCCGTGGAGTTGGGAAGATTATTGAGAGTAGAAACAAAATTTCATTGTATTTCTTTTTTGCATACAGACTTAAATAACTAACTTTCATGCTGTAATTTGATAGGGCACAGTCCTGTGCTGCAGAGAACAGTTTACTAGGAGAGAGATGTCTGAAAAGCATGGCATTACTCTGTTCTGTAGCAGAGTGGCCAAGGGTCTGATTATTATGGAACACAACCAGTGCATAAACAACGATGATCTCTGACATCTTAATATGTGGGAGCATTTCTGAGGCTCAATAAGAAACGTGTTCCTAAGTCTAGCTGTGGGTGGCTCTACGTCATCTAAACACCTAACTCAGTGATTTTAACAGTCTGTAAGTGTGGAAATAAAAGTCATTATTTGTTTTGCCATTTAAAAATTAAGAAAACAACTTGTATTTTATCTGCCTGCTTTGAGATCTTTGATTACTTTCTATCTTATAAATATTCTGAGTAATATGGGAGATGTTAAAGCTAAAAGGGGGCCTGGCCTTTGAGTCTCAGCCTCAGTCCTCTCAGTTTGTGTTTGCACCTGTGCACACAGACACAAAGGAGTAGATCTTCCTATACCCACATATCACCGAAGAAACCCAGTCATTCAGCACCACTGTGAAAGTAAATTATCTGCCCTGAAAGAAGAAGGTAGTTCAGGGAAATTATGAAAAAGTGTTAGTTGCTGTTTCGGTAAAACCTTGTGGTTTCATCCAGCTTAGAAACTTAATGTCACAGATAATGGACAGAGGCAGTCTAAGTGATGAACATGACCCTCTGACACATGACTTAGATAACTTGTTTTCACTATTTAGTCTTTTGTTACAATACTTTAAGAAATATGTAGGTTTGCTGTACTAAACCAGATCCAATAACGATCATGTCACTGGACCAGTATCTCCAAGAACAAAATGAAAGTAGGCATCTTCTATGTCTCATCTGCATGAGTAGGGATGAAGCAGTATTCCAAAATAAGTTGCTTCCTTACCAGTCTTGTGATTGAGTCTTCCTGATTTTTGTGTATTAGTCTATCCATTGTCATTAAGTCTCCCATTTCTCTTAGGCTGGAGTCTTGTCTTCTTTTCTTCTCCAGCCATATCTCCAAGATTCAGAGTCCTGCCCAAATAATCAAGCAAGATCAGCTTTTGGGTAAACATCTTCACTTAAGTTTTCACTTTTCCTATATACTCAATTAGTCTTTGGGACTGATGCTGCATAACCTCCATCCTGGGAAGTTAAATCAGATTTTATTAGAAGGTACTGTCAGTGAGCAAAGTGGGAGAAGGTAAGATATGCTCACAACAGAAGATATATGAAGTAATAGTGTCCATGAAGAGATGGTAATGGTCAAGGAAAAGTAACCTGTTAGGAAGGTGAATAAAAGCATTCTTATGAATGCTTTGTAATGTTCATTGGGCATCAGTTTTCTTATAATACAGTTTCTAGGTGAAAGTATTAAATAAAATACTTAATCTTGGATTGATGGTATAGGAGCCCAAACCTTACTATATTCAGCAGACGATCAGATAAAATATAACGTTATACACCTGAAAAGGTAACATTATGAGACAATGGAAACACGTATTGATCACTAAGTTTTTAAAAGAACATCCCTAAGGGGAAGATGAAAAGAGCTAAGAGGAAGAGATTCTCCTTAAGGAGAAAGTGGAAGACAAAAAGAAACTAGAGGGAGAAAACAGCATTCCTAGGAAATACTGCACAACACGGAGTCTGCCAGAGATTGACGGATACTTCATGGATTTATTAAAAAGTCATGAATCGATGACTGACAAAACCACTGACGAGCTGGTGTTCTGACTCAGGAACTCTGCTTTGCTTCCCAGGTGATCAATAAATATGGATTTGGTTTAGAAATATGATCTGCCTACCTGCATCTTAACAGGTGATTGATAGCCAAGTTTTTTCAAAGGATTAAATCTCATTTAGAGTAGGGCTGGGCTGAGAGACTAAACTGCTTTGGCACAAACCCATGGAAATACTGTATATGAGGATATATGGCTTTTCAAATTTTCATAAGTTATTCCTATAGAGTTTCACCAAAGCCTGTCAACAATTAATTACATGCTGAATCAATATTTTGCTTGTTTACATCCACACTGATGCCAGTGAATGTTCCCAGGCAATGCAGGAGTCTCTGCAGTTAAACTGTTAGAGCAACCTCTGGCATGCCTTTAGCTCATGCCAACTAGTACTTCCAAATAATTAATTCCTGGGCATGGTTTGGGAATGAGTGTAGGTTCAGGACCATTCCCTGTAAGAAGTTCCCACCTCCTGTATTGGAGGACTGAGGTGGAAGGGTACTGTAGCAGCATGGCACAGGACAGTAATAGTGTCTCAGTCAAAGAACGCTCTTGAACCTATTTAAATTACTGGTTTAGATGCAGTAGTCAAGAATTTGAGTACTTGAAGAAAGAAGAGAGAGGGATCTGTAAAGAAGAACTAATTTCAAATTTCTCCCACTCTTTAGTTTTGGCAAAATTGAAATATTCAGTGTTTTCTCAAGTCTGTGGTATCCACAACCCAAGGGAAGAAGAGCTGTTAATGTTTTCACCATTCTTTAAACAAAATTGCATGAAACTCGAATGTTGAAGTTACTATTATATATGCACAGGAGACAGGGTGAGCACTGCTAAAAAGTGGAACATTTAATATAAAAATCCAGTGCTTTAGACAATGCTAGCTATTAAAAATACAATTCCTACTCATGCTCAATTGGCAGTTTAGAAAACAGCATTTATCCTTCCTGTTTACATGACCTGTGCTCTGCTAAAGCAGGTGCTTTTGGAAGGGAGGGGAGGAGAGGCCATGGGGATGGAGGTTGGAGAGTTGAAGCAATTTTTCTCAAGACATGTGGCATAAAAGCCAAATAAAAGAGCATAAAGAGCAGCCCTGCAGAGAAGGACTTGGGGGTGTTGGTCACTGAGAAAATGAACATGAGCCGGCTGCAGTGTGCGCTCGCAGCCCAGAAAGCCAACCGTATCCTGGGCTGCATCAAAAGGAGCGTGACCAGCAGGTCGAGGGAGGTGATCCTGCCCCTCTACTCTGCTCTTGTGAGACCTCACTTGGAGTATTTTGCACAGTTCTGGTGTCCTCAACATAAAAAGGACATGGAACTGTTGGAACAAGTCCAGAGGAGGGCCATGAGGATGCTCAGGGGACTGGAGCACCTCCCGTGTGAAGATAGGCTGAGAAAGTTGGGGCTGTTGAGCCTGGAGAAGAGAAGGCTGCATGGAGACCTCACAGCAGCCTTCCAGTATCTGAAGGGGGCCTATACGGATGCTGGAGAGGGACTCTTCATGAGGGACTGTAGTGAGAGGACAAGGGGTAACGGGTTCAAACTGAAACAGGGGAAGTTTAGATTGGATATGAGGAAGAAATTCTTTACTGTGAGGGTGGTGAGGCACTGGAATGGGTTGCCCAAGGAAGTTGTGAATGCTCCATTGCTGGCGGTGTTCAAGGCCAGGTTAGACATAGCCTTGGATGGCATGGTTTAGTGTGAGGTGTCCCTGCCCATGGCAGGGGTGTTGGAACTAGATGATCTTAAGGTCCTTTCCAACCCTAACTATTCTATGATTCTAAAAACCTTATTATTTATAACTCATTATTGTGATAAAACTCCAGTAAAATCCTTAATTGAATATTAGTGCTGCAGACGGCTTGAAAATTTGCTTGTCAGGATGGATGCCTGTCTTTCTGTCTTTTACTAGCATAATTTAAATATGTTTTAGATTGAATCTTTAATAAAAATAGTTTATGAGTCTTACATATCACAATACAGTGTTAGTTGCTTTAGACTTTAAATTTAAATGTAAAGAAAACCCTTTTAAATAAATGCATTAGACTTTTCAAAATATTAATTATGGTGATGTTTAAATATTTGCATTTAAACTAATCACATTTGGTTTTAAATAGAAAAGCATTAATCAAGAAATGCATATTAGCCGTCATGTTGTGATTAACAACATAAAAAATGCCTTGAAGTCAAACTGCAGTCTAAGTTCTTTGGTTTATACTAGAAGCTGATTATCAATAGTGCTAAAAAAGGAGCTAAAAAATCAAAATGTAGTCTGCTTCTAATTTCATATGTAGCTTTTCTTGCCTATTCTAGGTCCTTTCAAGGCAAACGTGGCAAAGGTATAATAGTTCATGTGTTTTTCTGACTGATAAAAGAGAAAAACCTCTCGTCTTCTTTTATGTTACTAAAAATGCAAGTGCTTATTTTTTTAATTCTCACAGCAGACCAGTGGTTGCTTCAGTGGTCTGCTAATAAGCTCACTAGTGAGTTCTACTGAAATTCGCTTCTGTTTGAACCTGCCCTTGATGCAGGGCTGTCAGATGGAGCATGTTTGTCAGGCAGATAATGATGTTTGCAGTGGAGAGCATGTAAGTATATATGCGGGCACACAAGTGAGTATGCATGTATAACAGTGTTGCTGTAGAGCAGCTGTCTCAAGGAAATAAGAAATAGAAGGAAATAGAAATACTTTATGTAAGAAATAGAAATACTGTTGTTTCTAAGACCCCTTAATAGAGCTGGGTGTAATCGATGAGCTTTCTGGCATAGGTTTCTTTTCCCCCTTAAGTCTTCAAGCTGGGTACAGTTTGGAACAGTTGTTTTAAGAACATAATTTTATTGATGTATCAGGTTTGTCTAATCAACCAGCTCAAGAAATTTACTCCCCGTCTTCCCTCCGGTTGCTCACTTCTGCTTCCATTTTACAGTCGTTATTCCAGCAGCTTTGTTGATGCTACTGTTTGTGGGGTACAGCCCTAAAAACTTCCTTGGCACACAAGGCATTGAATAAGCTGCGCTGCAAGGTCTGAAGCAAAGAGCAACTCATATCCATCTACTGACAGCAAAACATTTGTGTAACCACCACCCAACATCTCTGTGTGGGTTGTGTGTAGTGCCCAGCAGAACAGTGAATCTTGGCTCTTAGCCTGGGCTTCTGAAGATGTGGATGTAATACATTAGCCTACCTCTTTTCTATACTCTTTTGAAGTTTTAAGAGTGCATGGTTTGCTATAGGAAGATACTGTAATTGGTACTTCTTTCCAGTAAGGAATATGAATACTTTACGGTTGCTCTTATTTATGAAATCCTGTCTAGGTATCTTTTTACACAGCATTTGATTATGAACATGCCACTTAATTAATCAAGATTTCTCTAACTTGGCCTTCTAAGAAGCAAATGGTAAACACTCTTACTGTGGGACTTAAATCAAACCAAAAATTTCTTCTTTTGTTTCATGTAAGCAAAAATCACCTATGCTAGTGAAATAAGCACCAGTATAAAAAGCCAGATCTTTAACTAGCTCTTTAACAGGGAGACATGGTTGCTAGTAAGGATGATGACTGTATATTTGGAATAAAAATGCAGAGGATCAGATGTTCTTTCCTGAATTTGTTCCCAAAGGATGTACAAATATTTAAGTGTTTGCATAAAGGAAATTAAAATCACACTTTTTACTTTAAATTTTAGATGAGCTTACCGTGTCGGTCTGCCAGTGTTATTATTCAAAATAAGCACTTTTAATAATAATAATAATCTGAAAAGATTTGAACTCTAGTGTACATACAGTTTGAATTATGAAAATTCAAAGTACAACTGAGATCAAATCTTGATATGTAAACATACTGCTTTTCAGGCTTCTTTAATCTTAGTGCTGATGGGAGTGAGCAGCTGCCTCAGGAAGATGGTGTGCTTCGTGTTCTTGAGTGACTTGCGCTGTAGGATGGTTGTGTGAGTGGGTGATTGTGTGAGCATCTGCATGACATTCTCACATGTACCAGTTTGCCTTTCAGTTCTGAGGGAGGAGTAGTAAGTTTACACTACATGGGGTTTCTTCTACAAGGTTGGACCAAGATTTGAATGTCCTGGACTGCTGCCTTTTACAGTGTACATCAGGCAAAGGTTTCTTTTGGGGAGAGCATTTATGGTAATTCTGCAGTATTCCCAGCATCTTGCATGCAGTCAAGATCTACTGACTGATGTTACTATTTTTTATGACTGAATCAATGGAAGCATCTGAGAAACAAATACCAAACCTATGTTGGAAGTATCATGAAATGTAATTTCATGCAGTTGATCCCAGTCAGACACTTATAGCTTTAGATTTGTTGTATTAAATACATCTACTAGTAAAGGACAGAGGCATTCATTACAGGTGTGTGTGAGTCATTCACTCCGACAAGTAACTCAGAAGTAAACCTGGGGATGTAATTGTAGGACTGAATTCCACGTATTAATTGGACACATTTAGGAGATCCTCAGATAAAAGTTGTGAAGTTATGTTACCTCTTTTTTACCTGTGACTGCAAGATTGATGTTCTAGGTATGTAATGTTGTGGTTTCATGATTCAGGACTTAAAAAAATCCTGCATCGTAATGGAGAAGCTGAAGAACAAGATTATTGCAGCTTCTCTGTTCTGGCGACTCTGAAATCCAAAGCAGCTGGTTTTGTTACTCTCTTTTTTGTTCTCTAAAGAAGGATAAATTCAGGAAAAGTACTAAGAACTGGCATGTAAACAAGGCTGGGCTTAATGACTACAGTAGTCCCATCTAGTTACGCTGTCCAAGAAAGTTAACAAGACTCTGGAGATATGGCCACAGAATTGTGTAGAAATATGTAAGCTGTATTTTATTGATATCATTTTTTTAATAAAAAAATAAAGTGAGGAGCCTCTAATCTGCTTGGAGTAAAGGGGAAAGAGTTGATACCAATAGGAGAAGCACGGTCTGCAGTCACACAGCATATAAATGGAGTTTGAATTAAAGGACTTGGGACTAACATTTGCCTTTCTATAGACAGGGTTTCACCCTATCATGTTATCCCCCTAATTTTCTCTCTCTATGACTGATAAATATGGTGTATAAGGTACTTAGCTAATGAAGGTTTAGCACAGAGCAGTAGACAATAAAGTAGGAAGATCCCTTTGAGAAGTTTGTTCATTTTGCTTATGCATGTCCCTTGTAACAGCATTTACAAAACTGGTTCCAGTGTATCACTTTTTCACTAAAAACTCCTCTGGCATAACAATAGTTCTTGTTTCTTGCAGAACTGAAACAGATCTTGGGACATGAAAGCCTTAAGGCAGTTTGGGCAAGTGGTTGACTTATGTTTTCCTCCCACAGTGAAAATAGCCTAAAACTCTCACAGCCCAGTCAAGAAAATATGTTGTATATTGTAATTCTCAACTGTTTTAAGTGAATGTAGCTCTGCTGAAATCTGTGTTGCTGTGCCAGTTTGAACCAGCTCAGTATCTGACCAAAACATATTGCAGAATGACGGATAAAATCAAAATTTGTCTTTCCCCAGGTCTAGCCAGCTTTTCAGCAATGCTTCAAGTCAGTTCAGTTCTCTTTCCACCCACTACTTTTCTGCACCAAAATAGATTAATGTGCAAATCTGTGCTTTATTAGCTGATCTCCCATGTGTATCTCAGACTTGTTATGCAGCACTGTCTAGCTGCATCTTATTTTTCAGCCTTTACCATAAATGGACAGTGCTGAACTACTTACTTATAAAGTATAGAAAGTCTTTATTTTATTCCAGTTCATGTAGGTAAGTATCTGCTCGCATGTTATGTTTCTAATGCACACTTGTGCATTAAAATGGAATTCAAAATTCAAGGGTGAGCTCAGGCCAGTGCAACTTGCCTGTCAACCTTACTGGAGCTCAGGCTTTTCCTCTGGAGAGCAGAAGCTGAATTAGTGAACAACAGGTGCAATTTGAATCATAGAATCATAGAATAGTTAGGGTTGGAAAGGACCTTAAGATCATCTAGTTCCAACACCCCTGCCATGGGCAGGGACACCTCACACTAAACCATGCCATCCAAGGCTATGTCCAACCCAGCCTTGAACACCGCCAGGGATGGAACATTCACAACTTCCCTGGGCAACCCATTCCAGTGCCTCACCACCCTCACAGGAAAGAATTTCTTCCTCATATCCAATCTAAACTTCTCCTGTTTAAGTGTGAACCCGTTACCCTTGTCCTATCACTACAGTCCCTAATGAAGAGTCCATCCCCAGTATCCTTAGAGGCCCCCTTCAGATACTGGAAGGCTGCTGTGAGGTCTCCATGCAGCCTTCTCTTCTCCAGGCTAAACAGCCCCAACTTTCTCATCCTATCTTCATACGGGAGGTGCTCCAGTCCCCTGAGCATCCTCGTGGCTCTCCTTTAGACTTGTTCCATCAGTTCCATGTCCTTTTCATGTTGAGGACACCAGAACTGCACACAGTACTCCAAGTGAGGTCTCACAAGAGCAATGTAGAGGGGCAGGATCACCTCCTTCGACCTGCTGGTCATGCTCCTTTTGATGCATCCCAGGATAGGTTGGCTTTCTGGGGTGCAAGCACACACTGCAGCCAGCTCATGTTCATTTTCTCAGTGACCAACACCCCCAAGTCTTCTCTGCAGGGCTGCTCTGAATCTCTTCCCTGCCCAACCTGTAGCTGTGCCTGGGATTGCTCCCACCCAGGTGCAGGACCTTGCACTTGTCATGGTTAAACTTCATCAGGTTGGCATCAGCCCACCTCACAAGCGTGTCAAGGTCCCTCTGGATGGCGTTCCTTCCCTCCAACGTATCAACCAAATCACACAGCTTGGTGTCATTGGCAAACTTGCTGAGGGCACACTCAATCCCACTGTCTATGTCACCGACAAAGATGTTGAACAAGACTGGTCCCAACACCAATTCCTGAGGGACACCACTTGTTACTGGTCTCCAGCTGGATATTGAGCCATTGAGCACAACTCTTTGTGTGAGGCCATCCAGCCAGTTCTTTATCCACTGAGTAGTCCACATATCAAGTTGATGTCTCTCCAACTTAGAGACAAGGATGTCATGTGAGACAGTGTCGAACGCTTTGCACAAGTCCAGGTAGATGACATCAACTGCTCTACCCCTGTCCATCAGTTCCATAGCCCCATCATAGAAGGCCACCAGATTGGTCAGGCAGAGTTTCCCCTTAGTGAAGCCATGCTGACTGTCACCAAGAACCTTGTTGTTTTTCATGTGCCTCAGCATGCCTTCCAGGCGGATCTCCTACAAGACTTTTCCAGGCACATAGGTGAGGCTGACTGGTCTGTAGTTCCCTGGGTCATCCATTTTCCCCTTCTTGAAAATGGGGGTTATATTTCCCTTTTTCCAGTTGTCGGGAACTTCCCCTGACTGCCATGATTTTTCAAATATGATGGACAGTGGCTTAGCAACTTCATTTGCCAGCTCCTTCAGGACCCGCAGATGGATTTCATCAGGTCTCATGGACTTGTATACATTCAGGTTCCTAAGACGGTCTCGAGCAGGATCATCTCCTACAGTGGGCGCAGGGTCTTCATTCTCACTGTCCCTGCGTCTGCCTTCCAAGACTTGGGTGGTGTGGTCAGAGCATTTGCCAGTGAAGACTGAAGCAAAGAAGTCATTAAGAACCTCAACCTTCTCCAAATCCAGGGTAGCCAGTGCTCCTCATAGCTTCTGGATAGGGCCCACGTTGTCCCTAGCCTGCGTTTTATTTGCAATGTACCTATAGAATCCCTTCCTGTTATCCTTAACATCCCTAGCCGAGTTTAATTCTAACTGGGCCTTAGCTTTCCTGACCTGGTCCCTAGCTTCCCGGACAACATCCCTGTATTCTTCCCAGGCCGCCTGTCCTTGCTTCCACCTT
Source organism: Myiopsitta monachus (assembly GCA_017639245.1). NCBI lineage: Eukaryota > Metazoa > Chordata > Aves > Psittaciformes > Psittacidae > Myiopsitta > Myiopsitta monachus. Next base: position 31,861,147 of record CM029919.1, read on the forward strand.
TTATAAGCCTCTTTTTTCCTTTGAATTTTCCTCAGCAGCTTCTTATCCATCCTAGGAGGTCTCCTGGCCCTCCTGCAGCACTTCCTTCTAGTTGGGATGTATCGCTCCTGGGCTTGCAGCAGGTGATCCTTGAATATCAACCAACAGTCTTGGGCCCCCCTGCCCTCTAGGGCTATATCCCATGGAACCTTACTAAGCAGGTTCCTGAAGAGGCAAAGGTCTGCTCTCTTGAAGTCCAGGGCAGTGAGCTTGCTGCACGCTCTTCTCACTGTCCTGAGCATCTCGAATTCAACCATCTCATGATTGCTGCAATCAAGGCTGCCCTGGATTGTCACATTTCCAATCAACCCTTCCCTGTTGGTGAGCACGAGGTCAAGCATGGCACCTCTCCTTGTCGGCTCCTCTATTACTTGCAGAAAGAAGTTGTCTTCCACACAATCGAGGAACTTCCTGGATTGCTTGTGCAAGGCAGTACCATCCCTCCAACAGATATCAGGGTGGTTGAAGTCCCCCATGAGAACAAGGGCCTGAGAGCGTGAGGCTGTTCCTATCTGTCTATAGAGTGCTTCATCCACTTGGTCAGGCGATCTGTAACAGATCCCCACAATAATGTCACCCATCGCTGTTCTCCCTTTAACCCTGACCCACAAACTCCCTATTGACTGCTCACCTGTCCCCAGACAGACTTCCATACTCTCCAGCCTATCCCTAACATAAATAGCAACTCCCCCTCCTCGCCTACTGGGCCTGTCTTTCCTAAAGAGCCTGTAACCTTCCATTCCAACACACCAGTCATAGGAGCCATCCCACCATGTTTCTGTGATGCCTATGATATCATACCCCTGTAGATGTGCACACATCTCTAATTCCTCTTGTTTGTTCCCCATGCTATGGGCATTTGTATAGAGGCATCGGAGCAGAGCTCCAATTGAAGCCAGCTCATTGGCTGGAGCAGCTGGAATATCTCTACATTGCTCCCAATGTTTACTATAGGTGCTGAAAAGTGACTGGGTGTGTTGGGATGGAATGATGCCCCCCTCCCCCAACACATCTAGTTTAAAGCATCCTTGACCAGTCTGGCAAGCCTCCTACCAAAACCGCTTTTCCCCTTCATTGTCATACCAGCTCCACCAGCCCCCAGTAGACCTGGCCTACTAAACTGTGTCCTCTGTTCAAGGTACCCAAACCCCTGACTACGGCACCACCATTCTAGCCATTTATTAACCTGGCCAATCCTCCTAGCCTTTTTAAGGTCCTGCCCTCTATCCTGGAGAATTGATGAAAAAGACAAGTCCTGAGCTCCAGAGCCCCTAACCACCTCTCCCAGAGCTCTGTAGTCTTTCTATATGTTCTCCAGGCTACTGCTGTCTTTATCAGCAGCACTCACATAGATCACTAGAAGTGGGTAATAGTCAGTGGGACCACCTAGAGCAGGCAGCTTCTCTGCAACATCCCTGATCCGAGCCCCTGGCAGGCAACACACCTCCCTTGAGCCTGGGTCAGGCCTACAGATGGGTGCCTCTGTTCCTTTCAGAGTAGAGTCCCCTACTACTACGGCCTGCCGCTTCTTCCTGGCAGCACCAGTAGTGATCTTCTTTACCAGTGCATCAGCCCGTTGCTCCTGGTGGGAGTGTGGTTCCTCATCAGCCCCCTGCAGGACAGTGTTATAAACGCCAATTTGGCCACAAAAAAAACCAATGCTAGCACCAACATTAGTAGCAGCCAATTCGTTTATTGTGCTCGTTGATGAGAGATAAGCAAGCAGCGCTGGGTGCGCAGGGAGTCATCACTCTGCCCAAATTGCACACTGAGAAGTTAAGCGAGCAGATATTTATTATACACAAACTTGCATATTCAGTAGGTTTCCAAGAGAGAAGCGGGGATATTACAATTACTCATTACCATAAGTCTTCTCCCTTTTGGCTCTTGAGCACTGCCCTCCGATAATTGTGGGCCAGGGTCTTCAAGGTGAAGGAAGCAGTCTTCCTCTTGTGGGCAGGGGTCTTCCGAGATGAAGTAAGCAGTCTTCCTCAGGATGCGCTTTTTACCTTTAGCATGGTTGAATGCCCTAATAGTCCCAATTAGCTGAAGTCAGCTTAATTGGCGAGTTTCTGACAACTGGTAAAGATTTAGAGTAGGGTGTCTTCCTTACAAGAGATAAGGAACACCATACGGGCAGATAGGGAGTGTTTGAAGTTTAGCAGATGCCCAGAAGGCACTGTTTCAGGCTGACTGCTAGGTAAAAGGGCTACAAAATCTTATTAACACATCATAGACTTACAACACACTCAAAGAAGTAACGGATGGTGACTTGTATTAACATTGCCTTAGCTATGTAGATATAATAAGTAAATGATTTCTTGTTTTCAAAATTTTCCCCACCATATTTGGTAACAAACTATCACTTCTCTACTTCCTTTTTTAACACGAGTCATAGTCTATCACAGCAGCAAAGCCGTTCTGGGTAGCAACAACAGATTTAGGAGGAAGCCCCCTACTTCTAATCGTCCTCTCTCCCCCCCCCCCCCCTTTTTTTTTCCTCTGTTACTGTTTCCCAGCTCCCTGGGTTAGCGGCCTCCTTTCCTGCATGAGCGCCAGTAGACGCTTCAGGCCCCTGCACAGTCTGGTCCTGGAGCAGCAGTGCTGCTTCCTCTCAGCTTCCCTGACACCTTCCAGCCCATTAACAGCGTCCCGCAGCTCAGCCCCTGCTGCAGGAGGACCTCCCCCAGGGAGCACCGAGTGCAGCGCTGCCCATTGCGCACCCCCCTCTACAGGAGGGCAGTGCAGACGCTCTCTTCACCCCGAGCTCTGCACTGCAGCCACCCCTCTCATCGGCTCTGTCTGGGTGCCTACGCTGGCCCCTGCCGGGGCAGAGCTCCCAGACAGAGCCCTGGTCATACAGCGAGTGCTCACCATGCCGCTCGCTCGCTCGCTCGCCCGCTCGAACTACCGCACGAACTGCCCCAAACCCGCCCGAGTCGCTCGGGCCCCCTTGGGGCAGGTTTTTAACCACTCGGGGTGGTACCGCTCCTCCTGGCACCGCCCCCTCCGAGTCAGCTCCTCGCGTCCGCTGAGCTGCCGGCTCCTGGGCAGGCGCTGTCAAGGACTCGAGGCTCCCTCCGTGCCTGTTGCTGCTCCGAGTGGAGGCTCCTGGACGCCGAGCCTGCCTCCGATCTGTCGCTGCAGGCGTCCCCCTCGAGACAGTAATGTTATTCTCCCTTCTAAGTTTGGGCCAAATGCCAGTATGATGCTTGAGCTACTTTACTACAGAACATGTACTTCAGTACAGAAATTTTCTTCGTGCTGTTGGGTATTAAAACGTAATCACAGGCACTGACTCCAGTGCCGTGTTACTAGCACTGATCCATGGCTGCATCCAATAATGATCCTGACTACTGCACCCGTTTTATTTAAAGACCTGCCTCAGGGCATTGGCACATCTGTAGCGGATGCATTGCATGCATTGCATTATAGAGATAAAAAGAAACTGGCACTTCCTATAGTTTTAATCTGAATGCCTCAAGTGTGATGATAAGTTATTTTGTTGTAATACTTGCACACAGAAAATTGTAAGGATATCTCATCACTTGCACATACTTACAATGAGACATATCAGAAATGAGTTCAAATATGTTAAATATGCATAAATTAGCAATAAAAATATTTCATTTGGAATGATGTATTTACAGAGCAATAGATTTTCTATTAGTAAAATGTACCACGTTGACTGTAATTTATATCTTACAATATCCTAATCCTAACAGTAAAGTTTATAACGCTGTATGGCACAGTTCATAAAAATTAAGCCTAATGACTTTGTTGAGAACTGTGTAATGATGGCACATCTGCAAGTTGCAAAGAGTCATCTCTTTTCTTACATTAACTTCTTTATTCTGACAGAGGAGTCAGCTGGGTGCTATTTTAATGGTCATCTACAGTAGTCAAATACTTTGCAAATGCAGAAATGTTTTGTTGGTAATGCCAAAAACTCAAACCCAAACAAGAAAAAAACAAACCTAAAACCACAAAAAAAACTTCTAAGCTTTTGTTTCATGCATTCATCTACATCTAAAAGCTTTTAAGAGTATGACCATGTAGTTAGCATTTGTTGGTTTTTGCTAACAAAGTTACTTGCGTAACTTACATACAATATTACATAAGTGATATTTATAACTTATATCAGTGCCAAAACTTGTTATAGTCACGTAGCTTCCAGTTTTCAGTACATTTGTCAAACATATCTAAGAGGGAGTGATTTCATTGCTTTAACTGCATCAGTCTGGTTAAAGCAACAGGGTTTGTAAGTGTGAAGTGGCCCTCAGAGTTTGCAGGTCTGCTGTGTAATGAAAGCTTCCAATAATGAAGTCAATGAGAGCTGAAGTTTCTGCACACATCTTTCCAGTTAAATTAAAAAAATAAATAAATAAAACCCCACCAGGTATAAGAAATAAATTCATCCACGTTAATGCTAGAATTTTGTGTATGCCATAGTTTTGGCATCTTTAGAAGTGACTATGTATGAAGTATATATGACAACTTCAGAACTGATATAAGCAAAGTATATAAATCCAGAAATTTCAGTACAACCCCACCCATTATTATATTTACAGTTGTTTTGCAGAGTAAGATGCACAACTATGTGTGTGCATATATGTATACAAACTACTGTTGTAAGTGTACACTGTGCCTATTAAATGTCATGCTCATGCCTGGAAAGGAATCAAAATTAGATCTTGAGATTGTATGGAGTATTTTGTAAGCTGAGGACTTCTTCACAGCAACTGATGCTATAACACTAAGGTAGTCGAACAGGGTGAGTACCAGTCTACATGTTAGGATTTCAGTCCAGTGAGGCTTCACGGAAAATGTTATTATATTCTCCAGCTGTTTTGCATTTGTTTCTTCCTGAGAGGCACTCAGCTCCTGTTCAAAGGGCTAACAGAGTACTGGCTCTTCACTTCTGCAGCAGCTTTCATAGCATCTTCCTCTGCCAACTAGAGTCCTGCTGCAGAGCAAGCATCTTCTTGGATATGAGAGGGGAAGTACTTATATCTGAACTTAAGAAATAATTTTTTGAGTAAATAAGTCTCATATTTGTTAGTTCTGCTCATTATTTGTAAGTGTTCTTTAGAAAATGGACTTCTGTGTTGCCATTATATTTTGCATGACTGTGTCTTACTCTTACATCTCCTGAAAAGCATAAAAACATGGCAGTGAGGTCAGAGAATTAACTGTGTTTGTGATGAATGAAAAAAACATACTTGATTTCAGACTTCTTGTTTTTCCTTAGCAGTCAAATAGAAATAATTGTAAAAAATTCCATTTCTGGTGATGCCGCAAGTTAATGAGCTTTAGGTCATGAAGGTTTGGTTTGGTTTGTTTGTTTTAACAACATGGGGGTCTTTTTTGGGAGTTTTGGGGGTTTTTTTCTCCCTGTTTGTATGGCAGTTGCTCCTGTGCTAGTTGCTTTCCCTGTCTTGGGACTTGAGCTCCTGTAGTTACATAGAAATGATGAAATGATGAAAATTGACACTAGGTAAGTATTTTTAGGGAAAAAAAAAATCTTGGTTTTAGGGTAAATAATTTATTGTGCCTCTTCTTTTTCTTGCAGAACGGTTTACACAGTACAGCCCTAAAAACCTTAGACAAGCATGGAATAAGTAAGTTGTTTTTTCTTTCATTATTATTTTGACTCTTCAAGGATATGATTCATGCCAAGCTGAAGTTATCGTGGTTGACTTAAAATGTCTTTATCCTCTAAATTACAGTACAAATATGGAATTACTGAAGTATTATTCTTTCCTGCTTCTGCCAGTTTTGAGTATTTTTGAATTGCCAATTACTTGTAAATATTGAGAAACCAGATAGCGTCATATTTTCATCTTGGAGATGTCAGCTGGCAAGTGTACTGAGCTCACCGAGAGACGCAGTGTTACTGCCTTGGGCCATCAGTTTTGAATTTTGTTTTCCCCATTCATCTGTAGCAATAAAGAGACCTTTAAATAATATGTTTCTAATCAGTTTTTGAGTGTTGTTTCCACATAATCATCCCCTGTTGCCAGGTCCATCTGGTCATTGCTGTGAGCTGATAACCATACCAGTTATATACCAGTGATATTTTAATTATCACAACTGAAAAAAATCAATGTGCCTTTTTCTGTTGCTTTTTTTCTTTAATGTTTCCTGAGTTTTTACATGAGATGGACACTGAGATAAAGGTATTGTGCTCAAAAGCCAGAAGGTTGCCTAATAAACCAGGAATGCCTAATCAATCATCTCTGTAAAGTTTACTAGAAGGTTTCTCAGCAGATGAAGAATCTTTGTACACAGGATATTTGGACAGCACTGTATTGAGTGATTAATATCTCTTGTATTTTGAAGAAAGCATACACAGTTTGAGTCGGATGAGCAGGGTAGCAGCTTTGTCAACAACTTGTCCTGCTAGAAGAACTGTTAAGAGTTTTTCACCACTCTCTTTTCACTGAAATATTTTGTAACCAGGCTAAGCCTTTGCTGCACCAGAATTGCTGTTCTTTCTGATACTCATCCCAAATTTTATTGTTGGTTGCAACTGGCTGTCTGGTTGGTAGTTTTCCAGGCAGTCCAACAGACAGCAGGAGTCTTAAGTATCTCCTCCTCCAAATTCACCAGTGAAGTTGAAAATATTAAATGTTTTGGTGAAGGAATGTGTTTATTATAAGGAAAAAAAGTTATAGGGTAGAAGTCCAAATCTTTTTTCAGTGTCCTAATTTATTAGTAATGGAGTGTGTCTACAGCTGTAAAATTCATAGCATGGTCACTTGCCTAAACTTGTGATGAGGTTTGTATTTACTTTGCCATTCTATAATTTTTCCTGAAGCACAAAGGCATTTTCATTTTAAAACAAACCAACCAACCCAACAACTTCTGAAATTGTGGGTAACTGAGGGAAGAGAAGTCTCTTAATGTAATATGACTATAGCTAAAATTAGGTGTTAGTTGTTGGATGTGATACTAAAAATGTCCCTTTGAGTCAGAACCTGCATGTCTGCAGCGCCAGATGTCCTTCACAGGTGTTCTTCATGACTCTGTAGCTCGCTCTGCATTACTGCTGGATCCTCCATGGTTACAAGTAACTTCCTGATTCCTGCAATTGGACACGGAAAAGCTGGCACTGAAGTCAGTGCAGGCCGTCACAAAGGTTAAGTGTCACCTATCTGAATTAATTGAATTTCAGCATTCCAGAGGAAAGAAAGTTTCTGGCTTTTTTTATTCAGACTGGAAGCCTAATTTGGTGTCTTTTATGGAAAAGTCCATCTCCGGTTTACTTTAGAGGGATGAACAGGAAGATCAATGTCACTTATAGTTGGCTTTTGTGAATTTCACCAATTCATAGTGATCCTTGCAGGCATCTTGCAATGTTTGACTCTACTTCAGTCTTACTGCTTGGAGTAATGTAATTCCCTGAAAGTCATACCTTTCATTTTTAAAAGTCGGTCACTAGAATTTTCTATATTCTGCCCTTGAACAATGAACAAACTTGCAAGTTCATTTTTTCCTTGAAAGTAGTTAATGAAATCCAAAAGCTTGGACGAAGCAATTATATTGCAACATAGGCAATTAGGTCCGGATTGGGAAAGAGGGATAAGGAAACTAATATAGATGTTAGTGTGTTTGCTTGGGGGCATATATTTCCGTAAGTAATGTGAATAGATTCTGACACTCTGTTCCATCCATTCTGCAGGCTTGGACTGCATGTTCCTCTGTGTTTTAACAGCAGTTAGACCCAGCGCTATCTCCTTTACATGAATAAGTACAATAATAATTTTAATTCTAAAAGTTGCTTTCATTTATTTCTTTCATGGGCATTGCATGGAAGTTGTTTTCATAAAATAAAAAACCAAGCAACCAAACAAAAAAACCCAAAAACAAACAAACAAACAAAAAACAAACCCCACCCCAACAAAAACTAACACCCCCACACACACACACAACAAAACAAAAAAGAAAACAAAACCAAAACCCAGGTTTGCTTAAAACAAACTCTCAGTCTCTGAGATTTCACAATTGATGCAAGTTATGATCACATCACAGGCTGGCTCAGATAACTCCTGAGCTTTTTAATATCTAGGAACCTCTTAAAAAATATTCATACAGTTTCAATGCTCCATGCATAAAGAAGGATTTACAGTTTCTCAGCATAAACGAAAGGATTCAGAGTGAAAGCAATGACAATGCAGAGTTCAGTGCTTCATGTTGCAGTTCTACTACAATAGCAAATATTCAGTGCCTCAAAATTATGTATCATTTGCATTCAAATTGTAAAGGATTTTCTCTTTTTCTAGTGTAAATCTTTATTTATGTGCTGTATTAGAGTGCTGTTGCTTGCACAGCTGTAGTTAAGGATATATAAACATTTCTGTTACAGACATCATATTCCCAAGGGTTTATAATTCAGCTATAAAACTTAATACAGTGGACAGTGTGATTCATTCTACATTTTTTCTTTCTTTGTTAGCGTGTTTCAAAAAGCAGTAATCTCTGATCTTAAAAAAATCCTTTTAAACTTCCTGATATAATTTGTTGAAGACTGTTGATGTCACAAAAATGTCTCATTTGAAGCAGAATTGTTTTAAATGTAGTTGGGATAAACATGAGACCAAAGACATAAAGCCTTTTGTTTTACATATGTATTGGTTTTGTTGCAGAGTTACTTCCTCTTGACATTATAGTACCTTTGAAAGATACAGCTTAAAAAACAGTGTTTGTGGTCTTGGAAAGATTTATGTGTGTGCTTAAACTCCTCTGACATGAAGCCCTATTACTGCATTTTATAAGGGGGAATATTGAGATACAAAAAAAAACCTATGGAATTTTTCACACAAACTGCCATAGAAACTTTAAAACAGAGCACAGCATTGAACTTTGTGCTCCCAAACTGGAAGAGAATACTTTTAATTTTATAAACACAATAAAGCTTTCACTATCTACTGTTTCGTCTTTCAGGCACCGTCTTGGCCCTTTATCTTGTTCATATATACGTTTTGAGGTCCTGGCATGGAAGAGTGAGAATATGGGTTTAGAAGTCTTCAAAGAGACCCAGTTTATGTAAGGAGAGGTTAGTAGAAGGGAGAATAACACTCTTCCAACACCTACAGAGCCAGCTTCATGTCTGTTAGGGCAAAAGGAACAGAGGCAAAAAACCTGCAACACCAAGCCTCCCAAAAAGCCACAGATGGTATATTGGAGGAAAAATAATTGCACCTGATTGACCACACTAGCTTCCACGAGATGTGCATTTTCAAGGCAAAGCCAGGCAATGGAACAATGATGGACACAAGCCAGTGGCTGTTTAATTCCTAGTCTAACTGGAAATTGGCTAAAAAGTGTGGAATGTAACAGCAATGACAAAGTGAAACCCAGCAGGCTCATTATGTAATAAGTCAGATCCCTAAAATTCTTAAAATAGAATTGATCACAATAATAGAGGCTACTTTTGGGAAATATACTTTTGAGAAATAATGTATGTATTATTTATAGTGAATTAAGCTCTTTGGAGACTTTAACACTGGTTTCCTTCACTGGTGGTCAAACTACCTAAAGATTATAATGAGGATATATGCTAGATAATATGTGATTTGTAAATCTTGTAAAAATGCGTATAATGTTAGGAAACAAAATTTGCAGTGACATTTGCTTCTGTCTAGTGTAAAGCTTCCCCTACACTGCATGACCTAACATATTGTGGAATGCGATTATAAAACACTGGTCTAAAAAGAATTAAGATGCGGTAATCTGATCATCCTATAGAATTCATAATGAATTATATTTTAACCTTTTTTTCCTGAACTTTTTTGTTCAATTATCTCTATACAATAAAAACCAAGAACAGCTCTGCCTTCAGAATGCAGTGCAACCTCTTTCAATTTGTAAAAGCTTCTCCACAATAATAAACCCTTACAGAAGAATAACAAAAGAGAACTAATTATCCTTGTGTATATTTGGTAGGATATAAAAAGCTTTTTCAGATCCTTCTGTCATAATGTTGTATTGTGAGAAATTAGGTTGGAAAGAAAAGGTGCAGTTGAAAACAAATTGTGCTGTGCATAAACAGAACTAGTGCTTCGTAATTCCTCAACATGGCAGTATTTATTATATAAATAATGCTTTATTCTCACGGCTAGTCCCACTGCTGGGGATTTCTTCCTTTAACAAGATAGCCTCTGTACTTGAGAACTCCCCTCCTGAGGCCAGGGTGTTTAAAAGTTGCATTCCAGGATGGACTGGCCTATTTTGGGACTGTTATTCAGTGAAAACTTCCTGAAGAAAGCAATGTGAGTGAACAGAGACAAGTTCATGTATTTTGGGTCTGTGTTTCATTTCAAGAATGACACAAACTGTGGCGCTGTTGAGGGCTGAGCCTTGGGAAGGATTTTTGGTTTGGGGTTCTGTTGTTTGTTTGGGGCTTTTTTTTAAGAAAATCTTTGCCTTAGTGGGGTTTTGACTAAAGACAAAACTCTTTTCGAATCGTCACTTTTATCCCCTTCATCTCCTGTCTCTTCACCAGGATTTCTCATTGGAACGTAGTCTGTAGTGCCACAGAAAGAATATCCAAGCTTTCAAGCACAGTGGGAACAAAAGGCTTTAGTGTTGTCATTGCTAAAACCTTTCTGATGGATGCAACTAAGCAATGACAATTTAAAGCTATACGTGTGCAAAAGGTAGATTACATGTGTACGACAGCGTGCAGTTCGAGTATGTTGAGGTTGCACGTCAGGAGTGACCAGGAATCCTGCTGGGGGGGAGCATGGGTGGAAACTGGACACGAAAGGATTTTGCACGTATGTGGTTTAGAGGCACATGAACCTGCCTCTGACTCATGATTTGCAGTGATATTGCTGTACTGAAAAGAACAAGCAGACAAAACATTTTAATTTCCCATTTTGTTTCATATTTCACATAAATATTCCTTTATCAGTCGTTATCCTTTTGCCTGAGGGTGCTTAGGAATCCCATCATGACAGAGCTTCCGCAACCTGCAGCACAAACGGGAAGCTATTTACCGGGATCGAGACACGAATTTATTACACACACACAAACCCCCAGCTTCCCCAGTATCCCATCGGTTCTGCGGTATCAGACACTGAGGTATCTCCGGTATCTCGCCCTCGGGTGCGGCAGCCGCGGACCGTGAGGGGACGCATCCATAAGGCGGCAGCGCGAGGGGGAGCGCTCGAGCTGGCTCAGAGGGCCCTCGGAGCGGGGTGGGGGCGGGAGGCGCCCGCGGAGGGCGAGGGTTTTGGTTGGAAGTGTTTTCCTAGCGCTGCTTGTTTGTTTATTTCAGTACTTAATGGGTTTGTTACGTTGATTTCAGGGTGGTGGAAGCTGCTTGTTTGCACTTAAGTGCTTTTGTGTGCCTGCCTCTGTACATCGTACCCGCTTAGTACCGTTTCTGGCTCCATGCAGGGGGCTCAGCTGCAGCCGTGCAAAAGGCACCGTTCTCAGCCCAGGAGCGGGCATTGCTAAACTGAAATGCGTTGCAGGTTGTGTCAGCCCCGTGGTAATGAATTCTGTGGTGCCTATTAGAGCCATTGACTGAGAAAGATCTCTGGATTTCCTTTGTTCGTCCGTTTGCCAAGTTGAAAAGTTCTTTACGTTTTGTATTTGAATGTTTCAGATTGGAATGACTGCAAATTGCTCAGATGTTATACCTTTTAAAACTTTGGGGGGTGGGGGAGTGTTCCTAAGAGGTCTCATTGATAGAATATTTATCCTAACGTTCAATTTATTTTTGTTTTATTCCAAATTTCTCCCCTCCCCCCTCACTTTTTGTGGTGCTAAGCTTTAGGTATTGGGTTACCTCCTCTTGGCCCAGTTGAAAGTAGTAATAAACCTTCTATTATGAACCACAGTAGCCTAATAACTGTTTCGTTAGTAAAATTAGATTGTTATCGTCCTGTACCTTACTCATCTGTGACAGCTGTGAAAGCGCAGCCATAGTGTACATGGGTGTTCTTTGTTGTCTTCTGCATCATTTAATTCAGTTCCTGGCATTGGACTAGCATTTGTTGGCATTACTGTCTCCAAACCTATCCATATTTTGGGTTATTCTTCCCTGGTAGTAATGGTCTGTAGTTCTCTCTGCTCTATCTTATTTGTAGATTTTTCCCCCCCACATATACTACTTCTTTTAGCTTCTTTGAAGTAATTTCTTTGTCTTATGTGGTGTTTTCAACATTTAGTTTCATCTAAGAGTTGATTCAGTATGCAGTGTATCCCTTGGTCCAGGTCATTAATAAAGATGTTAAATAAAACTCTGACTAAAGCTGATCCCTCTGGCACACAGCTGGACGCTTCCCTTCAACTCAGTATATTGCCACTCATCCTTATGGTCTGTCAGCCAGTTTTGAATACATGAGATAGTGTATCATATCTCAGCTCTTTGGAGTTTGTCTACAGAGCAAGATTTCTTAGAGAAATTGCATCAAACATTATCTCCTGTTGCTTTTATCCCACCAATGATTAATTCCATCTTTTTAAATAATCAATTTATATGATGTGTTATTCATTAGTCACATTTTCTTTCTTTTGATTGCCATTTTGTCTTAGTTTTTCCTAAAACTGGTTTTGCTTCCATATTGTCTATGTTTTGTTTCTACTGTCTATATTGTGTGTCAGCATCCAGCCAATATTTGCCGAGATTCTCTTCATTACTTAAAAAAACCGAAAGGAAGCATGTGTATATGTGTTTTTTAAGTCTAATACAATACTTTAGAATGCAGGGCAAAATTAGCTAACATTGCAGTCACTTATCTACAGTAATAACCCTGTAAACAGAAATGAGGAAAGAGAACTAACTCTTCTTGCAGACATTCCGTGCAATGACTTTTAAAAGGTGCCTTACATTTGTTTGCTATCCTCACTAATTTCTTAAGAATTCCATAAGATATTGAGACGTATATCAGATAGACATGTTTATTTGGTGTTTCCAGGTATGGGGGTTTTTTTCGAAGTATGTTCTTCATTAATGTTTTTGAGTACTTACTGATCAACTCTTTTCAGATGTTTCCAGTTGTTCTTTCTTCTTATGCATTTCTACATGCCAATGTTTTATTAATTTCTCAGAATTATGTTTTTGGTAGTCTGTTGCTCATATGTTGCCATAGTGTCTGGGTTCATTTCTTGGTTTGAAGTCTAATACTTTCTGATCAGAGGCACCAGGCATCATTATATCCTCACATTCCTTATTCTGCCCTCTTGCTGCAGTTCTGTACTGTTGGCCTCTCTGCTGAAATCTTTCTTCTCCAGCTAATGATGTTGCTGACAAAATTGAGTCTCTGGGATGTGTTTTAAAAATATTTGCCTGAGGAATTGAAGACATATTGTGAAGGCAGTAATGTAAGTGAAGTAGACCTTACTGCTGTGTCTCTCATTATTTGTGTGTAGCCATTAAAGACAAGATTCTTCCAAAATGAAGCCAAAATGATAGGCGCCTGAAGAATTGGGCTGGCATTCAAAACTGCTTAGTGCTAAGCAACTGCTGTTGGCATAAGTGGCTTGATATTATCCACTGCTTTTTGTCGTGTATTACATATATTTTTTCCTTAACAGTTCCTTTGATTCTCATCTTAGAGTCTCAGAAATGGATAGAATTTGGAGAGATGGCGCAGACAGGCAACAAATGTAATAATATCATTATGCTACTGAGATTTGTCATCTCTACAGATAGTTTAAGCCAATCTCAAAACCCATGCTGTTTGGCTCTGATGCCAGCCAAAGACCTACAGACAGTAGTTAAGGTTTCTGCAGTGGTACAAACATCACAAAGTATCTTTAACTCAGATAAACATTTATTTTACTGACTTTTATGATGATTTGATGTGGGGTTTTGAGCATAATTCTTAACACCTACTTTTTTGAGGTAGGCTGATAATTATAAGTATTTACAGGTTGCCATTCATCAGACTGTCCTGTGGTCATCTCCCAAAATTCATTACAACTTTGGCAAGACAATCTTAATTGCTTCTTTTCCTGCATATCTGACGGTGGCACTTCGTGTATCTGCCTTCAGATTTCTGACTTCTTTCCTGCCATATAGAATAGAGAAGCAAGAATTTTTCTTTTTCTTTTTTTTTTTTTAATTAGTGATACAAAAACGCATGGCATTTTAGGAGACTCATGAAAACAGTGATTCGTTTCAAAGCTTCAAGCAATTTGCTCGCCAGTTTTCATGGTGAAATTTAGTGATTTCTCTAAATAACCTACCTTTTAAGGTTTGAAGCTATTGTTTGAGAATGTGAAATGGCTGCAGGCTGATCATCATATATATATGTTCAGTGTCTGTTTGACCTCAGTGTCAAAAAGGGAAGATAGGAGCCAGTAATCCTTGCTGATGCATTAAAATGGAGAGGTTACATTATGTATCTTCAGCAACACACTGTGAATAGCGAGCCTCGGCATAGGGCTGGTGCACCTGTCATTGCTGGAGGGCAAAGAGGCAAGTGGTTCCAAAGGGAGCTGACCTTTTTCTTTTAGGCATTGAGTCAATCCATATCCTAAGGCACACATTCTGCATTAAAATTATTATAACTCTCTTGGTATTACGGTGAACAACAGACTCTGGTGAAAATCTATGTTAAAAAACCCAAACAAAACAAAACGAAACAATGAGGGTGATGGTAGTTTGCATATTGGTTTTAATTAAGCCTTCATAGGAAATAAATATATTCTGTAATTTTAAAAGACATCACTAAAACAGTTACGTTCTCTGATAAATTTAATAAAAAAATTGAAATGTTTTTGTCTGAATTAGCAGCTGGATACCAAAATGTAAGTGAGAATATTTATCACTAAATGTGATTCTCAAGAAAACTGCATCTTTTTAAATACTCTAATGTGTAATACAGTGTATATCCACTGTCTGCCACCTCAGCTGAATTTATATCTGTAAGATCTGATTTACAAATAGACAACTTTCTGTTAAATTATTCACATCTCATAATAATTGATGTAACAGAGCTGATCTTATGCTGGAGCATATTTGATCATAATAAATTCAGTGAAAGCAGCCATCATCTTTGTGATGTTTGTCCAGCTAAATCCTTCAGTGAATAAAATAATAAAGATGCCAGCTGTGTTTGGTTTATGATCACGACTGCAATAGAAAGCTGGAAATACAAATGAATAAAAGCTCTAATTTTTAATGTTGAATTTATAAACTGAGAATCTTACTGCAAAGAATGTAAGTGAAAAAAAATTATTTCTTTCACATTCTCATGAAGGTATGGTTTGCTTTTTTGTTCCTATTGTTTAGGAATCCAGAATACTTTCAAAATACTACTGTTGCTTGGACCCAAACTTAAAAAATCCGAGGAAATCTTGTAAAAATAGATGAAATTTATGCTTTTCTTTCTGACACTATTGTAAGTTAAGAATGGGCCATTATTTTTGCACTGCCTACTTTGGTTAGATTCTATAGCAGTCTTAAAGCTCTGCTTACTACTGCATACTATTAGTGTGCCTCAATCTAATTTCACCACTCTGACATAAAAAATCATGCTCCAAATTATTATTGCCCTTCCTTCAGCATCATGACTTTTGTAATAGTGTTCTATTCTAGTTTTATTTCTTTCATATTTGATCCTTAAAGTGCCCTTGAGTCAAGCTTTATTCTGCAACCATGAGGGCATGAATCTTCCCTGAGATGTTGACAGACAGTGTTTGGTGAATATAATTTTTCTGTCAGCTACAGCCTACATCTATACTGCTAACTAAAGGAGAGCCAGGGACAATCTTCTGGCCCCGAGGCCATGTGGCAGACCTTAGCTACAGCTCTGCTAAGTAACACTTGAGCATGCATCTCTTGTGGGCTTTATGTCGTCCCCATGCAGCTGCAGGTGCAATTATTATTTTGGGTGTGTTTGGTATTAGTTTCTTAATTCTAAATTTCCAGCATAACATAAGACCTCTATTATAGGCCATGGGAGTTGTGTTTTCTGGAGTAAGACTGAAGGTAGTGTATTTCTCATCCTGTTTGTAGGAGCCTGGTGCATGCTGCCTTTTGGGAATGGTCCCTGGCATGGGTTGTTCTGTGAACTATGTCCAGCAGTGGTTTTGGAGAGTGCTAGTTGGCATGGACCAAATAAACCAGGAGGCAGTGTGGACGTTCTGTATCTGAGCGGTCAAGCTCTCTCTCTAGCCCTACTTAATTCAGCAATATAAGCTTCAGCAGAGAGATTCTTACTATTCCCTGCGCTGTTCTCACTTGAGCATATTCCCAGTGAAGTTTCTCCTCACCGTAATGCTAGCATGCTTAGTCACCTAGGCCTGAAGCTGTAGGGGTGATTTTTGTCTTTCCTATCCGATGCACTGAGACTGCTATATATGCTTTCCTTTTTTTTGCCTTCCCAGCTTTTCCGAGAGACTCTTTTTCCTTCCCCAACCACCTCCGATCTTGATTATCATAATGTACTTCTCATGTCCTCTCATGACCAGCAGCCTTCTTCAGATCATATCAAACCCAACCTGTAAATTCAGTTTATTTTTTGTGGCTTGCTTAGCTCTCCTCCCAACACTGACTGTTTCACTATGTTGTTCTTGAGCTTCCTCTTATCTTTTTCAGAATCCTCCATAATTGCATCTCTTTCTCTCTTACTTCACAAAGCTGTGTGTTTGCTCCTATTCCCTATTCTTAAGTCAGTGATCCCTTTCTCATATTTAGGCCTTCTCCTGTCCCCTAGATAATTCAAGCAGACACAGCTGCTTCTTCCTTTCTGTGAAGAATCAGATGGGCTTGTGCCCAGATAGTCCATTCACGAATTATTCGTGGTACTTTTCTCCAGGCTTCTTGTTTTCAGTTTGGAAGCTGATAATACTAGTCCTTGTCTGCCACAAATGCCTACTTTCACCAAAGCTTAATATCCATTTAGGACCCTGCAGTGGGACCCACATGTTTATTTACCTGCCCACCCTGCTCTGGTGACAGCACACGTGTCGCAGAGCTCCATGGATTCCACAGTTCCACGTGTGCAAAATCTTTTGAAAATCCAAAAATCCAACTGCTTAGTTTGGGTCACTGTAAATGTCTTGAGCTCTGCTGGCAGTCAATTTTTAGTGACAGCTGGGTCTTTGGGAAATCTGACCTTTAATGGTCACTGTTATAGGTAACAATTTTGATCTTAGTCCTTAAATCACCTGTGCTGATTTATGCCTAAATAGCAGTCACTCCCTACTCAGCTGTCTCTCTTTTAAGTTACTTTAACAGGTTAGGATTTGCAAAAAATAGTTCAGGACTGAGTTCTTCCCTACTGCAAACTGATTTCTTAGTGTCAGATAGCACTGCATCCTCACTCATATGTGTGTACAAGCACTTAAAATTGACATATTTCCGTAACTGACAGTTAAAATATACAGAGTTTGTGATTTGGTCATTCACCTCCAACATGTTTATAGTTAAAAGGGCATAAACTGTTGTGTTAAATCTGAACAACTTTTTAAAAAGACTTCAGTACAGGTACATGTGGATATGTAATGTTTCACTTTTTTAAAAAAATCACTGCAAAATCATGTTACTTTTTTCCCAAATTATGTACTAGAAGGAGATCGTTGTTTTCTCTTTCTACCATGGTCTCTGTGGCCTAAGAAACTCTTGAATGCACTTTTTTCCCCGTTCAAGTTCAAAGTCAAAATTCAGACTTCTTTTAACAAATTGGCACTAGCACATTTATCTCTTAACAAGTATTAATGCTGTTGGTATCAGGGACTGGATTTTCAGTCTGCCAGCTGGAAGATGACCTAATGTTCCCTTTAGAGAATATCTGTCTCTATTAGTGTAAAGAGAAACAGTGGTGTGCTAAATCAGGACAGTAAATCTGGAGAAGAAGCTGGTGCAAATGTAACATCCCATCCTGTGTGTTTCTCTAACATCGCCTGAAACAAGTACCGGAGGGTCAGGGAGCTGTAACTAGTTCTGTATCATGAAAGTCTGTCTAAATGTATGGGTGTAATAATACATAATACAGAATTTTTGACTGCATAGCTTTCAATATATTGCCCATATGCCGTCGTCATAATTATCTTGGTCTCCTCCTCTCAGTGTTTACTAGTTCTGCATCATTTCCCTGGCATGTCTTAGTTTAGGAGTATAGTTGCAAAATGACCAGATGCTTACTTGCATGTAATTGCTTAGTCTGGTTGGGTTCAGAAAGGCGGCTCATATACATAGTTAAATACATGCATATGCTTGGGGTCTGTCTTCCTGAGCTTTCTGGGCTTCAGGCATTCTCTCTGCCTCCAAATCTCTCTCCACCTTTAATGAGCCGTATAAATAAATACAAAGTACTCCTGTTTGTTTCATATCCATAAAAATATATTTTATTAGCTGAGAGGTATACAGTAATAGAAAAGATCAGACCCATCTGATGTTTTAGGCGGCTGTGGGAGGACAGGACAAGTAGCTGCTTCCACGTGGTTGATGGACCCGAGGCCCCAACAAGACAGATTTGTAGGTTAACTGTGATAAATGATCTTTGGCTTCGCTGACTAAAGCGAGGTCACCCTTCTTGGGGCACTGCCTGAATGCTGCAGCCTTGCAACAAATTCTTGTTGAAGTCCTGAGCAAACAGACCAGTTCTTATTTACATTCGAATGAAATTAAGACTTTTTAAACCCCAAATGGCAAAATATCAGAGAAGAGGCAGAGATTTATAAGGCAGCGCTTATGTTTATTTACTAGAACTTAGTTGTTTTGGTTGTTGGGGTTTTTTTGTTTAGCTTTTCAAAAGGTGCAAAAAGCTTGTTTTTGTTTCTGTAGTCATTTAATAAGGGAAAATAGGGAAAACTTTGTTTACTGCCTTAGTGGCTTCACCCACTTGACAAATTTGAAAGTCAGAGTTTGGTTATTTTTGTGGGGAGAAGTAATTTGCTTGGATTTCTTTGGAGATTAACAATCCAGATTCTCAAGGGTGGGAGGAGGAAAAGTGCAGAGCTTTGACTGCGTTGTGTGCCAGAGGTTTATTTCAGCTATTTCTAAGTTGGGGGGGGTGGGAGGGGGAGGGATTATTCCCTCCTTTTTTTGGCTTATGTCCAACCAGTGAGGAAATAAATATGTGAAGAAAGAATGCTATGGAATGTTAACTCCACTGCTGTATTTTCTCCCTTTTATCATGCCCCAAGATTCAGTGAAGTTGATATAAATTCACCATGCCTTCTTTTAAAAAGCATAACAGAAAGGCATTCTTCCTTTAAGAGTCAGACTGTAAAAGGTGATTTTCTTTCACTCAGTTTGGTTTAAGCCTGTAAAAAGCATTAAGTGAAAAATCTGATATATTTGTTAGGGCATTTATTGCATTACTAACTTATATTTTCGGTTCTCAGTGAAAGGTTTATGGAGAACATAAACCTTGAAGAGTTTTTGTTCTGGATTAAAGATATATTTTCTCCATTTTCTGGTGAAATAATAGCTCATAAAATGATTGGGGTGTTAGGAATTATTTTTAGCTCTATTTCTTTTCCGAGGATATTCTGTTCAACTTGTTGAGGTGCATGAAGGAGGCCTTTAAAAAACACCTTGATCAGAAGATTCATGCCCTTTAAACAGTTTCGAAACAGTCAAATCTTTATGATTATGATTAGGTGTCACCACTGTGTTGTTTTCCTTCATTAATTGCACTTACAGCAAGCAAATATCTTCCAGTAAACTAAATTTAGTATATTCAGAAGTAGTCTGTCATGGTTAAGGAAAACACTGTGTCTTCCATAATTAGTATCTTTAGTACCGGACTGGTTTGGATGCTCATAGAATTAAAATAGCAGATTGGTGGTAGCATGTAAAATCAAAAAGAAGTAATGGCTAAATTCTTTCTCAGGTAAAATGGTAAGGAGTGTTCTGATTAAAATTTCTTGGGAAATATTTCCTGGGAAGTACCTGAGAGAAGCGATGAAATCTGAGTAAAATAATGTGAAATACTTGAGATACTCCTCTTTGAGTTTAAAGAAATAGTTGTGGTTTTAAAAGGTAGCAGAACACTGTACCTAGCAGCCATGTTGCCTGGAATATCACAGCCTCAGAATTCCCAGGAATTAAGGAAGTTACATGATCATATCGCAGAAAGCCAAATTCTCAGTTGCTTAGAGTATGCTATCGTTGGACATATATTGTATATTTGCTGATTAAATAAGCTTATTTTACTTACCTTTAATGTATGCCATGCAGACACCTTAGTTCTTGCTTCATTTCACACTCCAGCATATATTATCCTATCAAAAAGATACTTAGTATCAAATGTAAACCTTGTTCTGTATCAAAATGGTATGGAACAAGTAGGGGTAAATACGTACAATACTGTCAATAAACAGTGTTGGCTATCTTCATGCCCTAGGCTCTTAATAGCTGGTACTGGGTTTATTTGGACGGTTTCATAGCCCAGCATAGTTATTCTGAGACATCAGAGCAAGAGCTAGCCCTGATGCATCTCAGGCTATAGAAGGGCAAAACTCAGGATGCTGTTAAGTCTATTGTATATTGACTGATTCTCTTTAGGATTAGCATTTAAAACTCCAATCAACCAAACTCAGTTTTTTAAGGGTGTTGAATTCTGTAAGAGCGTTAATGTTCTGCTTCTTACATGAAGCAAACCTTTCAAGCTGCATATTGCAAGCAATGCTATGTTGTAGAATACGTCTGAAATGGACACTAAAACACATCAAATCTAGTGAAGAAAGAGTCGGGGGAAAATAGACTCATATGGAAGTTTTTGACTTGAGGTACATTTAGTGATGACACATGCCTTCCAAATGGCTTTATGATCTAGTCATGACTGAGCTTACTAGCCAGTATCAAATGTGGATTACCACATTTGATATTGCCAGGTTAGATAACTTCATTGTGTAGTTTAGGTGTGACTAAACTGAGTCTCTGAAGCCTCATGTGACTCATGAGCAGACTAAGTAAGCATCTTAATTCTCCATTCTGAGAATTTCAGGAGCTGCAACTATAATTATGGCTTACCTACTTGGTCAGTAGGTTCTTTAAAAACTGTACCCAGTGCATAAAAATTATATACCTAGAGGTTAATCTGTATTAATGAAAAGAGAAAAAAAAGCAAACAAACAAAACAAAACCCACAGACAAAAAATCCAAACCAACCAAATAAACCCTAGCGGCCTATATTGTTAGAACCATCGTTTGTTACATTAATTTTTCATGAAATGCTATTCATCTTGGCTGCTTTCCAGCTAATGGCATCTGTGCAACTGGCAAGTGAGAATTAGTTCAGACAGGTCAGGGTTATTATTACCTTCCTGGAATGCACTGAATGAACTTGCCTCCACAGCTTTCCAAATGGAGCTCTGACCTCTTTTACATCAACATTAGCAGCAGTACCAAAGAATCAAACATTATCTCTGTTCTGTGTCTGTGAATACTTATTATTGGCAGTCATGGCTTTTATACTAAGAGTAAACATCTTGACCACGTTTTTAGTACTTTACCAGGTAAGACTGTTGATGCTGTGATATGGTAGTATAATTAAAAGGGATCAGGCTAATTTCTAAATTTCAAAAGAGATAGTTCTATACGCCCATATCAAAATCATGAGTGTCTGAAGACTGTGGAGTGCAGTGTTGTGCAGAAGCACAGAGCAAGGACAGATACTGGGAGCAGTATAGCCACGTTAGTGCAGGATTTGTCCCAGCGTAGCTCATCTAAGAAGCCTGAGCAGGATGTTTAATTAATGCATCAGTCTTGCTTCTAGAGAGGTACTGAGCTAAAAGAGCACAATTAAGCCTGGAGACCGTACTTTCCCACCATGCATTTGTATAGAGCTCAGTGCTTCTGAATCTAAACTTGTGCCAGCACCTCAATGTGGGAAGAGCACAAGAGGCATTGATTATTTGGAGACAGGCTTCTCCTAAAGAACATGCAAACCCAGCACAACATGAGGACTGCTGCTGTCAGCCCTATGAGGGTGTAGGGGAGAATCGCAGCACTGAAATGCGGTTCCTGTGACTGTGTTTGACTGACATGTTTACTGTAGAGTAGGGCTTGAAGTACCTGTACACCGTGCTGTAAAGCAAATGCTGTGTTTTGTGATTGATCAGCAACAAGTAAAACCCTGCTTCAGTGAGCCTTCAAAAGCTTTTGTCTCTCTTTGTTCATCAGTTTTAGTTCTCAGTACCCTCTGTGTAAAACACTGAAAAAATAGTAATGTCTTTATTCTGTTAGATTCCATCTTGAGGTGCTGCTTTATGCCTTCATCTGTATCAAAAGCTAAAAGCATTACATCAGAACTTGTGTTCACTTGTTGCAGTGGTTTCATGATGGCTAAATAAACTCTACAAAAGCTCCATGGAGGCACACCAGGCACGTTAGGGAAGCAGCTCCTGCACGCTGGAGCTGGCACATCATGTCTTTGAAGATGGTAGGTGTTCTCGGCATGGCTGTAACAGCAGAAAAGCTGTTGATATTTAATAAAAAGGAAATGTTGCTTTAGGTAGGCCCTGCTCCAATTTGTGTGCTGCAGAGCTGCTGCTAGTAGGGTCGCACATATATTCAGAGATGCGAATTATCAAGGCATGTGAGGACATGTCTGTATCAGCTGGCCAGAAGATAAAGTATTTGGAAAGAAAACAGTAACTACAATATACGGTGTTGACACAGTTTTGTGTCAGAATTCAGGAGGGGCCTAGAGCCTGGGACAAGGGGAAAAGACTGCCATCCCCAAGCAGACTTGGGTGAAAATGGGGAATGCAACCCTCATGGCAGTGCAATAGCAAGTGAGATACCACAGTGACTGTACAGGAGCCCTGTTGTTGAGGGGACCGTGGCATCTTCTGTGAAACAAGCTGGAATGGTTGCTGTGTGGCCTGCCAGATTTGCACCGATTTGTCTATTCTCTTCATACCATTAAAATTTGAACTCTTCTAAATGTTGTGATTGTCCAGGTTAACTGTGGTTTTGTCTTTCAGCACTTCAGGTTGCAAGAGAGTACTTAGAATAAAAGCGAGCTGAGATTTCCAACAGGAATTAGGTGCCTCTCTCCTCTGCGCCATGCTATAAAAGTCAATCAAGAAATGAATTAATGATATGCTGTGAGAGTTGTATCTTCACATGGAAAATATGCACAGTAAACGATTTTTGCTTTGGGAAGTATTTACCTCATGCTGTTAGGAGTGTATAGACAGTGTATTATCTCCATTTGTTTAATGTCCATTTGTCTTAATTATTAATGTGAATTTGATCTGCCTTCTTCATTGCGTTTAAAAGCAAATCACCCCAAGTTCAGAAGTTCATTGCACATGCCCAAAACTTTTTTTTCTCAAGAGCTTAAACGAAACTTCAGTGATCTTAGCCATGTTCTGCTTGACCAAATACTGACCTTCCTCTGCAGTAGAAAGATATTTAAGCCTGTTTTCTGAAATTTAATCAAATTCTTGTAATCCAATGAGATTTACAACTGTTCAAGTTTAGCCAGCTTCATATATGTTTAAAGTGAGACAGGTTCATATGGTGTTTGTTTTTCTTGAGCTAAGACCATATATAGCTTTTGGGATTAAGTTGAAAAGCAATGAGTTTCATAGATGTCATCAGAGTAGGTGCGTAAAAATATTCCTCATCTTTATCAGAACAATACTTATATATTGTTTAAAACTCATTGCCAAAGATTTCTCTGCGTTCTGCTGTGTGCCACATTTCTGAAAGTATGTATGCTGTCATGACTAGTAAGTATTCCTCAGTGATTAGTGTGACAGTAAATGAAGCGTGAATATTGAGACTTGCCATATCATGCATGCTAAGTTCTTATATGGCCCAACTGCTGTGAGACAAAACATACTATTATGTTTTAGACACAAAGCCATATTGTATGAAATTCCATCCTGTCACATACTAAAGGAGGTGTATCTAAAATCATGTATTTTTTTTCTTTAGTTCATTTTGTTAACTTTGCTGTATCAGACATTTAACTACTGAGCCCCATCAGAAAGTTCAGCCTTTGTCCTTATCGAGGAATTGTGTTTCAAACTTTCATCAGACAAATTGTTAATGTTTTAAGGAGGACATTTTAAAGAGGCTACTGACCGAAAAATAAAATTAAAAAAAAGAAAGCAAACATTCTGATGTTTCAGACTGCTGAGGTTATGTGCTAAATGGGTTTCTCCCTAAATGGGTTTCTCCAGACAATTCTGATGTAGCAGATTTAATTTAAATACATGCTCATACAGTGTAATTTTCATAAGTAAAAGTAAGTAAGTATAAGTAAAAAGTAAGTATAAGTAAGTGCATTTTTCATAAGTAAAGCTTGTCTTTAAACAAAGAAGTAAAATTAGTCATGCATTCCACTAAGGCATCAGTTTTGATACAGACGTCCTTAGGAGCCCTCATGCAGATGCCTTTTTCAGTGTCCACTGATTTCTGGAACTGACCTGCAGAAGGCGTAGGTTCTGGGGAAGAATTTTTTCATTGCTTTGCAAAGTTCCACAAACGAAGCTAGAACTCTGATGTAGGATTTTAAAGGTACAGCTGAGCCTAGCTAATCGGAATGATTTGATCCATGAGTTACTTGGATGATCTTCTATGCTTGGGTACAAAATACTAATAATGTAGCAACTGGAACCTTCAAACTATGGTAGAATTAACTAACACCACCACCCTCCCACCAGCCCTACTGGGGGTATTATCAAGGCAGGTAAATGTAATAGATACAGCAGATTGAAGTATGTTTGCAGATTGTGCAATTAATTTAATCCCTTTTCTATTTATTAATCATAAAATTGGTTGTAATTTTGACTTATTTATTCACAATTATTTCATTAGTTGGTGTGGTTATGTTGCAGATATTTTTGTTAGGTTTATATCGTATTTGTGTATAATCTGCTGATTATTTGATACTTATCTTTGGCTTCTTGATTGATCTCTTTTTGTTTCTAAACTGGCAGGATGATTTTGGCTTCCTAAACTGTTCCTACTCAAACTATTTTCCATTTATATTAGTCAATCTGATTTTATTGCTGAAAAAATTAGCAGTATGCCAAGTACGTTGTTGACCATTAATACAGTCAAACTGTCAGCACTACTCTGTTCAAGAGCACTGAGGAACTAGGATGAGGAACATCCATAATTTCACCTGCAATTCAGAACTCAGTGTTTGAATGCTGTTTTCTTTTGCTTTGCCTTACTTAATTAGTATCTTCACTATACCTATGGATCATCTAAGGAATGGTGCGATTCTTACATTAGAGGGTGATTTTTCATTGCTTACCTAAGTGACCTCATTTTTCTTACTTGACAGTAGATTTCATTCAAGACAGAGCAACTTTACTATGCCTCCTAAAAAAGGTGCAGCTACTTCTGGGGGGAAGAAAATACGTTGGTGAAAAGATTTGCCAGGTCCTCTGAATAAATAATTGGTGCAGGTGGGGTTAGGACACACGACAGGCCTCACAGATGCAATATAATCACTGCTCCATGGAAATTTTGGATGTGTAGAAGATTTAATACCAATTCTCCCTTCCTTTTTCTTTTCATTGTTAAGAATAGCATTTTTCCTGGTACTTGGCTGTGTTCTGTAATGAACTTTACTGTAATTTTCAAAAAAAGTTTAAAGAAGCAATTTCTCCAGTCTGTTATTTGAAACAGTCTGGAATTAACCTAATTTATAGGCAGTGGCTGTTCCATTCACAATGTCTTTATTTGGTCACAAACTGAAAACAGAAAAAATTATGCCCATCACAAACATGGGAGTTCAGCTTCTGTTTAATCTGGAATAGCAATTCTAAATCCTAATCCTGGGATTTCTGTAAGGTTATGCCTAATGAGAAAGAATATCCTAAAGTGGTCAGCACTGCTGGGCAATTAATCCCTAGGAATTTGTGGACAAATATCCTGCCTGCTCTTCAGAAGAGATAAGGTAGGCACACTATTCAAAAATTCCTGTCTAGCGTACAGGTGCTAGAAATTAAAAAGCCATCCAGTGGCATGTTTTTTGAGTCATTAGAAATATCAGGCTATCCTACATATGCCAGCACGTAATTTAGTAGAGATGCTACTGACCCTTGATTTATTTTTTTTTCACACTTAGTATCATCGTAGACTTTTTTTTTTAAAGTTGTGTCTATGACATTTGTGACTTAAAGTTCTCACTATAATAGCGTTTTATTTTTCATTTAGTGTTTTCAGTGTTATCTGTTCTTTGTTGCAGAGATAGCTTTCTCCTGTGCCTACTGATCCATATAAATTATGCCATGTCATCCCAATAAAAGAATAACTGTTTAATCCATCTTCCTAGAGTGCTTTCCAGAAAGTCAGCTGGAGCTGAGCAAAAAATGAACATTTGCATGAAACATGCTGTAGGTTTATTGATTTTAGTAGATAACACCATCTATTTTCAAATACGGTAGTGGTTTGGACTGCAGTCTTCTCTACCCAGTTTGGGAAGGCAGTGCATTGAAAAATGGGAGACCTTTTATACACTTTGGCATTTTTACCTGATGAGAGATCTTTACTGAGCAAAGGCATGGCTGAATTTACAAAGTCACCTACAAGTAGTAGCAACACAATGTCTACAAGAGTCAGCATCTCTTTTCTAACTTCATATTACAATAAGTTTGGTGCCTTTGGAAATTTAGGAGGCAGCTGTAGGTTACTAGACCCAGGGCACACCTTGCTGATTGCCATTTTGCTCTCTCCCCTCCAAATCTATTATTTTTAGTTTTTGTCTTTTTATAATATCCCCAAGCATATAGCTCCCAGTAAAACAATGGCTTTTCTCAGACTTCCCTAGGTAGCTTAGAAAAGATAATTCACTTACAATTTAATATTTGCATTGCATTAACGCCTAATGAAGAGTCAACCTCCTGCCATTTGAATAAATGAAAATATCAGAAGCCAGTACTTCCCAAAAGACGAATGTCTTTATGAAACATGATGCATATGTTGCCTGTTAAGCATCACAGGATTTTAAAATTTGATACTTTACAAAGTTGTATGAATACTGCTGTTGTTTTAAGCTTGGATTTCATGCGTCTAGATAGTAATAACCATTTGTTTCCTGTGCTGTAAATTTTCAGTCTGTCTGTATGTTCAATAAAATGTGAGTGGAAGAATCAAAACAGTTGCTTTCAAGATGCTGTTGCTTATGATCCTTTTGCGTGCTAGGCAAGGCATATGTGATATGGTATATTATATGCTCTATATTTGTAAAATTTGTACGAATTTTTCAGCTGTCAATCCACAAATAATTCCTTGACTTCCTAACCTGAGGAATATCTTTCCTGGTAGTGCTCCCAGACAGATGTTTGTCGTTATCCTGGCTAGCAAAACTCTGTGTTTCCACCGTGCTGACTGCAGATGGAATTAGTAAACAGAATTATGGGATTGTTTTTCAGAAAAACTTTCTGTTTGTGTTTCAGGCTGAGCTATGTGAATCACGCAGAAGATCTCGCCTCCAAACTACTTCAGTGTTTCCCAAAGAACAGATTGTCAGCGCAGGCAGCCCTGAGCCATGAGTATTTCAGTGATCTGCCTCCACGGCTATGGGAGTTAACTGATAGTGAGTATAACCACCTCTGAATTGATTAAAAAGAAAAACAGTAGTTCATACAGATACATACGTGTATGCTGATCCTCACATGCAGGCAGCTTCATGGACATACACAGCCACACACAGAATAAGTGAGTGCAATTGTGTAGCTTGAAATTACGTAGTTAGCTTGACATAGGGCAAAATGGATTCTTTTTTTTTTCCTTTGCTATCTCTGCTCTGCAGTCTGCAGCCTGCTATCTTTGTATTTGATTATGTGTGCAGCCAGTAGAATTATCTGTATTGTCATA
Source organism: Myiopsitta monachus (assembly GCA_017639245.1). NCBI lineage: Eukaryota > Metazoa > Chordata > Aves > Psittaciformes > Psittacidae > Myiopsitta > Myiopsitta monachus. Next base: position 31,888,952 of record CM029919.1, read on the forward strand.
AAGCAAAAAGAAAAATACAATTTACATATTTGGTGCTTTTCACTTTATAATATACAGTACTTCTTAACTAGCTGCAATATACAGGATAAAAATCCAGCCATGTTTGATTCACAGAATCTCTGTGTGTTATAATAGTAACCTTTAAGAAAGGACTTGGCATTTGGAAGTCTGAGAAACACAAAGTAGACAATCAGTTAATTTGCTGACTTACACAGTGTAAGCACTGGGTGGCAGATGATATTATTAACTAAGAATGCTTGCAATATCTACATGCATCTTATTATATCTTTTATTAAAATGTATTCTAGTTGACTGAGCAAAAATATTCCTATCATCATGTATATTGTCAATTACATCTTTAATAATTGTAAATAATTTATATCATAAGTTACCATATATTTTTCCAATGTTAAAAGCACACTACTATTTATTCCAGGAGAAAATGTTATCGTGCATATTTCTGATTCAGAAAAGGTTCTGTTATTAAAAATAGTTTTCACAGGGGAATGACAATCAGCATTTTGCATTAACTCAGTGTGGTAAAGAGTAGCATGTTTGTCTTGGAACAGTGTATGTTATTTTCTGCTTTCAAACATATATCCATTAGCAAAATTGCTAAATGCAGTACTCTGAGGCAAAAAGTTCAGAGATGCAATAATAGCACATGTATGGGTATGTAGCTATGGCTGATTTAAAAATTTGCTTGCAAAAACTGAGCTCCATTTCTGAATATTAATACACAATGGATTATGTTTGCATCAGTGTCAGTATGAAAACTGATGTCTTTTGTAAATTTCTCTTTTCTGCCCATGACAGCTATAGTAGTCACATTTTGAGCTGGTTTGGTGGTCTGGCTGTCCAAGTACCCTGATTCCACCCTGAAGAGTACTTTCCCATTTGTAAGAGTAGGAACATTAAAATCAAATTAGCATCATTAATTTTTGTCCATCACCAGTTCTGTCATAGACCGTGTCCCTTCTCTGCAAAACAATTCCTAGTTTCCTCTTCTGCCATGCTAACTCACCACTCAGTTTGCTGACTGCAGGACTTTGTAAGCTGAAAATTCAAAGGATGCAATGTAAATTAAGGCTGCTGTTGAAGGTCTGCCTTTGCTGAAACTGATGCAGAGATTCACTTGTTCAGGACTAATGAAACACCAAGAATGCCAGCTCATTTATTCTGTTTCCACTAAATGGAAAACAAAAATCACTCTGCGGTGGTGACATCTCAGTCCTTCTGACTGTGTGATTTAGTCTAGCCAGGATTTGAATTCTGAATTCTGCAGTAGTACTTTTTCTGTTAATATGGACTTATTACCCACTTGCCACTTAGTTTATCAGGCAGTGGTTAAATCCAGTTCTATCAGTGAAGTAAATGCCTACACATTATCACTCTGCAGCAGGCTGCCAACAGAGACAGTCTTGTCCTAGTCATTAACAAGCACAATGTATGCAGAACACCAGAGGGGAATTAAAACCACAAAAAATACCTCAGGGTGGTATTTTTAATATGAGAATTTAATTTGTAATTTCACAGATTAAGAATTTTGGCTGCATTAATCCTTTTATCAGCTCACAGCAGGTTATTTGCAGAAGCATAACCATAAGGCGATATTCATTGGCAGAAACACGTCTTTGCATAACGTTAAACATCAGGAGCAGTGAAACCTTTTGAAGGGGGGAGAATAAAGATGAAAAATCATTATATTTTAAAGCAAGGTTCTTCTAAATGCCTCCAGTAAAATTTTGAGTTACAGAAAGACTTTTTCTGTGTCTAGTAGATAATCATTATGAAGCATAAATCCAGATGCAAGAAAGGACAATCCCAGTATCAAATACTACAATCATTTCTATTTAGTATGACTTGGATATACTTGTAAACATATTTACAAAACAAAGAAGTCATATACTTTGGAGAGTTGGGAAAATGTTTACTGTGTAGGGAAATTACCAGGTTTTGTGATTCTAGTTCTCTGGGTTAATATTTTACATTGGGAAACACTTGCTATTAATAGTTAATTAAATGCAGTTATAAACACATTAAGTCTCTATGCACAACAGAAGTGTTTGTATGCACAAAATCTACTGCCTCCTGATCCAGACATGACTGCAATTTTGCAGATATCTCTAGTGAATGCTCTTCATCATGGAATATATTTTGTCCAATTTGGTCCTAGTGCTGAATTGCAAATTTGGGGATTTAGCAATAAAACCCAAGGAAGGACTCACAGATGAGGGGAAAAAAAAGGGGGAGGGGGAAAAACCATCCAAATGATTCTCCATCAGAAAATACTGTCTCTTTGAAATCGCAGTGTTTCACAAAGTGTGGAGACTGCCTACACTGAAAAAATAAAAAAGTGTTTAATTTTTTCTCCTCATCTCGACTTTAGTGCAATATATTAATATTCTGTGTAATATTTTACAGCATAAAATTTTAATCTTGTGTTTTATTTTAAAAATGAGTTTATGTGAGAAGCAAAACTTTGATTTTGTTATTTGGTTTGGTTTCAAGTCAAGGCATTATTTGAATTGGGCTGGAAGTTCAGTTTTCAGATATTCTTTGACTAACATCTAGCCACACTCAGTTTTAAAAATAGTACATTAAAAAGGTGAAAGTTGTGCAGTTCTGCTAAAAATATCTTGTCTGAGAGTACAATGCCATTTAAGATTCAACATAGCCTTCACTCATGTAAGGCATGAGGAGTAACCCATAGACTAACCCCTTTTACTAAATAGGAGTTCTTGTTATTTACTATTAAAAAGTGGAATTGATCCTTCCCTTTTATGCTTTCATATTTGAGAGCTCATACTGGTTTATTTGCATAGAATATATGCAATTTGTCATTTATGTTACCAAGGATATTAGAATGTCAAATGCAAGTTGAGATGTAAAAATACAGTGGGAAGATCTGTGCATGAAACAATAGCCAGGTCTTTAAAGACATGAAGATGAAAGAGTAGCTCCAAAAACTTACAGCTGCGTTAGTTCTTAGTGCAAAACCAAATAAAACTGTTACAGCCCTGATCAGTTCTTTAAACACTCTCTTAGCATTTCCTCATGCAATCATGCAGTGGCAGATCTCTGAGGGTATTTTTATAGAATCATAGAATAGTTAGGGTTGGAAAGGACCTTAAGATCATCTAGTTCCAACCCCCCCTGCCATGGACAGGGACACCTCACACTAAACCATGCCATCCAAGGCTATGTCCAACCTGGCCTTGAACACCGCCAGCGATGGAGCATTCATAACTTCCCTGGGCAACCCATTCCAGGGCCTCACCACCCTCACAGGAAAGAATTTCTTCCTCATAGTCAATCTAAACTTCCCCTGTTTCAGTTTGAACCCGTTACCCCTTGTCCTATCACTACAGTCCCTAATGAAGAGTCCATCCCCAGTATCCTTAGAGGCCCCCTTCAGATACTGGAAGGCTGCTATGAGGTCTCCATGCAGCCTTCTCTTCTCCAGGCTCAACAGCCCCAACTTTCTCAGCCTATCTTCATACAGGAGGTGCTCCAGTCCCCTGATCATCCTCATGGCCCTCCTCTGCACTTGTTCCAACAGTTCCATGTCCTTTTTTATGTTGAGGACACCAGAACTGCACACAATACTCCAAGTGAGGTCTCACAAGAGCAGAGTAGAGGGGCAGGATCACCTCCTTCGACCTGCTGGTCACGTTCCTTTTGATGCAGCCCAGGATATGGTTGGCTTTCTGGGCTGCGAGCGCACACTGCAGCCGGCTCACTTTCATTTCTTCATTGACCAACACCCCCAAGTCCTTCTGCGCAGGGCTGCTCTGAATCTCTTCCCTGCCCAACCTGTAGCTGTGCCTGGGTTTGCTCCGACGCAGGTGTAGGACCTTGCACTTGGCATGGTTAAACTTCATCAGGTTGGCATCAGCCCGTGGGCATTTGTTCTTAGAAAGCATTAAAGTCAGTGGCTTTCCCCCACCAGTTTGAGATACCCCAAGTAAAAATGACTTTTCATATCATCGGTGTGTGAGTCCTTAGCTGTTTGCAGTTTGATGCCTGTGATTAATGTCATCATGTCAACTAATAATGAATTGCCTGATGTTACTTGGAAATTGTGAGGGTTTTTCTAGCTCATGCAAAAAGAGGTTGCTTTATGAAAAAGCTTTTTGAGTTATTCAGGTATTTTTAACAAGCTGACACTTTTCTCTTTTTTTGCAGTGTCTTCTATTTTTACTGTACCAAATGTAAGATTACAGCCAGAGACTGGAGAAAGCATGAGAGCCTTTGGAAAAAACAATAGTTATGGCAAAAGTGTATCAAACAGCAAACATTGAAGAATAACTCTATTCACAACTGATAATGCAGGTAAGACATGATAACTAGAAGGTATATCTTTGAAAATACTCTTTAGTTCTCTTTAGAGATACAAAATATAACATTCAACTGCACATTTCTTAAATAGTTCATGTTCAGGCAGATAATCTGGTTTTGCAGTATAATTGTTGATATGAGGAGTGTAAGTTCCTGGCCTTGTGGGCAGGATGAGTGTCACTGACAGGTTGCAAATGCAGCTGAAATTGGTGCCAGCATATTAAACACTAGGTTGTCTTTAATTTGGGCTGATATTTTTTCCCCTGCTAAGATACGGAGAGATAAAATGCCTCTTGCCAGTTCTGTCATAAACTCTGGGGCAAAGACAAGAAATTATTCATTTAGTAGGTTTGATAGTCCTCATAGGAGAAAGATGTTCTTCATGGAGACAGGGGTGCTGTCATGTTAAAGAATTTGATCTCTTATCATTGGGTCTACTAGAGCCGGTTTTATTCTGGATGACTTTCATTTGATATCCCGTCTTTTTAACCATAGTTATTCAACAGTGAAATAGTGTGTAACATGACTTCAGGTATTCTAAGAGTAGAACAGAACTTGGGAAAAGCAGGTGAATAGGGAGGCTATTTATGAAATTACAGTAAGGGAATGGTGGTTATATCATAGCATTAACTCTTTTCTGCCTCTATGCATCACCCAGTGTTTGTTCAGTGGGATTTACCGCTTGACAGACTCTTCCAATTAGCAGTATTCCCTTATATAGGTCCTTTGCTTATTATGCTTCTCTCTGTAGTTTCATACCAGTGTTTCACAAATACGCAAAGTGCAGATTCATTTCATTCAAAAATGCAGGCCTGCCTTTTTTTAAAGTCACAGTTGCTTTTGCATATAATCTCATCCATTATAACAGCTTGCTATGGAAGTTCTAGGAGCTGAGATATATGCACATGCTGCTCATGTACCTATTTGAAGGTATAGTCTCATACAAATATAGTTGATATTCTCATGGAGTCTATCTTTAGCTAAGCCTGCTTGTTACAATATCAGATATGACTTTCTCTAATTTTATTCAGTTTTACCGGTTTATGTTATGTGCAATATTTTTTTAACCCTGTAATGTTATGGAGGCTGTTTCCCTGACAGGCAGCAGCTATTGAGAAACTGAAATTAATAGATTTCAGCCTTGACAGCCTGCTCCAATTTTTGCGCAAGCTTTTCACCAGAAAACCATTTAAGATATTCTAATGTCAGAAATGAGGCTGCCTCAGAGCATTCTGTTTACATCTTTATTGACAAGCTAATCCCTGCTTTTTCCTGGGGCTGTGTCCCTGCAGACATCTCTTCAACCTTGTCTGTTCTAACGTGACATCATCCATCTAAAGTAAATTTAGAAAGTGCCCAACTGTGCTAGAGACCTTGTGTGTGGAAGCTTACATACAGAATCTTATTTCCCATGTACATACTGTCTGTTGCTTCCAAACAAGTGTAGTTTTTCATTTAAACAATATGCAGTAGAAAGTTTGTATTGGCAAAAGAAAAAGCGTGTAAAATAGCACAAAAGAGAATTGTTTGATCATTCTTAGTGAATATCCATTTAACCAGATACAGATGACTTTTCAAAATTTTATATGTAAGCGGAAAGAGAGGGCCATGTGTACCTTTGACATACATCACTGTGCTGTTATGGCTGCTCAACCACAGCTGTAATGCAGAATAGCGTCTTTTGTTTTATAAGATCTGGAGCCACTTACCTAATGTTAGGTTGTGACATGCATACATTATTGATAACAGTTTTCCATCATGGCTTGGGACTTTGTTGTGTTGGGTGCTTACAGTGCAATAACACATCAGTCCCTGGTTGTAGTATTTGACTTGTGATATAAGATGGGGAGCAGCAGATAATACTGGAAGAGTACCAAGCAGAAGTCCTCTTACTTGTGCAATGTAGAGAGCTGGGGATTAATGACATGAAACTAGAACAGAGGGAGAGGTAGAAGAAACATAGACATGGAAACTGGACCTGGGTGGCGAACTGTTAGGATGGGTAGAAACCTTTAAAAGGATGAGATCAGCAAGAGGAAGAAATAAAAGTCAGTGTGGAGAGTGAAAGGAGTTGGGAAAAGAGACTGCAGTTTTCCGTGTGAAAAGAGGTGTAGTGAAGGCTTAATCTGAATAGCAGGTGGCTGTGATTTTAAGCAGTAGGGTGGTGCCCGGCAAGTCGGACGTTCAGTCAGTAAAATGGATGAGATATGAGCAGAGGGAGTGATTCTAGCAGAAGAGTAGAATTGCAGTAAGCAGGAGAATAGCATTAAGGAAGGGGTATTTATTAACATATCCTCTTAAAGTCTCCATTTACGCGGCTGCATGAAGCAAAAAGATGCATGAAAAGTGAAAAGAAAGATGACAGTAACTCTCCAGTGCCATGAAGTTAACAGGTGAGAACAGCAGTTTCAGGAATGGAGGCAAACTGTACAAGCTGTTAAAATGTCAACAAGCATAATCAATAACATCACAGCTACTGGGGATAAAGGAAAATTAAAAGGTGCCAATATTGCAAGGAAATAGATCAGATTATGAAAGAAACAGAGGCAAATAAATACCTAAGCTTGTCTCCTGGACAAGATGGGTACATACGTGTTTTACCCATCTTCTTGGGTTGACTTAAATAATGCAGAAATAGATATGGTGGGGTAGTTAGAAATGGCTGGAATTTTGAAGTGTTCCAATGTCCTTCAGAAAGCTGTGAAAGAGAAAAAAAAATTAATACTTTTCGTGTAAATCCTCTGATATATGTGGAGGAGAATGGTTCTATTTTTTACATGTTTTATATATTTTTAATCATTTATACATTGTAAAGGAATTTATTTGAAGACACACACAAAAAACCCAAACAAGGAACCGGCTTCAACCAACTCCAGAACATAGGCAGTGCTGAAGGAAATTCTAGTTCTGTGTGTTGTAGCTGGTCTTCTTTCCAAGTGTCCCTAATTTCCTTTTTTCGGGGCAGAATAGGAAATAAAATTGGAAGTGCCAGAAAAGAAGTTGTGCCAAATCTTGCTGTGATAATTTAAGAAATTATCGCCTCCTGCTGTTCTCTCCACAAGCTTGCCAGATGCTACTGCCCTGATAGTACACCCACTGAGTTAAATCCACCTTTCTCTAGGGTTTGGAAAGCAAAGAGACAGGGCTTTGCACAGAAATGTCTGACACATGGGCAAACATCGTTATCTGCCAACTTTGGAAGCAGCAATTTCTGGCAGATTGGTGAAGGAGGGGAATTAAAGGCAGTGTCTTTGTAAATGGTTCCATTGTCATTTGGTAGAGCTCATCTGCTGCCCTCAGAATTAGCTGCAAGGAGCAGCTGAAGAAATAGGTGCGTTTCTGAGGATTTCTACTGTGTTTAAAATATTGCAGTACTTCATCTGCCTGTCTGCAGCATAGCTGCTTACAAATCCAAAAAACTCCTTGAAATAGCGGTAACCTAGGACATGTTTCTGAAAACCTAGATAATCCCTGTCAGGCTCAGACTACTAATAGGGTCTTTGTGGACTACAATGTGTCATTGTCTTGGGCTCCAAGAGAGAGACAACACATTATTTCAGTGCCCACGGGGAAAGAGCTGACATTTAAAGTTACCAAGGTCAATGTTGAGACTGCTCCCTACTGGAGAAAATTAGCAAATATGTGGTAATGAGCTCCATTTCACACAGAAGAATCTGTCAGCAGTGAATTAGAAGGGGCCTTTGGGGGAGAAAGGAAAAGAAATCTTTAAGCCATATCAAAGCATCTTTAAAGCTTTGTGATGATGTGAAACATTTTTATTTTGTGCCTGATGGTTTTCACTGGTATTTTTTTCCCAGTGGGCAGGAAACATCTCTGTGAAAGCAGTCCCTATCTCTACATGTATTTTTAAGGTGCATTGTAGACTGTATTCACCCATCTCTACAGATACTCTTTTATCAAGACAAGAATGGACCATAAGAAACTTTAGAGGTGTTTTCCTTTGGCCAGTGGAATACATGGCTTGAGTTTGTTTCCCTCTGGAGAAGGATGAGTCAAATTGTAACTGGAAAGACAAGGCATTACCTGATACCAGATAGCACGGGATGTTTTCTCATAGTGATTTATAATCCCTGGTTCCCATTGGTGGACCAGAGACAAGAGATGTGTTTCTGGCCTATTGTCTGCTTCCTGAAGCCGGCAGGGACAGCTTCATTCAGGATGGGAATGCCATATGCTTTTAAAGTATTTAACCTGTATTACCATAATGAGATCCCCTGGCTTTCTAAATCTCTTTGACAATTCACTGGAGCAAAACAAAAAGTGGTCTTTATTTGTATTGCTTCACCACACGCACATGCGTCCAAGCAGTCCTGAATTTCAATCACAGGGTGCTGAATTCTTTCTTCCATGTCCATTTAAGCCAGCAACTGACACCAGCCCAGCCAATTGAAGGGACGATGGCGTCATTCAGGTCTGCTCAGCTGTGTAAAACAGAATAAAGCTGAAGAGGTGACAGTTGCCACTACAATGGCAAAAAGTGCTAGGTACCGATATCATTGCTCCTGGCCAAGGATGTTCAGCAGCACAGAATCATTACAGAAAATTCTCTGCTACCTAGAGATCTGACTGTTGTCACGTCCCCATCTAAATAGTTTCATTTTTGTTTGTCATCTTCATTTTTACGTTTACAAATTGTATAAGAGTGTCTCTTCAGTACTGCTGTGTGGGAACACACTTGTTGGCTGCTTTGCCCTAGTCGAGCCGCAGGGAAGCATTCGGTGTGTCCAGCATTCAGTACTGAAAAGTCATTCTCATTTCACTACTCCCCTGCATTTATTCTGTCCTGGGTATTCCAGTGTTGCTGAATTACCATGGAAGACCTTATACTGTGCTTCTAAGTCTGCATTTCTCCAGCTTCAGGGAATAAAGCTGTAGTAATTACAGTGGAGAAAGGTCTGCATAAAAGAGAAAATCTGGACTGAGTAACTGTATGTCAGCCAGATTTTGTCATTGTTGATTTAATCAAAAGCTGAAAGTAGCTAGTAATGCTTTCTAGGTGTGAGAGCTTGAAATTCAGTGTAAATCTGTCTTGGGAGGAAAAAGCAGAGCTGTAAAAGCACAGCAATTAACAATTTCAGGGTTTTTTAATGGATATATTCAAATGGATGTTTATAAACAGTCATTGTGCTGCTGCAGTTGAAAAGATGGAGGCCTAAGCACTGAAGATGGAAGGTTTAAATTTCTCTCCCATCTTTTAGTGCCAGACAATGTCTGTACATGAATGTTGAGGGTCAGTTTAATTATTTAACTAATACTAGATTTGCATAAATTGGCTTTCGTGAAAAGGCTAATAAGATGCAGTTGTGGTAGGCAGCTGAAAGCAATTTGGGTTGGAGTCCAGTAATGACAGTACTAAACAGCACTGAAATTGTAACATCAATTTTGTAAAATGTTACATTAGCACTAAGCTATGAAACATAACTGCAGAATCCAAGGTATTTTTCGGCTTTCTAATACTTCTGGTGCCATTATTTTCATATGTTAACTACATAAGGGTTTTATGAGACTGTTCCAGCTGTGCTTTACTTAATATCAAAAAGAAGATCACCACACTGATAGAATATGCCCTAAATTTAACACACAAGGGAAAAACTCCAGGCACTGGGCTACGTTCTCCTCTTGATATCTAAGAATTTATTATCTTACTCCTATTAGTCTCAAACAAGAGTTACAGGCTGAATTTTGCCCTCTATTCAGCTGTAAAGAAAATCCCCCTGCATTCAACAGTCTGTGCAGAGGGTGAAATGGACTGAGCAAATAGCTGGCCAGTGCAAGGCTGTCTTCATATGAGCTGTCTATCTCACTGGAGTAACACATGGGGACTAAGGATGGAGCAACTGTCCATTCAGGAGTTCATCAAGTATGCCACAGTAAAAGGAACCCACCACCCAATCAAGGTGTTCATGGGACTTCTAATGGTGTTCTTGTGTCATTACTGTAATATCTGACTTTGTCTGAGGTCATGTGAAATGCATTGTCACGAAATTGCACTCAGTACAAGTATTCTACACACAGTCTTATGGCTTTTGTGATAAAAATTCTTATTCAGAATTGGTAACCTAATACATAGAAGTATGGGAAGCAAATTGGTAAATGGCGCCTTACGGTCTCGCTCAGCTAGCTTAATACCAGTGCTGAAAGCATATCTTATCCATAGACTAAAGACCATCTACTCCCAGAAATAAGTCGATGAACTAAGTAAGCGTGAACAGGATTTCCAAAATTGTGGACAGAATTCTGGGAGAAGAGGTAGTTTGCAAGTTTCTTTAGGGGTGAAGGGAAAAGGAGGAAAGAAAAGAAGTAGGACAGAGAGGAGAAGACTTCATAACTCTTGTTACATACTGTACTTGGTAGGATAAGTATTTCAGACCTCCATGGCTAGGAGCCACTGATGTCTTCCTTGCAATGATATTCTCCATGTTATTCTGTGTGAAATTAGTGGCTACGTACTCATAGGCGTGATATTTTTTTTTAAATTTGCAGTGTTTAATGGCCACATCAGCTGCAGTGCTGGCAGAAGGAAAAAGCAGCATTGCTACAGTCATGGATAACTTTTGTCAAGGGGCAGTATCATATTTTCTTGTAGCGTCACAGAGTCTGGAGCCTATTTTCAGTTAATTTCTAATGCATGATAACTTGCCTTCAGCACTGTGAAGATTAATCTTCAAATAATTTTTAGTGTAGAGGTTTTTAATTTAACAGTCACTTATGCTGTAGGAAGATATTAGTGATATTTGCATGAATGCATGTGCTCAGTTGCAGTGCAGCTTATCTGTCCTTCCAGTTTGCTTGTTCTTAAATTTAGGAGGCAGAAGGTGGAACCCTTCAGTGCCACAAGTGCACTATTGTGTTATTAATATTAGGATAGCAAGCAATTCCCACTAGACAGTCTTTGTGGTCTGTTGGTGCTTTAAGAAGTGTCTAGGCATGAAAGGCTGTTTGAGTTGCAGTGGGCTGATAGTCTGGGGTGACATTTGAATGCAGAGAGGACAGTGTATAAATGACAATGACTGGGAGGGAGGCAAAAGCGGGTCTAAACAATCCCTATTCTTCCATGGACAGTCACCTCTCCTTTAGGATTATTTCTTCACGTGACTCCTCAGTTAGGCTTTGTCTAGGAGGAAAAGTGGAACCACTGAAGGGGAGAAACTGAGGTTTCCAGACAAAGCAGAGGCTTCCAGTGCTAACACACAGCCCGTAACCCAGAGAGACAGCAAAGCTAATGAGAGGCACTGCCTCTCAGGCATCATTTGCAGCATTCAGAATTAACAGAACATTTTACTTTCAGCCAAATTGTAAACAAAAAATGAATTTTAATAATGCCATATACCAGAATTGTTTCCGTGGAGAGTCAGCTTTATGTTGCTATTTTGAGCCTGTAGTTTACATTGCCTGATTCTCTATGAAACAAAGAAACTAAACCAACCACTGAAAAATTGGCTCTGAAGGCAAAACCCATTAAAGTAAATGTGTGCTGAATACTCCTAGTAGTGGGGAGATTTTCCCTAAAAAAGCAGCAATAGTTTACAGCTCCGTTAATAAAAATACATCAATTTATTATGCCTCATAAGCTGAGGGTGGATGGATTTCCCACATGCTCCTGTTGTTAATTGCTATGAAAAGTCTGAGGAGGAAAACCCCAAAATTACTAAATTCTCCAGTGGAAATATGTAATATAGGAGAATAACACTGAAACAGTATCTCTGGATATTTTAAGAACTGGAAACAGAATTGGGTATTTCCCTAATTCTGTGGTCTTGTTATAAATTAGTAATGTTGGTATGGACCGTATATGTATTTTGATTTAGTAATTATGGGTGATCATTCTCTGCCATCAGTACCTAGTTATTAGTTCTGTACAGCCATTTCTCTGTCTTTTGACATAGATACAAGAACTGATTGTGCATTATGTTTTCTGGCATGTATATTATAACGATACAGTCACAGCACATAATGTCATGGTATGCACTTTTTTATTTACATTCATGCCCTGAAATTTTTATTGTACAATTGCTTTCAATACCTCTCTTGTTCAGTGCACGCATTGCATGTGTATTGAAAACTAGTAAGCTTAGAGTCCACCTGCTAAATTTGATTGAGAACAAAAGTAGTTACCTGAAAGCAAAGAATATCTACACGATCAAATTTCTGCTTGTGTGCTCGGAAGATTCAGCAGTAAGTAATCTGTCACATCATAAAACAAAGTCAAAACAATTGAGTCGTTGTTATGATTCTGCTTGGTTTCAGCCCACGAAGTCATGTCTAGGCTATGTAGATACTGTATTTGTTGGTTTATGTATATCTGTGCGCAGACGCTTGTAAATACAGAGGTGTAAATGTTGCCAGCATTTAAATTAGGTTAAAAATGCTATTTATGGCTTGCATCAACAACAACAAAAAAAATCCTAATCATCCCTAGGTGAAGACACTCATTTAACAAGCTTACAGCTCCTAATTAATTCTGTAAGGAACACCACTTGGCAGAGCAGAATTATGAGGTTTGCATATTGATGGTGGCAAGGAAAAATATGTCTGTTTTCTATTTACATGGTAAAATTAACTTGTGCTCTTCAGAAAATGGTACATCTCGGAGGTATTACTCTCAAAACGATCTCAGGGTGGAGCGAAATCAGTAATAACAGCACTAGGCATTCAGTTCTGTCCTAATTTTCCCACCAGTTTCTCAATGTTTCAGCTGCCTCAGAGACTTAAAGCACTCTCATTAGCTCGCTGCAGAGGCTGCCTGCTTGCCTACTCCATCACTCTCTCGCTAGCTTTCTCTCTCGCTCTTCTTCTCTTGCTCTCCCCTTTTTTTTCCCCCTCCTGCCTTGGGAGTGACTGTGAAGATCATTTGCTGGCATGATTGGCAGGTTAGAGGATTCGATCAGATGAGTTCCTCTTAGAGCGGGTCAAAAAGGCTAGTTAGCAGGAGCTGTCGAAAAATGCCAGCAGCATTCGAAATGGGAAATGTCATGACTTCGAGGCAGGGGGTGCCACCTGGAACAGAAAGCCCCCAGCTCATTAGCAAGTTACAGGATGCAAGCTTAACTGGAGGGAGCAGAGGAGGAAAGATAATACCCAATAGGGAAAATTATTGTGAAGTGGAATTGATTTAATGTATAATTTGTTTATCACTAGAGGGGACAAATGCTGTCCTCCTGACATGTGTGGAGGAGTGTGGACTATGAATGAAGCAACTTAGCATAATCTCCAGGTTGAGCTCTGGATTTAAAGAATGCCAACTTCTTTCTTCCCAACTGTGGAAATGATCAGGTCGTGTTGTATTAATTAAACCTGACATACACTCAAATGGTTTATCTGGGCAATTTTAGCAATTTAACAGAATGTGGTACATACGAGCTGCATTCATTATTAACAAGGGGCAGTATTTTGTTTTCTGGATGCAGTGGGGTTGGGGGTATTTTGCAAGCTGCTGTTGTAAAAAGGCATGTTTCTGTTGCAGGTTGCATTGTTACAGAGCTTATTTTTAATGCTTAGACTGCATAAAATCCAAATGCGATTTCAGTTGCATTATATCATTTCATATTCAGGAAAAGCTACATACCCTTAGAAAGAATGGATTCAAAAATAAAGAAAGTGTTTAGGTTTAGTATAACATTTAATCTAAAATAAAGACTACAGGGTCTTCCGCCTGTCATGTACTTAAAGAATACTTATATAGAATATCAGCATTAAAAAATGCTTATTCTTCTCCAAGACATTTTGTAGTGGTAAAATTACAGGCAGGTTCTTCATCCCAGGCAGTTTAGCTAGCCCCTGGCTATTAATGTTGCTAACCACTCCTTTGCTTCTCTGGTCTGTATTTTTATATAAAAGGCATATTGCATATCAGTAGAAATGAACTGCATGGCTTTTTTTCTCACCCATTGTTTTTTTTTTCAGAAATGTTAAGAAAATAAGATGGGATCATGGAGTCTTTTATCATGGTATCTTTGTGAGGCTCTCAGTCTAGCTTTGCTCCTCCTGAAGACAATGGGAGAATACCATAGACTTCAATGGGAGTAGGGCTGGCTCCCTTATCAAAACTAACGTAGACACAACAATACCATCTCAGGCTGAGTAAATGAGATTTAAAGGCTGCAAGCTGTTCCTGAAGAACTATTTTGCAAGCTTTATCTCTTCTTGTTAAGGAATTTAATCTTTTATATATTAAACACGTACTTCTCTCAGAAGTTTGCAGCTCATGCTTAAACAGTCTCTTGGTTGGATGCTGAGGAATGTTTGCTTAGTGTTCAGATCCTTGAAGATTTTTTTTTCAGCTTTCATTTTCTTCCATCCATCAAAGTTGTAAAGTTGGTAACAGGGTAGCCAGGGTTTGCTTTATTGAGTAACCGCAGGCTGCTGAATTTCCCTTTCTCCACCTAACGTGAATCAGAATCAGATTTTTTTAAAAGGACTTCCTTAATCAAAATATTTATACAGAGACTTAGGCGTGTTTTCTGGTTTTGATTTCATATAAAAAGCTCAGCATTAACAGTCTGCTACTTTAGCAAAAATGAAGAGTTGCTAAAGCACAGTAAACACAAGCGTTCTTTACCTGTCAGATAACTTCTTAGTGAAAAGTTCTTTCAGATAGGCGCTGTGAATGTTGGCTGCCATGGTCTGTGCTAATGAACGCACAGGCGCAGTCCTTTGCAGAGTTCAATAGAGAGCAGAATATCCAAACAGAAACATCATCTATGGGGATCCCATGGAAGAATTTTTCCCTCCTTGGGTAGCTCTCCAGGTGCGTGACTACTATTTAAGTAAAAAATTGGAAATGAGTCTGAAAAGCTCAGAAGGTATTTGTCACCTGATGTCTGCTCTGGTGCTTTCTTTGAGAAAGTGACATACATATAAAATATTCGAATAGAGTTTTGAATAGATATAGTTTTAGATATAGTTTTTAGATATAGTTTGAAAACTCTATTCTAGCAGGACAGACCTTTAACCCTGAGATATATTTAAGGAACCTGTGGTGGCTTTAGTATCTATCTGCAACTGGCAGCAGCTGCTTGGACACGAGCAGAAGGATGTTTCAGCTAGGAAGTGGGGCAAATGCAGGATGAGCTCTCTCCTAGGACTGTGTGTGACACAGGTTAGTGACTTGTGTGTGTCTTAGGCTCATGACCAAAGAAGTTATCACTCAGAATTAGAAAAAAATTAGTTAGACAACTATTATGTCCCACATACCTACATTTTCTGTCAAGAAAAGAAAGTGTAGCCTGAAACATAGGAGAGAATTTAACCATTACTCCTCATTTACTTTTTTAACCATAAAACTTCTGGTTTTCTTTTCAAAACTGGTGCAGTGCTTCCTTAGCTTCTAGGAACTTCATAATCCAAGACTAGTAGATAGGAAGGAATTAGTAAATGCCTTACTGTCCCTCAGACTTACTCCTGCAGTGGTTTGTCGTTCACTCAGATCCTGACTTCTCTACCCTAAATGAATCCTGGTTTGTTCCATGACTCTCTAGGGAAGATTAGGCAGGAGCAGTGAGTGGAAGAATCACATATTCATCTTCTGATACGTATATCGTTTCTCCCCCAAATTTCTGAGAAATCACTAGCATTTGCTAGTGTGCATTCTGCAAAGTTACCCATCTTTGTGCATCACTTTTCAGCTCAGAAGCAGCTCTAACACATGGTCCATATTCCATATCAGTGACTGCTTTTGTCCTTACTTGTGTGTAAAAACATTTGCTCTGTGAATTGTCTTTGCTTTTGGAGGTGGGGATGGGATATGTAGAAAGTGTTTTTAAAATCTAGTGAGGCCTGAGGTCATCTAAACAGCTCTATGTAATGTGAGCAACTGTTGATGAAATGTGGTTCAATCAGTAACATTTCAACTTTTGTTTTATGTATTATATTTCAAATTAAATAGGGCAGCATAAAACAATCCATAAATTGAATCTAGGACTGGGTCATGTAATTTTTTTAGTGTGTGTCTGTAGTCTTTGACTTTGATGTCATTCACTTTTTAATCTTCTTTTCCATCTGTGTTGTTAACCATAGCTTGCAGTAAACTGATACCTCTCTCTCAGAATCCTTTTCTAAGACTTTGCCTCACCACTTCTTTTTTTCACTAAGTCCTACCCGAACATTAAATATTCCACAAGCTATTTACATGTCTAACTAAATCTTTCAGGAGGTATGTTTATATAGATCGAGGCGCATTGAAGATTTCTTGACCTGACCCTGTCAAAATCCTTGACCAGGAACTTCATGCATAAGTCTTGATTTTGATTTTTTTAGCAGATGGACCATTGCCTTTGGATCATTAATCCTTGCCATTTTTCCTCAGAGAACTTAAAAGCTGAGATTTGCTGAACTTTCAAGTCCTAGACTTGCTCTCTTGTGGAGGCTTTACTCCTCACTCCCCAGAATCATCTCCAAACCTCACAGTTTTCTGGGATACTACTCTACCAGCGTGTTTGACATCAAAAGTAGGAGTATTATTAAGTCACAGTATTGCTTATGTCACCAGATAGCGGGACACAGACATCTTTCCTTCTGCCAGACTCCTAAATGCAGGGTAGACAAACTGTAGCTCACCTGGGGATTTAGAAAGATGTTTGAAATGAACAGATGATTTAGAAATCTAATTCTGTTTCTGTGAGTTACTGTGGAAGGCAGAGAATAAACACAACTCAGTCTGAATGCATGGGTCCTCATAGAAGTATAAGAGGTAGAAACAAACATCTCCAACTGCAGGGCTGAATGAAGCAGTGCTGCTCAAGAGCAGCTAGAACGCTGAGGGCAAAAAAGCAGGAGCTCCACCAGGTGAAATCTGCAAAGCTTCTTATCTATGTGGTGTTTCTCACCTATTTTATTTGCATGAAAACAAGCATATTTTCTTGCTAACATTGTGGAAGCATCAAAACTTTCAGTTTATGTCTATTGAGGGAAGCTTTTACATGATGTTCCCCTGAATTTCTGTTATTAATCCATTGTATGTTGTGATCACAATAATGCACAGAAGTTAAACACCCCCCCCCCCCAAATCTCCTCCTCAAAACCAAAATTCAAGATGATAAAATAGTTCATCAAGATTTCCAGTAACAGCTTGTCAGCTTGGCTCTTAGTGTCTTGCCTGGCATTCCAAGCCACATTGACCCACAAATTTGAAATAGTCTAGAAATAAAATGAGGGGAAAAGGATTTTAACATTTTGCCCAGCTTTCTCTTTAACATTAAGATTCATTCTTCAAAAGGTTGGTTGCACTCTAGTGTTTAAAGAAAAAAAAAATCAAAGTCTTTTTATTCTAAAACATTCTACGAGTTTAAACAAATGTAATATAAGAGAATGTGCTAAAGGTAGGCAGATGCTACTAAAAAGAGAAACCGGAATCATTAATACGTGAACAGAATTAAAATGAATTGTTCCATGAACTTGTTGTCTGAAGCTTTGCCCTTTCTCTCCTGTATCTTGTTTTGTTTTTTAACTCTATTTCTTACATTAAGCCTGAAACCTATAATATAAATTCTGTAGATCATGAATTTTACTCGCCTTGCTCTTGGAAGGTCCTACCACATTTTCTATCACTGGAAAAATGCTGTATAATAGGGAGCCTCAGTGCTGTGTTTGGCTCTTTTGGCACAGTTGTGGAATTTGCAATGTTAACACACACACACACACAGAGCCCTGTCATGGATTCGTTGCAAAAGCTGGTGATTTCTTTGCTCCTAGTGCACAACCAAGTGGAAAGGAGATGGGAATGTGAAGAGATTTAGCTTTGTTGTCACTTGCTTTTGTATATGGACTATGCACATTCATGATGAATAGGTAAGTCCTGTAAGTCCCAAACTTTCTGAAAGGCAATGAAATTCCAGCAGATGCGAAGTCAGTAAGTAAATAGAAAGTGCTGTCAGCTTTTTCTTCTTCTAACCTAAACCAGAAAACAGATCAGGGGAGACATGAGGTCACATTTTGCCTTTTAAGGTAAATAATCCATGTCAGTTTCCCAAGGTTTTCAATCTCAACAGCAATAAACATGGTCTGCTTATAGGGCTGGGTCCATCATACCTTATTCCTGTGAGAACCCCCGCTGCGTGCAGTGGGACATGGTCTGTGCTTGTGTTGTGGGGAGCGGGGGAAGAGTCGTGTATAAAGTGCATTACATCTGCATAACTTCTGAAGATTTTAGGTTGGTTAAATACATATGCTGTGGTGCTAATGGAAACAGAGATCACTTATCACCATATCTGAGGAATTAGAAATGTATATTCATGACTCCCTGTTACCCAAATAGGATGTCCATCATTCTGCATTAATGACATAGCTTTATTCTACTCATTTCATTTTTCTTTATGTTTTACCCAGCTGAATAGCTCCGTGCTGCCATGGGGTCCTGTATCGTATGGCAGACTTTGCCTTTTGAACTGCCTACATCACAGTTCTCTGCAGCTCTCTATCTCCACCGTCATTCCTTTTCTTTACTCCAAATGTTTCCAGGGAGAAAGAAAGGAAAGAAAAGATTTTTTTTTTTTTTTTTTAAAATCCTCACCCTTTTTTTTTTTAAAAAAAAAAAAAGGGGGAAGTCTGCTGTGGAAAAATAAAGTTTAAAAGAAAACCAGAATGAATGCTTCACTTGTTGGCTTTTAGCACAATTGCCATACCTTAGGAAATATGCAGGGAATAGTTAATTATGACTAAATGAGCTCCTTTTAGAGTTCATGGCAGGCCCCAGCATCCAACTGTCAGTGTCGTGAAAGCCTGAATTGGAAGGCTGGTCTCCCTGTCAGCCGGTAGGATGGTCTCCCGGAGTAAAATAGACAGTGAAAAGATAGCTGGGTTAGAGTAGCCTCAGCAAGGGAAACACGTATAGCATTTGCATACTTCTCCCGCAAAGGGGGTTTAATCCAAAGAAAGGAGGAGATTTCGGTATTGTCAGCCAAGCCTTTGTTCAGGGTGAAGAGCAGAAGGAAATCTGATGAAGGGGCCTTTCTGAAGCCCTTGCTCACAGACTGGAGGTTGTTCTAGTAAAGTTATATACTTTGGGATTGTTTACATACTATTGTCTGTTTGAAGATCTTCCAAACTGAAAGACTCAAAGTGTTCCTGTTTGCTAACACAAAAGCAGGGAACTTGTGTGGTGAAAATTACTTACACTGCAAAACTGAACAAGTTCTTTTCATTATCTGCACAAAATACCCTGAAGTTCCTTTTTTGGTGTAGACAAAGTTCCCTGATACTTCTCAGCCGAACTTATATATCACAAAATTTTTTCAGACTAAGAAAAAAGCAGAATTAGGTTCTCAAAGTGGAGAGAGCAGAAAAATCAGATACCCTTCAGGCTTAACGCAGCCAAATTCTTACGCCTTCTCCAAAACAGTTCTTTGTTAAGCAAATAGACAGTTTCCTGCCAACTAAAACCAGTGGTTTGAAATTTAGTTGGGGTGAAGGATTGTGCCTCTACTAAAATCTCTTATGCACTTCCTGATTTTTTTCTCACCTGAGAGATGAGCTAGGAGCCCCAAACTAAATCTCTTCTTGCAGATAATCAGCAGCAGACCCAATCCATCCTTAGAACTTTTCCAGATAAAGTAAGTGATTTGTGTTTCAAAAACAAAGCCTATGTAACAGTATTGGCAGGCAAATTACTCTCCTTGGAATGACTATCCGCTTACAGTGTATATTACCACCTTCAAAGGTTTTCACGTGGGAGAAAGTGCATCTCTCAGGGATATGATTAGTAATTAGGGACTAAATAGGTGATCTAACAGGATATTATGTGAAATAGATGGCTTTGCTTTTTGTTGATGTAATTTTTGAATGCTTTCCATAGTCTTAATGATTCTATACAGTATTTAATTGTTTATGTGGATCACAATAAAGATCTCATTATTGTGGAAATAGTTTAGGTAATATTATGAAATTTATTCTATAAAAATAGCTGTACATACTTAGATCTTTTTCTCATCAGCTTTGTAGCTAAAAGTTGTTATAAAGCAATACATGTTTCCCTGTCTTGCTTTGTAAGGGTCAGCAAAGTCCTTGCTTGCATGTAGCTTGGATTTTCTATAACAAAAGTAAGTACTATCTTTAAGGCTTGATCAAATTCTGGGAAAGAAGATGAAGCAAATTCTCAGATTCTGAAGAACATGAGGTTGTATATATCTGTATGGATATATTTGTGTTCACTCTGCAGTTGTTTAATAGTTATAACTAAGGAAAAAAATAAAATCTTCTTATATGAAGAAATGACTGCACATAGGATGAAATTTGGCTCTCAGTTGTACATGCTGTGACTTGTTTGGGATTTCTTTTTTTAACCTCAGATGCTTTCCTATGCTCTCTGAGAGCCCAGCATTGGTGCTTCAGCTCAGTTTTTATTCAGCTATGATAAATGTGAATCATTAAATGCTTAATCATCTACTAGCCTTGTTTGCTCCCAGATGGTAATCGTAAAACCTCACAGAAACACCAGGCAGAAGCAACTCTGCCAGGGATGGGCTATAGGACACCAGGGCACCTCTGGTCTTTAGAGTGTTGGTACAACCTAAAAAAGAAGTGCCAGAAAGAGGAGATGGCTGATGGAAAATGTGCTGTATCCAGTTGCTTGCTGAACATTATCTACCATCTGGACTCTAGAAAAGCCTCAATGAATTTCAATATCTCTCTTTCTCTCCCACCCTAGAGAAAACTGGAAGGGGAAATGGAACTTTGCCCAAAATGTGAGTTGTCACTGAATGTGCAGTTCACGCTTTCTTTTCTTAGTTTAATTTATTCCTTAAATGTTTACATTTTTCCAGCTGGTGTGAGTAATAGAAAATAAGGTACAGTGTGTTATGAGGGTCGTTTACCAAATGGTATTTATTGCTGGGAAGCATAGCAGTGCTATCCATAAAGTAGTTTTTGACTGCCTACAGAGACAAATCGACAGCTTGAATCCAACCTGGGCATAATGTAGTATGCAGTTTCAAAACAGTTACTTTTATATTAACTCATAAGTTTTTATTGCTTCATCAGAAAATGATAACATCCTCCTACAGTTCTTACCTCCTAAAGGAAATAAATTCATGTGACTTTCTCACATGCTGGCCATCTTTGTGCAGCCTTCATTGGTTATAAAGAGCTCATACTCCAAAACACAGTGTTAGGAAAACAAAGGACGGTCTGTGGTAGTAATAAACATGTCATTTAAACCTTACAGGAAAATGAATGTGGTTTATTCAAACATCCCTTCTAAAGAATAGCTAATATTTTAGTAACACAAAGAGGGAGATAGATAGATAGTCTATTGCTAGGCTATTCCTGGGCTCTGTTCCCACTGAAGGCAGCAGGAGCTGCACGTACAGAGCCAGAGGGCTCGCATCTTGAATAGCATCTAGCATGGAGTTGAACAGCTTTAAAAAATAGGAACCAGGCTCACTCCAATGCTTACAGTCTGTGTGTAGTGAAGTAATCTTTTCACTTTTCATCTCTCCCTTTTTGTTTTGCAGTAACAGTGCAATCTCCAATTAGAAATTACCCTTTGTTAGCAGTAGTCAGTGATGCCTCGTCCCGGTTTGCGTTTTTCCTGTGAGAAGCGTGTCAGAATTTGGGGGGACTAAATATACTCCTTTGTTGGCGAGCTTGTCAAGCACCGCGCTGTGTTCGCTTTCCCACCAGGAAGGTCAGGCCGCTGGGGGGCCGCTCTATTTTCTGAAATGATCCCTACTGTCTGTCCATGCTGTCTGACAGATTGAAACAGTTGTCTGTGTCACTGCTTTCAATGCTTTTTAAATGCCTCACTTTCCATGAAAGACATCAAATATGTAGGCAATGGGGGGGGGGGGGTGTTGGAAATGAAAAAGGAACTATACTTTTCCCTGTGTAAGGAAGTATTGGTGGCTTTTTTCCTGAAGGAAACTTAATTTTGTTTAAAATATGTTTATAAGCTGACTCAGAAAAAAAAAAAAAGAAGAGTTGATCTGGAAGAATGGGTAAGTCAGGGCTTACAGATTCTATTTCTGAAACCCTGTTTTAAAATGAGGGTAATAAAAGTATTAAACACACACTCATTCAGTAGCTGAAGTGAAATTATAAGTTTTCTTTGTTCACTTATATTTCAGTTTAATATATTTTGATCTGAGGTATGTATAAAGCCTGAAGAAATTGGTACTGTGCTGAGCCTTCAGTACTCTCCAGATAATTGAACTAATTAAATCTTTACCAACATTAACACAACTCCAGCATTCCTTGGACAGTGGTTAATTATTGCATGAACATGGCAAGCTTAAACTAAACAGATGAAAATAGAGTCCTGTGGAATGGGTATTGAGTTTATTCGTTATTCATCTTTTGATAAAGTTTAATTAAAACTGCCTCTCTCCATTGTGGTGAGAATGAATGTGCTTGTTTTCTTATGAAAGCCAAATTATTCACTTCAGCCATGGTTCAATAATCAAAGCCTTTGCAAAGTTTTGGGTTATATTGTAGCTGTGGAGATATAATTGCTGCAATTTTCTATGAAGGCTTTATCTTTTTATTACATTTTCTGGTTGTTTTTTTTTTAATTTATTTAGAAATAAAACTAGAGCATCCATTTTCTGATTTTTAATATGCTTTAAGCGGAGCATTTTTATAAACAGGGAGTAAACTGTTGAAAATAAAGTTCAAAATAAAAGGGTTTTTTATAACTGGAATGCAAAGATCATTGTAGAACCAAATCTAAATTCTAGTCTTTTAGAGTAGTTCAAGTAAAATTTAACCATATATCAAAAGTTGTCCTTATAAACTGTTGAATATTAATAAACAGTAGGGCGGTTATGGTGACTCACTGTGCTTATACAGTGGCTAATCGCTCCTAGGCAAAAACTGTTGAAAGAAGCAATGCCGGCTCATGATGTTAGAAGATGCAATGTTGTGAAGTTGCTAGAGCCACCTAACCGTGTGTATGAAGTGCAAACTGTAGCACCCGTGGTATGATGGAGAAAACAAATCCTTGGAAATGGTGTGAAATTCTGAGCAAGAGCAGTGGGGTCAACTGAAGGAAAATGAATGAGAAGAGCTTCTGACCAACTTTGCATGCAGGCAGACTGGTGTCACGTGTGTTGCCTTTCCACTTGGAAAGCTGTAAGCTGTAGAACCGGGCTTCAACTTTTAAGTATAAACTCCCCTTGAAAATCCCCATGCAAATGACACAGCAGGTAGGAAATGGATCAATGTTCAGTTACAAAAAAGTTTACCACTCTCCTTTCATACAGTTCTGCAGGTGACTTAGATGGGCCGCCAAAAGTCATCAGAAGAGCTGCACAATTTTATTTGTATTCTGGTTGCTCATTCTGTTGCGTTTTGGGGTGACATCCTGGCAGAAACTTGATTTCCTGTCAGATTTCTGCTTTCCCATTTTTCCAAATTTCACTTTCTGTGATTTACTGTAAGCAACTATGGCACTGTTCTGTCTTGGGCTTGCATTGTCATGAGGGGATTCCAGGCTGACATAGTGCTTTTGATTTAAGGTAGGAAAAAATGCTTGCTTTGTGTCTCTTTTTATGTATTTATTTATTCCATGGGTTGTTTCTCTTACAGTGAATATAACTGTGTAATAAAAACATAAAGACTATAAGTCAAGTCCTGTGCCAAAGGAGAAAATAGTCTGAGCAGGGAGTCTCTGGAACCGTGGACTTGGACTTAAGTGGTGATGCTGACTACCACTTGAGTGATAATCAGCAGCATGCTTGGTGCATGTCAAAATAATTCAGAGCTATTTGGAAACATCAGCCAAAGGAACATCTTCTGGGAAGTTGTAGTCAGATCCACAGAAATGTGTTACCCATGCTCTTTGTCATGAAGTGATAGCATTTGTGTCCCAGCTGACCTCTGTAAAGATTCTGTAAATGCCGCCATTTAGTCAGGCTTTACATTCAAGTTAAGGTTTGCTCTGTTCTATTTCTTGAGGTATGGGAATGGTCTGGAAGAGGGGGGGGGGGAACACTGTGTTAGCCTTGCCTTGAGTGCATGCATGTAGTCAATACTGTTCTAATGGTAAAAGCTGTATTCTACTTTCCTGTTGGCAGAGAAGCAAAGTTGTTAGAAACCCCTCCAAAATGTGTTAAATTAGGTCGTCTCTGAGACCAGACATTCCCTTTCAGTTTTCCTCTAAGTAGACCTTTTCTGTTTTGTGAAATCTATTTTGATTTGGCATAAAGAAATTAGATATGGTAGAACTGTTATCTGAGTTCCTTTCTGCTACATTTTGCCTTTCAAAGCATTGGAAGCCTGTTACTCTAAGAAATGGGTTTCTTAATTATTTTAAGGGCTTTAATGTTTCTTGGAATGAATTTAACTCTGTTAGAAATTCTTTATGTTTATTGCACATAGATATTTTCCAGCATTGACTACAGTTGGGCTGTGGTCTTTGAGATGGAGTCCGTTTGCTTCTGCTTTCCCAGCAGCAAAACTTTGATCTGGATCAAGAATGGACACCTGATCTAGTTCATGGAGAGTATAGTGGTTCCATGCTGGTTACTGGGGAATCACCATAAAGGCTGCCGATTCAAGGCTAACCCTCCAGATTATTTTTTTATCAGATTGAAACAACAGAGTTAGTTAGATTGTACTGGGTCAGCATGATTTTTCACTTGGTCATAGGAGCTTTAAAGCTGGGTTTGTAGTCTTGTCACACATACTTCTGTCAATCAGATTTTCCTAAACTCTTAACCGAAAAGTTATCTTCTAATGCTTGGTTACATTAAAATAATTTTCTGGGTAATTTATGGTGATAATAATCTTGAATCAGATAGGAAAAAACTGATGTCCTGGAAATAAGAAAGAGTTCCTGGATGGGGTTGCTGAAAAAAGCTGCTTGCTCAAGAGATTGTAATCTAATCTGAATGGATTGGAAGATTTGAAAATATCTTCTTTATATGTGACTAGATTGTTGCATGTTAATTATTTATTAATTCATGTGGGTTAATACCCATTAGCATTTTTTAATATGGGCTATACTGCACTCTGACAGCTTTACATAACATCCCTACAGATGTCTTAATTTAGTGAGATCCTTAAGCACTTGGCCGACACCAGCCAGTTATCAAAATGTGCGGAAATGTGTTTATTAAGAAGCTTTTCCTAATGGCTACTGTGTAAAGTGTGCCTTCTGAGGTTCAAGAGGACAGAGTGAACTATCATGACTTTAGACTGCATTAATTTATTTTGACATAATGTGATTTTTTTTCTTTTTTTTTTTTTTTTCAAACTATGAGACTCCTTCATGTTTCTTAAAATTGCTATGTAAGCAAGAATAATTCTGCTTGCTTCCTTGCCTTCTTATTTGGCACAAAATCTACAGGATTGCAGAAGGGTGATTTCCCTAAAAGCAGGCCCATGTATAATTTACAGGGCTACCACAAAGAAGTCCTAATGACTTACTTATACATGACTATTATAAGCTTGCCTCCAGCCACAGCATTTACATGGTAGTAAGTTGTCATCTTTATGCTATCAACTACTATGTGATCCAATTCAATCTCATATTTTCTTTTCTGTATAGTTCCTATGTCATAATGATAAGTCCTTGTATTCACTGTCAGCTTTGTTATTCGCTCTTCTGAGGAAGTTCTTCATGATCTGCAGAATGTGGCTGGTCACTTGCCTGAAGTGGAGAATAAGGTTTTGACATCACAGTATTTAAAAGCTTGCCACATTTCTGCCTCTAGAATTTTGGGGCTTTCATTAGGAGTGTGGTCTGTGTTATAAAAGAGCAATCTCGTTATTTTACATTTATCTTAAGATGCGTCTCCTCTAGCTCAGAACAAGGCTAAGTTCAGTTATGCTAAGTACCATGCAATCATATATGAAATAATATTCTTTCACGCAAAGATCTCAGGTCATGTGTTCAGCTTTGCAGAATGCTGCTCCCCTCTGCATAAAATCTGCTTTTATTCATGTAACTGGCTGGCCTTTCCGTATGGGATTCGTAATTTCCTGTTCAATGACACTTACATGCTCCAGTCATATTAATTTGTAGATCAGAGTCTTGACTAATTATTGAATTGCTGTATCTTATAAGAAATTCTAGGTGACTTATGTAGACAGGAAAATATCATATAGATAAAAAAAGAATATTGCTTTTAGGATAAATATTAATTAATAGTTGCAGAAAACCCCATGAATGCATATTATTAACGGAATTTGCATTATTATGAAGAACTAAAAACTGAGAGAGAATTAACTACCATTTGTTGAATTTTCTTAACTCCAAGTATTTGAACAATGTGACAAAAATATAACCAAATGAAGAACTTTTTTGGTCTAGAAAATATGCTTTTAGGTCTTTACTCCCTTCCTCATCTCCTTCAGTGAAGGGAGTGAAGGTCTATGCTGATGCAAAGAAGAACTGCTGTGATGAGCTGGGGAGGTGACCAAGGGGACAAATTTGGTCCATTTCTTGTGAATGCTTTCAGAAATGCCCTTATACCTATAGAAGACAAGGTAGCCCAGACTGTTTTAACTGCTGTGTTAAACAGGCTGTGTTCACTGTTTTAACTATATTGGACTTGATCTTCTAAACAAAGAAAAAGTGAGTGAGGCCATTTTAGAAAGGTTTAAGAACCATAAGCCAGTAACAAAGGAAGATATGTACAAAGATGAGTAAAACCAGAATGCACAAGCATACTTCCGATTAACTCACTACAAAGATACTGACTCCGTTGCCTCTAGCCTTTATTATTGCAGATATTCCGGTCTTCACCCCTGAGTGTTATGTGATGGGCAGCTGACCAGTAAGGTAATCCTAAAAAGCTTTCAAATTCAGGATGTTTCAGGGAATTTGGGGATTTTTCCCTGAGAAAATACCCAGAATGCTTGGTACTCAGACTGAGGAGTAGCCTTGCCAGTTATGCACAGAGCATTGCTGGAAAGGGAAATAAAAAAAGTAAAAGAAAGGTCCTATTCAAGCAAAGACGCATTCATTCATGGAAGAGCTGGCTAGTTCAGAGTGAGCTGGCATGTGGGAACTAATACCTGATACTATGCAGCTATCTCTAATTGCCATCACTCCTCACAAAGGAGCAGAATCTATTAGAGATAAGCAAATATAATGAGGAAAAAAAAAGGCATAGAAATGAAAATGACCTTGTGATAAACTCAGATGCAGAGTAGGCCTTACCAAAGGAACTGGGCAAAACAGCCTCTCGAATTCTGAAGCAGAGAAGACATGATTCCTGTGGAGGGTGTTTGACAGAGGACTTCTTAAAAGAAAAGGCTGCATAGTTTACTATCACATGTACAAGTTTGTCTGAGTGATTTGGCGTTGAAGTAGTTCAAAAGATTTTTTTCTCTGAGGATAGACATACTATATTCTTGAACATATCTTGAAACCTTTCACTAATTTTTCACTGGTCCTCAGGCCAAGAACCGACTCTCCTCAATTCCCCACCAAATCTGCATATACCATTTTCCTAATGAAGGGAGTCCAGAAGTGGGAGTTAAGCCTTTCCATGTTCCTTTGGGCTTTTTACAGTCTTTCATTATCCCAAGGAAATGGAGTACTCCAAGTGAAGAATCAAATCTCAAAAGCACTACATGAGTAAATTAAATCTCTTTTGCACACTAGGGACCTTTTCATCATAGTTTTGTATTTCAGGGGATTTCACAACCTTTACTTGAGGGAAACAAATATTCAAATCCCAGTTAGACCGAAATAGATGAAATATGCCAGGTTCAATTACCACTGGAGTTATCAGCCTGTGAGATTTTTTCCATTTGTATCTTCCCCATCTTTTTCCATTAAGTTCTGCATAAGCTGTTCCTGGAATGTGGGAGCACAGAAAGGGAGTGACCATTTTGAAACTAATCAGAAGAAAAGATCTGCTAGAAGTCTCAGAAAGTGCTGGAGTCCTGAGCAGCACGATTCAGATGAAATCTAACACTGATGGTTTTTTAAATCTTCATTCCTATGTATTTTATGGATGTGAAAATCCAGCTGCATGTACAGATACATATATAGTCAATCTTTTTGAAGACTGTGAATTTGCAAGAACCATTTCTCTATTTTTTTGTGGATTAGATTAAACATATGAAAACATATTTTACTCCTTAGCACTGAGTGTCACTTGCACTCACACTATAAAAGGAGACAGTTTATTATCCATTGAAAACAAAATCAAATGAGCAGGAAAGACTTTTGCGGTATTTTATATGTAGAGAAATGCTGCAAGACAAGTGGTGACGTCACTGGATATGTGACGTCTATGGATGATGATGATGATGGCCGAAAAACAAATTAGGCGGTATGGACTGTATTTTATGTAGGTTTTCTGTTGTTTGGAGCTGGTGCGATGTAACAGTATTTCACTTACTGTGGCACAGACTATGTATTTTCTGGCTATTTGCAGCTCTGTGCGATCTGCTGACTGCATGTGGTATGTGGATAGCTTTGACATTTTCAAGTAAGTAGTAGTCTAGAATCTGTGTAGCTTCAGGGGCTTCTGACATATTTTATCTATTTCTATGTCCTTGGAGGCTGATAGATGTGAATGTGATTAGCTTCCATGCTTATTAGCTCTCATGCTAAACCTGCTCCCAGTCTCTAGCATTTTTGGAATACCGTGTCTACAAGATGTTGCAGCCAGCTGTAGTGTATTGTGTCCTGGTTCCTGAGGTATACTGTATCCTTGTTTCTGAGGTGCTGCTAAGTACTGTAGTATTGGTCATCCCGTTTATTCGTTGGCCCATTTCTTTTCCTACTCTTTGCTATCTACTGTGGTTTCTTCTGGTAAGTGAGGTGGACTTTTTTCTCTGTCTCAAATTCCATCTCTGTACACAAAGAGAAATGCATTGGGGAAAAAAGTTGACGGTTGCTTCTACTCAACTTTTTTTTTCCACCTTTGCTACATATAATGAGACTCAGATTTTTACTGAAATAATATAAGGGTTGAATTAAGTTACTGATATTGCCTACTTTAAGAGGTAAAAAAAGTAGTCTCAGGAAATCAGCTGTGCAGCACAGTAGGAGGGTAGACCCAGCCTCTATTTGTGTAAGAAATGCAAGTTCTGATTCTTTGCACACTTACTGAAGGACAGGGAGGAAAAGCTCAACTGAAGTCAGTGAAATTGCACCAGTTTAAAAATAACATGAGGTGAGAAAAGCATCAAGCCCCAGGGTGTTTCAAAGCTATGTGCTGAATCACTGAATCAGAAAATAGGGCAGGAAGAGCCTTGAGAGGTCATCTAGTCTATCCTGCCTTCCCCAAGGCAGGATCAGCTGTATCTGTGTCGTTCTGACAGATGTTTGACTAACCTGTTTTTAAAAACATCCAATAATAGCAATTCCACCACCTCCTCGGGCAGCCTGTTCCGGAGTTCTGCTGTCCTTACTGTTAGACATCAAGAAAGACTTTCCAGCTTTGCCTGCTCCTGCTGCAGTTCAAGTCCATAGTTACTTCTCTGTTTACCACAGACATGGAGAACAGTTGAGTTTGCAAAAGCCATTTTAAGTATACAAGCATTTCATTTCTCAGTAGATCATAAGGTAACTTTTTTTTGTTCCAGTCTTAGTAAAGCATTTTGGCTTTTTGAATTTTGCAGGACAGAAGTAGAGGACCTCTATGGTATTTAGTGATGGTTCTCTTCAAACACAGGAGAAAAATCTTTTAGACAAATATTTGATTATACAAAAACAATGGTTTTAAAATGTAGGTATGGGGTTTATTTCTATTATCAAATTTACCCTGATTTACCATCAGGCTTCATGCTAGGGATTGTTACCCTTCCATTAAAACAGTGTACATGATAAAGCTCGCCCAGTAAAACTGGTAGCAGTCTGTAGTGACTACCTTTGCATTACCAATAACTTCAGATATGTTTGACTCTCTCTTCAGTTTTTTCAGCATGGTTCAGGAAAATTGTCTTGATTCTAAAGCTAAAATATGCCAGCTTAGCCCTCTGCCTTTATCTAATCCTCCTTCCTACTAATTAATGCAATGAAATTATCATCCAGAAAATTTAGCAGTTTAAACCTGTCATTTGGATTTACTCTCTGCTTAATGTAAAATTATGGTTTGTGGTTTTTTTTAAGGAATAGTAAATATTTGAATGTCAAATGGATTGTACTACCAAGATGTGCCAGTGCAGGCTGCGCAGATTGCTTTGTTGGGTCAGTCTAATGTAAGCTAGCATTCAAAGGACAGTATTATCCACTAGGGTTTCTTCATTTTTATTAAAAAGCTGTATCAAGAGCGTGTTTTTCACAAACTGCACGTCATTATAATGAAAATAAGCTTACAGCTTGGAAGAGACTTTGTAATTCTCCACTGTTACATCTATTTTGCTCCGTGTGCCTTTTTCTTCTTGTTGACCCTAGCATACAGATCTGTAATGAAAAAAATTGATTGACTGTTGGGGTGGGGGATTGCAGTGTTGTGATTTCACGCTCAGTTGTTGGCTAACCAGGCTCCGTAGGTTTTATTTAGAGAGGCCCAGTTGCAAAAAAAAGCAAAATGAGGAATTGTGTTAGTCCCAGCTGCCAGGGTTACAGAGCAAGCGGCTTACAGGGCTCCGGGGTTCCAGGCGGGAGAGGGATTGTCTCTGCCCAGCAGGTAAGGGATAGAGCTAGACAGACACTGTTGTGCGCAAGATGCTGACTGACCCTGGCAATTCATGAATCAAAAAAATTACAACATTCTCTGCTTATCAGTAAACGGAGCAGACACTCAGCTGTGTAATTAACCCTTTGAATGTTATGGAAGTGGTGCAGCCAGTTTGTCTGAAAGATGCATACTCTTTTCTGAAAGCCTCCCTCATAACATCCTACGTATATCTTGGGTGCTCCAGGTACTGACACACCACTGGCAGTCGGTTATATGTAAATACTGAAAGTGTTTCATATACCCATTCTAAGGATTGCTTTTTCCTCGTTCTTACATTTCATGCTCTGTTGTTTATGATATATCTTTCCATTCGGCACCTAAAACATTATACTAAATTCTCTGAGTTGGTTTAGCAGCTTCCAGTAGAGATCTTGGGATATATGGAAGGAAAGTAGCCCAGGTGCCCAGGCCTTCCATGACTCCATTTCAGATAGATCTCTGATTTTAACTGATGGAAACCTGTCATACAAAGTCAGCTGTCAAAGTGAACCACCAATTCCAAGTTTTCGTTTTATCTACTCAAAAGGCTTTGTGTGAGGCATCAAGTTGTAAGTTGCAGATAGTTTTATATGCTTAAGCTCTTTTATTGTTTTATTAGTGTTCTGTTTTAATAATCTGCTTTTTAATAATGCCCTGTGTAACTAATCCTAGAATTATAAATACAAATTTGGTAGGCGACCCAACCAAACTCTGCCCCTGCGTACCACCACAAAAATCATTTTAGTTTAAAAAAGGTTAGGAAGACAGCAGACAACTACTGAAGGTTTGCCAAACCAAGATGAAATAAGCAGATCCATAAAGACAGTTCAAATTTTTCCTTTTTTTCCCCTTTTTTTCTTTTTTTAATAGTTTTTTCTGACTTTCCGCTCTTTTTCTTTTTTTTTAATCTCTGTAAGACAAAACCCTTATAAATCTGTGCCACTTACTGTCTGTTGTCAGGCAAACCCGTATGTAGTGAGTGCATTCTTCCCCTGACCCGAGTTCATCCCTAAAAAGAATTCCACAAAATTCTTGAAGGGACGCATGCAAGGTTTCTTTGTGAATATTCCTTCAGCCTAAGCAACAGCTAATCTGTTTACTATGGAACCAATGGGAATATAGGAAAGCACGGATTTGCTCCTTCCATGCATCATTGCTTTGTGGAAGGAAATCTGCAGGCACCTGAGATATGTGTCCAAAGGTACTTTTGAGCGAAAAAGCTCTTCTTGGTGTTTGCTTTGCCCTGTTTCCCCAGGAAGAGTTACTGTCCCCTGATTCTGTGTTCCTGTGCATCCCCTGTGTGTAACTGTATATTACGAATCACAGCAAACCAAGAATATCAATTAACTTAAGCCATATGCATGCACATACATTGTCTTCTTTTTGTAGGATTTGTGAGGTTTGATAATTTTGGCTAAATTTAGTGGCCAGTATAACCAATATCCTCTCCTTCAGGCTGAAGACTAATGTCTTAATTTTTAATACACCCTAATACTATATTTTCTCCCACAACTGCTAACACTTGTTCTGCTTTTACCTTCCATATGTCATTTGGTGTTATGCAGGTGCTATTTTCCTATAATTTCACTCTATCAAGATGCTGCCTATTTGAGTCCATTTCTGACCTGAAAAAGTATGTTTAAGTGCAGGATGCTTCCCCCACCTCCCTGGGGTATCTGATCTATCATGTGTGCTTACTTGCTTGCATTTCATTGTCACCTACTATACACATTTGCATTTATAAGTCATGTGTGAAGCTCATTTGCAAACCCGCAGTCCTTTTTCTTCTGCAATATCCTATGCGGTACTTAAAATATCCTTTAACATAAACTAAGCTACCCTTTTATTGCAGTGCTTAATATCACAGTTATAGGAGATTTCCAGTGTGTGATTTCTTTTTTATTTTGAAGGCATGCGATACTGTGTGAATAATTTAAAGACCATTCTTAGAAATCTGCAAATAATTGGCTGTATTTTATTGCAGTGCCATATTCTGCTTTTGGAACTAAAGCTACTTTTAAAAAGCATGCATGCATAGCAGAAGTTCTTATGACCACAGACATTTCCATTTGTTTAATACTCATGTCACTTAAAGTCAGCCGAAAGAATTTTTAAGGAATACTTGCTTGCTAAGATTTGCATCATTACTGGGATTTTTCAGGTCAGGTTCAAACCTTTATGCAAAATTTTTTAAGCACTAGAGTGTGTTGCTTACCCTATTGGGTAAATATCTAGTTAGCTGAATAGAAACATCAGGAAGTATTGCTATTTCTGATCCTGTGTTGCAGAGCATATTGTTTTCCTTTTAATTGAATTGTTCCATGGTGTTTTACCCTTAAGAATGTGTGCTTGCATTTTATTATCACTTGTTATTCAAACTTGCATCTCATTTGAAATTTGCAAACCTGGCAGGTTTTTTCCTATCTTTGTTATAAATTATTACTTCATTTCCCATCTCATCTGTTAAGAGCGCAGCCTATTTTTAATGGTGTTTTCTCATGTGTAATGTTTCTCCAGCTCTGGATTCAGTCAACTTTGACTTCGTTTCCCCCCGCAAACCTTGCTGGATCTCCATGATTTTATTACTTTTGATTTACTTTCCTTATGCAGCTTCCATCCCGATTTGCTGGTTTCCTCCTGCTGCCATAGAGCACTTCTGTTAAAAACTCCTCCTTCTGGTTCAAAATAAATGAAAAGGAAGGAAGTAATATGAGATTTATGGAGTGAAAAGTACACTGGTTTGTTTTAGAGGGGGCAAAAGTGTAGTTGGTTCCTGTCAGCAAAGAAAGAAGCTTCTAGCACATAGTAAGTTTTTATTTTACCCACTCTAAAAAGGCTAAGAAATCTGCACAGCTTGTAGCAATCTGTGCAGCTTGTAACCAGACTAGGTACAATGTACTCAGCTTCCTATTAAATAATAATTATTATTATCTGCTTACAGAATGTGTAGAAGACTATCAGCCTTTGCCATTCTGCCGTTAAGCTACACAGTAAATTGCTTTGATATTTGGATTGTTTGATCCATTCCCCATTTGCCTGGGATGAGAGTAGAAGTTGGTCCCTTTTGTTTATTTTTAAACCTTTCCCTTCATTCCCACCGTGTGTGTTTATGGGATACTTAAAAATACCCATGGAGAGGCAGAGAGAACAGCTGAACCCAAGCCTCTGGATAGAAGCTCGGGAACTTCAAAAGGAGTCCCTGAGTGCTGTTTCACCCTTCAAATTCTGTTTCCCTATACAAGATAAAATCCATCTTGTATAAAACCATCCTCAATCCTTTTTACACTCGGGCTTTGCCAGTTTTGAAATCCAGCTGTGAGGTGTACATCTTGAATACATGCCCGTGCACACCTACTTTAAATATTCATTCTGAATTTACAATGGGGTGTTTTTACAGCCCCGCTACTGTCCCCCATGGAAAGACCACCACAGGAGCTAGATGCGAGGGAGAGGGTTCAGGTGGGGGCTGCATGTGCCAATATAGCCCTCATTCACCATTGCTCCTGGGGGGCTTGAGCTGTCCTGGAGCCCCTCACAGAACCTAAAACTCTCTTCCCATTACTCATGTGGGTAACAACAGGCAGGTCCAGTCTCTTCCACTAAGAGGAAAGTACATTATATGTCTCTTGGGGCCAGCTTTGCTGAAACTGGTCTCATGAGTAGAGCACAGAGACAGGCATCTCTACAGAGAAAGCTTTTACCAACCAGCTAAGAAATAATGGTAGAGGGAGTTGTCCTTCTCCTGTTGAATTCAGAGGAAAAGTCAAACCCACAATGTAGGAGTTCGTGCTAAGTGTCGTCTGCCTGTATACCAAGAAGCTGTCCTCCGTGGGATCATCTTTTGCAGAGCCTTGGAGGCAGATTGAGTGATAGGGAGGAGGTGAGGAGAAGTAATGGTTTTGCAGCTATGTGGATCAACCAGCCATTCTTCATTTCCTACAGGGTGGAAAGCTGAAGGAGCAGACTCTGGTCTCCAGAACAGTGTGGTCCTCAGCTGTGCCAGTTTCTGTGTGTAAGCCTGGCATGGGGAGTGAAAGCAGACTTTTATCTTTTCTGGTTATGCATGCTCTGTCCTCTTTCATCTGGCTTACAATTTCGTTACTAGATGCTTTTCCATTAAAAAATATTTTTGGGGAGAAGTGGTTTTTATTGTGTCCTTAAGTGGTGCAGGAATTCAAGACGGAAAGATTTAATAAATCATCAATTTTAGGAGAGGATAAATCTTCAATCCAAATACAGAAAAAGGTACATGGTAGAAATATTTATTGTAGCAAATGCATCTAATTAAAAAATGACAAAGTAGTTGGATAAAACCTGTCTGTGTAGAACCAGATTGTAAAGATTAAATATTTAAACGCATACCTCAGGACTGCCAATAAAAATGGCAGTCACATTGCTTATCAGTGTCCTTATCCATTTAAGGAAAACACTTGTATATAGTGTTAAAGTCTGTGAACACTTTATTTAATATTCAGCAAACATTATAAGTTGGCAGCAGAAACAACATATTATAGGCTTGTGGTTTGAATTATGGTTAGAGCGCAACACTGATCTTACAGTCATTTGGCTATGGAGATGGCTCTCAAATGAAAAACAGCACCATTTTTTGACAAATATTATCCAGCACCTTTACATTAACTGTTAACTGAAAACATAAAATACTCGCTCAGGTGTCAGGTTCACTGAAAAATGTGGACTAACATTATGGATGGTATGATGAGAGGAAATAGATGGGAATTTAGGACTCTTTCTCGAGTATTTTTTCCCTGTTGGGAGGCCCCTGGAATTAAACAGTGGGTTTTTCCTTCATCACTTAATCTCTACTACTGTAACTGTGAGGAGCCTGGGCATGATGAGAATTTAAGGATGATCTGTCACCCAGAGCTATCTTTAACTCAGAGACTTCCATATATAGGAATATTTGCCTCAACCATTCTTATCCTACTGTCCTCGTAAGTGAGAATATTCGTTGGGATGGGAGGAGAGGAAGTATAATGGGAGGAAATATGTATAAAAAGCTTCTTTCCCAGCTTTGCCATATAAGTAAAAGAATCAACTTGAACTTTGTATGTTACTTCTAAGTCTTGAATCTATCTCCAGGCTTAGATGTTTCACATTCTTGGGAGCATGGCTACGTGTACAGGCACCTCTGCGGGGTGGTACTCCTCCAGCATCCCTGGCCAGGGAGATGCTGTGGATGTAGTTTGAGACTCCCACCTACACTGGAAAGCATCAGCCAGTTAGATAAATACTGAAAGGATTGCATTACATCTGTGATAATGAAAGGTAATAGTTGGACATCTAAGGAGATTTGTTACACACTAGTGGGCAATGTTTAATTACTATTGACGGACTATATTTGCTGGTGAACTTAGCAGCTGTCACAAATTATCAGAACAGTTTTCATTGTTTCTATAGTGCTGTGAGATGAGCATTTTTATCTACTGCCTTTTCATAAAGTATTGTGTTTTACTGCAGAAAAATGCAATTTGTAGGCCACATTGTTATTGAATCAAACCCCAGGATTAGGTATTATTATTATCAAGCAGGTAATGAGCTACAGCTCAAAATGCATTGAGGTTAAGGATTAGCATAAAAATGCATACAATTAAACAAGAAATTAAATTTAAGGATATCTGTGGATAGCTACACAACTTTAAATTCATTTCCTGGGCTTCAGAACTACATTTTTCAAAATGTACCTGAGTGAGCTCACCAGGCAGGTGGATTACCTGACTGCTTGCTTAGTCTCAGTCTCAGGGTTGACTGCCTCCCAAAGTAGAGTTTTCAGGGCTCCCACAAACATGGAAACATTGATATTGAAGCAGACTGAAAAGCTGTCAAGATGCATATTTTGTCCCTGACAGTTGCTATTGGGAGCGGTAGGGAGGAGAGCAGAAGATGACACAAATATCTAACAGTTTCCAGTCTGCCTCCCAAAAGTCTTTGGTGTAGAAACTACCAAAGATTGAATCTGGAGTTTTCCAGCAGATCAGGTAACCACTCCCACATCCTTTTCCAAACCAACCTGTTTCTATTTCTTGTCTTCTCCTGACCCACTTAGCACTCTGGCTAAGCTTTTCCCCAGTACTTCCAATTCTGTAGGGAAGAAGCACATTTTTGAGAATGAAACCATTTGCGGATAGTTTTTTTCCCCTAAAAGTACTTAGAACAGTAGCATACAACAGAAGAAACCCGACAGTACTGAGTGCTCATACCTATCATAGGTATAGGGCATGTCCCGAAAACACGTGAAATTTCATGTGAAATAGTGACAACGCTTTCACTGCTTTCCTGTAGGATCTGTATAATTACTGTTCTCTGAAGCTTTTTGTTTGTATTAAACAAGAGAAAAGAAGTTCTTCTGGGCACGCTTTCTCCTGTACCAAAAGAAAACAAGTGGAGTTTGTAAAACATGCCAGAAACTTTCTCTCCATGGTCCTGGCTGGTGATCCATGGCTGGGGGTGTGAAAAATAAAACAGAGGCAGAACACAGTCCAACCTGCCACTGATACATGTACATTGAAGAAAATGTTTTCATTTAGAAGTCAGACAGCTGAACAGCAGTTATTTGATCCATGCTGCTTGAGGGACAGTAGGGAAAAGGGTATTTTTGTGATCACTCTTCAATGACCCCTGTGCAGCTTTGCGGCTGCAGCTCCAGCAGAAACTGGAACTGTAACACCAACACTACAACAGGCCAAAGTTATGTTGCAAGCATTTTTGGAGTTGTACTTCACATTCACATCCAGTTTGATTGCTTCCAGACCTAAGACATTTAGTTTGTTTAAAGAAAATAACAATAAAAAAAACCCAAAAGCTTTATCTTGCTGAAAAGAATGTGCATGCTGAATAACACGTAGATATAAATGTGAACTTGCATTCTGTGGACTTAAATTAAACACTTCCTTTGTTTCGGAAGTAGCATTCCTATTGCTACAAATTCATCAGCATTTGTTCTGTAGCAGTGTAGAAAGGACAATGAACCATGCAATGAAATCCTCTTCTCTCCAGGGGCTGAGAATAAGTACCTTTGTGTAAAACTTGTGTGCAGAGATGCACGCACGCACCGAGAGGGATGGACAGAGCTTTCAGTTTTATTCAGCCTTCACATAACCTGTTGCATTAATATGATTTAATCTGTCTAAAGTGTACGGGTGAAAACGGAAATGTGTATGTATACATAAGGAAAAAAGCTAGTTATACCTGTATGTGATGTGTAAATGTGAAATATTTGATTACACGGTATTTCAGTGCTCTTTTTGCATAACCTACCTCTTTTTGTTACCTTGCCATTTCTGAATTATAGTATCATCCCTATTTCTGTCAATAACAGCTCTAGCTCTCATCTTGCCACTATCCTGACCAGGCAGCGTGAACTCAAATGTGTGAGAAAATGAAGTAACTCCTAATAATCTAAAGTAGCAATAACTGAAGGGTTTCCAAGGGTGGTGACTTGAGTTGTGTACGTACTAACACGTCCTACCCATACAGTTTAAAGCAAATGATGACCCCATTTCAAAATGTGGAAATTCCACATACCAGTTGCTGGTTCTTGAGAATGTGAAGTGTTTGACCTCAAATCTGAGGTATTTCTGCATACATAGAATTGCCATTGCTGATCCCAGTCTGAAACATTTAGAAGCCATGTCTACACTATTATCCTGCAGAGCACCTCTGTCAGTGCAAGATTTTCTTTTCCTCATTGACTCTCTCAAACATGCTGCATTATTTCTTACCAAAGTAGAATAGCAGATAGGGAAACCAGTGGGAAGCAGAAGATGTCAATACAAAGGGAAACAAAAAAAAGGAGAACATGAAGACTGGGGAGTTTTGTTATTTTTTAGCGAAACTTCTACATGTGTGCAAATATTACCAAAATCTTTAGAAGGATTATATAATGAAAGGTTTACCTTTTCATGTAACCAATGCAAGTAGAATTTTTGCCAAATCCACATGTATTCATCTTGTTACACATTTTAACGAGCATAACAAACTTTTCAAATCTGTTACAAAGATTAAGATTACTGTGAAAATACTCTGCTGCATGCCTGAATTATTGCAAATATTGTAGAGGGAAAGAAAGTCTGTTCTGCAGCTAGTAATTATTTTGTTAATGGCTGTGTTTGTGTTTTGAAAGCCTGAGTATATTTGTCCTGAAGATCTCAATGGGCCTGGCCTATATGTGCATAAGTATACAATTTAGTTTTATTTATTTTGGAAATGAAACAAGTGCATAAATTCCAGGCTCACGTGGAGATTCCTAATCAGCAATTCTCTCTGTAATTGTAGAAAA
Organism: Myiopsitta monachus; assembly: GCA_017639245.1. Taxonomy (NCBI): domain Eukaryota; kingdom Metazoa; phylum Chordata; class Aves; order Psittaciformes; family Psittacidae; genus Myiopsitta; species Myiopsitta monachus. Next base: position 31,928,165 of record CM029919.1, read on the forward strand.
GAAATCATGAGAGCTTTTTGAAAGGAAACAATGTGCCAAGTAATGAAGTCATTGTGAGCTAATTGAGAGCAAACTACTTTAAGCTAGCTACTGTTGGCCCAACTCCTCTAATATGGGTTAATACTTATATATGAAATTATGTTACCAGCATAACATAATAATTATAACCAGGACATTTTTAACATAGAATTATTGAAGTGTTCTCAGTCTTCCAGCTCTGTAGCCTAAAATGGGAGCCTTGCACAGGACTGTGCTCTGAATCATCGCTTTGGTTGCTTGTGAAGTGGAGCTTGTAGTAGTGCGTGTTGTTAATTACAGTGTTTCAGATACAATTATCATGCTTAGGGGATGACTCCCAGGGCCTGCTGGTCTGCATGTATTGATTATGTAGCTGGCTGACCTATCCAGTGGAAAAATTGCTACACCGCACAGAAAATAAGGGAAATAAAGAGTCATCTCTCATGTGCCCACTAACATTGCAGAAGAACTGTGGAAGCTGGGAATTCAGGTATGCAGACTTGGGGCTGTCTCCGTGTCACTTCTCAGCTCCTGCTGTGCCCTACAAGCTGTAGGAAGCTGATCTCTAACCTGAGAATAATGTGAGAAGAAGGAATTGATAGGAGAAAAATATGTACTGTACTATGGTTTTGCAATAGAGGATGTGGGAGAGAGGATTTCAAAGTGAAACGGGAGACAGAATTTCTCATAATTCTGGTGAAAAACTTTTTTTCAGATGTGTTTGTCTTGTGACTCTTTTGCCCCTTCCACTTTCTCTGGAACTTTTCTTTCCCAAGGGAGATCAGTCCCTAGAATTGGAACTTACAAAAAATAGAAAACCTGAAAACCTATTCTTACATGAAAATAAGGTAGAATTTGCAGATATTTTCTTCTTCTCCCCCCCTTTCCCCAGACTGAGACTTAGAAGAGCAGTCACAGGGCTGCAAGCCATGGAAAACTTTCCACTTTCATTTCTGCCACCAGCTGTCCTTAATCCTTTTCATATATTCAGACATCTACAGAGATAGTTCACTTAAGATTGAGAAACCATTTGTAAGGCAACTGGTGAAGTGAGATAGGCAGTGCTTGTGCGATCCTTTCTGATCCTAAGTACATTACTTAAGGTAGTGGGTCCATTGTGGGAGGGCAGCATTGGTACTTGGGCAGTAATGATTGCTGTAAAAAGCTGCAGAGGTGGGGAGCCGTACCCAGGTCAGTGGTGGTGAAGCTGAGGAAAGATATTGGCACTGCTGGGAATATTTGTGTGCATTTATTCTTCAGTTCAATCTTGCCAACTCTTGCTTGTCCAGTGTGAGGGGAAGCCTTTCCCGGGAAAGCAGGAGGAAACAGTCCAGTATCAAAGCTTTCTGCTTGAAATAAAACAAAACTGGAGAAACTCAAGGACACAAAACCCCTCGCTCTGAGCTCCAGCGGCTCAGAAACTTCTCAACATCTCAGGTGTATTTGGGCCAGTGGTTAAGACAGGGCTTCAGTGTGGGAAGAGGTGAAGTGGAGGAGGATGGCTGCAAGTGAATGGAGGATGTGTGTGTCCAGGAAGGCTGGGTAACAACTGGGCGAGGGCAGGATTGCAATCTCATGTGAAAACTAACTGCAGATGCATGCATAAGTGAATGCCAGGCATGAAGGGTTTTGTGAGGAAGAGATTAAAGGTCTTCCTGTGCAAGTGGGTGTTGGTATTTATGGTAAGGAGAAAGGGAGGTTTGTAATTTACTTCTGCTTAAGGTGGTAACTTTTTCTTGACAACTTTGCAGTCTTTGCCAGGGTCAGCAGTTCTTAAAGTGTTCCCCATGCCCCATGCCCCATCCCCTTGGTGGGTGCTTCACAGAACAGGAAAACTTCAGAACTTTTCAGGGGAAGTTAGGAGGTCACAGAGTCCTGTTGGTTCAAATACGTGGGAGGCTTTAGTCTAAATCATACCATCTGCATTGTTTCAGCAGCTCCTACTTCACAGCCATACAGTTTGTAATCAAGATGCTTTGTCAGTGTTTCACTGTTTGCACCTACGTTTCATATTTTCTATTGCTAAAAGTGATGACCAGTAATCGGAAAATTGTGGAAACTATTTTGAAACAGCATAAAATTGTTACAGCTTCATCAACTATTTAACCTTGCAGACAGATATGATTTGATAAAAACTTGTCTGAATACCTCTATCAGCTTTCAGCTTGCACAAGATTGCCAGCAATAAGAGACATCACTTACCGTCTAGTCATCTCATTTGTTACATATTTCAGCCAAAATAAATTCTGTGTTGCCCTACCCATTTCCTTCTTTCCTCAGACAAAATAAGCTCTGTATCTTTTTTCTTCTTCTTTTTTTTTGGGGGGGCAGGGAGCATAGTTTTGTTCATCTGGTTAAAGCACCCTAATGATGAGAATTGCAAATATTACAAATATCCAGATTCTGTGGATTGTCTACAACATGACAGATAACAGCATTTGATATCCTGTAGCTGTCCTCTGAAACAGGCAGATTTGGAGGTGATTTGTGTCTGCCCACAAATCAGAACTATGTGTTTGCTACTTATCTACCCTAATTCAGGGTTATCTTAAGGTGATAAAGCTCCTGATTTCATAAAAGTGAAGTTTTATGTGGAGATACTAATAAGTATTCTATGGGAAACTATTGACATATGTATACAAGGACAGACATTTATGTATATTAGTGTGTAGGATTCAGGAAATGTGAACATCTGGTTTCTCTTAATAGTCCCTTCTACTATTTAATTAATAAGAATTATTTTGATCTCATTCATGTCTGACCTGAAGAATTCATGAAATGTAGTTTCATGACTCTCCCAGTCAACACATCTCCACTGTGTATACATATTCAACACGTCTTTGTGCACTTAGTAAACCCATCTGTTCAAAAGGACAATGTGAAATTCTGTGTTAAACTGTGGTCTGCTACACACATGTCCATTCTCCTTTTATTTTCTTTGAACACAGACCACAGTAAAATGTATTGTATGGCGTACCAGTTTGATATCACTTTGATAGACGTGATGTGACCTTATATACACACTCCAATGTACTCTAATCTGTGGTCTCCCAGCTCCCACTCTGCAGGGTTTTTGCGATGTTGATGGAACCCTGTGATTTTGCAGAGCAGCTGCGGTGACCCCTCGCCCTACTCACTGCTGATGACAGCTGCCTACCATGTGTAGAGGAAACCTCACAGACTAAAATCTCCCTCATAAAGCAAAGACCTTTTGATAAACATGCAGGTCTGATCATGCTACTACTTTAAAAATAAACAGTTTAAACCCAGAACTTTTTGTGTTGGCGCTGAAAGAGCGGTAGCTAAATATTGAAGGCATTCTGCCTGGTAAAAATAATGGATATGTGACACAGTGTCTCCTTTTAAAAAAAGAAACAAGAAAAGTTAAGTATAAGCAATTAAAGGTGCCCTAAGTGTAAATAATCTGCATAAGAAATTAGTTCATCTGTCTGTTAGGACAGGTTTGACTTGCTAAACACAACTCATCAGGTTCTTCTGGTTTATGTGTAAGCATAATGTCAGAAAAACCACAGCTCTCCAATAATTCATGTATCAAATGTGAAAGGCTGATTTCATCTGAATGGTAACTTTTACTCATATGGTATATTTGCTTCTCTCAGGATTTTTATGTAAGGAAAAATAAAGCAGAATAGAAGCAAGAGTTTGACATACAATTGGAGAACAAAGTTGGGGGTGATTTTTTAATACATTTTTCTTTAAATACTCAAGTTTAAATCATTACTAGGTAAAAGCAGGTTGGCATTGTACTTCTTAAGGCATTTTGTTCACATATGGTACCAAGAGTTATATCCTTGCTAATGTTTTCCTGCTGAGCTACTGTCATCTTTTGCCTTGCTGTCATAGTATTACATTGATGTACCTTCTCTGTTTGAGTAGAGGTCATTATCCCGGTGCCTGGTTGCAGTGCCTCTGCTGAGCAGGTTAACTGCTTGAGGTCTTTTATCTAGACAAATGTTTTACCAGCGCTTTTGCTCCACGATGACACAAACTGTTCCTCAGAGGTCAAATCCAGACAAATTAGCAATGCTGGGATAGCACGTTCTCTGTATGTTCATGCACTCTTTCAGACCCATAGGAGTAAAGGTATTGGCTTTGTGAAATGAATAAAAATAGTGATTAAAAAGTCCTTTATTTTCAATATTAGCTTCTAGCAAGTAAGTACTTCTCTGTTGTCTTCATTTAATATTTGTAACTGTCACTGTATAACTGCGTTGTCAAAAGAGTGCCATTTTACAATGAATTTTGACAATTGTATGGTAATCATAATAGCCAATTCTTACAAAGAAAATGTGTGCATAGTGAGCACAATTCACAGTTTATACATAGTTGATGTGTTAGCCAATTCTGTCAATATTCTCCTTTAAAACAGTGCTTTTGAGACTATTAGCCATTCCCTGGGCAATTTTTGGTAGTTCCTTTCTGTGTTTGAGTGATAACCAAGAGGCCAAATAACAAGTGAGAAATGCCCTAAAGCTTGCTGTGCTAGGCTAAGATTTGACAACATCTAGGTGATAGGAGTGGAGTACCCACTCCACAGGCAGATAATAATGTTAAATGAAACAAGATGCAAGTGCCTGTTAAAATCCATTTTTAATGTACCAAAGCTTTCAAGAGATAAGGTAGTTATCTTATAACTAAGATAACATGTTAATGTTCATTTGAACAACTTCATGTTAGCATAATACAAATGTGCATCTTTAACAAAGAGGTGGGAAAAAGAAGACGACTTTGGTGTTTGGAACTAACTTTCATACTCTGAATTTTATGTTAAAAGGTCTAACAAGTACATATCACTGTTGTCCAGAGATTTAGTAGATTCAGTCAGCCATGTCCCAGACATGAAAAGATGTGTACAGGAGCTAATCCTGTGCATCTCTTCACAGGAATTTGAAGGTATTCCTTGATTTGTGAAGTATTATTTGATCTGACCTTGCTGAACGAAAGTGATGAGTGCTGTAATTTGTCATACAAAGAAAAGTCTCTTTTCATCTCCTATTCATACAAATGTCAATTTAGGAATGTAGCTGAATGAGTATGTAGCTTTAGGGATATGATTAAGACCTAGCGAAATTTCTGGAGGTGCCAGTGCGGAGTATAGGAATTCTTCTCTCTCAATCTGGACTAAATTTCCTTTAAAATTTAAAACTTCTAAGCTTAGAATGACAGAGGCAGGATCAAAGTCACTTGCCTTCCCAAAGATCTAAAAGGTATCAATGCACAGTAGGATTTCAGTATTTATTGCTTTAGCTGCAAGTATTTAATTTATGTTGAAAATACTAATACACAATTTTAACTCCGTAATTCTCATCTCTTCCTGTCTCTCACTGGGAAAACCACACTGACTTCAAACAAGCTCTGTGTGGGTACTGGTCTCTTTGCATGGAGTCTCTTAAAGGATCAGGGCTCCAGTCTTCATATGGTAATGAAAAAATGAAGTTCAGTTTTATCCATGTGTGTACATAAAAGCAGAAATATACATATATCAGGGTATGTCTTTTTGCTTCATAACTTACAACAAAGCACACCTCTGAGCTTTGCAGCCAATACTTACTGGTTGTGGGTGATGACTGTGGTTGCATTAGAAATACATCTGCTGCACAGAGAATTGAGGGAACGTGCTCTTTGTATGAGCAATATAATTTTTGTTAGGGTGGTTGGGGTTCTGGGCTTTGTTTTTTAAGTCGATCTTCTTGAGTAGTACATACAAACAAGATTTTGGAAGACTTTTTGTGCATGAAAGCGTTCAGAGCCAGAGAGAATTGGTTTTCAGTCTACGATTTCAGTCTGGCAGAAACTTAGCTCTTCAGTTTCACTCTGGAGTTGAGGGAGCTTTTCAGGTGAATAGGAAGTGATTCAACTAGTGCTTAAATTAATGAGTGATGTCCTTTCACTCTCTGTTGTCTCCACTGGGGATTAGACTCAGTCTGCCAGGAAGGATATGGGGCTCATCTGAACTACTGAGGCCATAAGGACGCAGCGAGGGTATAGAAAAGCGGCACTTCTATTTTTCAGTTAGGGCAATTAGTTGCATTAGGTTAATCATGTCCATGTAGCTTGGTTCTTGCAAGGAAATTTTCTGCTTTGGTACTAAAAAAATTATTAAAGACTGTCACTAGAATTTGATTTTTGCTTGTTATATGAGTTCATTTAGAGTATGCCAGCGGCTGCTGCAACCAGTGAACCTAAATAAATGTCTTTTGGATATCTATTTAGCAGCAGGCTCCATTTTTTCAGCACCATCACTGTGTAACCTTTTAATCTAGTTCTTGTCTTTGACTTTTCATATTTTATATATTTAACCCCTTGATGCAGATATTTTGCATCAAGTGCTTTAGAAATCCTGATTTACTGCCTCAAGGGATTAACTAGAATGCCAGTATTCTTGCTTTATTTACATGCATTTATACAACCCATTTATTTCTAATAAATACATTGGCCAGATCATATTTCTCAGCAAACTCTAAGCCCTGAAAATAAATTTATGCAGTGACATAATGAAAATAATAAAAACTGTCTTGCATATTACTCTTATTCTTGCTTTAATTTCAGCTTCCAAATGCACAGTGGGTTTATATTCTCCAAGTAAACACTACCTTTGAGGCTCACGCTGCAAAGCTCTAATTTTTAGTTGACTTCTAAAGGGATTTAATCAAACTACAGGATATATGATTCAAAGCAAAAAAATGTAATTAAGAAAAATCTTTTTCTGTAGGCAAAGAGCAGCTTGTTTTCATTAATTTTATGAAGAATGTTGTTTTTCTTGGCTGAAAACTTAAACTCCTGGGACAAAGGAAGATTTATGGGGTGATCCACAAAATCACACAGGTTTTGTGTTGCAATGCTGTTTTTGCAGTGACCACTAGAGTCCCTGTAGCTGAAAGTTTATCAGTGTTTCTTTTTATAAATCTCTATTTTCAGAAAGGGCTTTTATTCAGAGATTAGCTTTAAGCTAAATATATGCACACAAAGTCTCAGTGTATATGTAGTGTGGTAAGCATGTATATTTCAATGTAAACAATTTATAATACTTTAAGAGCTCTTACATTGCAAGAAAAAATTAAACTGAAGTAAGAATGGCTGTTTAGACCTCCCATTCATATTCTGTGTGTGCTTCCTTGTCATTAGGCTTTATTTATAAGTATGGCAAACTCTCCAGCAGTTGCTGAAATACACTAGAATAGAAGATCAGAGACATGATGTCTCTTGCCCTAATCCTTCAAGGTGTCAACACCACTTGTGAGGTGCTGGGGCTGAAGATCTGTGCGGTGTATAAAGTTTTCACTTTTGTGATCATTAAAGTGGTAGGACACATGGAGCCAAAGATCAGGCTGGGTTCTTGCGAGGCTGCTTGACTTACTTCTCCCTTCTGAATTTTGACCCCTTACATTGGAATTTCAAATTCAGCTTTAACTTTGACACATGTATTTTTAAACCAAATAATATGTTTATTTAGTTAACTGTATCAAATGAAATACCTTTTGTGTCTTTGAAAATCTCTCTTTAAGAAGACCAGTAGTTCACAAACATTAATGAAACAAATACCTTAACAGAATACTCTTTCATACCCGATAATGTCAGCAAGAGTGTCTACTTGTTTAATATTGTAGTAAACAGAAAAGTTCATGGTTCAGTGCTTAAGCCTCTGAGCTGTCTCCCCAACTGTTCCTGGCTGCCAGTATTTTACTTACTCAACAGGAAACTAATTTAATTAGTACAAAGAACAGGCCAGTACAGATGCCTGTGTGAAATTCTTTCAGTTTTTAGAAGGCATATGCTAAACTCCCTATATTAGATGGAAAAACAGAGATAATAAAATTTGCACAATGGAATATCTGTTTTTCTGTATTATCAAAGGTTGCTGTCTCAAATTATGTTACTGTGGTCTTGCAACATCAAACCAGACAAAATATTTCAGTTGAAAGATGTAGAAACTGATAGTAAATTTGAGACAGGCTTATGTTTCATATTATGAATCTCTTCATCCTATTTGTGACCAACTGGGAAGATGTATCATTAGTTCTTGGCCACGCCATCTTCTCGCAAAGCAGACTTCTCCTAAAGTCTGCTTCCAGAACTTTATTAAAGTGGCAAATTCAGCCAATGGTTTGGAAATACAAAAAATTAAGGTTTCAAATTTAATTTCCTCCACCTGTGGTTTATACATTCATCTACAGTCTTCATTTGCAGGCTCATATGCTATTATTTCTTTGGGACCTCAAATCGCTTTTTTACAGAATAATGGATTGTGAACGCTGGTAGATAGTTAATGTTTCTTTTCATCTTCAGTGTTTGATCCTATGCGTTATGGCTACAGCATCCATAGCCTGCACCAGATACAGAGTCCTTTATTTCTATGGAGGCTTTTCATGATGCGCTGTATCTCGGTTCCTTGCTAACAAACACTGGAAAGCCACTTCACAGTACCTCCATGAGCTGAGATGATATGGAGGTATTCATTTTATACATAGGAGATGAGGCACAGGTATTAAAACGGCAGTTGTTAAAAATAGATCAGTTTTTCTTGCCTGACTTCTCAGAGCTCCTAGCATCTTTTAGGGCTGAACATGTTCAGATTGGATTTTATTTTACACTGACCTCAGTTGGAGCAGTGGATGATCAGTATACATCAGCAGCCCAAGCCAGGAACCATCTTGGATTATACAGAAAATAAGAGCTCCCAAGTGATTTTCTGTTAGAAAAAAATAAAATACAATAGATAAATATAACTTCTCTAGTGTCACATATGAGCTCTGATAAAACTTTTCTAGCATCATGTAGGAAGGACTCAAATGCAACTTTCTAGACATTCAGCTACTGAAATTTTCTTACTTTTTCTTGTCTCCTGCTCAACTTACTTGAGACCTTTTAACTTCCACAATAAAGAAGTAAAGGGTCCTGTTTTCAATAAAACTCTGTCTTACAAAAGCAGCATTTAGTTTAAGCAGTTAAAGTGGCAAGGGTCTCACATGGGGCAAGAAAATGCTCACAGGTTAAGGACTACTACAGAAGGAAAAGGGATTAGATGCAATAGTGCACCAGCATTTTAACTCCTTCCAAGAGCTGTGATTTCCTGAATTTTCAGAAACTGAAGAAGTGAAAGAAAGAAGTTTTGGTGTATGGAGTCATACTGATGGCTTCTTTCAGCTTCATCAAGATGTATTGTCATTGGTATTCATACCTTTCAACCCACAGTGTGAGGCCAGTAGGTAGCAGTAGGAGGTGATTATCCTCTGTGTCAGGCTGACACAAGAGAAAACATGGTGCACTGTGCAAACAAGCTTACCTGCTGTTTGTTGGACAGGAGATAATGTTGTGTGACCCAGGAATAATAGGTCCTCCTGCCGCTGCTGAAAAGATCTGTAGTCTCCTGGCTGTACACTTTTTGCTGTCTGCCCTCTGCCTCTCCATGTCTCCTTCTGCCCTATTTCTTATCCCTGTTCCATAACCTGGTGCTTCAGCCTGTTTCCCCTCTCCTTATCAAAAAGGAGTCAGCCATAGGATTGTGCTAAATAGTGCCTGTCGTGAGTACTGGCTGTTTGACTCGAAAGGTGTTTTTAAAACTGCTCTGGTGTTTAACCTCTCTCTCCGTATTTCCCTCCTCTCCCAAAAACAAAATAGTATTTACAAGGATGGGAAAAGGAGTCCATCCCTCTCCTTAGCAAAGTTAAATGTTATTAAAGTTGGGTCTTTCTCTTTCAACATGTTATCCCTCTTGTCTGTTTTGTTTGCCTGCCTGTCTTGTTCAAAGATTGAATGACTGAGAACATGGTAAATCCTGGCTTTCTTGTTTAACCACTATTAATCACTTGACATTGCATTTAGAGCTAGTTTGCACAAGATATGTGAAAAGCAAAGAGCCTCACTCACATGCTGGCTTAACTGCTGGGAACATTTTCCCCTCCCATCTGCTGCATTCATTATTATTTAAAAGCAAATCAGGAGGCAGAATCGGATTAGCAGAGTGGGTGGCACCAGTGGAAAACAAGCTCTGTGTTGGCAGTCACCCTGCCAAGTTCATGTGAAATTGCCCATTTTAGCTGGCAGCTTCAGCTTAGCTTGGTGTGACGACATATGGGTCTGGAAAGTAAGAATCTATTTCCGTATTACAGCAGCTTCTGCTGCGCAGCCTTGGTGTCTGTAGCTGTGTGGTTGTCTGGCTTCAGCTGGACTCTGCCCTCCTTGTCTGCTCTGCCATGCTGGATTCCTTGGCCATCATCTTGGCTTTTTCCCAAGGTCCCTTTGGCAGTTCTACCTATGTGTCGACGCCCAGTTTGCCCCCAGCTACTCTACTGCTCCCAAGCCATAAAGATGTTGAATGTCAAGAACCAAAATAGGGAAGCTCATAACCTCCTCCTCTGTGGGGCCCTCAGAATCAAAGGAGAGAAATCAAGCCCTTGCTTTGACTCTTAAGGGTCAGTAGTTTCCCAGAACAGCAAGGATATGTTTTTTATGTTTGAAAAATAAATAACATAGTGTGTATGATATACATCAACTCTAAACTCAAATCACCTCATAAATAGGCATTTACAAATGAAAAAAAAAACTTCTTTAAATTAATGAAAATCTCCTGTTTCACCTGTTAGTGTTCTGAAATTTTCCAGGATATGACTTCAGTATCCAGTGTTATCTATTGTACTTCTGCATAAAGGAAGTTTTGGTGCTTTGCATTGAAATCCATGTGCCAGAGATACCACCAACTTAGTCAATTCTGTAAAATAAGCTCACAAATATTCCAGAAACTAGACTGCCCCTAAGTCCCTCAGCTGTGATTAGTGAGTTAACAATAACATTTCTTATTTCAGAAATCTCTTTTTCATCCTCCACTTACTATATAAGGAAAATAATTAAAATAACTCTATGCAAAGCCCTTTCAAAGCACAAAGTATGTATCTCTCTGAGTTTAGAGTGCCGTTATTGTTGGTTATTACTTGTAGGGATAAAAATGGCCTGAGGAGGGAGGGTTACAGGCTGTTGATGTGTCTTTAGACAATTGTAACTGCCAGAATTTCCAGTGCCTTTTTTATCACTTTAGGGGTTTTTAATTTGGGCACACTCTACTGCTGGACCTTACTTTGGAAACCTTTGTTTGGGAATAGTGAAGGGGGCAGAGAAACCTGGCTCGTGAGGCTATACGATCCACTTCCATGCAGTGCTGAAAATGGAAGAGTTTATTCCTATTAATCTTTGTTATCATAGGTTGTGTTTGGTAACAGCCCTGGTCTAATGTAGTTTGACAAAGGTGGACAAAACATAAGGCTATTAAAAAGCCCTGAGCACTTGTAAGGATATCAGTTGCCCCTCAGAAGATGGGAGCCGGTGTACAGGTCTGGCTCCCTTCCTGTGCCTGTACCTCTTTGCTCACATTTCGGTGGGGGTTTCTTAGGCCTGATATGACTGTTGTCATCTTCCTGCTGTTAGTTCAGCCATGAGAGAAGATTAGTTAGTTAGTTAGTTAGTTAGTTAGATTAGTTAGTTCAGGTTGAGAGAAGTGTCAGGAAATAGGCAAATATGTCCCAGTCCATTATAAAAATCTAATGCTCTTCAATATGCAAGAATTTATCACCAAATGGCTGCAAAATTGGAACATAATGCACCAGTAAGGCAGTTAGATAATATGACTATTAATATATCAAACCAAAGGCCTACATTTTGGAAGGGTTTCATTCTGTGATGAACTCAATTTATGAAGTCCCTGCTGGGAGTAAGAGATGTGATCAGTGCTCAGGCTCCAGGGGCAGTGTCATTGTCACTGCCTGTGTGGAGACCTGAACACATCACTTGAGCATGGAGAGGCAGCCTAATGCTTTGTTCATTCTGTATAAGTGAGCCAGTTGCTCTTTTCTTCATCCATAACTGTTAGCATCCTTCTTACCTAAATTATATTTTGTTTCTGGATCAAAGTAAAAGGCACTGTCATTTTTTGGAAGGTTCTAATAATCTGAGATAATAGGTGGTGTTTATACTCAGAAGCCTGTATTCTAAGGTGAAAGTGGCTACTGATAATACAGAAAGTCACGCTGTCTGTAGAGAGCAATGCGGCGATTAGGTGTATCTATTTCACCTTCTTTTGATAATTAGACCCAGAGTATGTCTGTTATAGAAGTGCTGGGTATTTTTCTGTACTGTTATCTGCCCATCTGTTCTGCTCTTTCTTTCTCTCCTTTCCTGTAACAGTTTTCAGCCTCATATCTTTGATATTTCTCATAGAGACTAGCTGCATGTTACATGACTCATAAAACGAATACAAGCCAATCTGGTGGATTGAACTTCAGCTGCCACAAACAAATGAGGACTTTACTGTAGTGCAGTGCTGTTCAGTAATGTTAGAGAAGTTTCCGTTTGAGAAAAGCCATCACAAATTAATTTATGTGCCCACCCAGATTTATTTTAATTAAAATCATCCATGAGTCTTGGCTGTTGCTTTGACTACTAAGTACTTACAAATAAGCTTAATAGACATGTTTGTTTTTTCCGCAGCTGTAAAAATACATATTCTGCTACATGATTATTTTTTTATCTGATTTATTTAAATAGAGATAGGCAAAGATGCAGTTTATAGGGAAGGTTAAAGGGTCAACATCCTATTTAATTAACTTATACCCACTTGGGAAGTAGCCAAGGTAAAAGAATGCAGTGAAAGTAAGCTTCAGATAATATGAAATCTTTGAAAGGACTAACTACCTTTGGTGAAAGGCTTTCCTGTTCTTAACCTTGTGTCATTTAAACTATTTAAATGAGCTATACAAACCCTTACATTTATAATGGAGCTTGAAAAAAAGCAACATTAAGTATTTCTTGCAGTTACAAGAAAACCAATGCGTATGGCACTGCAAGAAAAGCGTTTACTCTCCATCTTACCGTGATCCCTGTCTTTGCATACCACAAAATGCATGGTATGTTGCACCTGATTTGACATCTACTATTTCTGCCATGTGTATGAAGCCCCTCAAGTGTGAGAGCTTTTAAAAACATTTAAGTCTTTCAAAAAACAATTAGAAAGAGGGGGAAGCCTCTGTAATAGCTGAGAGAGGCCTGGTTTTCAAAGGGTGTGGATGCTGCAGGCTTTCTAAAAGAAGTTGTGTCTATGACAACAACCCCATGTAGGATTTCCCAAACCAAGCCTTATATTTGAACATCTTAGTCATAGATGTGTAAAAGGTTCTTTCCACAGCCAGAGTGGGAACTCTGAGAAATAAAATCACTGAGCTGTTTTGTGATCTCTCTATATACTAGATAGGATATCTAGTATATTGCTGTAGGAATGTCTGTAAAGGTGCTAATTCTGGAACATTTTTTCCACTTAATGCCACAGAGACTGCACTTGGGAAATATTTCTGTTTCAGTGCTCCACATGGTTTTGTATGTAAAAATGGAACTGGAGAAAAGCAGCTGGTCTGAAGCTGCCAGTAACTATTTCTAATGTGACAGATTCTCAGCAAGAATCCGAAGTGGGAGCTGTATAGGTGAAGGGACTGTATAGCAGCAGAGCCTATGGGATTGAGCATAGAGGCAAGCAATATCCCCAAAAGACACTACTGCATTTCCTACATTGGGATTTTTTTCTCCCCTGCCCCATTTTAGGCTTAAGAACTGTTGGGCTGGAAAACAATTCAGGTGTGAAAAGGTCAACTCCAAAGACTTCCTGATCTCTCTGTCAGTACCATTGTATGGCATTCATGGTGTAGGTGGACATGTAGCCTAAGAACTTTGGACATAATGATATTTGGAAGCCTATTCCAAAATGTAAATATATATTTTCCTTAAACTTGCCATTAAATCAATATACTATAATTGTGGGAAAGATCCTTCTGATTCAGCATGTGAGGTCTGTTTTCTGTCTAATTTTATGTGTGCTTAAGGGTTGCAGTGCTGTCCTTAAAAATGCATTTTAATTGACATGACCACTTCGGCATGATGCTCAGTCTCTGAAAAGCCACAGCAGCAAACAGAGTGTATAGCCAGATGGTGCATAGCTGGAAGTATCTCTGCTATCCAGAACGCATCTGCAATGATGTCTTTTCTGTCAAGCTAAAACAAAGGCATTCTTAACTCCACATTCCAGATTAATTAAGAATTCCTTGCTGGTTTGAAAAGTACCCTTTAGAAAAAAAATCTACCAAAATAAAAATACCGGTGAGAATTTTGTTTTTTCTTAGTTTACTTATCTTTATTTTTTCTTCCTTCTTCATTAGAACATTCATTCTCTTTTCTCCAAAGAAGAACTAAAAATAAACCAATTTAATTCCACAATGCCTACAGGTACTTTCAGGCTATTGCAATGATTTTGAAAATGATAAACATTCACATTTTGCTTTCTTACTGTTTAGCATTTATCTGTGGGGACTTAGGTAGTTTACAGTGTAATGATCCCTTGCAGAGGTATCTTTAAATTCCAAGGAATCTTTGTTCCTGTAAGCCAAAGAGCAAAATGGTCCACACCCATCTCAAGACTATCCCATAGTTACTTTGCACTGATTACACTAGAAGCATTAAATTTGTTCCAAGAGCACTTATCTTCAAGGAGTAACTTGGCCAATAGTAACAATCACATGTATACAAAATGCCTTATTTTTAAGTACTTGTGGATACTTTAATCTTTACGTGAGGCAGTGCCTAGTTTTTGGGAGGAGGTAAATGCTAATGAGTCATCTGACAGGCATTTAGTCTATCATTTGTCATTTTCTCCAGCAGACTTTGATTTGGGGATAAAACCATGACAGGGAAAACCAGGAATAAATTTCCAAATAAGTTCTCTGAAGTTATTCTGTTAGATGTGGCAGAGAGAAGGGAGATGGTGTGGCACATGATTTCGTTTGGCTTTTGGCTGGTCAGTTGTCGTGCTTCAGATAGAAGAAATATGCTTAGGTTTGAGCTGATAAGTAAAATAACTGTTAAATAACAGTGACTACTAGTCCAGAGGTTGGCAGTCGCTAAATTTCGTTTATGGTGTTTGGATTAGGCCATTGTTGTCCTGCTCCCCCTGAACTCTAGGACTGTATTCTTCATTCACAGCTAAATACTGACCTATAAAGAATCAGATGCTTTTCTATCCCTTCTGAAGTCTCTGAACTGTGGTTAAATATGACTTGCAGCTTCACAAACTGTTAAATAGCTCCTTGATACATTGGCAAGCCAACATATTTTTATTGCTAAAAAAATGAAAATCAACCAAAGAAATTCAAGGAACTTCCAGTCAAAGGCATGGGCTCTCAGCCATCTCTTGTTTGCTGCTCCCTTGAAACATGTACACGAGATTATCCTTATTAGGCAATCTTACGGGTATTTCCAGATCTTTTGAGTATGGTTTTCTTCCTTTTTAACTAGTAGGTCATTATGCAACAACTTCTGCTTCTCCCCTAGGTGGCCAGCTAAGGCAGATTTCACTATGTTTCTGGATACCTGAAAATAATTAGCCATTTGTGAGCTGCGAGGTGGCTTCACATTTTAGAGAGTGAAGCTTCGTTATACGCAATGCACAGGGGAAGTGCTGTTGATGAAAAATAGGTAGGTTATTCCATGATTTTGTCTTTGCAGGCAAAAATAGCGTGATAAATTTATGCCTAGCTCTATCCTGGCACTCATTTCTTACTCCCTCACCAGTTTCCAATCCCGTTAATTGTGATGGTGCAACTACTTGTAAGTTACTTGTAAGTAAACTGGATCACTGAGAAGATTTACGTTAAAAACAATCCCATTTCTGATACTTCTAGTAGTCCAGTGTGCAGGGAGTCCCACAGACAGTTTTATGAAGACAGTGATAGGGGCATAAGTAGCAGGGTGGGAATAAGGAATGAGGTTTGCAGGCAGTGGGAATTCCTTAAGCTGGCTCTGTCACAGAGATGAATGGTGGAAGGGTACCACAGCTAAGCTCACTTGCACCCAGTTGCGTGGAGTTGAATCTCCAGTCCCTTGGCTGTTTGGCTTAGCAAAAGGTTGTGATGGGGAAGAAGAGGTCTTCTGGTGCTCCTTTCTCCAGAGAGGGGTTCAAACCAGTAACAAACATGTTAACCAGAGCATTAACAGCTGAATATGGTCTGTCCCTTGCAGTGTTCAAAGCCTGGCTGGACAGGGCTTTGAACAACCTGGTCTAGTGGGAGGTATCCCTGCCCATGGCAGGGGGGTTGGAACTAGATGATCTTAAGGTCCTTTCCAACCCAAACCATTCCATGACTCTATGATCATCTTCCAACAGATAATTCCTTTTCTGAGTTCTGTTATATGCAAACATAACTGATAGGCTCTTCCCCCACCCCCCCCCTTCAGATGTTTTCATTAAGTTATCTACAAATTTTGCTCAGGCATAGTATTTACTTATCTGTTTCAGTGTAAAGAGCTGGTGCTGCAGCTGACATAAGAATCCCATTGTGTCAAAAACTGGCAAAAAACATAGGTTTAGGTTCTCCCATTATAGATCCAGGAAGCAGCAGTTCTCCAGTTCATGTTCAGTCAGTGCCTCTTTGGCAGGCTTTTTTGCAAGTTATCAGAGTGAGAAACAGAGCAGTTTAGACATACCACATTAATCAGGGAAAAGGGGAAAAAAAATAAAAACACAAAAAACAAGGAAAAGAGAACAAAAAAAAAAGAAAAAAGAAGGGGGAGGGCTTATTTGGGTTTCTTGCATGTTAAATCTAGAAAATCTTTGAGTTACATCCTTTCGTTTTTCCACTGATAAAATCACAAATGAAAATTCATGCTTATATAGGGATTCAATTTCAGAGGAGACAAATCTTTTAAGCTACTCAAAATACAAATAACATACTGAATCCTGAAGCCTTTGGAAAAGGAAAAAACAAAGAGGAGGATATGAGAAGTTGTAAGGATTTGGCTGTTTGTCAGGCTTGAGAAGCATGTTCTTGCAAAAAAGTAGCACTAATACTTTTCTCGTCTTGATATGTACCAAAATCTTCAGCTTGCTTTTCTTGAGTTTTTGGGGTTTTTTTAATAAGGTTTCTGTGGCTTTGCTTGCAAACTACATTGAGCTCAATAACACTGCTATTTTTGTAGTATCTTCGTCTGAAGTATTAGTTTTCCCAGAGCTCGCTCACAGAGGCCTGTGCTTTATTCTGAGAGACATGTAGTAGGTTCAGTCCTGGCCATTTTTCATGTGAAGCCTTATTCAAATGGTAATTGTAAAAAGGCTTTGTAGACTTTGTTCTCAACTCAAAGAGAAAACTTCAGCTGTGGGCAGCTAGGGTACGAAAGAATTTTTGCTGAAAGACTCAGAGGAAACTAAATTGGAAGTTACTATAGCCACTCAAAAGTTAAAGGCATACCTACAGATCAGCTGTGAAACCAATCATGTTATCAATTGGAAATGAATATTAGGAATAAAATATATTACAGTGAAGATGAGGACTTGTGTTCCTTTTTTTCCTAATAAGACACACTATGAAGGAATTAGTTATAATATTTTGAAGAGACCTGTGTGCGAAGTATGCACAGTTGGTTAGCAATTATTGGTATGCATATATGCTACTTAGCACCTGGTTTATAATTTAAGGATAAGTCTTGGCTCTTCAGAATCAGCCTCCCACACTGGACTGTTGGATGCTGCCATGGTTTAAGTCCAGTCAGCCATGTAGCTCGCTCGCTCACTCCCCCTCCCTTCATCCTCCCCCTCCCAGAGGGATGGGGAGGAGAATTGAAGGAATGTAACTCCCACGGGTTGAGATGAGAACAGTCCAGTAACTAAGGTATAACACAAACCACTGCTGCTACCACCAGTAATAATAATGGTAAGGAAATAACAGGGGAAGAGAATACAACTGCTCACCACCCGCCAACCGATACCCAGTCCGACCAAGCAGTGATCTAACCCTTCCAGATAACTGCCCCCAGTTTATATAGCGGGCATGACGTGCTGTGGGATGGAATACCTCTTTGGTCAGTTTGGGTCAGATGTCCTGTCTCTGCTTCCTCCCAGCTTCCCCCCCCCCCCCCCCCCCCGGCAGAGCATGAGGCTCAGAAAGTCCTTGGTCAGAGTAAACATTACTGAGCAGCAACTGAAAACATCGGTGTTATCAGCGCTGTTTCCAGGCTGAAAAACACAGCATTGCACCAGCTACTAAGAAGGAGAAAAATGACTGCTACTGCTGAACCCAGGACAGATGCATGTTCACAAAGTCCTATGTGATATAGCACTTTCATTTTGGACATTTGTGCATTTTTGTATATAAAGATATAATTTGGAAAATTCACAGTCCAAGTAAGGACTTCAACAACTCCAAAAATTTGCAGCTGTTCTAATATTGCATGTTTGTTAAGTTTAACTGTATTTATGTAATTTGACCTATTGGTAGCTCCAGCTAAAACTGGACACTCATTTTGGAAGATACTGTAAACCCAGAGCCTAGCATATAAAACAGACCTCCTGTTACAAACAGAGGTTACAGGGGGAAAAAGTCTCTTGCCTGAGGTCACATTCAGTAGTGAGGCCAAAATCTTGGTTTCTGCTTTACAGCTCCATATCCACTGTGCCACTGAGCTCTCACCTTTAAAAGGTTATTTCACTTATTTAATGTATGTGTACTCATAAAATCATTTAGTTTATAATTGTGTTACTAACCTACCTTTTTATTTTCTGACTAGTTTAGAGTCCTTATCTAGCACCCACTTCTTTTACGGTCATCTCCTTGCACCCCCCCACCCCCCCGCTCTGAAACTGCAGTCACCTCCCATATGCAGATCCCTTTATTTGGAGTTGCAGTGCCCTGCTCTGAGGCAAAGTCCATCTGTGAAAAATTCTTTGTGGGAAGAGGAATTCTTCAAACAGGAACATGCCCATATGTTATCTGTATTCTGCTTCATACGTTAGAACTGTGGAGAATATACAGCAGTTCTCATCACTGAAGATAGAGTCTGGCAAATTCAGTGTGTATATAAGAATACCAACACAGTAACTAAGACACACAGGAAAAGAGCAGGAACAAAAATAATAAATCCTTTGATACTAATTTGTCAAATGTAGTTTACTTCTAATGACTGACAGTAGTTGTCATTATAATGCGTAAGTATACCATGCAGTGCTGCACCTGTGAAAGACTTAACAGCCAACCATTGCCAAGATGTGGGTGTCAATTAAATGCCAGAGGTGTCATTTAAACATTAAATGAGATGTTATTGCTGAGAAATGTAAAGTGAATTGGAAAAGATGTGGTGCCTGTGAGGGGAGCAATGTGAGGGTGTTTTCTTTTATTAAGTTATGCCTCATCCTGGGAAAAAGATTGGAAGTTGCATTCATAGTGTAGTTGCAAAGGAGGTTACATCTGATGTTTTGGCCATGCAGGTATCTTGCATGTGTATTGCTAAAGCTTCTTTAATTCTTTAGTCACGACAGTGCAGGATATTGAGCTTACACTATAAACTGACCGTGTCAGCACAGGCATTGACGCAAACTGAAATTAAATTGTAATAATTCAGCTTTATTCAATTCCTGAAAGCTGCTTTGTAGACACATCGCAGGCTAGCAGGTATTTTGTTTCAGTGCTGTATTAGAAGAAGTGATGCAAATCCACCATTTTCCTGTGTGATACAAGGTGTTTGAGTTCAGGAATCACATACCAGCCTGTAGCAGAAAATACTTTCTTCAAACCTTTCTCAGTTTGTAAAAAATAAAAATCATAGTTTTTCTAGTGTCAATTTTTTTCTTCCCAAATAAATTTTTAATGACAGCCTTAAGTCTTGCCTCTCCTGTGTATTTTGGGGCATGGATAACTAGATAAAAATAAAGCCCAGCAGAGAGCAATTTCAGTAATCTTATATTTAGCTTTAGTGAACAGTATTCCTCAGAAACCACAAACAAGGTATAGTCCGTCGACGAAAAGCTTTCAACAAAGTTAGGCTGTATACTGAAATAATCTTTGAACTAACACCTCTGAAGATGTGCAGAGCAACTTTACAGGCAGAAGTCTACTGAGCCTTGTCCATGGGGTAACGGAGAGCCTGAGCTAACAGTACTGCAGATCATTTATTTTTCATATATTAGAACAATTGCATTTCTTTTAAATCTCACAGAACTAAAAGTTCCCTGCAAATGAGAGCACTCTATGCAGTGTGACAGTTGCATATTTTAAAGCGCATGTATATAGAAACATTTTTATCTGCCTGTGCTTTCCACACACATTCAGGCTCATATGAACACATTATGTGTATGTTTGCATTTGTGCACATATACTGTAGACACAGATAGATACAAAATGAGATCTGTATGCATGATAAATATATCTATATATTTGAAGGGAGAAAAGAATTTATAGGAGGCTGGCCAGATTTAATTTGTCTGCTTGTATTTAGCACTTAAGGGCTTATATACTCAGTTTGCTCAAAAGAGTGAAGAAGTACTCCTTGCTTATGCCTCAAATCAGAAATGCATGAAGTGCAGCTGCAGAGATAATACATTCTCCCCAAAGGCTTTGGCTGAGCAAATTAGGTGTCAATGGGGTGCCTGCGCAGGCAGTACTCTCTCTAATTAGTCTCTTGAGCCTAGTTGGTGGCAGGTATAAGATGATCTAATCAATTGGTCTGTGTCTGATGGTACGTGTAAAAATCCTAGCAGGCAGAGCTGTCTCCCACAGGTCACTCACCTGCACAGCGGGAACGCTCATTTTCATTTTTCATCTCTTCCAGCACATGATGCTGACAGTTGGTTTTAAGAAAATTGAATCCAAAAAATATCTAGTTCATAGGGCATGTAGGTCAAAATAAAGTTGCATTATGGGTATTGGTGATCCAATTAATTAATATTTATAGCAAGGAGTTGCATGTAGATATTATCTGAGTGCAAACAGTATTGATAACATTTGGCTTTCTAAAATGGCTTCTCTAACACAGATAGGAATAAAAGGTGTGGAAAATCACCTGTTAATAGTACACTTTTTTAGAGAGAGAATAAACTGCATGTGGTGTGTGCATATGTGGTGGAGGGAGAAGCAGAACAAATATATTGGTGATAAATACCCCCATGTTTCAGCTCAGAGAGAATACAGTATCTCCAGTTGTCAGCTCGTATTTTCACTTTAAATCTGGCATTGTAGAATGAACACTCTTACAATAACGCTAGATCAGCTGCCACATAAATACACCTGCACTCTGAGTGTGCTTTGCATGCTAAGGACTCTGCGGGAGCACAGCTCCGCCCTATGTAATAATTTATACAAAAATTAAAAGCACCTAGAGGAGGACGCTGATGCTGCCAAAAGGAGCATGTATTGAATTGGTGAGCTGCATTTTTACAGGAAATTACATTCTTCTATTAATTAAAATAAAAACATTTGGGATTTAGTCATCCTCCTCTGCCTCATGTCTTGAGAGCATGATTAATGTTTAAATTACAGGCTTCAGTATCCTTTCCTAGCACCACTGTTACATCAAGAGCTACTGCATTCTGAAGTTGGTGTCTGCCATTTTTAAGGTGGGTTAACACCTTATTTTATCCCACTTGGGGTCTGGGACAAACAGGATGTATACAACAGATGATTTTTCTAGATAACAAACATACAATTGAGTTGCTTGATTTAGATCACTTGATATTTTAAGCACATCATTAACTTGCTTGTAATTACCAGGTTTAGTAGAGATGTCATGAAAACAAAAGTACCTGGACCTGTGGTTAAAAAGTACAAGCTCATTTTTAAAGCAGTCTGTTACATTTCAGATTTTGTTGTTGTTTTTTGTATGTTTGGGCTTTTTTAAGGAGATCTGAAAGAACCCTATTTTGCTCTTGGGAAATCACAAGTTGTAAATATTCCATTTAACAATTTATGCTTTTATAAGCAAAGCTGTGACCAGAGGCCATAAACACAATCTGCCAAGTCACCAGGCAGAACTTGGCTTTGTATGATCAGGAAAATGTATTAGCGAGGATATTTCTAAAGTATATCTTAAAAAATGCAAACATGGAATACTAAGCCATCTGGGAACAGAATGGCAGCACTGTGTGGAGGGCCCTGCCTCCGATCTTGGTTGTGTGAACAACTCACGTTTCAGTTCAAGAGCCTCACTGAAGAAACAATATTTTTTTAATAACAAGAATGGTTCGCAGCAGTCTAAAATTTCATTTTGCTTTATTGTGGATTTTCTGCTGTGGACAAAGAGACACCTTCCCCTTCCTCCAGTCAAGGGAAGCTGTCCATTTGATGTGAGTCTCATCTGCAACAAAAGCAAAGAGAAGGTCTCCTGTCCCACAGCACAGTGATTACCGCACTCCTCTGAGAAGTGGCATATCAGTATTCAGTTTCTTCCTCTTGTCTCAGGATAGGTAGACCGCTGTTCCCCATCACTCCATGAGGGCGCTCTGAGGCCAAAGGAGGGATTTCACCTGTTCACTCCACTTTGAATCAACAAACATTCAGTGAATTAGGGATTCAGATGCGAACCTTATGTATTGTCACTGGGAAACTGCAGCACAGCCCTGGGAGAACTGTGATGCTCACCACCCTTAGAAAGTGTCCTGAGGTCTGCTAATAGAAAGGAAAAGTTCTGTGCAATGTAATTGCAGTTTTTCTCAAATCAGAGCAATCTGGTAACTTCTGCAAAACCCCCATCCAGAGGCTTTTCTATAGCAGGTCATTTTGTCATCCATCTTACACTTCCCCCCTGCGGCTCTAAGAAGATCATCCCTAAAAAAGTGCTTTTGAATTAAGGGAAATGTGGAATTTGGGGAATATTGTCAACAGTGTTTCACCACTGAGTAGTTGTGAATCTCTGTGTGTTCAAAACATTGCTTTTCTTTTTAAGCTCTTGAAGGGTAAACTAATTGGACCTACTCTAATGTATTCATAAAATGGTTTGGGTTAGAAGAGACCTTAAAAAATCATATGGTTCCAACCCCCTGCCTTGGGCAGGGACACCTACTTCACCAGGTTGCTCAAAGGCCCATCCAGCCTGGCCTTGAACACTTCAGAGATGGGGCATCCACAGCTTCTCTGAGCAACTTATTCCAGTGTCTCATCACCCTCATAGTGAAGAACTTCTTCCTAATACACCTTGAACCAAGGTTTACTGCACTTCAGCCAACCTCCCAGACCCTGGGGAAAGTGGGACTTTCATGTGGAATAGACAGTCAACAAAAACTCCAGAGCAGTTTAGGAAACATGCCAAGCAGGACTCTACTTGGTAGGCCAAGCTCCAAGAGGGCTCAAGATACTGACATGCATTGTTAAGAACAGGCTTTTGTTTATCCATTTCAGGTATTCTGGTGCTTAAAGGGCAGAAGAAGAGCTCTCAAAAACAATGACAGGAACCCTGAAAATTATGAAAGTCAGATTTTGTGTTGAGATTAGGCTATTTTGATGAAAGCCACAATTAAAATGTTACACTTGAAACTGCAGTTCAAAACTCATGCCTTGTTTTTCTCCTGCTTTTGAAATGAGGGCTAGACTAGATTCACTGGCACCTGCACACAGGTTGATTTAAATAGTTTTAGGACATGCTAATACAAACCAGTTCCATGCTCAATGAATATTTCAGCATTCTTAAGTGCTAAAATTATTCCATATTTGACTGTTTCCCTGGAACTACATTTAAAAAATGTAGCAGGTCTGTAGTTACAATCCTTGGTCTTGAAAAACTCTGTAAAACAAATAGATTTTGAACTTCAGAAAAGTACAGAATTCTCAGCAAGTCTCACTTTATTACTCGGCATAGCATCTTACTTGGTATTAAGAGTTACATATGTTAATTATAAAATCCTTCCAATGGCTCCAGTCCATTTAGCCTTCACCTGGCTCTTCTTGCAGTTGTTGAATGATTTGTTTTAAAGCAACACTTCCCACACTCTCAGCCTGCCTTCTATTTTGTGTAAATCTCATCACAATACCTTCTTGCAAGTCCCGTTGCTGCTTTGAGCCTATACATACAGGAACAGGACTCAGCAGCAAAGTGAAAGACAGTGTAAGGGAAACTATTGATATAGTGGTTATTTTTAGTATATGAAAGGAGAGGTTTTAGTTAACTGCTTATTAATAGAAAAACACCAAAGTAAAGGTGAATATGTTTAAACTCACCACACCAAGGAGCCCCATAACCTGTCTGTGCCTGCAAGGTTTGCCATATACCCCAAGGTACCTCAAATAACTCTTGGGAAGCAAACTTGAGGAAACCATGAGGCAACATGAACTAGTTGCAAGCATTGCTGTGAAGGTGATCATAAGGGACTCCATGACAAGGGGAGAAAAAAAGACTTACAAATTCCCGAAGCTGTGCCAATGCATAGCAACCTTCCTTTGTTTTCATGTGGTGTTACCACCTTGAGAAGAGCCTATAGTTGGCTATTTATGACTGCCTATAACTCCCATACAAAATGTGAGTGCTGATGGCACCTCCAAAGATTAGCACTTGGAGCAAAGATACATGAGTATGGATTAATATATCATCTCACTTAGGCAATCACCCTGAAAACACTGGTGGCTTAAGTTAATTTTCTTGAGGTACCAGCTTTAAAGTGCTCTGGAAGTCTGTCCTTTGCTCTGAGTTTGTGTCTTCATAACCAGGTTTGGACTAACTTATGTTTTACCAAGTAAAAAATCATTAAGGAATGTGATTTGTGAGGCTTGTTATAATTTATATTGTTTCCTTACAGGATTAAATTTACCAGTTTGGAGGAGGGAAACAAAAACCTAATGAGGAGGCCGACACCAGGAAGGAACCACAGCCTGTTTCCTTTCTTTCTCTATGGTGGATTTCATTCAAAAGAAAATTGAAGCTGGCAAGACCCTGTTTTTTTCCCTGCAATTTATTTAAAACCTTGCACGCATTTGGATACCTTGTGATTTCAAAGAACTATGTGAAGATTAGGCTTTTGCTTACTGATACATGGCATGTACTCTTTCAGTCTTTTGTGTTCGATTTTGTTTGATTTTCCACTGCAGCTCTGCATCTTTGTAAGGATTTTTATGCTTTCACCAGCAATGTCTTAAATACATTAAGACAACACATTTGGTGTTTTCACTTTCTCAGTAATGACTATACAAGAAGAGCCAGTGGTGGCATAAAGGACTGTGTGTTTTCTTTAGGAGTTGTGCATATTTTGCAACCAATGGGAAGATTATTTCTGCTAGAGCAAGCCCAACTTGTCTGATCAACTGACAATTACAGCACTTTGTGACTGTTCCTGACGTATTGTTGGATTATTTCTTTTTTCATTATCCCTCAGACCATTCATATCCATTTTAAAAACATGGCAATAATTGCATGGTTACTGCAGTACTCTGAATTTGGTTACTCTGCTTAGGCTATGTAGCATGCCAGTTTTCAAAATAGGCCTGTGAGAAGAACAAAGCAAAAATGATGACATGGACGCAGCTGACAGATATACAATGAACTCTTCATGGTTTTATTCCCTTCAAGAATATTTCTTTCTTTTATGGGTCTTGGCTAACATCTCTGTGTTTTTCCTTACGCTGTTTACCTTTTGGAATGTTTTCTTGAAAGCGGAGATTATGAAACTGTTCTGGTTAATTCAAGGCAGATACTAAGGTACAGAAAAACTTTCGTTGAATGAGCCATTAAATCTAGCTGTGTTACTTTGCCACATTCAAAGCAAAATGGATGATTCTCCTTTCCCAAACTGTTTGCTGTTCCACACCAAAGCACCATTCAAGTTATTTTCCATAGGTATTCTGAGCTGATTGGAAGGCAATACTAGGAACTGTTGTTAGATAGCTTTTCTGAATGAATCACTCAAATGCAAACTTTGCAAGAAATGTAAGTCGTGTGATTTTAGAAAAGGAAGCCCCTGCTACAATTTGGCTGGGGAGAACATTGTGTTCAGGGGTGTGATAAAATTGCCCTGACCATGTACAATGCTTTGCATTCAGAGAGGGCAGGGTATGGTGCAAAATCCACTGTTGAATCATAGTGCTGCTTGGACAGAAACACTTGCTAGGCAATATTATTCTACACATAAATTTGACATCCTTTTGCTTGCTGGATGCATTGAATTACATTTTTAAGAAGTGTGGTAACACTTTGGTTAGCTTTCAGTGTTTAAAAAGAGGGGGAAAGGATTTGTGCTACTGCCATCTTATTAAACTCCAGCAGTGTTTAATAAGAAAAGAACACCCAATAAGGCAAATCCTTGAATGCACAAGTAGCTTCCAAAGGCCTCTTAATGAACTAGGATACAAGGCTACACTTTCAAAGAGCTGAACTATGGAAATATGCTCAGTACTTGCACAGCCATTGAAAGACAGTTTTCCCCAATGACATCTCTGTTTCAGGATCTGGTAAAAGCCATCTGAAAGCCACTTTCAGTCACAATCCTGTTTAGAACTTACTATAGTTCTTCCCCTGTGTTTATGAGGGGGAAAAAGTGACCACTGAACTCTTGAATTTATCACACACTGAAACTGCCTTAGACATGGTTTGTTTGGGTTTCATGTTTCTTTTTTTTTCTTTGTAAGAGAAAAGTCTTTTATACATTATCTTTGCTACTTAAATCGTGTGCAGTTTGATGATTAAAATTAGCTATTTTTAGAAAACAAAAACTTGCAAAAACCTGAAGAATTTTTGAAAATGTAACAAAGATTGCAATTAAGAATATAAGGGTAGTTTCATAGATGCTTCTACTTTGCAGCTTAAATTGTGGGGCAAAGAACTGCGCTGCTCAACTAAACATCTGAAGGTTTAATATAGAGAGTAATTCCCCAACTCCTCCCATGAGGCTAGCACACTACTATCCACAGTGACTCATGTACAGTGTTTGCTTAAGGTACGTATGTGTGTGTGTATGTGTGCACACACACATGCACGTGAGATTATCTTCTCTGCCCCATTCCCACTTTTAAGCAACCACAGAAATAGTTGGTCCACAAACTCTGCAAACTCAATTGCTTAAAAAAAGTGCATAAATATGTAGGCTCCTAAATAGTAACTTGGTTCTCAGCAGTAGTGAGATTATCTCAGCTATCATTCAGTTAAGGAGTGACCAGGATCTCTTTCTTATGCACCTTGTTCACAGGTGCTCTGACTGCCTGCAGTGTGCTTGTGGGTTTGCTGCTCTCCTGTGGAGTCTCTGGGCCCTGGGGATGTTCTCCCAGCTCCAAGGGGACCCAGGTTCAGCAAGCTGGTGCCATTCACATGAGCACTGCAAATTGTTCTGGAACATCAGCTCTGCTGGGAAACGTCAAGGTTTTTTGAGAAAGTAGAAGGCCCTTTGTCCAGGGAACTGACAGTACAGCCTTATTTCCCTCTTCTTCCTGTCAGCAGAGCCCTTACCTGCATGGTTAGCCCAATTGACACCCATCAGTTAGAACCCCCTGACAGGTAGCCCACCATCTCCAGCACTTGCACAAGTGAGGTTTTCACCATTGCTCTTCTCAGTGTTGCAGAATGGACTGTTTAAACCCCATCAATGCTCTTGAGACATCTTCAGCAAGTATCAGTAGTGTTACCCTCTTTTTCTCTCATCTTTCCCAAATCAGGGGAGAGCAGCCACAGGGCCACAGGTGTAGTAGGAGATGAAAGTGGGAAGGCATGTTCAAACTCTGCATAAGCCCTAATACTAAGTAAAGGGGGAAGGGAAGATAGTGATAGAGATGGTCTGCATGACACAGATATTCCTTGCAAGTTCATATTCACAGAACCTGACTTGACAAGTCAACCAGCTGGAGATGGCTTAGTCCTCTCTCCTTCTGGGTTCAGACCAACTATAATCCACACCCAGCAGGCACCACACCAGTCAGGACACTCCAATAATGCCGACATTATGTTACTGTATGGTATCCTGGATAGGTTGGGTCCTTCTCACTACTGTTTTCAATCAGAACCATTGTTTAGGGTAAGTCGTGAGTACATGCAACGCTGAAGATTCAGTCTGCAGCAGACAGAGGCACAGGGGCATTCACTTTCTCTTTGCTGCACAGGGGTTCTGCACTTCAGACTCCTGATTACAGAAGGTAGGATGAAAATTCCCTGTGGGCCAGTGAGTGATTATGGTGGGCCTTGTGTGCTGTGGGTCAGTGCACGCAACTGAATGTGTAGTCAATGCTCTGATATGCTCATATACAAAATATTCATATGTGAATATTATTGGGTTTGTAATCTTTGTTATATAAAACATTTAGGCTGTACAGACTGGGGAGCAAAATGCAGACACCCCATATAAACAGTTACATTGCATTACTGAGCATAACATTACTCTCCCCTACCAGCATTTAGGTGGAGTGACTGTATGCTACTGCCTTGCATTTTTTCACATAAGCAAAAAATCTAAAAGTAAAGGATGCACTAATAATTCCCATCCCCCAAAACGCATTTCAATGGTGCTGCATACAAAATCCCTGCTTGCCAGCTTCCACATGGATTTTTGTATGGTGCACTAACAGGTATTCTTTTATAACAAATAAAAAGGGGAGAGCTGGTACGTGAAAACAATGCTAATGTAATTAAACATATATATATACTTCAGAAGAACAGCATAGTAAGCAGTACAGTAAAGTGTCGCATTATTTGTTACACCTTGTAATTTGTCTGTATTATGAAAGATGTAATGGTTTGTCAGCTGTAACTGTTGTTTTCTTGTAACATCATATTGAATAAAGTGTAGCAGAATCTCTTTTCTCCTTCATATATGTGATCTACACCTAACCCAGGGAATAAAGCCTTTCTGTTACTTTTTGCTCTCCAAAAAATGAACACAGAAATGGTTGTAAACAACAGATTTTTTAAGGAATTAAAAGTACTTAGAAGTAGGCAAGCACTAGACAGTAATAAGTTGAAAAGATTAGGCACTGATTCAGTCAAACACATGAGCTTAATCAGAACTACAAGGCAGTGCTGACTACACAGGGCAAGATTCTTCGCATTTCTGTCTGTAATAGTTAGAAAGTTAATTATTTGGTATTTCTTTCCATTTTGTTATGTGTGGCAAGGGACCTATTTACACTACAGTGGGATTTAATTGAAGTAGCGGAAGGGCCAGTTTTCTGAGGAAATACAAGGTCTGATTTGAATCTATCATAATGTGGAGAATAAACTCAGGCTTATTGCAACTTCTCTTGAAATAAAAACCTGATAACTCTGCTAGAAAATCAGGCAAAACATATGATAGGCATTTTTCACAACTTTGATATGGGAGTGTGATTTACATCTGTCCATACTAGGTTATTTATCTCAATCTGTATGTGGTGCTATTCTTCACCTGCTCATTTCTTCGCACATTACAGCATTAGACACAAATGCTCACTCACACTGAATATAATCAATATGCACCTTCAGTATTTTCTCCTCCTTTCCATTGCTTCTAGCTTTTTTGTTACTGACATCTTGCTAGAACCTATATTTAGACAATGAAAGTAAAATCAGTTGCACAATTGCACAGACTTAGTTCATATATTTGGCTGAAATGTCAGAATATGCTGATTCAGCAAATGCAGGAGTTTATAGGGGTCTGACAATTCTGACATAATTTTGGTCTGCCATAGGGGATGGCTGTAGAGCAAGTGCTCGTACTCTCTAGGCCAATGGGGAAGCCACTGTCCTAGAACATGGATAATGGAGGACTGAAATTCCTAGTCTTGGCTCCAGCTGATCAGGAGTAAATGAAGATAAAATGGTCTTCCTCTTAGCTACGACAATATAGGCTTGAATGTGGGCCTTCAGTGTCCCAGGTTTTATCTAGTAGAATAATGTTCCTGCCCAGTTCTGATGGTAAATCTCTTCAGGAGGAGTATCTCTACTTTTTATCTGGAAGGTTGCCACAAAATGACATCAGCTGCACCCAGAGGGCACTGCACAAAAACAAACCAAGAAAACACATGCATGTTCATCTGTTTCTATTTTAGCTGTGGTTCTCACTGGCTAAGCTAAATTTATGAAGGTGTTGTCTTTTCATAGTCTAGATGAATAATTTGCGCTTTCAGCTAAGTATTTGATTTGTTCAGTATTCCTGACTCACTACCTGTGTGGCAACTTTTACCTGCAGATCTTTCAGATATACATGAGAACCAAGAATTATTACCTAAAAAGGTTTGTATGTTTGAGCACCGGGTACCAGGAAGCACATCCAGAGTGAGCTTTTAATTATGTAGTATAATCGTTAAAGCCGTCTCCTGACCCCCTTGGCTGCACTCCTAGCCTGTTTAGCCCCAAGGTTTTCTTCCTAAACTAGCCTGGCTGCTACAGCAAAGCAAGAGATACACATAAGTAGAATAGCAGCCACCCCTCCCCCAAGAAAAGAAAAACCAGAGGGAAAGTGTTGGAGCAACCTCGTGCCACTAGGTTAACACACACGGTTTCTCAATAATGCCTCTCCTTGTAAACCTCTGCAAAGTAAACCCTACAGCAGCAGAAGGGCTTGCTGCTACCAGTGGGGGGTGGTGTTATGGACATTAGATTTGAGAAGCTTATATAGCACATGGGTGAGGATAAAGGGATACAAATCAGAGAAAAAAAAACCCTGAAGAGATTAAAAAAAAAAAAAAAATCCGGGGGCAAGTATTTACTGTTCATTCCCCCTGTGAGTGGTGTTCTATATTGTCTGCAGTGAGTCATGCTGAGAGCGAGCCAGGCACAATAATAGCTGAGAGCAGTCCTGTAGCCCCTTCGTTATTGCCTGTGCCGGCTGATACTGAGTTGAGTTGGGCAAAATAAAGTGATTCCAAAAATGTTCTTGGTTCTTTTTTTCGTCTCTTTTATCCTGTTTCCCAAAGGGCTCAGTAGTGATTGTTGGGGCTGTACTACCTAAACTAAAATCAAACATGTCTTGAAAATAATTTTCCAAAGACCGGTATGGCAATTCACAGAAAAGACGTAACAGCTTTAAGTGTTATACAGCAAGATACTGCAGTGCTACATACCCTAGTAAAGGCTCAAAGCCTAAGGAGATTTATGGTATCATAGGAACATGCCAACCTCACCTTTCACAAGGAATTAGAACTACACCATAGGTTTCAAAAGGGGAGGTGTTCATCTGACAATAAAGCTCATTACAATAGTTTGCCCCCAGCTTCCACCTGAGGAGCTCAGAGATATTCCTGCATTAATGAAATGAGCTGTACACACAGCCCTGGGATATACTGGATAGATGTAATGATCCATATTTTGTAGAACAAAAGAAGAAAACCCAACTCACCCCAAAAACCAAGGCACAGATTCAGTTCTCTATTTGCAAAGCTTTGCTACGAGCACAAGCACCCAGCCGAGTATTTCACTTGGTGTTTGGTAAAGACTGAGCATTCAAGGTACTTTTTTAGAGCAGTTTATCACAACAACAACAAAGTGTAATTTCTGTGTTGAAAACAAGTCACCTTTCACTGTATAGATAGATGGAAAGATAACAATGTATTACATGACAAAGTGCTGTGGTCCAGTAGGACTGCAATCTGTTCACTGACCAGATGCCCAGTATTATGTCAGCTTGGAACAGGAAGAATTGCATGTACACCACGCTGGCTTTGCTGGAAAATACTGTAAACATGAACTGCCACTTGGCTCTATCAAGAGACACAGATATAACTACCAAACCCTTGAGACCATCTCAGATGTTCTATAATCCCCCGGTTTTTTTTTTTTCCTCACAACACACAATAAAGACAGCAAAGCAGAAGTGATTTCCTGCTTGGGAGGTAGTGCCCTACAGAAATATCCCTTTTCATATAGGTGGTTAACATTTTATAGATACTTCTCTCCCAGCATGCTGTTCTGGCCCATTACACGTAACAAATGCAAACCACTACAGCCCTAACATGCCCTTTTCACATATATTGCTGGCTGCTACAAGTGTTCATCTATCTGCTGAGCACTCAGAAAGCAGCCCAGCACAGTGTATTTTGGAACACAACTACTTCTTTCGTGGGGACATGAATCACAGAAGAGCTGCACTTCTGGTCTCCCACACCCACTAGGTGCTCTCCAGAAATGCCTGTTTACATCTGGGCAGTGTCCGTGTTTTCACTGCTGGCTGTTTAGCTTGTGCTCATGCATGTTGAGTGACTAACCTGGAATAGCAGGAACCTGTAATTCTGGGAGCAGCTCCATTAGTGGTCAGAGGTACCCTGCTCTTCTGCCAGTCCAGAGACAGCAAGTGAGCTCTGTTTGGACAAGTGAGGTTTGGCTGCTCTGTAGCTCCAGCTGCTATCGGAGCATCAGGACTGGAGATGGAAGAAGCAGGAGAGAGGCACAAGACAGAGATATGTGTGCAGTCTGACGGCAAGGCCATGAACCTGGCAGTGGTTAGGAAATGGTCATGGGCAAGTTCCGTTGTTTAAGAAATCTCCCCTATGTTCACTCTAGCTAGCTAGCTGGGCCCTTCGTTTATAACCCCACACAATCAGAAAGGAACAGTTAGATATCCTCCCAAACCCCTTCCCCAAGCAATCGTAATTTAGATTTAGGACAATTGATTGATCAAAGGAAAGAGGAGAGTCCCAAACGGTTTCGATGAGCCCTTGTAAGTCCCTAAATA
Organism: Myiopsitta monachus; assembly: GCA_017639245.1. NCBI lineage: Eukaryota > Metazoa > Chordata > Aves > Psittaciformes > Psittacidae > Myiopsitta > Myiopsitta monachus. The sequence continues at coordinate 31,960,605 of CM029919.1, forward strand.
TGAGGAAGTGTGCTATGCACTCACCACCTGTAAAAACATGGAACTTTGAACACCCAGTGTGTTTCTGCAGCGTTGGTGTCGTGGTTTAAGTCTCTAAAACTCACGAAAGTCTCTCACTCACTCACTCCCCCTCTTTCTTCCCCCAGTCCCGGGGGGGTGGGGAGGAGAATCAAAAGAATGCAACTCGCACAGGTTGAGATAAGAACAGTTTAGTAACTAAAGTATAACACAAATCACTGCTGCTACCACCAGTAATAATAATGACAGGAGAAGTACAAAGAAAGAGAATACAACTGCTCACCAAGCCCGACCCAGCCAGTGCACCCCCCCAGCAGCGAAACCCCCAGTACCAAAAACCTGATCATGCCGTGCACCCCCAGTCCACCACCACACCCTTCTGGGTCTCTGCCCTCCCATTTCACATCCTGGACATGACGTGCTGTGGTATGGAATAACCTCTTTGGTCAGTTTGGGTCAGGTGTCCTGTCTCTGCTTCCTCCCGGCTCCCCCTCCTCCCCGGCACAGCCCGAGACTCAGAAAGTCCTTGGCCAGACAAAACACTGGTGTTATCAGCACAGCTCCAAGGCCCAAAAATCAAAAACACAGTGCTGCACCAGCTACCAAGAAGGAGAAAAATGACTGCTGCTGCTGAACCCATGACAGTTGGCCAGCAGGGTTTCCTACGCCAGGGCTGCCAAAGTAAACACCATCCAGTCTTTGGGAGAGAAGGCTTGTGACAAACCCCTGTTTGGCAGCAGTGCCAGGTAGGATGGAGAAGACGCCACCTTAACCAACAGAATAAGGGAACCAGGGCCTGGAAGTTACATGAGCTCTTACTGGAGCCCTGATGACAACCTGGAGATGAAACAGCTTTGCCCGCTGCCATCAAGACTTGGCTGCTCCTTATTATTGCTGCATTAGTCACTGTCCATAACCCGAAACATCAGTGGCTCACACTGTGTTCTCCTATCACCTGACAGGACTGTGTCAAGCACACAGTAACTTCATGGCGAAAAACCCCCAGTGCCCTTCAGAATACTGAGCCTGATGAGTTCCCACAGCTGTAACTCGGGCTTGCTGAGCTGCTTTGCAGCAAAGTATTTTGACTGCAGGAATCTGTCTAGTAGGAGAACATGCCAGGAACGAACAAGGAGCACATTTACCTTCACTGGCCTTGCTGAACACCACTTCAGATGCACCATTTTGCACAAACACGCTTTTCGCAGGAGCTCCCCTGGCGCAGGCCCAGAGGCTTGGCCACAGGCACCGTGCTTCTTGCCGCGTGCAAAGCAGGGCCGAGGGTAAAGAAGGGACCTTAACGTGAAGCCCCGTTCACGCGGTGCCCGAGGACAGCGTTACCGCAAACAGCGAGGCCCCGACAGGGCCCCGCCGGCCGCCCGGTCCCGAGTGAGCGGCGGGGCGGCACCACCGCCGTTCGCCAGAGGGCGCCATGGGCCGGGGCGGCCCGCTCATGGCTCGGGACCCGAGGCCGCCGGGGCCACGAGGAGAGCTTGGCGCCAACGTGAGGGGAAGTAACACCCGGGTATCCGCTGCCGAGCGGGAGGAGGGCTTTAAACCCAGGGTGAAGCAGGGTGCGGGCTGCCGCTGGGTTTGGCACGGTGGAGCCCCGCTGTTGCTGTGAGATCAGGCGGGTTTGGAAGGTTCGAGCGGCTTAAATGGCACAGTGAATAGAGGTTGATGTGCCTTTTAGCAGTGGCTCCGGGCTGGCATGGGACGGCGCAGTGCTGCCGGGCGGGGGGGTGCTGGATGTCGTTCGCTGAGAGAAGCCAGGCCGTTTGCTCCACTGGGGAGGTCCTCTTCCCCAGAGCTCATCCTTGGGGCCTCTCGACCGGGGAGCACAGCCTGGCTGCCAACGCCAGCTGCTGCCAGCTGTATCCCACCACTACTGATGGCTATGGGGCACGCTAACCCAGCCTCTCCTCCACATCCATCCAGACGCTGTCACCTGCCAGTGACAACTCAATACCCTTTGAGGGCACATTGCTATGTCCCAGCTGTGTGTGTGCAACACCTCGAGACCTGTTTATTGCCTTGGATACCCCATCTGCCCACAGATGAATCCATGCAGCAGCCAGTGCAGTAATGGGGGCTGGTGCTGGTGTGTGAAAATACCTGAAGATGGAATTGAACTTCATGCCATCTGTAAAACACAGTATCAAACTCACACTTGCCCCAGACCCTAATCTTTTATTAATTTCTTCTATACAGGGAAGAAAAAAATGCAACCAAGTTCTTTTAAAGATATCTCTGGAGCCTGAGCTGGAGAAATGGCCTTAGGTGCATTTTCTTCTTTTTAACTTGGACATTTACTGCAAAGAGAGGGAAGGTGCTGTTTAATCCCTCTTCTTGTGATCCTCAGTCTCTACCTGGTTTGTTTTCCCCACATATGATCTCCTTTGTTCTCTAGTAGTAGTCACCTAAACAAGTGATTAGCAGATGAAGGATCAGCCTTGCAGTGCTCATAGCTGCAGGATGCAATGCAAGGGGGAAAAATGAAGAAACCCACACTGGGTAAAATAACATGGCTCCCAGCACTATATTGTCCCAACAGAGAAACTGGTGTTGTAGCAGCACACACTTTCCTTTTGAGGTGCCCCTCAGCTCTTCCCCGAATCATCCAGACTTCCCCACACCTTCTTTCAATTAGATTGCTTTTCTTAACTTGATTTGGGAGTGTTTAATTAGAGCTGGTTGGAAGTTCTCCCCAACAAAGCAAGGTTATTCAGCAGCTTTGGAAATCACTGATTTATCAGGAGAGGAAGACTTACCTTCCAATTAACTTCCTTCACCTGTGGGTTGTCAGAGCTCAGGTTTCTCAGCTCAGTGATGGGTTTCCATCCAACTGTCTGTGGGGCTGGAGACCTCAGGGATTCTTGTTTCTTCTCCACAGAGCTGAAAGCCAGTGCAGTCCTCTGGTGTGTGCAGCTGTAGGGCAGTGCAGCTGCCAAAATGACTATTTGGGTTTCAGATATTTATGTCATGAAACTGTCCAAACTGCTATCCCCAGATATTTCAGTATTTTACAATTTTGACACAGTATTTCCATGAACACATTCATGGGTTTGCTTTTAGTTCTGAATTAAGGGTTTCTAGAAAACATTTCCTCATCAAAGAATGTATTACTGATCATCATTAGCAATGAAACCTACCAAAAGCAGATAACAAGCTTCACTGGTTGGAGGAGACACTGGGTAAATTCAGACTACAACTAAGATGTATTCTTTCTAAAGAAAATAATGACTTCATAGACAATCTTACCACTTATGTAAGAGGGGTCTGGTTTTAATCCAGTTTGATATCAGTTGGAATCCTGGCAATCCTGAAGTAAATGAATATTCTTTTTTTACCTTTGATTCCAGTAGCATTAGAACTTTATCTGGGATGGCTTTCTGAGATACACACAGCAGTTTAAACACAAAATGGAGTTGAGGCTAGATTCCACTTTGTGCGTGTGGATGGTTTTTGCAAGCAAGAAGTCAGCCTTGATAGCCTTATAATTTGTAAATTATGTAAGAGGTTGCAAAGGCCACGTGGTTCATCGGTGGAGAAGTTTAGATTTTTGTTGTGTTTTAACACATTTCCAGATGTTAATGGTACCATTGCTTCACAGTCCTCTTTTTTACCTTTACGTGATGACAGGTGTGTTTGGGTTCGGACTTTTTTGTCTGCTATGAACACAAATATATGTGTTTCTGGGAAAAAGGAATGTGATTGTCTAAGCAATGCAGTTCAGGAAAAGGAAGCCAAGCTCTTTCCTCTGCCCAGTATAACATCATTTGAAACAGCACACTATCTCAAGATCTTCTGAGGACAGAAACTGCATCCTAGTAGAAAGACTGAAATCTTAATTTCCAATAGCAAAATGGTCCCATTTGCAGTCTTGGAAAAAATCAACAGTTATTAGGCTTAAAACCTATTCTCCTTACAGCAGTAAATGCTATCTATCTATTGTAGCCTCAGTACACAGGAAAGCTTGTGTTTCTGCCAGCTGCAGAAGGACATTATTTAATAAAAACATATCTCCATTATGTTAATTGTTCCTCTAAGAAACCTTTAACTGAAAAGACATTGAAGTAGAATGGAGAGGTTAAAGTGAGGTAATTCACATTTTACTTTGTTTGTACTCAAAATTGGTTGCAGCCTTTGCTTTCTGCTGTGATTTGTCATCAGCATTCCCACTATTCTGAAAAATTGATTTGATTTCTAAGATCATACAGGAGATGCATATAGACAGATCTCACCTCCCCCTCTCTGAGGGCAATTCATGCAAAATAAGTTTAGGGGCTCTGGGACTTAAAGTTTACTGACTTTCGTCAGTGGGAACTGGAGTGCCACTTTGCACATCCTGAACATTGTGAATTACCTGCCTTAAGGGGGATTGTTAGCATATGAATCAAAAGTGGCTGACTAATGTAGAACATCTCAAACAAAAGGATTAGTCAATAGCTCACATGCACCAAGATGCATTTTGAGTCAACTGAAGTTAAATTAGGTGCTTTTTAGTCTAATACTGTTCTTAAGTATAAAATTGAGCAATGACTGAAAATAGGAAGGTGTGGGTACCCTCATTTTGCTACAGAGAAGATGCCACCTCTTTATTTTCTCTTTAAAAGCAGACTACATTCTTTACCCGTGGTAATGGTACTTGCTCAGTCATATGTGCTTCAGTCATAAAGGGAGAGCACTGTATTCCTTCATACCACAAAGTCCATAGTGATTCTCCTTTGATTATGTGCACAACACTCTGGGGAATGAGATGATTATGCACACATTTATATATATATATATATATTATATATATATATATATATAAAGGTTTTTTCAGATGCTCCAGAGTTACTTTCTGCTCCTACTAAGAAACCTTTGCAGCAGCAGCCTCAGTGTGATGTTTGTCCTTGAGAATCCTGCTACAAAGACATGATGCCTGAGCTCAGCTCCAGTTGTCTGGGATGTGGGATCCTGCAAACGTGTCTCATCACTTCCAGACTTTCAGGGAAGGTTTAAAGCATCAGTAAGCTAAACTATATTCCACTTGGTGACAAATAGAGAAGACTGATTCCATCTGGTGCAAGGAATTAAAACCAGGCAGGTCTACAGGGTGCCTCCTGCTGAGGCCTCGCCTGGTGCACTGAATCTGCTCGGTTTGCTGAATTCTCCCTTTGGGTGTAAAGGTGATGTGTGGCCTAACATACTGTCTCACTCCCTCTCCAAACCATGAGATGGAGGAGACCAAGAGAAACAGATGAAGTCAATTGTTTTAGGCCAATTCTGATCCTGCTGAAATGGGAGCTTAATTCAGTGGGATCAGAATTTGGCCATTAGACGAATATTCACAAAACTGAGGGGAGATCCCATTTCAGCCCTGATGGTGCGAACTTTCCGTCTTCCAGTGGGAGACTCCAACTGCTCAGTAATCCCCAGGTTTTCCTCTCAGAAAAATGGCCCAGATTCCAGACTGCAGGGCTGGCTGCCCAAGCCAGTGAAACTCCTGTGGTGGACACTGCCTGAGAAAATAGCTCTGCTGGATTCAGGGCTGCTGGTCAGTTCATATGCCATGGGATGGGACAGGAAACAGCAGAAGATGTGGTGGTGAGCACTGCCTCTTGCCCCTCCTCTGCCACCAGCCCAGCTCTGCTCCCCATTTTCTCAGAGGTGTGGAGCTGCTGACCACTTGAAGGCACTTGTACTTGGAGTGAAGAAAATTCACTGTGGCAGCTATAGAGGATAGAGGGGAACCTCTCTCTTGAATGCTGATATGTCCAAACTCACTCTGCTCATGAACATTACCTGGGTAAGAAAAAAGGTGAGGATATGGTATGGGCTGCTGCCTAGGACACTCGTCTGAATTTTCTATCTCTGCTTCCAAGCATCTTCAAAGGGAAAAAATTGAAGTTGCCCAACCCAGAATCAATATCACTGTGAAAGAGGTAGGAGGCCCATGATTTTAAGACCTAGCTTTAAATCATATGGGAAAAGGAGTGGATATTTGCCTCCAGACTCAAAAAACTTAGTTGGTATGGCATAAGGATGCTCTTTTCCCGTTTTCTGTTATTTCAGAATTTGCTTTCAAGCCAGCCTGTAAGTCTTACCTGAAAAGTCAAAGCAAAAAACTATTGCAAACACACCAAAAGAATCCCTTCCACATTTTATTTTAGGTGAAACTGTTGAGTAAATTTGACTTGACATTACAGGTGTTTGCATTTTCTGTGACCAAGTACTTCCTTACACACACTCTGTGCTCAGCTCTAGCTTGGGCTTTGCTGTTAGCTCACCTTCCTTGTATTCTGCTTTGGGGGCATCTACGGTACCTGCTCGGTCACTGAGCTGCAGCCTCCACCGAAAGGACAGGAGGAGGTGATTGCTTTGTGGTTGCACAGACTTTTCCAGCAAACTCGTTTCCATGATAAATACCTGAGGTGCTAAATAAATACGGCTTCAGTCATCCTTCCAAATTCATCATCAAACAACTGTTGCCTATATATGTACTACCCTGGCAGACCTTTCTTTCTCTCTGTAATCTGTGGAAAATGTACAAATTGATCTCTCAGTTGTGTTGCTAAATGCCACAGCCACTTTGCTTTGTTTTCACTGGGAGAGTGTAAATGTGTTTTTGGCAGATTTGATTTCTGGGCAGCTCCTGGCTGCAAATACTATCATCACCATTGATTTCCCTGATGGCCTGTCACAGGCAAGCCATCCTGTGATCGAATGGCAGCCTGCAACTGTCAATATCTATTACTGGGCTTCTTAGCTGCTGTGCACTGCTCTTCAGCGCACTGAAAGTAGAGGTGGTTCAGAGGGAGATCTTCATCTTCAAACTGTAGGGCTTGTGGGTGCAGACCCTGGGGACAGTTTTGAGCCACAAAGCAATGAAACCGTAATGTTCACTTGTACCCTGGCACTCCCCACCCCCACTGAGATCTCATGTTTTGCTGGAAGATTTTTATGTGTAAACCTGGGATGTCCTGTGGCTCCCCTTCCTCTTCTCTCCTGCCAACTTGGCTTCTTATTAAAGCTCCTGCTGAAAGTGTGAATTTAGCTGGAGGAGGGTCCATCTCCTTTTCCAAATTGCTATAGGCTGTACATCTCAAAGCACAAGAGGGGTGGGTGATTTGGTCCCTGCACTCTTCCAACAGCTACAGGGAACCACAGGAGGTGTTTCCAGCTCTGCTGCCTGCACTCTTCATCAGACAAATGAGCAGGTTTTCTGCCCTACTCCTGATGCTGTTTCTTTGTCCAAACCACCACATGTAGACTCTCCTTTTGTCATCATCTGTTGTTAGCTCTTTGACTGTAGGTTGCCCTGAAAGTGAAGTGGCAGCTTCTGTGCGTGTGGTCACTTTGCCACACAGAGACGCACAGCAGGGCAGCTCTGCTCCCATGAATGCCCCCAAAAATTCAGCTGTCGCTGCATGTGTCTCTTAGGAGACCGACCCCATGTCCGTGCTGTGGGGCTTGGGAACACTTAATACCTTCCAGTGCTTAGTCTGGCCATGGCTGAATTCTGCTTCATCAAAATGGCCTTAAGTTTCGGCAAAAAAGCCCTCCAGCCCAGTACCAAGTCCTCCAGTCCTTCAATCCCATACCCAGTACCCAATGCCTGAGGAAAGGTATGTGAATGAAGAAAATCCACAGCAGTTATCTCCTTTAAGTAGCCTCCTAGTTCTCATCAGTGTCCAGCTAAAGTACATCCTGAGCTGGAGGTGGGGGCCTGTCAGGGGATGGTGGATGCTGTTTTACTGCCCCATGATATAGCAGTCTGGGCAAAACGGCCAGAAGGAGCCAAGCAAACCAACTAGAGCATGCCTGTCCTTCAGTGACAAAGCCATGCCTAGCCCTGCTGAAAGCACTTGAACACTATAGAATGACAGAATCATAAAATAGAGTTGGAAAGGGCCTTAAGATCATCTAGTTCCAAAGCCGCTGCCATGGGCAGAGACACCTTCCACTAAACCATGACACCCAAGGCTATGTACAACCCGGCCTTGAACACTGCCAGTGATGGAGCATTCACAGCTTCCCTGGGCAACCCATTCCAGTGCCTCACCACCCTCACAGTAAAGAATTTCTTCCTCACATCCAATCTAAACTTTCCCTGTTTAAGTTTGAACCCATTACCCCTTGTCCTATCACTACAGTCCCTCAAGAAGAGTCCCTCCCCAGCATCCCTATAGGCCCCCTTCTGATACTGGAAGGCTGCTATGAGGTCTCCACGCAGCCTTCTCTTCTCCAGGCTCAACAGCCCCAACTTGCTCAGCCTGTCTTCATACGGGAAGTGCTCCAGTCCCCTGATCATCCTCGTGGCTCTCCTCTGGACTTGTTCCATCAGTTCCATGTCCTTTTCATGTTGAGGACACCAGAACTGCACACAATACTCCAAGTGAGGTCTCATGAGAGCAGAGGGGCAGAATCCCCTCCCTCGACCTGCTGGTCACACTGCTTTTGATGCAGCCCAGGATACTGTTTGCTTTCTGGGCTGCAAGCTCACACAGCTGGCTCATGTTTATCTTCTCATTGACCAACACCCCCAAGTCCTTCTGCGCAGGGCTGCTCTGAATCTCTTCTCTTCCCAACCTGTAGTTGTGCCTGGGATTGCTCTGACCCAGGTGTAGGACCTTGCACTTGGCATGGTATCTCCTCCTTGTTCTTTACATCCAGGTATCTGAATGGTAGAAGCTGGTTCCTGTGCAGTGTAGTGCTGTGCTCTTGAAACAAATCTGGAACTGTTCCTCATATTTATTAGATCATGTTTAATTTGGGAGACTAGTGAGAGTTTTTGTGTGCTCTTCAGTTGCTTTCCTCCAACAGCTTCCATCTGTGTGTATGAACTCTAGTTCATGCTTTTCCAGGCTGTAGTACACATGTGCCTCTTCACATTGTGCCATCACTGGATATACTTAATGAGCAGATTCTTTCTGTTGGCTTGTGCTGGATATTTCTAATTGCCAAAGTCTCTTCTTAGTGGTCTTTAATTATCTTTTATATGGTCACAGTGTAGATCAGACAAATCTATATATCACACTGTAGACAGGGGATCAGGCTGGAAATCACGCAAAGATGCAAACGTGCTGAGGGGAAAATGAACTGTTGCTCTTGTGTATTTGAACTCTGATTCTGTATGCTGATATGCCTGTCATCCTGTGTCACAGGTCTTCATGTCAGGAATATTTCTAAATCCCACAGGCCTGCTTCTCTGTTTTGCTCTCTCCATTGCAAAAGCAAGAATAGGGTTGCTATAGTTAGCCCCATGCTGTATAAATAAAACTGGGAAAATAGAAGCCTTATGTTTTTAAATACTCGCATGTATCTCTGTCATAACAATGATTTTTGTAGAGTCAAAAGGATCTTCCTTTTTTCCAGCTGCTGTGTTAGCTTTAACCTCTATTTATAAGTTGAGTTTTGAATTACCCTGTTTGTGAGCCTACTGCTTCAGTAGTGCCCAAATAATTGTTAATCATCTGAGCATTTCTAACAGAGGGTTACACTAGAATAAGGTATTTTCTCTTCATTCTCTGCTGCTTTCCCACCCTCCATTTCTTTAGAAAACCACTGTCCTCCCTGTGGTATTGCCTACAACTCTGCATCACCCTTTTGCATCTTGTTTTCCAAAGAGTCAGGTTAGAAAAATCCTTCTCTAGCAGCAACTGAACTTTGAAATACTCAGTTATGCTGCACTGTATCTCCCCACTGTGATTCATTCCACTCTAAAGCAAGAGCAAACCCACTGAGATGGCTCATTCTGGCTGGGCTTGGGGTTATTGAGATCCTCAGGAGTGATAACTTTCTTATGCACAGGCCCTGGACCTCTGGTGAATGTGCAAACCTACTCCGCACCTCTAGTGCTGTGGGTAGAGAGTAACCCTGAGCTGTTTTTACAATAAGTCTAGTGCTGGAACTTGCAGCCCAGGGCTGGAAATGCACAGGGGAGGTGTGTGTAACCCTCGTTGGGCTTTATCACTCGGCTGAAATTTTCAGCAAGATGGAGAAGTGGCAAAATCAATCTACCAGCTGTGGAATTCCTGTTGAGGATGAGATACGTTGAATCCCCATCACTGGAGAGATGAAGGAACTGGTGAGCATCTGTGTATAAACTAGATATATTACAACCTGCTTAGCACAGCTGATTTCTTGAGAGCCCTTCCAGCCCTGTTCTCTGTGATTGTATCTGGGAAAGCAGCCACTTGTTTAAACTATGCAAGGAAGGGTATGGGGAACATTAAGAGGCATGGCTGCTGCTTGAGATGTTTCACACTTAAAAACCTCAGTGAACTCAAAAAAACCCCAACCCAACAGACAAACAAAAAATATGTCCCATAAAGCAGGAGCATGCACTTTAGAGATGAGTCCAAACGCCACAATCTGGCTTTCAAAGCAGAGTACTAGCTCTACTCATCCTTTGCTTGGATGAAGATACTGCTTGTGAAATTGTAGCAAGGATCAGCAGCCAAAATATGTAGGTGTTTGTGCTTAGGATTTTAACTCTAACCTATCAGTACTGATTGTGTTTACAGATTCTTTATTAATTTTACAGAAAAGAGGAACAGAGCATAGCACACTCTTCCAAACACACACACTCTTGTTATAAAAGCAAATTATGGGAAGATATTTCTGCTTTGGCTTGATTTACCAAAATGAGAATTTCATTTTAAGTATTATGGACACTTGTGTATTTTGTGCTGGTTTGGATTCATTTTCCTGGTTGCCATTCATTTCATGACATTTCCTGGGACTCGAGACACAGCCAGACAGATCTGCTGAACACATGAATACTAAGGAAGTGGTTTCCCTAGTAACAATAACCACGTAACAGCTCACACAACTTCCTGCCCTTCCTTACGGGATTTGTTTGTTTGTGTGTTTCTTAGTGGGTCAGATAGAGGAGACACCAAAATTGGAGCTGGCTAAAAGGCATCCAGGATCAGCTTACTGGAAGTGGGAAGAGTAGAAAAAACGACTGCTGCATTTGCAAGTAGTGTTATTACAGAGTTTGGCTTTGTTTGGTTCACGGGAGTAATCCAGGGGCATGCTCGTGGCTGCCTCAGAGCATGACTGAACAGACTCTAGTACAATTCAGATTCTTATTTCGGAACAGTTCTTACAGATGTTTTTTTTTTTTCCCTTACAAATGAAACTATTGTCATAATGGATTAAGTGCAGCTTTGAGACAGAAATCGAATTAATGCAAAGCAGAGCAGGGGAATAAATATATACATTAAGTATGCAATCTCAGTGCAGGATGTCTTGCTAGTACTTCAGAGAAGGTGAATGAAGTGGCATTTGGGAACGTGGATGGATGTGCTTCTGGGTTCAGGCTACTAGCAGCAGTTGTCTGGCTGGCATGTTTTTGCTGTGGAAGAGAGGAGATTCATTCTCTAATGCATTGCAAAGTACCCCCCAAAGAAAATAGCTATACTGCTCTTCAGGTAGGGGATCCTGGTAGGCATGTTACATATTAAATTCGGTTATCTTTGTAGTCTTCTAATCAGCCAGTCTATTTGCAGCTCACTTGAAGCCAGGTGAAACAATTTGCGGTACTAATCCCAGATATGAAATCTGCTTCTTCACTCATTGAAAAGCTGAATTCCTGGATTTCATTAGCCTTTTTTCACGTGTGTATATTAAATGTTGTGACCACTTTTGTGTCATTTTCTTATACTAAAAAGGCACTTTTGCTGAAAAATAAAGATTAGCATTACCTGTCAGCTGTCTGTAAAGCTGTGTCTTACTTAAGATGGGTCTTTTCCTAAGCAAGCTGAAATGATTTTATCTAGTGCTAGAAGAAAAACTGATAAGGGCCAAACTGCAATCAGCTGCGAGTTTACTGTTAAGATAATAACATGAACAGACGCTGTGCAGAGATCAGCCGTCCTTTGTTTTTTCAAGGTCTTTGACCACAATGAAATCAGTGACATTATCTCAAAGCTGACACATGTAATTCTAGTCATACAGATATTTACTGCTAAAAATTATAAGCTTGATCCTGAAAGATGCTAAATACACCCATCTTTGCTTCTTCTAATGGCAGTTCTGGGTGTTCAGTAGCCTCTGGATAAAACCAAGATCGTCTCAGCAAATCACAGTGAGGGAGACAGAGGGGGAGACAAAATGGAAATGGCTATGAGAAAACTAAAGACAGGCTAAGATCTTATCCTTATCAGACTGAGATGAGGTGGCTCAGAGCAATATACCAGTTCTTTTCCCAGGCTATATCCAGTATCAAGGCTGGCCAATAAATGCACTTTAGTTCAGGACAACTGCGTAAATAAGCATGAGCACATTTGTAATTAACACTTACACTCTCCCAGCAGTGTATAACTCCCACTATCACAACATTATCTTCCCATCACAGGTAGCAATATTTTAAGCTAGGCATTTTAAGCAGTCATATTAGGGTCTTCTGTAAACCAGCTGTGTTGGAATCCTTATCACCGAAAATCAGTGTCAGACTTGTGCACAATGTGATCTTGGCATAGAACAGCATTGTTTAGTGCTTTCAAGAGCGTTGACAGTAATGAAATTATGTTGTTGTCTTCCAAGTTGAACATATGTTAAGTCCAGTCACTTGAGAGCACATTACATTCTTAGATTAGTAAGAAAGCAACAGTAAAATCTACCTTTTGATTTTACAGTTTCCCTGAAGGTACAGTCTTCCAAATTATTGTACGCTTTAGAGAATTTGTTTCTTTGTTTCTGGTTGCAAAATAAACTTTGTTATTAATACTGAATAAGTAAATAAATCCAGTGGGTTTATGTGTCTGATGACACATGCACATCAGCAACAATCCTATAAATGCATGTGCATATGTGAGCATGAATTCAGATGAGTACGGGAGCACTTGATTGTATTCAATTCTGAAAATAATAATCAGACCCTAATTATGTAAATGTTTGGCTATGTTGATTTAGGCCAGTATATTTATTCTCTGATTTCTAACTGTACATCAATGGACCTAAAGACTGTAAGTTGCCAAAGTTGAATCATATGTGCAATAGAAAGTTTAAAACATTTACCATTTTGGTCAACATCGAAATATTCTTGTTTTCACAGGGGTGTAATGTGGGTCTCGCAGTGTAATGAGATTTATGAATCATTTGAGAATGTGTGATTCTTCTGTATATCACAGATACTTTTCTTGTGAATAAGGAACTTTTCACTGTAGGAAGACTTTTATGACTCCTGCTTGTTTCCCAGTCTATTTCTAGGCTAAATTTGCTGTAAAGAGAGAGGTTTTGCATCTGCCTGTGTGAGTTCTCCAGTGTATTGAGGTCAGCTGCCATTCTCCTTGGCTCTGATGCCTGCCTGTATAAATATAAAATCCATTTCCATCCTATTATTTTTCTAATCAAGGGTTTGTCATGCAAAAGAAGATCTGAGGTGACTGTGTTTTCCATTATGCAAAACATTCCATTATGATAATATCTTCAGGATGGTCTTATAAAGGTGCCCTGCCCAAAGAAATCACAAATGAGAGCAGTGAAATCGTAGACAAATCCTGCATAATTTGCCCTCTCATTTAACATTCAGGCCACAGAGTTCACCCTAATTTGCCATGCACATTTCTTCTGACATTCTCGATCTGTACATATGGTAAAAATAAGAATTGGCAGCTTTCACTGAATAGACTTCTGTTAGTGCTTATCAAAAGAAGAAAAAGAAAGGGGTTGTAAAACGCAGTCATATTTAGTACATCCTTTGCTTTCTTTTGCTTTCTTTGCTAAACTCACACTTAGTAAAATCTACAGTCAATGAAATTTACCTTTTGAGCTCAAGTTGCTTCCATTCAGAACAAAGTAAAAATACGCCAGCAAAGAAAACCTGGTATTTCTTAGAAATTCTCTTTTGCTTCTTATGCCAAATCCCAAGGGGCAGGGCTCCACAGAAAGGGAGTTTATTTTCTAAATCCTTTGAACACAAAGCTCTTACATTTTCTAGGACAAGATGTTTTCCTAGACAATCTCAATATTGTACCTTTGTATTAATACTTTTGTCATAAAGGTGAACACACACACACACACACACACAAATTTTATTGTATGTATTTAATTTCAATCAGATGTAGTTTCAATTATTCAAATATGAATTGGCTTGCAAGCATACTCTTGTGAAGACTTGTGCCTAAGTCTTGGCAAGCACATTGTATTTCTGCAGTTTCTCTGTATTTGATTTGTCTGTTCTCTCTTCTTACTGTCCAAATGTGTGTGTTATATGTGCATGTGTGCTAAATATGTACGACAGTGGATCTACACTGACTTCTTTGTTTGGCAAAACTTCTGTATTTGTGGTTATTTTACAAGTTATTAATGGTGATGACTTTTTTTCTGACTATAGTAGCCAGCTAAATTTTAGAGCTGTAGAAAACTCAGGCATCTTAATTATCATCCGGAATAGGTAAATGGTCCTGTTCTTCTCTGGTTGTTCTAGAATGTCATTCCAGATCTGGGGAACAGTATGCCATTGCTGGGCATTCTTATTCAGGGATTATTCCATTATTAAACAGAGTTTAATTTAATGCAATGTCCAGTCACGAACTTGATATCAGCTTTTAGGCCTTGAATGCATTTCTTTTTTGCTTCTTTCTTTTTTGTTTTCCACCATGTGTTGATGTTGTCTGGTCTGGTGTGGTCTCATCAGCTTTATAATCTTTTCAATTAACGTCAATACCTTGTCTTGATTTCCTGCCTCAGACACTGACCTTCCGAAACGTCTTTCATTTCTAACTGCAGTCTTCAAAAGAGCTTCTTTTCACCAGTCTTTTGCAATTTTATCTCATTTACTGAGCAGTTTTCAGTCCATGAGGTAATAACAAATTTGGAAAAAACCCCACATGGCTATTAGATGTATTATCCTTATAGACCCATAATCGCATCGTCTGCTGGCAGCATTTGTGACTAAGGCACGTGAGCTGACTGACACTGAGGTAGATATAACTACACGTAGGACTAGACTTCTCTGTAACTTCCCGAATGTTGCCTGTCAGTATGTACTCTTCCTTCTCCAAAATTTCATCTTCTTGGAACTCCATTTCATCTTTTTTGGAACTAGTTTTAAGTTCAAGTCTACAAAACCAGTTTTCCAAGGCGGCAAAAAATGTTTTCATTAAATCAGACAAATTTGCCAGTGATACCACGTCATTTATATTTACTGAAAAGCTTTGCTATAGATCTTTCAGAATTATGCCCTCCAAGCCATCTAACTGCAACTTTCAGCTTCATGATGAAAATCGAGCATGATCCCCTATTCCCCTACTCCTAAATCAAACCCTGACTTACCCAATTGCTTGATTTTTCTACCATTTCTTACCACACGACAGGAGTCTCAATACACATCTTTTATACTTACTGTTATATGAAACTTCATGTGCTATCTACACCCTCTATACTGAATCCACTTAAACCAAGTCAGTTGTTTTGCTCCAGAAGCTTTAATTCACCTTTATTACTCCCCTCCCATCAGCTGTCAGGCATGACGATTTGATCAGTGCAGCTTGTGTCTGCCGTGAAGTTTCCTCATATCTGGCCTTCTTCCCCTGAAAGTGACCTTAATCTGCTAGTGATTATGTTCAAGATGATTTTTTCCACCTGTGACTAAGGTTAAACTTCTGTAATTATCTGGATAGGCAGGATCTTCCTTTCTTTAAAGCTCATACAGGTACTGCCTTTAGCTGCTTAGCTGCTACCTCTTTGTGCTCCTACGAAGATGAGTATCTGGCTTTTACCTGCTCTGCTGGCACTTGCACTGGCAGCCTTCTATAGCTTGGCCATTACATTGTCTGTTCCTATCCCACTGCTGATTAATTCACTGCTTTTCTCACTTTTCTTTGCAAACATGAGTAGAAACAATATAGCAAGCAACATAGATACCAGGACCTTTCAAGTCAGTGATGTCACAGAGTCGTAGAATCATAGAACAGTTTGGGTTGGAAAGGACCTTAAGATCATCCAGTTCCAACCCCCCTGCCATGGGCAGAGACACCTCCCACTAAACCATGACACCCAAGGCTATGTCTACCTGGCCTTGAACACCACCAGTGATGGAGCATTCACATCTTCCCTGAGCAACCCATTCCAGTGCCTCACCACCCTCACAGTAAGGAATCTCTTCCTCACATCCAATCTAAACTTCCCCTGTTGAAGTTTGAACCCATTACCCCTTGTCCTCTCACTACAGTCCCTCATGAAGAGTCCCTCCACAGCATCCCTATAGGCCCCCTTCAGATACTGGAAGGCTGCTATGAGGTCTCCACGCAGCCTTCTCTTCTCCAGGCTCAACAGCCCCAACTTTCCCAGCCTGTCTTCATACGGGAGGTGCTCCAGTCCCCTGATCATCCTCGTGGCCCTCCTCTGCACTTGTTCCATCAGTTCCATGTCCTTTTTATGTTGAGGATGCCAGAACTGCATGCAATCCTCCAAGTGAGGTCTCACAAGAGCAGAGTAGAGGGGCAGGATCACCTCCCTCGACCTACTGGTCACACTGCTTTTGATGCAGCCCAGGATACCATTGGCTTTCTTGGCTGCTGAGGCACACTGAAGCTGGCTCATGTTCATTTTCTCATTGATCAACACCCCCAAGTCCTTCTCCACAGGGCTGCTCTGAATCTCTTCTCTGCCCAACCTGTAGCTCTGCCTGGGATTGCTCTGACCCAGGTGTAGGACCTTGCACTTGTCATGGTTAAACTTCATCAGGTTGGCATCAGTCAATGTATTTTGTACTTTAGTAAAAGAAACATGATCTGGACCAAGGCCCTGTTTATCACATCTGTGTGCATGGATAACGTATTTATATTTATGCTATATTTTTGAGGTCTCATTCCTTCAAAATGATCCCAAACCAAGTTTCCATCTTCATGGAACATAAGGATACAGCTTCTAAAAACTGCCTCATGTACATTAACATGCACTGTTTTTATCCAGATTTAAAATTCTTGGTTGCAGCAGTCAGTTGTATGAAGCCTGAAGGCCAACACAGGCCACCAAGTTGGCTCTGTGGATCTTCACGGTTTAGCAAGAACTGCTTGCTGCTTTCATTACCTCTTCTGCCATCACTTCTGCCATACCTGCTGCTTCTCTCTTGCCACTGATGTTCCAGAAAGTGAGCTAGCACAGCACTGGACTTATATAGGTAGCAAAATGCTCACAGCACTATATGCTCTCTCTTCTTCCCAGTGGTTCTGACTTCAGGTGAATTTAGATGGAGAAAATACGTGCCCAGATTAGACCAGAGCATAATAGGTTACTGTGCAGCTGCTGATCTGTGGTATCTGTCCAGTAGACATTAGCTTGTAGAAAGTGCAAAGGAAATGGGGGTATGAAACTATAAAATCCTGTGCTTCTCACAGGCTGCAACTCCATAGTTGTGCTGTGGTCATACACACAACAGCCAAGCTCAGTCTTATGGTACTGCTGCTCCTGGTCAGAATTGGGCATCTTCTGCTCAGGTCAATTTAACCACCATCAATTCCCTGTGCAGAAGCACAGCAGAACTGTGATGCAAAACATAAATGTGGGGACATTTTCTGCCTCCATTGCTGGATGAATTTGAAGCATGGACGTACCAGAGAGTACATCCTACCTACCCAGTACCAAGGGGATCAAGTACCACAATGTATTTATTCTCTGGAGGAAATGTTTGCAGTTTCTTGGCTATGAGCATGCGAAGAGAGGCTGTGCTTTCTGATTCACTGTCAAGACTATTATCTGTAAAACTGTACATGCCTTTAATTAAAGAGCAAAGAATGTGTTTACTTAAATTCTACTTTCTATTGCAAAACCATATAATTGTGGAAATGATGGATTCTGGTGTCTGCCAGCTCCCTGATACCCTTATGTGTTTTAGAATCGAGGCAATTAGGGCATTCATGTGTTAATGCCTCCATTTACTTTCCACATTAATATGATAATTTCCCCTGAATTGTTTAGTCAAATTAATTGCATTGAGCCTTATTTCGGGTATACCAAGCATCCTTCTAAAAGGAGCTATTAAACTACCAATTTTTATCTCATTTAAGAATTGCCTTAATGACAACATTCAGGAAAGCTGGTTCATGATCTGTATGGCGATAGCTCCAATTTTTATATATGTTGTGTTGTCAGGCAGCTTGTGAGATAATAGGAAAGATCTACTCTGGGCCAGGGAGAGGATGAGATGTGAAGTTTTCTCTGCTGGAGTGCATATGCCTTCAGACATCAAAGCTTTTAAAATTTTCCATAGAACAGAATGGAAACAGGACATTTTATCACCTGGGGTGCTGCCTGCTCCCCACTGCTTTGCCTGCCCAGCAGCTCCCCAGGGCAGGAGTAAAAGCAGTTCACATCAGAGGCCAGAAGTGGCGGCATACTCCTGGCTTCGGCTGTGGGCATCCACTGACAGTAGATAGATGCCAGGACAAAATAAAATGGTAACTGTTTTTCTTGGTAACTTTATAATGACAACAAACCTCAGTAAAGAAGCTCTATCCTGGGCAATTATAAAGCAAACACCTGCAGGAGACATTTCTTCACTCTTTAAAGGCTCTAACCTTCAACTCCACATCTATCTTTCCATTTCAGCATGGCAAGGAAATAAACTGTAATCATGTAGCACTGCCAGTTTATATTATAAAGACTCTCTTATTATAGGATAGGATAGAAGTCTGGTTACAAAAGGGGAATCTCCTAAAATACGCACCCAGTTTCTTTGTCATTAGTCTACAGCAACATGAGAAAGCTATGCATGACGACTTGAGAGGCAGAGACTGTGTAGGCTGCATAGACCTGGTCAGGGAGCAGCAGCGAGAAAGACACGGCTGTCTCCTGAGAATGCAAAGGGGTCTCTGAACAACGTCAGATATGAATTTGGAAGAGTGACATTCTTATTTATTTTTATTGGGTGATTATCCACTTGTGAGAAATACAGGCCAAGACTTGGGTCTGGGAAAACTAATTATGTCTGGAATTTATCTTGATAAAGTATAAAGGCAGATTATGTTCCTTGGGTCAAAAGCTGTTAGCATAAGTATGAGATTATGAGTTCCTTGGTTCTTTACTGCTTTAAGAGAGGGAGAGAGGGAATTTTTAAAGAAAACAGCAGTGAAAGATTGACTATGTGATGCAGACAGAATTTGTCGATTAGGCTGGTGGGTACTTCTACAATATAAAATTTTGGTGATTTTAGGTGTCATGTCCATTACCTCAGCCAGAAGTCTGATATTACAAGCTCTGTAGTAAATAACCCTCGCCATGGTTTATCTTCTTGCTTCTAAAAAATCATGTGATTCTCTTTGACTGAGCTCAAGAAAATGGAAAAAAGTGGGAGGTGATCCTTTTAAAATCAAACTACATGCTGAAGGAAAACTTGTTTTCCTGTACTGTCAGTGGCAACCAAAGTACCACTTCCTATACACAGGCCAAAGGAAGAGGTGAAATATTTGGGTACACACTAAAGGCTTCAAATCCCAGCCAAATCTTCTCCGACTGGCTTGAGATAAATAACCACCCAACACTAACTGGGAAAGTTAAAATATTGGGGTTTCTCAACCTTGGTTTTAATCAAGCAATTTTATATCAAAATTCTTGCCCGATAGTTACTCCAAATATTTTACAATGGAGTTTGGATTCGAATTCTGAGGATGATGATCTCAGCCTACAGTTGAGTTTTCATGTGGGTGATCAGATCATCATCCCGACCATCTGCCTCTGGTCAAATTTAGTTTATTGAGCCCTTTTTTTATTTATTCATGGAGGATTTGCTGCACAATGTGGCAAATACTCATCTGTCAGTGGCATGTTCTCAATTTCATCGGTTAGGCTTGTTGAGAAGCTGTTAGGACTATTTATCTCCTATCTACAACATAAAAGGGACGGAGTTTGTGTCTTCTCTTGCACCATTTAATCTTTACCAAGGGCTGCTTCTTCTCCCATGAAGAGACCTGCTCTACAGTGCAGGTAGTGGCGTTGGAGGTCGACTTACAGTAGATGTATCACAGTGATCTGGCTGTTAAATTTGGTCCGTATGCCCAGTCCAGAGTTTTCCAGTGGCAGGCAGCTATCACCTCGAAGGAACAGAGAAGTATCACCCCTTCAAAAACAGTGGTCTGCAACTCACATTGGTAGAGATGACAAGACTGCTATGCACCACTGGCCTTGGGGTTTCCCTTCCTATTAACGGATAATGTGTGTGCTGTGTAGCTTACATTGCTAATGACAATGGCAAGCTGAGGGAGACGTTTATTAGTTAAAGCAT
The DNA here is from genome assembly GCA_017639245.1 of Myiopsitta monachus. NCBI lineage: Eukaryota > Metazoa > Chordata > Aves > Psittaciformes > Psittacidae > Myiopsitta > Myiopsitta monachus. The sequence goes on from CM029919.1 coordinate 31,980,844, forward strand.
AAAAGAGAAGCAGGGAGAAGAAAAGTAGCAAAGAAACAAGTTAAGTACACACATAAAGATGCTTAGAAGATTCATCTGTCATCTTGATTGCTTTTAAGATAATAGATATTAAGAAGTTGGTGTGCTACTGTGAGAGAATACAGTTTAGGGTAGTAGCCTAGCCACAGACTAATACTGTGACTTGAAATAAATCCATTGTGAAGAGTCTTGCCATGCATAGCAGGAGAAAAGTGATAAATGATGGCCTCAAGTCCTTTTGCTCTTCTTTTCAGGGGAGTGAGTCAGTATCTAGATGAGTCAAAAATTTTTCTACTCCCAGGTCCCTCAGTCTGGTGCATTCCTTTACAGTACTGGAAGCAACAAAACCAGAGGGATTTCTCCCTATATTTTCCACGTCAGTGACTGGTCCAGTTATGTCTAGGTTTTTTATTTCAACCTAGAATAACTAATGATTAAATTCGCTTTGTGAAGGTGCAGTCCAAGCTGCAGCTTCATGATTTCTTGATGCCCATCAAAGCTGGGGCTGTTGAAGACAGCAGCCATTCCCTCCTCTCCCGTCCTTCAGCTCCCTCCTTCCCTTTCCCCTCTGCCAGCACTAGCGCCCCTGTAGTAGCCATGACAAGAGCTGGAGACGGGACCTGATGCAGCTGGAAGCACCGAGGGCTTTGCTGGTAAGCTTTCAGCTGGGGCAGCCCGCAGCTTCCCTTCTCCCCACTGCCCCGCGGTGCTGCTCCACACAGCAAGGCTGAGAGAAATGGCTGGGAGTGGGAGGAAGTGTGGGACCGTTTCCCTCAGGGGGCTTAAAACAATTCACAGCCCTCCAAAGCTTTCCAGGGAGCAAAAACAGGCCTCGGGAAAAAGAAATGTGTGTGCCGACTTTAGGTTAAATTCCCTTTTCTATCACAGACTTTCTACCTGACTTTGAACAGGTCATTTTAATCTCTTTCTGCCTTAGATTTCCCTCTCCAGGATGAAGTCAGAGCAGTACTTTTATCTTTCAGAACAAACACATTAGAGATTTTGAGGTGCTGAGGTGCCCAGGTACTCTGGAAATAGGGGCATAGAAAGACTTTTGATAGGTCTGCAAATATTTTTAAAGTGCTTCTGCCTCAAGCTTTCCTTTTCAATTGCCTTAATTGTAGACAGCATTTGTACTGCACAGCTAAGTTCTTTGTAGCTTAACATTTTGTAAGTATCCATGCTTTTGGCAAATTATTGGTGTAACTGAATTCCAAATAGAATTCAAGGTACAAAGATGAGATATATGGCCAAGGATGGAAGGGGCTTTTCAGGCTTTAAAAATGTTTTCACTGTGTTTCAAGTTTCAGTAACTTTTAGAGCTATCACTCAACAACAGAGAGAGCAAGCACTCAATGGTGAAAACACCAGCTGTGGTCTATTTTACATGCAGTTACCCTTCAATCAGTCATACCGTAGCATTACTCACTCCCTCTGAACCTCAGCCTGATCTGAAGAGACCAGTTCAAGCTCAGCAGACCTGACATTGTCATATCTTCTCCAACAGAGCTAATGTATGGTTTTGGTTGTGACTAGACCCAACACTTACAGGGCTTCAGACTAATAAATTTGCTTTAATACAGAGCAGACAGAGTGGCTGGTTGGACCACAACCATTTTCCAGAACTGGATGACAGCACTGCATCAGTACTGTCATTGTGGTTCTCTTCAAAAAGCTCTGCTCACAGAGCAATATTTAAAATGTTTATCCCTAGAAAAAATATACTTGGTGTAGCCATAACAAGTGTTAGAATATCCTTTTTGCCTCAGAATTTGAGATTAGAATGCCTGTATTTATAGCCAAAGGAGGATACCACTAGAAAATATTTACTAAGGTGGTGATATTATTACAAGGGCAGATCTTCATTCAGGCAGAAAAAGTCAGTCCTCTATTTACAAAACTCAAATGAGATATTATAGACTAGTTATTCTGGGATACAGCTGTTCAGCTGTGGCAACCTGATTTTAAAGGGCTGAATACCGCACAGGCACCCACAATTTTTACACATAAGGCTCCTGAAGGATGCTGGGAGTAGGAGTATTCAAAGTCATTGGTCTGTTTCCGTAACCATATCTCTGCATTTTCTCTCCAGCATTACCACACACTCTTTCTTTGACCTTGGAAACACCCTTCATTTCTCCACATTTAAGTTCCTGCATTTAGAAAATGGGGATTAAGAACACAGGTGGAAAGCTGCTCTAAGTTTATTGATATTTTCAGCTTTCAGAGCTCTAATGGGTGGCACCATACAAAGGCAGGGATTTCTTAAGGTTTTATTGAAGTGATTAATTTTTCAGTTGGCCACATTGTCATACTGCAAATCTTCAATGAGAATGGACTTGCCAATTTGAAGAAACAACTGATTTAACTAAATGGTTTTCCAAAGACATGTAGAGAAATCGGTGCTGCCCCATCATGGAGATAAATTTATATCAAGCTGAGTGCCTTGTATTGATTAAGCTTGTGTCAGAAGAAATCAACTTGCTAATTCTATGAAAGGCACTTTTAAACTGAAATAAGAGTGTCTATGCAGGGAGTTAGTTTAATATTGGCACTTTTTTTCTCAAATAAGACAAGCCTTTATGCCCCATATCCTTAGTGCTGTGCTTTTTGAAAGAAAGGGGGGAAAAAAGGAAGAGAAGTAGCATAGTAGACATGGTAAAACCATATATTCTGTCCTTGGCACTATGAGTGCTATGCTGGCTCAGAATTAGGCTTGCTATGATTTGAAGCATCTTTAAGTATGCTGCTCTTTAACACATTATATGGGAACACATTTCTGTCACAGTTTTTTAAATGCTCAAACGATGCTGCCTGGCATATCCCAGAGATGTGGGTTCAAGGCTGTGGTTTCATGGCAGCCTAACTTCTGCTACAGATGAGCTGCAACTATGAAGTCTTTGTATCATGCAACCTGGAAGCCACAAATGCATCATTTGTAAAAAAGAGGGAAAAGTGCCACCCAAAGCAGTTCAGTAAACCCTTTTGCTTGCTGTGGCAGTGGTGTAGACGAAGTTTAGGATGAGCTGCTGCTAGCCCTTCTCTGCCAAAAGGAGGACTGCAACTCTTAGCTGCCATCAGATACATACTTGGCAGGGTATATGTGTAGGCACAGTGTGCTGTGTTGCAGACTTTTAAGCAAGTATTGAAATCAGAGTCTCAAATTTTAGAAAGTCATGATATATTCAGAGAACCTATACAATTGTAAAGAGCTATATTAATAGAAATCTAAAAAAGCAATGGTTTTGCAGAAATACTTTGACCATCTTTCTAGCTATAAATGGCAGAGCAACAGACAATGCTTGAAAGAATCACATCAGCAAAGTGCTGCCTGAATGTTAACAATTATTACAACATTAATTGATAACAACACATAAGAGCTAGAAAGTAGACTTTCCCTTCCCATCCCATTCTGTTGCTTTCTATTCAGTGTTCATTTTTAGATGTATATCCTTTCTCATGAATTAGAAACCTTTCAAAACTGAAGAGCAAACAGGAAGTCCTCATTTCTGTCACTAACCTGGTAAAGTACACAAGGATGGAATTTCCCTTGTTTTCCAAGGATGTGACTAGACCTTGCTTCCAATGGTGTGACTACCACTGAGAGTCAAAGTGGGAAAAAGAGGTGTTTTCCTCTGAAAATACAGCAGTACATAAACATGGAAGAATCTCCTGGATGTTAGATTTAGACAGCTAGCTGTGCCTCCTGCATACGGACTGATTCTTGCTGAGCAGACTTGAGGCTGAGGGTGTTGCTGCAGTGGTATGCTGTTGTAATGCAGCTGTGGCTGCTGAGACCAGCCATCCCTGGCATTACTTGGATCAGTACAGTGTGAAACTTAAAGATATGAGAGAAACCCTTGATAGACTCCATATTCGGCATGTGGCTGGCTGAAGGGAGCAGAGGACCTGGGCACTGAGTTGACTGTGGCTTGTCCTCCTGGTCTCTAGTGCTGGGAACTCAGCACTAGTTTTCTTAACGTCAGCAATACCATATGAAAGTACACAGAATTACAATAACCATCCCTGCAGATGGTAAATGTGTGGCTTTCCACAGATAAGTCCAAATCCAGTAAAAATTACACAATCTTGTTAGTCACTATGGAAAATAAAGACATCATGAAATCCAGAAGCAAAGATTCCAGATGTGCAATCGCTTAATGTTCTGACAGAGGTAACAGAGGAGGAGAGGCTTGAACGCTTTGCAGTTGGGCTGTACATTGTGATTTTGTTATGCGGTACAGAATGACCACCTGTGCCAACAGGGAGTGAAAGTTCATCATCCTTAAGGTAATACTCGCTATGGTGGACTTTGAAATTTTCCTGAAATACTTCTTTTAGTCCTCCTTGAAGACTGTGGGATCAGGCCCTGGATGGATTTCTGGGGCCCACATGAGAGATCTGAAATATTGCTAGAGGTGCCACAGTGTCGAGCAGTTGCTGTGCAGCCAGGCTCAGAGAGTAGGTGAAATGCTAACTAGAAAAGTCAGCTGCAGAACTGGAGGAAGGTCTAGAACACTCATCCTGTCCGCCCTTCAGATAACTGCTTTCACGCAACCAGCCCAAAGTTTCTGAAAAGAATTTACTTCAAAATACAGCTGACCCCTCCTATACAATGAAGAATGTATTTAGGGCAGAAGTGCTTACAAGCAGATCCTAGTGGCGCATTCCTAAGTCTTGCTGGGCAGTTTGCCTCTGTTTACACTGGTTAAATATTTAAAGCTATCTTTTCGAAGTAAAGCAAAAGCCCAAAAGGTTTTTATTTTTTGTAAAGGGAGAGTTGAGATTGTCCTTTAACACGTACAAAGTCACATTCCATAGAGAATGGTAGTTACAGGCTGCGAATTACTCCCATCTCTTATCTGATCTCATCCTGGTCACTCTCTGAGTAATATTCATGGAATACAGAAAAACAACTTTCCTCCATTCCATTCCCCCACCTCATACACATACCTTTTCAATTTGTTTATCTTGAAATACTAATGCAGAAAATATGATCTGAATCTCATTTACATCAGTGGACATGGGAAGTAATTTCTTTCAAAGGAATGTTCATTAAAGCACAGCAAATACAGCGAGAGACCAGAAGAGCACATCATGTAATTTCTCCTTGCATCACAGCCTCTACTTGCTTCCCTTGCATCCCTGAAATCAGCAGGTCTGCTCCTGGGAGTAAGGATTGCCGGCTTAGGCCCTTAAATCAGCCTCTCTGTGTTTGAAGAACAAGAGAGAGTCTGTGTTTTCAGGCCCTGTATGTAACTGTAGAAGAACTCACTCAAGAAAGGGAAATAAAAAGAGAGTAAAAATGTTCGCATTCTCTCTGAACAAAATGAGCTGTGATCTGCAATTGCCCTTTTAAGAGTTGTGACTTTTTCTTGTTCTCTGGAAAACTTCTGGCAGCGGCAGCCAGGCTGCAGCCCCTGCGCCTCTCACCCCGGCACAGAACATGTCAGGGAAGGCAAGCAACATACGGCTTTAATTTGCAAGGGATCATCTACATTTCTTCTGAATAGAAAAGAAAACCAAATCAAATCTCCACATACTCAATCTATCTTGAATAAACAGCATTAAGGCAAAAATGCAGTGGGTATTGGGAGGACGAGACACTTTGTAGTCTGCTTTGGACATACCATTTCTCCTTGTGCCTCTTTAAAGCATATAAAATCACTGTACTGGGGGGCTAACTTACATGAGTGTTACTCAAAGCTTGCTCTTTATTCCTTGCCCACACTACGTGGTAGGAGTTTGTGTTACAATAGGTATCACACAGCAGGAGTAAATTACCACTAACTTCAGTGGCTACAGCTGCATTTCCATTCTATTTCTCTTATTCCCACAACCCCCAAATACAAATAAAAGTACAATTTTAACCTAAACTGACAATTGCAGACTAATACAGCCGATTAATGAAAGGCACTTATAAAGGCATTGGGGATGAATTTGAGGGTAAGATGACCTGGGCCACCCAATGGCAAGAGAATTACTCAGTATCTTGTCGAATGCCTGTTAATAACCACTGCCTCTGCACCTAGATGATTCCACCTGGAGTATTGCGTTCAGCTCTGGGGCACAGCATCAGAAGGATATGGATCTGTTTGAGCAGGTCCAGAGAAGGGCCACGAAGGTGATCAGAGGCTGGAGCACCACTCCTATGAAGACAGGCTGAGGGAATTGGGGTTGTTCAGCCTGGAGAAGCAAAGGCTCCGGGGAGACCTTAGAGCAACTTCCAGTGCCTAAATGGGGACTCCAAGAAATCTGCAGAGGGACTTTTTACAAGGGCATGTAGTGACAGAATAAGGGGGAATGGCTTTAAACTGAAAGAGGGGAGATTTAGGTTAGATATTAGGAAGCAATTCTTCACTATGAGGGTGGTGAGACACTGGAACAGGTTGCCCTGAGGAGCTGTTGCTGCCCCATCCTTGGCAGCTCAAGGACAGGTTGGATGGGGCTTTGAGCAACCTGGTCTAGTGGAAGGTGTCCCTGCTCATGGCAGGGAAGTTGGACCCTGGTGTTCTTTAAGCTCTCTTCCAAACCAAACCATTCTAGGATTCTATGATTCTGCAATGACTTTCTGAGCACTTGGCTGCACAGCCTTGAGACCCTTCACTGCAGAAATACTCTGGCTGCTGATTGCACCATTGCCTAGGGTTCATGGTCAGTTCCTACTGATTTTCTTTGCCAGTCACTGCATGTGTTTGTTTTATTTGCCAGTGCAGACATACTTCCAAGAGTTTTCTAGGTGTTCCAAGAAACAGTCAATGTCCAAGACAGGCTTTTAAATTTTAAGGATTTTTTTCTTATGGCAGAATTAAATTCATGAGATGCTATGGCCCATGGCCCTGGGGCAGATGGCTGTGTCATTGGCATGTTGCAAAGTGAAAAATATGTTACTGTGTAACTGAAAAGGCTGCTCCGGAGTCTTGCCCAGACACTTTCTCTCCAGAATTTTGGTCTGTAGACCTGTGTGTCAACTTCAAGGGTCAAACAACTCAGTTTAATGAGTGCGTATTATCTGGATTAAGGATTTTATTACCTGAAATACATGGTAGCTTTAATACGGCAGTGTAAGGGGGTACCTTATTTCATCTTAAAATTTAAGATATACAACACTGTAATCACCTCTTCTTCATTTCACTGCATTTACACTCTTTGTACTGATTTTTCAACAAGCATCACTTGATGTGATGTGTACATCAGCAGTGAGAGCCAACCCACCTGAGCTGTGGACTTGTACTGTCTCATCTGGAATCCTCTAGCTCACTCCAAGAGACTTCATGAATTTAGTATACACACTGCTGACCACCACAGATTACATACTTGAATCTCTTCCTCTACTGAGCTACCAAAAATCCTTTCTTTCCATACAGAACTAATGTCCATGCCCCCCCCAAAATACTAACTGCTATCAGCCAAGATTCATGCTCAACATGAGAAAAAATCAACTTTTAACTTGTCCCACTGTATTATGATCTTACTTTTAAATCCTTAATTGACATTTAAGTAATGAAATCTTGACTCAACTACAAAGCTCATTATCTGAGAATAACTTTTGCTTTAATTTGATGGACAAATATACAGTTATGTTATTATCTGTGTTCAGATTTTATTCATCTGGGTGATCACTAGCCCTGCTACAAATACAGTTTGTAGTGTATAGGAGCCCTTCTAGAGAAACAAGTTTTCGTTAAGTGTTGTGGAAAGGAAACATTCACTCTAACATATTTCTGCCAGTCACTTAGAAGAAAATACTGTAACTACTTTCTGCTTTGTTTCTTTCCAAAATTAAAGATTTAGACAGCTGCAAATCTTTTTTGGCTGAAGATTTGTGTCCCCCATTTCCTCTAACAAGTAAAATCAGTACAAAAGAGCACCCTGAGGACAGCAGCAGAGTGAGGACACTACTGGGATATAACACACGAGGACAAAACTCTTCCCACCTACCAGGGTGGCTATTGTAACAAGTAATAGGAGCACATAGTTTTGAAGTAGAACTGAAATTCCTTTTTATAGTACTATTTTAATGCTCAGATTTTGGTTTCTTTTAGAAGGCAAAACTGTTCTTCCCTGGCAAGGAAAAGTGTCTGTATTTTAAAGAACACACTGTAAGAACATGATTACTGTTGTACTGACCCAAGCCAAGGTGGCATCCAGTCCAGTCTGCTCCCTCCAAGTCACCTGTAGTAGATATCCAAGGAATCATTAAAAGAACAAGGCAGTGGTAGTCTCTTGTGGATATGACGTGCAGTACTGGGGTTACCCTGCGAAGTAGTATTTTTTATTAGACCAAGATATATAGGTGGAAAAATGAGACAAACTTTTGGTCATATAAACTTTTATTTGGGTTAGAAATGACAGGTTTCCGCCAAGAACAATTGCTTAATGTTTACTAATATACTTATTAAGACATCTCTGAAAGGAAGAAGATTGTAGCTTTACAACAGAGAGGACATTAATGATGTTAATAATGTTAAGGATGGGGGGGGGGCATTTATTAGCTAAGCAAAAAGGTGAGACAATTACCTTACAGACTGTTGATCTGGAGAGAGACAAGCATGGGGCAAGTGGAAGCAGAAGGGAATGATAATGTACTATCAGACCAGCATCTCTCCTGTGTCTCAGGTTTGGGGTGTTGGGTGGAGTTAGGAGATCTATTTCCCATGCTGGCTTCTGTGGGACAAGTTCTGTAGTTTCCCTTAAGGATCAGGTCAGAAAGGAGAGAGTGAGAATGTTGTGTCTTATGACAAGCACTCCCTTACCAACAGCACAGTGTTTTGGTCTGTGAACAGGGTCTCTGGGAGTTCGTGCTGGTGCTGTGTGGTCATTTTCAGCAGCAAAGCTACCAGGAAGGCAATGTGCACAGGGTGAAGTACATTACAGTCCTGGAACTGCAATGTAGGATGATGGTGGTTTGATGGCAGGGGGTGTTCATTGCTGTAGCAGTGGATGGGCATCAACGCATCTTACATTTCTTGCTCAGGCACAGTTTTAACTGATCTGGTGTTTTGGACCACAGAGCATTATGCTTCTAATGATGAGTTTTGTGGTTTGGGGTGCTTGAAATGTAGGACAAGTGCTTCTGGGAAGATTCTTTCCACACAGGATTTTCTTCTGTTATATGAAAAATCATTAAACAGTTAAAATCAGTGAGTCCTAGGAACCTTCCCGAACTGACCAGCTCTCAGCCCTCATTCTTTCCCCTACAACACTCCCTCCATTCCCATTCCCATTTCCACTTTTTCTGTCTAAGCTGGTTTCACTGATACATCCTATAAACTCTAAGCGGTTATTCTCAAGTTGCATTTAGCTTTAGTAGTTACTGCTTCAGAACAAAAGAAATAGCCCAGAGAGCTGTCTACTTTTCCTTCTATTCCAGTTGGTCTGAAAAAAAAGCTATTATCTACATATGCAAACCCTGTCCTGCATACACTGATCTTTCTCCTAGAACAATCTTCTGGCTTTTTGCACACAGCAACTTAGAATAGTGACTTTGCAGTGTTTCCCAGTTTTGGAAGTATTTCTAAATACTTCAAATGCAGACCCCAAAGACTCAATTTCAGCCAACTGATGATGGACTTGGGTGTCTTAATTACCTTTCATGGATTGTGTGATGCATCCCCAAGTCTGAAGACCACAGGCAGAAAGCCATAGATGCTTCCTGAGACTAGTTAGAAATTCACTCTCATCTTCTATGACAAACAGCATGTGTAATACTTGTTCCTATCTAAAGATCCAGTGTTCAATTGTTTTAGGATGAATAGGAAAACAATACTGTAATTTAGGGCTGAATATAAATTAGGTTCTGTGCTAGAGAGGAGCTAGTAATTTTAATTACTGATGTAGATCTGAAGAAGAAAATCTGTAGCTTAAAACTGTAAATAAAATATGCAATGAATCCCTTTTTTTCAGCAAAAGATAGAAAAAGATTATAATTTGTGAATATCATTTTAAACTGTGGTCCTCTGAGAAGAGAGTTCTTCACAGAACTCTATAAGCCTCAGTAAACGAGGACATCAGCAATTGGCACATTTAAGATTGTACTGTTTCTAAACATGATCCTGCTCCTGCTGTCGTTACACAGCATAGATCTTGCTATTAATTAGTTTGAATGTGGGACAGCACTGCTGGGAGGAAGAAAGTGGCCTAAATAGCAAGGTCCAAATTTTATCTGTAGCTATCCAAGAAATACGGATGTCTTTTATTAACCCTTGCCACCTATGACAGCCAGAAATAAATGCTGGGCTTGTACTTCCAATGGATTTTTGCAGCTCACTAGGGAATAACATGGAAAGGGTGGGAGCATGCTGCAGCAAAGGAAGACAGCTGGCCAGAGAAGTTTCAGACAAATACGAGGACATTCAGGTGCACGTCGCAGTGGCTTGGTTACTGCACGTTTGGAGAACGTGGTGGGACTCTCCTCCTGCTCTCCAGGAGCAGAGTTTATTATTCTTACTGAATTCCACCAAGTACAGTAAATCCCCCATTCAGCCTCCATCATTTTTCCAAGCGACACTTTTGGGAATGCTCCAACAGGACCTCCGTTCTGTGTGAGCAGTGGGGCTTTAGACGTGCAGAGATGACCACTGCTGGCGGTCACTGTGTGCCTACTTACCCCCTCCCCAGAATACAGCGTTTCAAGAACCTGATGGGAGATATTCACAAGTCATGAAACATTCATCTTGAATTCAGCTGGAACAGCTGCCCACTGGGCAGGGGGAGGAAGGAGAATCTGAAAGCCCTGTTGTGACGATTTTCATGTCTCAGGCTGCCGCTGTAGATGTGATAGGAGAAAGTTGCACATAAAGTATCACAATAACTCAGTAACGAGGCACTTCAGGCGTCTCTGGAGGCGAGTTTGGGCCACTCGCACATAACCAGTTGCGTGTGTCAGCGGTAGGTACCACCGCGGTCTCCGTCTTCAAACCGCTGCCGCTCCTGCTCGCGCACAAAGTTACTGCCGTAAACCCGTCCTCTGCGCCTCAGGCCCGCGAAGATGCTCCCGGCTGCCCACTGCACCCCCTTCCCCCATTCCCCCAACCCTGCCCTTCGCTATGGGACAGGCATCTCCCTCCCCAACCCCCACCCCTTCCCGGCCGCGAACGGGGCCGCAATGAGCCCCCCTTCCCTTCCGCCGGGGGAGAACCCTGAGCTCTGCCGGGACGCGCACTTCAGCGGCCTTAACTATCGCCACCACCGGGGAACTCAGACCCTCCCCCCGGGGCAGCCGGGACCGACGCGGTGCCGACCGAAAAGGCACGCCCCCCCCCCCGATACCCCATCACAGCCCCCCTGCCACGGGGCCCCTCTTTCTCCCTCACGCCTCCCCTTCCTCCGCCGCCACCTCCGCCTTTGTGCGCGGCGCGGGGCAGCCCCGCGCCCGCCTGCGCCCGCCCCCGGGTGAGGCGTTGGGAGACGGTCCCTTACGCACGAAAGTTCGGCGTCGGTTTCAAGGCTCCTCCCTCCCGGTGAAAGGCAGACTGCGGGGCGCCTGGAAACCGGTCAGAGGGAGCGCGGCGCGGCGCGGCGCGCGGCGGAGCGAGGGGCGCGGGCTCGAGGGGCCGGCACAAATGGTCAGGCGGCGGCGGCGGCGGAGGCGGCGGCGGTAGTTGGAGGCGCGGCGGGCGCTGCCGCCGGAGCGGGCAGAGCTGCGCGCCGCAGCCGCGCGAGTGGCGGCCGGGGCTGTCCCGTCCCTGCCCGCCGCTCCCTTCATGAGTCGAAAGTTCGGGCCGGGAGGAGCAGCAGCGGCAGCGGTGGTGGGACGGCGGGAGCCCGACCGGGCAGGCGGCACCGACTGAGCATGGCCGAGCGGCGCGGGCCGGCGGCGAGAAGCGGCGGGGCACTTGGCGGAGGGCGGCGGGCGGGCGGTGGTCGGTGTCCGCGGCTGCCGCTGCCGGTGCTGCTGGTGCTGTGGGCGGCGGCGCTGCCGGCCGGGGGCCAGCCGCCGGCGCCGCAGGACAACGGTGAGCGGGGCATCTCCATCCCGGACCACGGCTACTGCCAGCCAATCTCCATCCCGCTTTGCACAGATATTGCCTACAACCAGACCATCATGCCCAACCTGCTGGGCCACACCAACCAGGAGGACGCGGGACTGGAGGTGCACCAGTTTTACCCGCTGGTGAAGGTGCAGTGCTCGGCCGAGCTCAAGTTCTTCCTCTGCTCCATGTACGCCCCGGTGTGCACCGTGCTGGAGCAGGCCCTGCCGCCCTGCCGCTCCCTCTGCGAGCGGGCCCGCCAGGGCTGCGAGGCCCTCATGAACAAGTTCGGCTTCCAGTGGCCCGACACGCTGCGCTGCGAGAAGTTCCCGGTGCACGGGGCCGGCGAGCTCTGCGTGGGGCAGAACGCCTCCGAGCGCGGCACCCCGACGCCCGCCGTGCGCCCCGAGAGCTGGACCAGCAACCCCCACCGCGGGGGCACCGGCGGCGGTACTGGGGGCGCGGGGCCCGGCGAGCCCCGCGGGCGCTTCTCCTGCCCGCGAGCGCTGAAGGTGCCCTCCTACCTGAACTACCGCTTCCTGGGAGAGAAGGACTGCGGGGCGCCCTGCGAGCCCGGCCGCCTCTATGGCCTCATGTACTTCGGGCCAGAGGAGCTGCGCTTCTCCCGCACCTGGATCGGCATCTGGTCTGTGCTCTGCTGCGCCTCCACCCTCTTCACCGTCCTCACCTACCTGGTGGACATGAAGCGGTTCAGCTACCCTGAGCGGCCCATCATCTTCCTCTCAGGCTGCTACACGGCAGTGGCCGTGGCCTACATCGCTGGCTTCCTTCTGGAGGAGAAGGTGGTCTGCAATGAGCGCTTCGCCGAGGACGGCTCCCGAACTGTGGCACAGGGCACGAAGCGGGAGGGCTGCACCATCCTCTTCATGATGCTCTACTTCTTCGGCATGGCCAGTTCCATCTGGTGGGTCATCCTCTCCCTCACCTGGTTCCTGGCTGCCGGCATGAAGTGGGGCCATGAGGCCATTGAGGCCAACTCCCAGTACTTCCACCTGGCTGCCTGGGCTGTGCCAGCCATCAAGACCATCACCATCCTGGCCCTGGGGCAGGTGGACGGGGATGTCCTCAGTGGCGTCTGCTTTGTGGGCATCAACAACGTGGATGCCCTGCGGGGCTTCGTACTGGCCCCCTTGTTCGTCTACCTGTTCATCGGCACTTCCTTCCTGCTGGCTGGCTTCGTGTCCCTCTTCAGGATCCGGACCATCATGAAGCATGACGGCACCAAGACAGAGAAGCTGGAGAAGCTGATGGTGAGGATAGGCATCTTCAGTGTCCTTTACACCGTGCCGGCCACCATTGTCATTGCCTGCTATTTTTACGAGCAAGCCTTTAGGGAACAGTGGGAGAGGAGCTGGGTCACACAGAGCTGCAAGAGCTATGCCATCCCCTGCCCCAACAACCACAGCAGCCACCACCCGCCCATGAGCCCCGACTTCACTGTCTTTATGATCAAGTATCTCATGACTTTAATCGTGGGCATTACCTCGGGCTTCTGGATCTGGTCTGGGAAAACCCTGAACTCCTGGAGGAAATTTTACACCAGGCTCACCAACAGCAAGCAGGGCGAGACCACCGTCTGAGACCAGTGCCCGCCGTGATGGGGGGGTGGCAGGGGGAAAGCCGGCTGGAGGACCGGGGCTCTGCCCTGGGAAGCGGCTCCTTAGCCAGCCTGGGCAGACTTCGGGGAGGGCCCCCTGTCTGGGGCCGCTGGGCTTTGCCCTCCCCGCTCTGCTCGGGCGTTCTCCTATAGGAACTGAACTCACTGTCATGTTGGGGGAGAGGGATGTAAATAGCCTCTGTAAGATTTTGTAAGTATATTTGTATTTAAATTACAAAAATTCTCACTTTTTTTTTTAATTATTTAGGACACTTTTAACCTGTTTTCGGATTTTGCTTCCTCGCCCCCGTCTCCCCCTTTTTTTATTTAAAAGGCGGCGTTGGGGTTTTATTTCGTTACGCAGAATGAGAAGAACTGCCGTTAAGAGAAACCAAAACACCACCTTTTTTTCCCCCCACACCGGCGGGTTTTGTAATGGCTTTGCTCGGGGTTGCATGAGCGGCAGCAGGGACCGGCCCGAAACCGCAGTCGGGGGCGCCGCCTGCGGCCGACTGGGTCCAGGCCGCGGGCCCGGCCTGCCCGAGGTATGTGGCGGCGGAGGTGGTGCTGAGGGACCGCCGCTTCCCGCCCGGCCCCGTGTCGGGGGGGACGGACCCCGCCTGCCCTCGCACTGGCGGAGCCGGCTGAGGAACGGCGCTTCCCTTCGCTTCGCTTCGCCTCGCCTCGCCTCGGGCGGCCGCTTCGGGGCCGAGCCCCGCTGACCCGAGCAGGAGGTTTTGGAGGGAGGGGAGATAGAAGCCCTTCCCGGAGGTGTGCCGGCAGCGGGGGCCTCCCCGCAGTGCCCGGGGCGAGGAGCATTGCCCGCCAGCTGCCCTCTTAACAATTTGGCAGGATTTATTTAAACGCATCGCGTAGTTTGAGAGGAGTTGGCCTGTTCTGCCGTTAGGAGTTGAGGTTTAACACCAGCTGCACCTGCAGTATGTCCGATGGCTTAGGAGGTGGATGGGGACATGGATGTACCGAGCTTCGCGCTTCCTGTGGTGGTTTGTGCTGGTTTTTATATTTTTAAGCCCGCTTTTCGGTCGCAAGGCCGCAGTGGGGCAGGTGGAGCGGGCCTGCGGCCGGTGCTCGCCCTGACTCCCTGCGGGTGCTCCCTGCGCCTCCCGTCTCCGCCGGGTTGCTGTTGGCCGGGCTTAGGATCAGGAAATAGGGGCTGGGTAAAAAGAGCTTCAACGGAATAAAATGCACCGTTCAGATTCTTCTCTTCCCCCCCCCCCCCGTCCGCCCCCCCTCCCCCCCCCGTTTAATTATATCCATATGTTGGCTCTTCATTTGGGAAACATTGGAGCCATTGCCATTCCCCTGAATTCTAATTCATTGGCATTTAATTCATTACACACTATGAGGGTGTGATGATTTTCACCAGTAGTAAAAACAAAGGAAGGGAAAACAGCAAACCAGAATGTTTTAAGCACGCTGACAGGATGCGAGACTTTAAAGAGCCTCTGCTGTCTTCTCTCCTGCCACCTTTTTTTTTGGTACAGTAATAACAGTGCATACTGCAAAGATCCTGTATGTGCAGTATATCTACTGCCTTGTATGCTCTTGGGTGTGTGGGATTGTGCTTCTTAATGCAAAGGAAAAAAAGTTAAAAATGAAATTGTAACTTTAGACAGATGCATTTGAGTATTTAGTCCTCTGTATGAAAAAGAGCAGGATGCTTCTTTCCTGATTGTATTGTTTTAAACTTTCTTTATATTACAAATGCCTGTATTTAGGTTCATAAACATTATCTATGGCTACCATACCCTGAAATGCAAAATTGTTTGAATTTGGTATGCATTTATTTCTGTTCATTATCACAAGATCATCTATATTTATAGAGGAATAGAAATTTATATATATTAAATACCATATTTTTAATTTCTCTGAAATAAATTGAGGTTTTGTAAAAAACTATCTTGTCCCTTTACGTATGCCTCTGACTAACTCACATGCTCTGTGAAAGCAGTGTATATATTACAGGATGTGTGGGATTCCTTTTTTCTCATGTTGAGTTCACAGTAGCAAGCTGGAATTCAGTGTAGGAATTCATTGTGCATTTGGGTTTTTATCTCTGGGCTGGTCTAGATTAATCCTTCAAAAGAAGTAATGTAAACTGTTCAAGATCTCTGACAGGGTATGGTTGGTGGTGTGAAATCCAAGAAGAGATCTGCTATATGGCAGGAGAAGAAAGAAGCTCACCAGTTCTTTTTCTTTTTTTTTCATTTTTGTTAAAGAAAAGGGTTCTCCCAACTTAGCCTTTCTTCTCCCGTTTGTGTTAAAATTAAATAAAGGAAAAAAGGATTTACTTGCTGCTCAAAATGACACTCAGACTATGTTGTAATATTGTCAGACTATTTTAATGAGTAAAATAGTTTGGTTTCTCTGAATTTGGAATGTTTGGTTAATGCAGAGTTAAACGATATGTTCATGGAAGCATTTCAGCTTTATGGGAAGTACACGAATTCTTAAAGCTTCCAGCACAACACGTCCTTTTTTTTTTTCTTCTCCTTTTTATGTTTCCTCCCTCTGATTGATTGTTTCAAGTGCCATTCTGCGAGCATGGCTTTGTTGGGAAAGACTGGCTAACTATGAGGCTTGATCTCTGTTTTCTAGTGTTATAGGCTAATGCAGTGTTTCACTCTAGATCTAGAGGGAGATGTAAATGTTTTTGGCTCGTTTACTTTTTTCAGATCATGATGCATAGACCACCACAGAGAAATGAGGGAAAGTCAACAAAATTAATGAGGTGAGATGAGGACTGGGGTTGTTTTTCCGTTATTTTTTAATTTGTTTTACATAAGCATAGTTCCTGCTATCTCAGATACTTGGCACATTTTTCTCAATTCTTTGTATACCCCCTCCCTTTTTTGGGGGGGATATTTTAGCATTTAAAATTGTACTGGTCAACACTCAGCTAATGACCTGAAGTACAAGCCATTCAATTTCAGTTGCAATGGAATTCTTTTTGGCCAGTGAATAATTATGTTTGAGCTGTTTTGACTGATCTCTTTCCTTGCAGCTGAATGTGTGTGATTTATATATGCACAGGAGAGCACATTTATTTGTAGTAACAGATTTTACATTTATTATGGTCAGACCAATTTTTAAAAGACAATTTCAAAGATGAATAATGGAATTGTCATTTCTACATGAAGTAAGATATTAGTATTTGCAGTTCATGATTTGCAGCAGATACGGATCCCCTTCAGTTCTTTGGCATTCTTTTCATCGATGGCAGAGAGCAGAAGCTCCATGTTCAATCTTGGTTATTTTAGTAAATATGCTGGAAAGCACAATAGGTTCATTTAAAAATCATTTAAAAGAACAACCGCCTGCTTTTTTGTTTGCTGATTTTTGTGAACGTTCGCAGGACAGTAATTTGCAAAGGCCACAGTCATTGCTGAATGCTGTGGTGCTATATACTTTTTTATTTTTCTGTTTCTCAACGCATGGGTATATTACGGTCATCACTAATGTTTCACTCACTGTTGAAAAAAAATCTTATCCATTGCTCCAGGGTATTTAGATAGGATTTTTTACAACACAGTCTGTGTAACTGATGTGCCATGTTTACCAGAGAAGGTAGCACTGGTATATGAAGAAGCAGCATTGCCCAGTTCTTTTGTCCCTAAAAAGAAAGATAATGTAGGAATGAAACCGTGGTATAACAAAGTTTGTTGGGCTGGAAGTACTTGTTAAGGCGTTCCTTAGTCAACAGCTTTGCTTTCTCTCATGGGATATATTTATAGCCTGAAAGGAAGGAGCACTCAGAGTCACCATTCCCCTGAAGAAGGCTGTATCCTGGAGAGCTGGGGATGTTGATTTACTGTTCATCCTTCAGTAGCAGTGATGCTCTTTAATGTAGTGGCGAATTTGTGGCATTGGAATGAAATGATATGCCATTTTTATAACAGATCCTGTTGGTAAGGAAAAAGGATTTCTGGTTTGTTTATATAGTAATGCTCCAGAATTCTGGTATATGCATATACCTGTAGAAGTGCTTGGTTTTTTTTTACTTGAGTGGCAAAGCTGCAATCTAGCAGGCCTGAATTCTGCCCTCTGGATGATGCCCAGCCTTCTGCTGCCTTCACAGTGCTGCTTGTTGGGCAGGGGTACAATTACAGATGGTGCTGAAGGTCCCTTTCATTTAAATGGACAGTATTTGCATTTTTTGTATTATTCAAAGGGATGATAACTGGGCAAAAGGAGAGGCTGCTCTATATGTATAGGATGAGTAATTTTCAAAGTGGTCTATGGGCTAGCACCTCGTCAGTCCTTTGCTGCTTCCAGTTACAAGAGACAACTAGACCAACAGGGAGAACCTTCTGTAAAGGTGTTCACCCTGCAGCTGACCAGAGAAAGTAATTGTGGGTTTCGTGTGACACACATAGTGTAAAACTATTGAGTGTTCTTTTGCAAAGCATTTGCGTTTGTGTGACATAACTCCTTCCATCCCAGTGCTACATGGCCTCAGAAGGAGCTTCAACTAGCAAAGCTTGTGACAGCTGAAGAGGTGGTGAGTAAGAGGTTAAATGTTTACCCATAAAAATAAGGAAACTGAGGCAACCACTGTTTTCATCACGAGTTGACCCCTCTAGTGCTCAAACACTGGAACTGCATCGTGTTTGATGTTTCCAAATGATAGCCCTGCAAGACTGTGTGGCAATACTGTGAAAAATCAGTTCTGAGTATCAGTTCCCCTCCTTTTTGATTTTCTCAGATTCCTTTTAGCCATTTGCACTTGTTGAACCAAGAGCATCATAGCTCTGTTTGTTATGCAGACTTAGAGTGAATGGGTCATATGGATTCTGAATTAAAATGTTGATTAAAAAATACGAATCTTTCAGCTGCTTAGTCCCATTAGAAGTGAGGGTTGCTCTTGGGCCCATAGCTGCAGGAGTTTCTCATGTTTGTAAATCTCTTCTGTTTATCAGTTGAGCTGGAAGGCTTACGCAATGATTCATGCTCATATGGAGAAAGGGAACTTTGTTTTTCTTGCTTTGACTGAACCCCTTTCTGTCTCTGTGTTTACAGAAGTGTCACCTGAGAAATGCTTTGTTCTGATGCTCCTGATAAGCTCTGAAAAAGTAGTACCACGATTTTAAAAATGTGTTAGGGGGTTTAGGAAGCAAGGCTTGATGACTTAATGCTGAAGTTTTGCTTTTCACAGTCTAGTTTTTAGAAGTCTGCAAGCATTTTAAGATGTGAAATAGCCACTTAAGGACAAAGTAAACATGCCAGGATTGAGTCCTGGACACATTGCAAGAATTATGAGCCCCATATTCATTTCAGAGTAGCCCAGTCACAGTGTTAAACCAGACTAGATAATGCTATGCCATGTAAGGAAAAAAGGAAAGGCATAATTGCGTTTACTTGCCAACTGAAATGTAGTCTACACCTTTACTTAGTCATTTGAGGTCGCTAAATGGACAAGCAAGTATCATTTCTGTCATATGGGAGAAATTCCAGTGAATTAGCAAAATAGGCCTTAATAAGCAGTATATAATTGCAACATTTTCCGTATAAAAGCAATACTACTCTGATAGTTCAGTTGTAGACAATTCTGTTCAAAAAATATTTGAAGAAAACATGCTGATTTTGTAACTCATGACAACTGTGTTTCAGATCTCAACTTATGTTTAGTCTAAACTGCCAGTATAACCACATCAGAGAGTCTTCCAGGCATGAGGTCTTGCTCTTGTTTGCATTCAAATCAGCAGCATTAAGTTGGTTATCTTGAGGTTGAACAAATATACTTTAGTCTTCTACTCAGACAACACTTAATGAAGACCCACATTCAGCCAAGGACCTCACATGAAATGCTGCTGGGCAAAGACCCCCACAAGCCTTGTCCTCTTCCCAATATCCCAAGGTTCTGTTGCAGTATGTGAAAGTATTGGACATGACTGAACTGCGCTAAGGTGAAAACTTCACAATAACCATTAAGCTGATGTAAACATGCTGCATTGGGATACTCATGTCAAGCCCCCATGTGGAGTATTTTTGTTGGACTATCTTGGAAATTTCTTCAGAAATACTGAAGAGACTGGCTTTTATTTGCAATTATCTGGGGGGGGGTTTGTTTTGTTTTGATAGTTACATTGTTTAATTAAACATTGCATGCAATGTTTAATCAGGTGTTACCCTAGGCTAAAATATAAGGCTACCATATGTCGATAGTGCAGCACAGTAGGTGGTACTTGTCCACTTTATGGCATCACCAGGATCCCTTTGGGTGAGGGAGAACAGTATTTTTGTGCATATTTTTTTTGTGTAGTTCTAGTATAACTTGGCTAACATTAATTATTTACTACAGCACAAATTTAAAAGTAATTTATCATGTGGTAGTTTGATGACAAAGATCACAAGAAAAATGAAAGTGGCCTGTATCTCTCAGGTGGGATGTCTTGATGCTGTTTTGTTGCATACTTGTTTGTATAATTCAGATCTTTTGTAGCTGTTTTACCTTCTGTGACTCAGTGCTACTCTTAATGCTGTATTTAAGTGAGACTAACAGGATGACTCACCGATGCTGTATGATTTGTCGTCTTGTCTTGTTTAGGTTAGCTACTACTGCTTTGCTACCGGTGACTTGTTTGACCTCCCCTATCACACTCAGAGTACTTCACAAGTTAAGGACAGAGCTGCTTGTCACAGGAGTGTGCAGTCTGTTTGAGCAAGACAAGAGCCTGGCATCGCTCCCACAGCAGCTTGCCCACCACCAGTTTAATACCTGCTGCTGTGTTTGCCACTGCCCTCCTTCAGGGGTAATGCTCTCATTTCTCTGGGAACTCTGTGGATGTCCTCCTGGCAGCAGCACTGCTGGAGCTATGCTGAATTGGCTCATTTTCCTGGCTGCCGAAGGGATGTGCTAGCTCTTTTGTTTTTTCCCCCACCTACCTAGGGTGGAGGCTATCCTGGCTGCTCTTAATCCCCGCCTTTGGTGGAGGAAGTTATGGGGCAGTATGTGCCATTACAACATCCCCGGCTGACCTTCTGCGGCTCCTGTTCTGCTGCTCTCTTCCCTATGCCTTCTTGGTAGCTCCTCTGGAAGGTGCCTTGTTCCAGCCATTGCCAGAATGTAACTCATTCAGATCCTAGCTTATTCTTGAGTACGCCTGTGCCGTATTCATCATGTTCATCACAAAATCATTGCTGTCCTAATAGGGAAGTGACTTACTTTCACCGTGTTTGACAGCTTCATCAATCATGATGTTTTACTGTTAAATACAAGCACATAGACTATCCCAAAGGATAGCAGTGAGCATATAAGGTGAGCAAATAAGGATCTTCTACTTGTTCAAATCCAAATATTACTGTCCATTATGGTAAGCTGGCTCTATGTATTTCTTCTATTGGGAAGAAAAGGTTGCTATCACACCTTCACGATTGCCTTCAGCAAAAATGACTGTTTCATTTATAGCCTACTCATATACAAATGCATCTAAAGAGGAAATGAAATGATGGAAAAAAAAGCCAACACAAAACCTCAAGATGGGCTTCTTAAAATATTTAAATAAATGTAAAAAAAATTTGCAGGGTAAACAGGTCACCCCAAAGTCAGATTTTGCTATGATGCTTGTTAACTTTTCAGTACTTCATTGTCTATTACACTGAAAGCTTCACTTTATTTTTTTGTGAACAGGGAGGAGAATTAGTCACTTCTTAGCATGAAGACCTCTGTTAAAAGACTGCAAGCAATTTTATCCATTTACTTCTTAATTAAAAAAATTCTAATTCTGAGGGAAGTGAAAGAAATTTTGCAACCTGCTCAAGGGGTTAGTATTTTGTAGGGTTGGGCACTTCACTGTCAATAGAATTAACAGAAGCAAATGGTGCTCAGCTCCAAAGGCAAGAAAATGAGTTCTGACCAGTTAGGTTCAGAACTGGTTCCAGTTAGGAGCTGCAACTGTGATGGCTTTAACATGGTGTCTGAGTGCAGCCTCTGCTTGCTGGCACAAAGGCAAAGATTTGCAGATTTGAGTGGAGGAGAGTACAAGCCTTATGCCCGTATGTGGCAACAAAGGGCGACCGCTGTGATGAACAATGCTGGACCTGGCACCCTTGGTGTTGTGCTGAGGACTTGAGGGAAGAGAAATGGACATGGGGTCTGGTAAGGCAGGTGGCTGTCACGTGCAGGCAAAGAGAGGTCAGAGAGGCAGGAGGAGGAGGTGGGACTGCTGGGGGAAAGGCAGTAGGAGATGATTGTCTGTATGGGTCAGATTTGAGATGATGAGCTGGGAAATATGGCCATGCAGGACTGGTGTCTCTCTTACCAAGGGTAGCTGAAGGCCACCGTAACTGAGATGCAGGAAGCAAATGGGTTCCCAGAACGTGCAGAAACCATGGGAAGGTTCTCCAGCAGATGTCCCAGGGTTACAGAAGATGGAGGTAGGGAAACAGTCTCAGTGTTTCTGAGTCACAAGAGTATGCCCTCTTTGTTGCTTCACAGAAGAGGGTCAAGCAGAGTGGTCTGTAAAACTGGGGCTGTGTGTGGTGGTGGGCTGGGGTGCAGGGCAAGGTGAGGAGGCCAATCAGAACCGGCTCTCTCTAGATGGCAACCACAGGGTTTCCGCCAGGTTTCCCTGGATCCTGTTTTCTACTCTAAGATTAAAAATCTCCCCTCAGGGGAGAACAAATAGGAAATTGTGTGGTAGGCTTTGCTGTGTTTCCAGCTGACTTTTTCCACAGAAGCAGGCAGTTGGGCCCAGTGTTTCTTAAGACATCTTTACAGTTAGAGTAAAATTCCAGTTCTGCTGAAGGCAAAGCCTCCCGTTGGCCTCAGGAGGGCTGTAATTTCATCTTGGCTTCAAGATGCATTAGGAAGCGCATGGAGATCCTGCGAACAGAAAAAGGGAAAATAAAAAATAAAGATTTCTCATTCAGAAGCTGTTCATAGTGCTGAGTTCATTCCATCAGGCTTCAAAATATCCTCAGTGTTTTTCTGATCTTGTTTATTGAGAGTATATAGGTACTATCCAGGGGCAAACATTATCTGAGTATCTGCGACTTCAGTATCTCACTCCTCTGTTTTGTCAAAAAAATGAAGAGATCAAGATAAGTATCTCAAAAATGATCAGTTACAGAATACTTGTTTTGATTTTAGGGTCCCTTTTAAAAACCAAAAAAAAAAGTTGTAATGTCTATTTGAAATGGGACTACTGTGAATGCCAACATTCTGAATGTCTAGCAGGTATTTCTACATTAATTTGTTTTTCCAATTCTTTGTAAAAGTCCTATTTTATACTTTCTCAGAAGTGTTTTTTCTTGCAGCAGTTCTGGAAATTAGCTTTTTCTTTGCAGCCAGTGAGAGGATGTGTACCACTGGTGAAGGCAGCCTGGAGAGCAGGCACAGACAAACTGCAAAACAACATGACCTGTGGAATTAACACTTCACGTTGACACCCATTAAAAATATTCAGAGATTGACTCAGCCTGCCCATGTTGCACAAATAACATGCTTGGCTCTGAACAATTCAAGATCTTATCTGCTCTCAGTGCAAGATCAGTATGGAGGGCCTGATCCTGTTCTCATTAACCTCCAAAGGAGTTTTTCTGCTCACTTCAAAGAGAATTACATCAGCAGCATTTGCAGTGAAGCACTCACAGCTCCTGTATCTTTTCCCTTTTTTCTTTCTCTTTTTAGAAAAGATTATATTCCAAACAACAGCAAAACAAAAATAAGGCTTGGAAACAGTCAAAATAAATCTGCTGTCTGTTGAGCAGTGGTGTTGTATGAGAGCTCTGTTTGGAGTTCTTAATTGCAAATTGAGAGTAGAAACCAGTAAGAGCTGAGATCATCAAGGGATTGGTTGTATTTGAAGCTGAGTACCCTCAAGTCTATTGTCACCATGATAGGAGCCTTGCATAGTCCATGGTATTTCTTTGCACTCTTCACCACTATTTGCAAAGAACTGTAGCTGAGCCCTTGCATTCAGCCACTGGCAATGTATCCATGTAAACTGCAGTGCCTACAGTGATCACTGCAAACGGCCCCAGGGAAGGTAACCCTTTTCCTGCTTTGTTTTCCCTGTGCATAGCTTTTGAAAAGGAGGAGGCATGTATGGAGGAGGGATGAGATGGAACAACCATCCGGTATTTTGTTCATTTTTCTGTTTGTTCTAGGTTGTCATGTTAAATAGCAGAATGAATGCATCCATTTTTTGCCTTATTAGTCCTATTGTTTTATAGAAGAAAAGCCTTGTGACTCTACAAATACACTGGTTTCTATGGTGAAGGGAGCAGCAAGCTTGTCACTCAGCCAATTCAATGTGTTTCGTGTGTTTTAAGAACCCTCTTTGTGCTGGAAGAGCACAGCACCCTGAATACATTCCCCACCATGGTGTGCACTGCTCCTGGTTCCAGAAGAACTGTGCCCGCCTGTGGAGGCCCGGAGGGAGTCCTTTCCTCTATTGTTTCCTTTTCTCCATCTCCAGGCCATAACCACAAGCACCTGCTTTGGTTAAGATGCTGATCCCTGCTGCATGTTTGTCCGTGTGGAAACCATGCAAGATCATCATCTGCTGCTGCCTAGCACCCGATGGTAAAGAGGTGGTGACAAACTTCAATAGTTACTTCTATTGTCTGCCAAACTCAAACCTTTAGATTTCAGTTAAATGGGTCTCGTATCCCCATTTCCTTTTCTCTGAGGCTCACTTACCTGGTTTCAAACCTATGAAGTCATCCGCTGTGGGGGATGCACTGTGCTGTCCTGAGGGAGTAAACATGAACCAGCTTGCTTCTAGTCTTTGAGGTTTCCCCCCTCCTCTCTACTGTTGCTCTGTTTTATTCTCAGTCATCCTTGCCAACTGCTTCCCATGCCAGAAGATGGTTTCCTTACTCCATGCTGCAAACACCCTTTTCCCTTCTGGCTGTGGGCAGGCATCCCTCCAAGCTGTTTCCTTCTTACTTTGGCAAGTCTTCTAGCATGATAATCAAGACAGATGACATGTGGGGACGTGAATCTCTGTTTTTTTCTTCACCATAACTACCTCAGCCATGGAAGCTTTGTCTTCTCCAGTGACCCTCAGTGAGTGTCCCCATCTTAGCTCTGTATTGCTCTGCACAAGTATTCACTGAGGTGCGAAGGTAATGAGACTGAAGTTCAGGGTTTAGCATATCCAAGTGGGACTTAAAAGTCTGAGTCATGACTGTTCTAAGTTTGAGAGAATGAGAATGAGCTCGGATTTTCTGTATGTCCCTTGTGTATCCTGATAAATAGGTTACTCTGAGGATGTGTCCTCTTTTTTTACAGAGGAACTACTAAACATCTAAGGTTTCTTCTAGTGCAAGATAGGGAAGAAAACTGAAATTGTCAAGTTTCAGAGGACACATAGGGGACCTATTTCCAAAGGGTAAGTGACCTGTTTTCAAAGCATCATGGCAAGTGCCTGGTGCTTTGCTTGTTAGTTTGGCCCTTCCACTCCATGCTGTCTTCTTTCTGGTGTCAGGAGAACCCAAAAACATTTCTAAAATCCACTCGTGAATTTTGACATGGTTAATATGGAAACAAGCACAGACTTTTAACAGTAAAATTGATGAATGAGGAGAACATCCAAAGGTTTCAGTGGAAGCTCTGTTACTCGGAGAGTTTAAATCCAGAAGAGCTATCTTCCCAAAATATAAGCTCTTACACACCTTCAATTATTACATTTGATGCAGCTATTACTGACAAAATTCTGTTGCTGGTTTGAGGCAGAAGACTGGGTTAAATAATTCTTAATGTTACTTCTGGACTTGAACTATATCTGTCAGTGGCAGATCCTGCAGTGAATTTGGATCCTGCAGTGGCATTTGGAAATTGCTTGGATGGTTCTGCTCCGAGTTCCTTTGGTAGACATCATCAAGGAGGTTTTATGGAGAGTCCCAGAGAGCACCCTAACAATTGGTGTGTAAGACTGGGGCAGCAGCATGACTGTTGGAAGCTGCGCTGCTCAGCAGGTAGATGGAAATGCTGCAAAGGGTGAGCAAAGACATGCGCCCTGCCCTGCCACCACTCAGCCCCTCTGGAGTAAAAAGGGTAGCAGACATAAAGGAGGACAGCACATAAACATGACAATAGCTCATTAAGAAAGCCTTGATGTTCTTCTGCAGTGTTCCTTCTGGAAAAGAATGATTTTAGATAATCACAAAAACATGTCCTGTAGCAAAACCCAATCCCTACCACCTCTGAGTCTGTTGAGAAGATGACATGCTTTTGGCAAGTGCTTCAATAGCCACTGAAATGCCCACTGGATGTTAACAATCTAACCAGTAACTTATAGGTTCCTATTTTTTTTATATTCATTGAAGAACATTGACAAAACTGCAAACACATGTTTCTGCTGCTAAAGCTTAGTCTTATCACAGTTTGAAAATGTGGAAAATCAATTACATGCTTCGAATTGCTCCCTTTATTGCTATAAAAGAATTTCTTCATTCTTTCAGGGTAGCGTACACTTGGTAACATCTACCACTAACAGGCTGTTAGGACTTTCTGCTAAATTAATACACTACAAGTAAACTAAACAGAAGGCCAGTGGAATGCTAAACATCCACTTTCTCCTCTGTTGTGGCTGTATTGCAGCTTGGGAACCCTTAGCCTTGTTGCTACAACATCTGGACAACATTTGGGGCTGTCTCTCAAGTGCAGGGGTGTGCACCTCCGGTGAATTTTAACTTTCAACATCTCTCTGCCTCTAATCTATATTTAATGTTTCATGACTAGTAGTCAAAGAAACTTCAGCTAAATATCAGGTTGGAATGAAAATGATCCTTGGGAAAACACTAATTTTCAGCATTCGCTGGCAAAGTAGCTGTGACAGAGACATTCCCTGGAGATTTGTAGCCCATTCTCTCACAGTAATAATAATTAAGACTCGTGATTACTGTGCCCACATAATCAAAGATCGCTTCATAAAATGTACTCCCTAAAGGGACGAATTCCCTGCTCCTAACTGGATGTCAGTCAGAGGGATCAGCACCCCCAGGGATCTGGAGTCTTTGCTTGCCCTTTTCATTACCGTCTTGTTAGCATTGTGTTACTTCATATTCTTCTCAATGCAAATGAGTAGGTAATCATGTGTAAATCATGCCCTCCAGAAGGCACATGTAGTGAGTTTTTTTCCCCAAATCTACCACAGGGATTTCTCACATGGAACATAATTACATCTCTGCCATATGGGCTCATTTATATTCTATTACAGGTTAAGCTAATACTACTCAGAAATATGCTAAAAATACCTCAAAGTATTTTGAGCACTGTCAAAACACTTGTCATTTCTTGCTTGCCTGTTTGATTGTGAGGGACTTTATATTTATTTAGAGATCTGCAGTGCCTGAGTAACTTCAGAAAAACAAAATCAGGACAGTTCTGTGCTGCCCAGTCTCCAAAAAATGCTTTAAATTCCCTCCCATGGCATCTTCTTTCAGTAATGGCAAATAGATAAGTGAACAATGAGGCTGAAAAGCCTCTAAGACATATTTACCTGCAGCAGCACCTCTGTGAGTTTTAGGTTTCCCGGGAAGAAAGGAGCATGCGCTTCAGTTGCATAGCTTTGTCATCATTAGGCTGGATCAGGTCTGTGTTGATCTAATTACTTTGTTCTGACAAAGCTATACTTGCACTTTAGCCATAATAAAAGTACAAACCTCTCTACCCATAGAAGAAGGGCTACTGTAGAAATAAATGTTGCCTAAAAAATTATGGTAAGACAAGAATAGGTCAGTGGTGAGTGCCATAAATGAATACTTTAGAACTGAAGCAACTGAAGGTTATATAACACTGCTTTCACGATTGTGGGACTACATAATAATATGTTATTTCCAATTTCAGTGGAAATGTTTAATTTCATTGTAAGATTTTCTTCTAAAAGATTTCAAAATTGCTATTGTTTCACTGGTTTCTAAAGCTAATACCACTAAAATCTCTGGATAAAATCTGGGTTCACCGCAATCAATCTTAATTTTATTATTTTTATTTATATGTTCGGTGTTTCACCCTTTGAAATTTGATCAGATTTCCTTAATTCCACTAGATAAGAAGGAAATATGTAGAAAGTAATACACAGGTAGGAGGATTAGACCAGAGGATGGGAGAGGACCTCACTGGACCTGCACGTGATAGTTCAGATGATACATTGCAAAAGCGGTCACTGACCTTTGTTCCTAGGAGACACTCACTAGAAATTGGATGAGGGTTTTGAAAACAGCAGCTGTATGTTTCCTATAACCAGGAGATAAAATTCAGTCCTGGTTTATAAAGTCCTTTGAGGTTTTCAGTGATGGAAAATTCTATGTAGGTATAAAATCAATTCTATAACTATGAAATAAATTCTGGTACCTCTCTAGAACTGAGTCATATTTTTCAGAGCATTGCTAGGAAGTGTTTGTTCTTTTGTTTTCAGGTTTTATTTTGCAATAGAATAATAAACATTTTAGGTTATTCAGCACTTGAACACTAAATTCAACCTTTCCTGAATGCTTTTTGCATGTTTGCAGAGAACGATAATTATTGCTAACACGTTGTGCTCAGACCTTTGTGCAACAAAGTACGTTAGCAACTAACATTACATGTATGAAAAGTCCCCTTGAAGTCAGAGACTTAAATATTTTTCTGGATCAAAGCCTAGAAACTGTGATGTCTGTAATTGTGCAATAGCATCACACTCACAGGAGAGAGCTTTCTTGGGGTTTACCTAGTTCTTAAAAGATGTCTTTCAAAATGAGATGAAACATTAGGGTTTTGGTCAAAGTTATGCACTGCCCATTGCTGAAGAAGGAGAGCAGTCTGTTTGACTGTGTGTTCCTTGTATAAAGGAAAAAAAATGAGGCCAGCTATGAGTTTATTACCTGAGAAAAGCATTTTTCCAGCCTTCGTTATTCCTGAAGCAGTGTAAAGGACACTACAGTGATTTCATACATCAGGGAGGCATAAAAAAGAGAGTGGTCTCCAGGGCTGTGAAACAAAGAGAAACAAACATCAACTCTCAGAGCTCTCTTCAGAGCTAACTCCATTAAATAATGTTTTAATTCAGCTGTCATAAGCATTTGATTAAAGAACCTGCTATACAATTTCTTTTGCAGTTTCTGTAGCCCTGATTGTGTAAAAGCATCCCATGCCCTTGGAAAAACAACCTCCCCCTTCTGCACACAAAAGGGAGTCTTTTGCTCAGCATCTTCACAGCTTGTTTCTTTTTTCTTCAGACAAGGTTTTTAGTTTTCATTCCACAGTTCCATTTAATATAAAAGTATGGTCATTGTGGATACTGCACCAAGAGATTGCTGTATGCCTGTCCTGGTTTTATGCTCCTCCCTGGGCATCCAGCATTGTCTGTTGCTGCAGTCATGTCAGGGTAGTGGCATGAGGTGATGGCTGTCCTGGCATCCCCATGGCACACCAGAGCATGGGCAGAAGCAGTGGCGAGGGATAGGGTGAACAGGTAACAGTGCTCTCAAATATTCAGGGCAACAACATTTCCAAGAGAGAGGATGAAAGTTAATGTGCCCTCCTAGAATTCTCCCTTATTTGGGTGGTGGCAATCTGGTGATATTTGCATGGCATATTTATCAGCCATATGTCAGTCTGTCAATATTTGTCTCTTGGTGGTGAGCAGCCGTGGTTTTTAAGCAGAAATATCTAGCTGGTGCTGCACGTGTATGCTCAGTTATGTGAGCTGGATTAGGCTTTTGTTTGCAATTGGTGCCTAGATGGAAAGTTCAGGTCTGCCCTGGAAATGAGTGCATTTCAAGATGCGTATGTTTTGCAGGAATAGCTAGATCAAGTGCCTTTGTATGAAAATTTGATTCTTGTATCCAAAGTGATGATTTACATAAATCATTCCTGAATATACTAATCATTGTACAATTAAGTTTGGACCTTCTTTGTCATTTGATGGAAAAATATGAAATTCTTTTGCTGTCTAACATGATCTACTCCCTGCTAATACCCAGTTCTCTGAAACCCTTTGAAATGAGAGTTTGCGTCATCCATTTGGCTAACATGCAGTGTCTGCTTTCCAAATCTGTGTAGATGATAATCTGTTTTAATACCTGTACAAATCAATTAAATTTATTTTGTGCACTCTTCACTGTATGCCAAATTGGGTGGGAGAGTAGAAACACTTAGCAGGGAATCAGACTTCACATAAAAGTGCATTAGATAAGCTTTGCAATGTGAGTGGGGGAGGAAGTGAAATTTAGCATTTAATTCCCTCATCTACAGACAGATTAAAAAATGGCTTCCAGAAACAAAAATATAGGGCAGGATTGTGGAGACCTTACTCATGCTGCTGTGCAGTTTCTCATTGGATTTATCCCATCGAAGCTTAATAGTATCACCTCCGGGGTGGCTGAAAGGATGCAGTTTCTTGCGAGGCACTTTGATGCTTTGTCTACTGCAGAACGTAGGCAGCATATCTTCAAACCTCCTCGTGGGGCTGCACTTCTGACTTCTCTTTGCAGTTTCTGATCGCCGTCGCTGCAGTTTAGGTTAGGAGCCTGTAAATCTCCAAACAGCCTGGCGGCAAAACCGATGGGTGTTCTGATGCGCCTGATGGATTCTGCAAGAGGGATTGGGTTCAGTCTTCAAGCCTGTATATCTCAGCTTTTAAACCTTTATCTTAGACTGCATGAATTTCATCATTTTCAAAACGCAGCCTTCTTTAAGCAAGATTTCTGTAGCTAACCTCCATTTCCACCTTCACACCTGTCTTCCTGTAGATAATGTGTAGTTGCACTGGGAAAATTTAAAGTTGATGGTAACTAAAATGCTTTTTACCCATGATTAAATCCATAATTAAGCAGTGACACAGATGGATTAAAGAAAAAATTGCTAAACACATTTCAAAATGTGGAGGTAGGAGGATGAAAATCTGTGCCAAGGAAACTGTTGTAAGGTGATCTATCAACTGAAGCACTGCTAAAATTTTGAAGCACGAAACACTGTACAGAAAAGATCATTGTCACAGGGAAGATGTCTGATTCATCCTAATATTATGGTAGTATTCCTGATTACAGGTACCTGAGGAGAGTTTAGTTTTAGAAAAAGGAGTATACCCTTTGTTCACTTGGTTTCTCACTCAGGAAAAATCCCCAGAATTTTCCTCTTCATATCACATGTAGAATTCTTTTTAAAATAAATAGATACTATAAAATTGCTTGGGGAGGATAGAATATCCAGTAAAATAGCAAGTATTTAAAGATTGTGCATCTCAAAAGGAGCATTATGTGCCTGTACCCTTCTCTAGTTCTTTCAGATAAGAGTTTTCTAGGTAATGCGGAAAGAGGGCAGGCGGGTAATCCTGCTGCTGTGCCAGCCGGAGCTACAAGTTCCTGCCATGACCCTGCTTGGGGTCTGTGATCTGTGAAATGGGACAATGATGACTGAAATGCGAACCCTGGAGGAAATTTTGATGGTGAAGGAGTACCAAGTGTCATAGTATTACTGCAATGAAGGTATTTAACATCCAAGGTAAAAAGTAACGACTGTGGTAATAAGGAACATTGTCACCCATGTCCTACTGGTGGCCCATGCGGAGGACTGTCCCTGGTCCTACATGGCAGTGCTGGCTCAGAGCTCTGTTCTGGGAGGAGCAGCAGAAATGCCTGCCTGCCTCTTATCTCACTCGGAGCAGGCACGAGGCTGGCCCCATTTGCATCTACTGCAGGCAAATAAGTTATGGGTGGCTGTGTTTTCCAGTGTGAAGTTCACACTCATTTTATTTAACTCTTTAATCTCAGTGATGTGACCCCTTAAGGCCTGATTGTGCAGATCCTCTACTAACTCATTCACACATGCAGGAGTTGTCCTACTGACATGAGTAGGTTGCCAGTACCAGTGTGTTTTATTTAGAGTGTGAGGAGCAGAGCCTTTCTTTTTAAAATATGTGTCTCAGTTGCTAAATGTGGGGTTTTTTTCACAAGGGCTGTAATGGAGTAGGATTTCTTTCACTTTCTGAAAAATAGTGAAGGCTCATCCTCCTATTCATAGACTCATTGAATAGTTAGGGTTGGAAAGGACCTTAAGATCATCTACTTCCAACCGCCCTGCCATTGGAAGGGACAGCTCCCACCAAACCATGTCACCCAAGGCTCTGTCCAACCTGGACTTGAATACTGCCAGCGATGGAACATTCACAACTTCCCTGGGCAATCCATTCCAGTGCCTCACCGCCCTCACAGTAAAGAACTTCCACCTTATATCCAATCTAAACTTCTCCTGTTTAAGTTTGAACCTATTACCCCTTGTCCTATCACTACTGTCTCTCAAGAAGAGTTCCTCCCCAGCATCCCTATAGGCCCCCTTCAGATACTGGAAGGCTGCTATGAGGTCTCCACGCAGCCTTCTCTTCTCCAGGCTCAACAGACCCAACTTTCTCATCCTATCTTCACATGGAGGTGCTCCAGTCCCCTGATCATCCTCATGGCCCTCCACTGGACTTGTTCCAACAGTTCCATGTCCTTCTTAAGTTGAGGACACCAGAACTGCACACAATACTTCAACTGTGGTCTCACAAGAGCAGAGTAGAGGGGCAGGATCACCCCCTTCGACCTGCTGATCACACTCCTTTTGATGCATCCCAGGATACGGGGGATGGTCC
Source organism: Myiopsitta monachus (assembly GCA_017639245.1). Taxonomy (NCBI): domain Eukaryota; kingdom Metazoa; phylum Chordata; class Aves; order Psittaciformes; family Psittacidae; genus Myiopsitta; species Myiopsitta monachus. Next base: position 32,013,036 of record CM029919.1, read on the forward strand.
ACCTATCAAATTGATGTCTCTCCAACTTAGAGACAAGGATGTCATGTGAGACAGTGTCGAATGCTTTGCACAAGTCCAGGTAGATGACATCAACTGCTCTCCCCCTGTCCATCAGTTCCATAGCCCCATCATAGAAGGCCACCAGATTGGTCAGGCAGGATTTCCCCTTAGTGAAGCCATGCTGGCTGTCACCAAGCCACCTTGTTGTTTTTCATGTGCCTTAGCATGGCTTCCAGGAGAATCCGCTCCAAGATTTTGCCAGGCACAGAGGTGAGGCTGACTGCTCTGTAGCTCCCCGGCTCATCCATTTTCCCCTTCTTGAAAATGGGGTTATATTTCCCTTTTTCCAGTCATTGGGAACTTCCCCTGACTGCCATGATTTTTCAAATATGATGGACAGTGGCTTAGCAACTCTATTTGCCAGCTCCTTCAGGACCCGCAGATGGATTTCATCAGGTCCCGCGGTCCTGTATACGTTCAGGTTCCTAAGATGGTCTTGAACCAGATCGTCTCCTACAGTGGGCCCAGGGTCTTCATTCTCACAGTCCCTGTGTCTGCCTTCTAAGACTTGGGTGGTATGGTCAGAGCATTTACTGGTGAAGACCGAGGCAAAGAAGTCATTAAGAACCTCAGCCTTCTCCAAATTCAGGGTAGCCAGTTCTCCTGATAGCTTCTGGAGAGGGCCGACATTGTCCCTAGCCTACCTTTTATTTGCTACATACCTATAGAATCCCTTCCTGTTATCTTTCACATCCCTAGCCAAGTTTAATTCTGACTGGGCCTTAGCTTTCCTAACCTGGTCCCTGTCATCAACCTGGTCATCATTGCATATGTGACACAGATGGTTTTGCAGAGGGAAACCCAAGTTTACTTACTTTTGAAAAACTTGGTTACCTTTCCTTCTCTTTATAGTTGTGAATATTTTACTTGCTACCAATGGCCTGCATACTGCTGGCTGAAATTCAGCTTTGTAAAAATCTCATTAAAATTGGAAATACCCATCTTGATTCCATGTTCCAAATAAATTTCTGGAAAGCTTTTCATGGCTGAAAATATATTATTGATTTTTAAAAACATGGTGGAAAGCCAATCATATTTTGAAAATACTTAGAATATCACCTTATGTTATGTCATCCTTAAAATGGGAAAGTCTGAAGGACTGTCTACTTCTCTCAAGCTATCATCATGACTGCTGCTAGTCACTTGAGATTTTACATTTAATTCTCCTTCTCTAAACATTTTGGATATTTCAGTGCCACTGTAAGTACACTACAGTGTTGGGTTTTTCCTCAATAGTAAATGTACCAGAATTCTTTCAATCGTTTAAGAATTTTTATTACAGACATAGTCTGATTTTCCACTAATTTGTATCCTGCATGGCTGTTTGCACCAATGAAAGGAAGTTGTTAAATGGTGCAAAACTAAATGCATTTTTACTGCACCCTTTTTAGCAATAGTGGCACATAAGATGCAAGGTAGCACAGCATTCAAGATGTACATGGGTTTACCAGGAATTTTCAGGTATTAATGCTATTGGAATTCAAATGAGCAAAGGATTATGGAAACAAAGTCATACCTTAGTATCTTGGAAAGGAACAACAGGCTCTGCTGCTGTAGCTTATGGCTCAGAGGGCAACTTCATGTTGATCACAAAGCCCTCACATGGTAATGAGTTCCATTAGTGCTCATGTGAACTGGATTTGACCCAGTAACCTCAAAGTTGAAAGCCATACATTTCCTTTTATTTTGTATGTCATTTGGTAATAGGTACTCTTTTTTATTGTATTCAAGCTCGTATGTGCTACCCACCATTGTAGCTGCTTTCATTTGAGTGTTTTTTGAGGGGACAGAAAGTAACGTGACACATGTCATTCCCAGTTTTGCTTTCCATTCATAGACATTTCTGGAAGGCTGGAGACTCTATGCTTTACTTTTTCTTTATTTTATTTTTTTATTTTAATTTTTTCTTTCTACTAATAGAAGTGGATCAAGGACCTTGTCAAATGCACAGGGCCGTTCATACAATGTCCTCAGCACTGGCTCTGCTTCCTGGAAAGCTCTCTGTCTTGAGCAAAAGACATTATTTTTTGTTACAGAGGGATCTTTCATGCCAAAATAATTTAGTAGTCAAGTACATTCCTTGTCTGCCCAAATTTTTTAAGCCGCTTAATGGGAGCCTGAATCTGAAGAGAAGCCCTATCGGAATGTAGCGAGTGGTCAGACTTAACGTTTCCAAAACAATTAATTTCACTGATGAGGAATAAGAGTGCTGCAAGTTATACTTTTCATAGGCTGTCATTTTCTTGATAGATAGACTTGCACCGCTGTAATTTTTCGTATGTGTAATTCCTGTACAGTCACAAGTACATTTTGCACAGCCTTCCTATTTCTCATGCATGAGTCAAATAGTGCCCAGCTCTATGCATTCAACTGCACTGAGATGTACACATTGAACTCACGTTAGAATTTAGCCCTGTGAGTTTTGTGCTGTCTCCATCAATAGGAGGTTAATGCCTGAAAGTGTGCACTTCAGCTATTATTGCATATTCAGAAAAAAATAAATGCATGAATTTTAACTTCTGGATAAATTCACGTGGAATGAGAATAACCCTTAGGATCTTCTACTGCAAGTGATATTTGAGAGGTTTAATGCTAGTTAAAGGTCTGTGGTATACTGACCTCATTTGCATGTGATTATGCAAAGGGCATAGACTTTCAGCGAGAGAAGGGGCATGTATATGTACAGTACATTAGGCATTCAATGTTTAGGCAGAAATATTATGGGGAGCCCAAGGCAAAAACCTGAGACTGTGATCCCACTGATTTATGTCTCTCTCAGAACAGAGTTGGACAAGAAAATCTGCGCACTAGAGTCATCCTGACTGTAATTTGGGGCATGATGATGAGCATCAGTGCTGAACTGACTACTGGTGGTGTGTTTTGATTTTGAGGATTTTGAGGTTAACTAGTGATGGGGATAAACTAAATAGGGTCAGGACAAAGCTGAGTGTGTATGCTATTCTTCAGCCTGGGTGTCTATGTATCCTGTGGTCCTATCTCCCTGGTAGATGAAAAATCCCAGTACTATCCAGCGGCACGGATGGGTCTAACTGGTTGACAGTAGGTGCCCAGCACTGTTGTATTATCAGCAATTCCCACAAAAGTGAATTTTCCTATTTGACAGAATTTATCAATTATATCTTCCGGCCTGGATTGCTTTCATTTCTTATAGAAGGGGAACATTAAAATAAAAAGAAAAAAATCAATTTGAAAAGAAGTTGTCAGTCCATAAAGAGGAGAAAGCCGTCTTGCTCTGGTACCGTTCTGCATTTGCGCTGAAACACCAGACAGCAGCTGCCTTGGAGCTGCCCGCACAGCAGGGAATGAGATTCATCTACAGTTAAAGATTCAGTGCACAGAAAATGGAATGACGACATCTCCTCTCATTTCCATGCCCAGCAACATGCACTCCAACAGACAGCTATGCTTCTTCCACAATACCTCTTTATTTTCCTTTATCTCTACTTTTCTATCCCCTTCCTTCCTAAAACCCTTCTTTAAGCTTTAGTTTTTCTTGTGTTTAATTTGGAACTTATGTTCTTCAGTGACTAAATCCTTCTCCCTTTGTCTCTCATCAGAGCCTTCATTGCTTTACATCCACTGGGAAGAACTGATCCAGTTATCTTCCAAACTATATTTCAAGGGCCTGCAAGCCTGACTTCACAGATAAACTGGAGAGCACCCCAACCAGTATAAATACAGGGCATAGCCATTTCTGCTCTGTTCAGCAGTAGATGATGATTACCCGATTTTGCTACAACATCAGTTGCTACCAGAGGGAACAGCATATCCTGCCATCATTCCCAATATTCAGTCATTATATAGTGATTGTTATTGTCTATTATTTTATGTTAGGGTAGCAATTAGCACTCTCAGAGCTTGATGCCTCCTGTCCAAACAAAGGAAATGGTTTCACTCCCATATTTCTCACAGACTAAACATAAGACAAAACAGATAAATCCAACAGACAGTTCAGATACTGGGGGAAATGGGTATTGATGCAATGAGTCACAGCAGTGCCTTGTTATAATTTCTTCAGGCTCTGTCTTTCTGGCTGTAGAAGGCAGAAACCCCTCTTGTTTGATTTTGTTTTGTTTGGAGTGTAACAAGCTCCCTCTTGGTCAGATCTACACTTCCCCTTATACCTCTGCATTTGATTTGAGATCAGTGAATGTAGCCATGCATCCCTTCCCAGAAGGGAGACACATTTTTCTTAAGCAGCAAAGCCAGTATTTTTCAGCACAATGATGTCTGTCTACTTTCGACTCAGTAGAAGTATTAGGGTAAATATAAAGCAGCCATGTCCCTGGACAGTGATGTACTCCACTCTGCTGAAGCAACACTTCTTCAGTGTTTTCAGATAGCTCTGTGTTATGGGTTCAGCAGTAGCAGTTGTTTTTTGTCCTTCTTGGTAGCTGGTGCAGCACTATGTTTTTTTATTTCGGGCCTGGGAGCAGCGCTGATAACACCAGTGTTTGCAGTTACTGCTTGGCAATGTTTTGGTCTGGCCAAGGACTTTCTGAGTCTCATGCTATGCCAGGGAGGAGGGGAAGGCGGGAGGAAGCAGAGACAGGACACCTGACCCAAACTGACCAAAGAGGTTATTCCATACCACAGCACATCATGTCCAGGATGTGAAAAAAGGAGAGCAGAGACCCGGAAGGGTGTGGTGGTGGACTGGGGGTGCACGGCATGGTCAGGTTTTTGGTATTGGGGGGTTCGCTGCTGGGGGTGCACTGGGGGTGCACAGCATGGTCAGGTTTTTGGTATTGGGGGGTTCGCTGCTGGGGGTGCACTGGCTGGATCGGGCTTGGTGAGCAGTTATAGTCTCCTTCCTTGTATTTCTCTTGTACTTCTCTGTCATTATTATTATTAGTGGTAGCAGTAGTGATTTGTGTTATACCTTAGTTACTAAACTGTTATCTCAACCTGTGCGAGTTGCATTATTCTTTTGATTCTCCTCCCCATACCCCCCGGGACTGGGAGTAGAAAAAGAGGGGAGTGAGTGAGAAAACTGCGTGGGGGGGGTGGGGTGGTGGTGTTAGAAACTTAAACCACGACACTCTGTTTTACTGTCATCATGAGTTCTGTAGACTTGGACAACACTGCTAGCATCCTACTAGTCCTGCAGAGGTACTTAGGGATAATCTGCCAAAGAGCATCTTACTGCATTAATATAATGGTGTGTACATTTGCTTGACGTGATCTCACATAATCCATCAAAATCTTCAGTAATAGAAAAGGTTGAATCAGATTTACTGATAGAAATTACATTCCCAGTATTTTCTCCCTGATAAGTCAACCACTTCAGTGCTGAGGGATTCATATTCTTCTGTTTTATAAGGCACTTGTTAAAATCTCTTTTCCTGGGAAAGCAGAGGTTTAAAATTGGTGGTAAGAAAGAGCATCGCCCGGGGCTTGGTGTTAGATTTTGGTTTGCTGTTTATTTCACACTTCCTGCTTTATTACAGCAGGCAGGAAAGAATGACAGAAGGAAAAAATTTGGGGAACAGTTAAAAGGACATGAAGCTCATCTTCCTTTAAATGCACCTTACTAGGGGGGAGACTGCTTATTTGTTTTCAGTTTTTCAAAAAGAAAAGGTTAAACTCTAGAGTATATTTTTCGAAGGTCGGCCTCATCTGAAAAGTCAGACTGTGGACACACTCTAGCTACCAGGCACTGAAGTGGCTGTTTCTCACCATCAGACAGGTAAGTGCAGGAAAAAGGCTGCAGAAGCAGACTGCTGAATTTCCGTAACCAAGCCTGCCGAGGAACCGCTCAAACATCTGCTGGGAAGGAGAGAGCATCAGCAGCCCTGCTTTGGAGCTGGAAGCTGGACCAGACCACCTTTCCCTGTCCCTTCTGTGGTGCTGTGGCAGCAAGGCTCCAGAGATCACACCTCTGCTTGCAATTAGGATAATTCAATTGATACTGCTCCCAGGAATTCCCATGACCACTTCTGCATTCCTCACTTTGTCCCTAGCCTTAGAATGCCTTCTGTAATTAACTGGCTGCCAATGACATATTTTGTGTTAGAAAAGGCACTCTTGGTAGTGAGAAAAGTGGCTCCTGCCAACACTGAATTTTTGTCAAAATTCAATAAAAACTATTCTGTAAACAAATCTCCAATTGCAGATGCTGTGTGTAAGGATTTTTCCATGTGAGATAAGAAGGTTTCAGGGAGCATCCTGGACAACATAGAGGTTAACGCTTGGGCACTGCGCGGCCCTTGACAGCCTCAGCAGCCCAGGGATAGCTTCATACCTGCCTCTTCCCAATAGAGATGGGAACAGCTGTTTGAGCAGAAAATGGTACCAGAAGTCAAATGCTCAGTACTGACATGCATAGGAAATATTTGAATCATGGTAACTTGGGCAGGGGCTCAGCCCAGAAGTCAGGTATGGTGAAGGGGCTTAAATATCCTTTCCTCTTCTGGGTTCATAGTGGCTCCCATGCAGCTTCAAGTCAGTGTGATTTATCTTGTACTTGCTGGATTATCCCATGGGCTGCTCAGCATCTCTGTGCAGTCTTGTGCCCAAATGCTGTCCCACCAGGAGGTCCCTGTGCAGTTCCAGTGCTGGAGACTCTCAGGAGATCCTCTGGGGCTGGTGCATGGCTGTCCTTGTGCCACCTGCCCGCAAAGCCCTGCCTTTCTGTAGTCAAGGTTTTTCGAGCCCCTTTACATTTCTGCAGCCCTATTATCTAGCAGAAGACAGAAGGAGAGGTGCAAATCACACCCCTGGGTTTTATCCCCAGCTGTGCCGTGACCTGCCAGGTGACAAAAGAAGCTCTGATGGGAGGGCTCAGCCCTGGCCCATCTGTCATTTAAATGAAAATGATGCAGATTTTTTCTAAACTCTGATTGTGCAGCAATAATTATCTCCAGTTATCAGACAAGTCTATTCAGCCCCTATTCCCTTTCTCATCACCAGCCTTTCCCATCTCTGCCATTTTCTTCCAGCATCTTTTGTGTGCCCCAGGCAGCAGGAGAGCCCCTGCGCAAGGCCAGTCCCCTGCCCTGAGCAGAGCACAGTAGGACACCTGCCTCATGGAGGCCTCAAGGAGCTGCCTTAATGCAAATCTTTTTTTCCTACCCTCTAGCTCTCACAGTTTGTTCACAGGGAGGATGGTGGTGGCACAAGGACCCTTCTGCTGGAAATAAAGCAGCTTCATAGACTTGCTCAGAAAGGAAGAATAATTTACCCACACAGAAATGTTTACAAAGGTAGAGTGCAAGTTGAAAGAGAAGGAAAACAGCAAACTTGGATTTATTTTGTTCACAATGGTGAACTCATGTCTCCCCAAAGGCTACACTCCAGCTGGAGCTCCATGCCATGGGGTGATGTTGGAAGGACTGCATCATCCCCATTTCTGGGAAGCCGGCTTATTAACAGTGTATCCTTCACTGGCTGAAATCTACTCTTTCCTGCCCTTCCTGATGCTTCTTTACTGTCCCCATTTACTTCTTGCCTAGCTTTCAAGTTTCATCTGGTCTTACCAGGAAACGACCCAAGGAAAAAGAGAAGGATTTCTGTGCCTTCTAGTGCACTTCAATCAAAATATTCGTCATAGCTAAACAAAAGTTGGCCTTTTTGGAGAAGAATGTGTGACAGCCTTTAAAAAAATTTAAAAATACACTGCAATTTTCTTTCTCAATATAATTTTAAAGCCATTTAAGGTGACTTTGGTGGCCATTTTTCAGAAAAAAGTTTTCATCCACACCTAATTGTCAGCTGTCCAAAGTCTGTTTCCTAAATGGATGCTTTTTCACCTTTTCAGAATAATACATGAAATGAGGTCTGTACCTTCTATATTCTTCACATATTACTAGTTTGGTTATTGAGTTTAAAGTTTAAATTGCTTGGATGAAATTACTCAGATTGTGAGATTAAATTACTACTCAGTAAAACATTGGGATAGGACAGTTTGTTTGGAGTTGGCACAGCATGAAGTCCTGCACCATATCCTGGGGACTTTGAAGCCCAGTGCTATCGCTAGCAAATGTTAGCGTTGTGAATCTGCTTCTTTACCCCCTGGGTAAGCTACTTCTCTGGCTTTACCATTTGTTTGGGGTTTTTTTTCTTGCTTCATCACAGATAAGCTGTGAGCACCCTGCTGTGTCATGACCTCAACGGTGGAAGACATACCACTGCACATCCTTGTTTGTATGGAGGGCAGCAATGCCTGGACAGTGGCTAGTGGTTTCTTTGACACTTGTCTGCCTTCCTTCTTAACACTGATTTCCAGAGAAGCCACCACCTGGGCACACTTCTCACCTGCTTCAGCCTGACCACCTAAAAAATAAGTATTTCCATGGGAAGAAGATTCATGTGAGGATTTATCTGGAATGGGAATCAGGGTGTCCCTTCAATCAAACTCTCACTCCTGTATTTCAGGCTGCCACACTGGGCTGAGGACTTCAAAGCATGCTCAACACTTTTCCTTTACTCCCTGCCATGTCTTATTTTTGACCTTTCCCCTGAGAGATAGGTCCAGTAGTGAGAAGAAGATAATTCAGTTCATTTGGTCTCTTGGGACTCACGCTAAGGGGAAGAATAACAATTCAGCAGCAGCTTTACTGATCTGCATAGAAATTCAGGCTCCTTTTTTGCTGACCCTACTGGCTTGCCACATATAGCTGTAAAACTTTATGCTTATAATCCAGAAAGGCAGCTGGAATTTTCAGCCATAGGCTGTCAAATGTCATGTTCATACCACACTGGATTAAATGATAATAGCAGAATAATTCTTTTAATGAGATATGTAAGACATATTGAATTAGCAGCTTTTGTGAAACTGATGCACAGGAATTTTACAGCTTTTTTGGAGCAAAAACAGACACTGAATTTTACACCTGTGTTTTTGTGGGAAAGATTATTATTGGTAGTCAGCAGATCTATCCTGGTAGTGTTACACACGTAGTCAGGACTTCATTTCCTAGTGAAAGACCACCAGGCCATTTGTCTGGAAACTGAACGTACTGAAAACCTGCCACTTCATGGTGCCCTTACTGTGGAACATCACTTACCTTTCTTCTTTTTGTGTAGCTGCCCAGCATATGCAAAAAGCAAAATTATAATATGAACATGGACTGAAAAGGACCTGTAACAGGTTGCCAAGGGAAGCTGTGACTTCCCCATGCCTGGAAGTGCTCAAGGCCATTTTGGATGGGGCATTAAGCAACCTGGTCTAGTGGAAGGTGTCCCTGCCCATGGCAGCGAGTTGGAACTAGGTGGTCTTTAAGGTCCCTTCCGACCCAAACAGTTCTATGATTCTATGATGTTTTTGTGATTTAGATCACTGAGCCCAGCCCTCTGTTGCTCATTTGACTATTCAATAGAAGTTCAGCCACAAAAAGTCTGCCAGCTCCCTATGACAGCTTGCAGGTCTATTGCAAAAGGCCCAAACACACTGGTATACATCACAGAGACAGCTGGGGGGTGTGTGTGTGTGTGTGTGTCAAGAGTTCACTGCTTATTTCAGTTCTCATTAGTGGTCATGCCATTAGTTAATTATCAGATGATCATAACAATTATAACACACTGTCTACAGAGAAAGGCAGGTAATATTCAATCCTCCCCATTGGTCTGATTTTGGGGAAAATTCCTTTGCAACCCCAGATCTGGCAGGTGGTAGATGTCACCTTGGGTATACCTCTCTCAAAGACACTTGAGAGTTTTATATTTCAAAAGAAGCACCAGTGTAGCCTGTCCCATCTCTAGTTGGGACTTTGATGCTTCAGATGAGAGTCAAAAAAAATCACAGAAGTCAAAGTTGTGGGAAGAAAGGAAATAAAAAGTCTCTATAAAGGCCAAGAAAAATCTGAGGCATGAGATTATGTAGCTGTGGTGCAAATGAACACAATAAACAAATGTCTCATTCTTTTCAAGACAAAGGACAAAAGGATTCATCACCAGTTTGAACTTCCGATACCAGGATCTCCTCCTTAGCCGACCACACAGTCCCATTCAAATAGCTGTCAGGCTCCCCATTACAGCTGATGAGGATCTTTCTATCTCCTGGACAATCGGGAGTTCAACTCATCTCTGCTCATCAGTTTGAAAGTATGCTCCATAGCCTATGAGTTTGGTTTGCATTTTAGTTGTTATAATCTTGAGCAGAAGGAATTCTTTCACTCATTGCGCAGGACAGACACTGTGTAACTTTCATGCCTTTAGCAGATTTTCCCTTCCTTCTTTTCTTTTCAAAACATGTTATGGTGCCAAGTGGCAGTGCATACCTGCCTGGTTAAATAGCACAGCAATAGACTGTCACCTGCTTTATGTAGTTGTCTGCTTCTATAAATATAGACATATTCACACTGGAGGAACAAAAAAGCAGTTTAGCTGTAGAGGTAGCCTGCGCCCATAAGGATGCACGTTAAACAATGTCCAGCTGCTATCATTTGCACACACAATGGACACAGTTGGATGTGATGTTCAGGAGCGTGTCTCTCCCCGTGTTTGAATCAGAACAAGATGTTTGCTGACCTTGGCATGAGTGATCTTTGGTCCCTAATGAGAATATCTTCCCTGCACATACATATAGTTGAGAAACAGTCACAGGAATTAGCAATAATCATTGTAATTTTAATTCAAATGTTTTACTTTGATTGCAAATAAAAGCTACACATATATAGGTAGATCCTCCTTTTGGATGTCCCTAATACAGTTTATAGATTTAGAGAACAAAAAAAAGACTTCTAATAAGATCTAGCCCCATTTAATTAGCTTGGATTTTTATAACATGCTGTGCCTTTAGGAATTCTGTAACAATCTGTAGAAGAATAGTTTCTCAATATTTTTTCATAGCGCTGTGCATTAAACAAAGCTAAATGTGAGCAGTTTCCTCGGTGACTTAATAAAGGATATGAGAGCACAGTGTTTACATAATAACTTACAGCTGTTGAGAAGCTATTTTAGTCAGTGCATACACCAAGTTTACAGTTACTGTCTCCAAATACCTGTGGTCTAGCCACTTAGTTCAGTCTGCTGATTATTTAGCTGAAATAATCTACCCATAAGCTCCTCCTTTGGCTCCCTCTGCCCCAACAAGAACCAAATGTGGAGCCATTTAAAGAAACCGGAGCCTGGTTTCTGGACACCTCTGTGACCCCCATCCCAAGTCTCCCCATTGCTTTGCCAGGCAGCGTTGGGCTGGCTGTGGTGAGGGTGGCTGTCACAGCTGCTCAGACCCACTGAGGCCTCAGGTCAGGGGAAATGTCACCAGCAAAGCCACCTTGGTGGGGTGGGGAGAGGTGGGTCCTCAGTGCTTGGCTGCATGATCCCACTTCGAGACCGCTATCTAACATCCAGAGCTCAACGACTCAGCATGGGTTGGAGGAGAGGGATTAAGAGAGGGAGGTAACTGATTTCCTTTATATATATAATCAACTAATTTCTTTGTGGGCTACACATAATCATTATTTTCTCCCCCCCCCATTTTTTTTTTACCCTGCTGAATTAGGGGGAATTGCAGATCCTGATCTGAATGCATCCTGGCACCTGGTGTTTGGTTATTTAATGATGATAATTTTATTGACAAAGGCATCTTGTCATTCATTTTGACCATTACCTCCAAAATTGCTTCATGCCATTAGTGTCTAAGTTAGTCTAGTTCCTGAAACAGAGCGTTTCTAATGAGCTCTACAGATCAATTTATATGCTTATTTCTCCCAACTATTATTATTTCAGATTTTTTTTTGAGGAGGTTCACTGTTCACTCCATCCAGGATTTCACTGAGGATTTTTTTTTTGATCCAGATTCTTTTAATGAGCACTGGAACCAGTCTAGGAAACCACGATAGAAGGTAAATTCCTTTTAAGCAAAAAATAATACAGCTGAGTTATCTGCTGTCTCTGCTGGGGTTAGTAGGGTTGTTCTGCTTTTGTATACGAATTGCTTTGGGATAATAATGTTTTCTACTTGCTTATACATTTTTCATCAGAAATATCAGGTAAAAAGGTTGTATCATAAAGATCTGTAACTGTACCTTCTTTCCTGTCCTGTAGCTGCAAGGGAAAGATGAGATACATTTTCATACTTGGAGAAAAAGGGTCAGAGTTAGAGGGGGAAAATGGTATGAAAGTGCAAAGCCCTGGATATAAGTAGCTCACCCCTAAAGCAGGTGCTAACAAGACCTTCTTGACAGCCACTGAGTTTTGTGCATAGCAGAGGAAAAGTTACAGCTGAAAGAAAAGAAGCAGGCAAGGAATAGCATTGTACTGTATCTGACTGGGATTATAGCAGTTGAATGAGTCATTGTTATAAAATACGGGCAGCAGAGTGTCCTTTCATGTCTCTCGACGCAGATTGAATGCAGTCCTGACCAAGATGACAAAATTCATTTTGATTGAATAGTTGTCCATATTTTTAAATGAAATGCATGTGGGGCTATTAGCTCAGCTCCCTGTCGAAGGCGGCTGCACCATATGTTTGGCAGTGTTTGAAGCACCTGGCACCCTCCAGAACAGACAGCCACATTTGAATGGGGATAAATATTAAACCATTTCACAGCTTTCTCTTCCAACTTCAGGGTAGGTATTTTTCACATTAAAAAAATACACAATACAATATAAAACATTAAGCAAAAATTTATGTACATAAAGTGTTTTACAAAACCAGAAAGGAAGAGGAAGACAGGACTGGCAGGGATCCCAGGCTCCTCCCGTCTCTGAAAGAGGACAGGATGGGCAGGGGTACAGGCTACTTTCTTTGTCTGAAGGAGGCAGTGGAATTCAGGGTTCAAAAATGAGAGATAATAAGTTGTGCTTTTATTATGGATTTATCACATAATTATTAAAGCTAATATGCAATTTCACAGCCTGAAACAATCACTCCCACAAGTCCCACCCCTATCAAAATTTTCTCTCTTAAATATTATTAAGAAACTGATACTGCTTAGCTGCATGCTGAGAAGGTCAGTTATGTCCTTTGGCTGAAAAATGAGCAAGTTACTTTTCCACTGAGTAAATTTTCAATCTTTAGTGACCCATGAGTCGGGATTTCAACTAAATAGGAATCCTGCATGTCCCTGTGCTTCTCCTGGGCCCTTTTTGATTGTTTTCAGTGTTAAAACCATTTTATGGGATGTTTTGTGGTTAAAGAGGTATTGATATGATTACACAGGGCACTACTAGACCAGTCTCAATTACCTCCAGCTCTAAAAGGCGAACACAGATGGGAATAGGTGAAAGAAAAGATGAGGAGGACTGATCACATGACAGAATTTAAAAGGACTTTGCTAGTTTTATGTAGCAAAGGAAAGGCCTTAGAGAAGATACAGTTTATTTCTCTAAGCATGTCTTCAAGAGGAAAAGGACCTTTCTTGAAGGGCAATGCAGCACAAGGATATAAAACAGATGTGAATACATTCATGTTGGACACAAAAAAGGCTAGCAATGAAAGGAGTGAGAGTCTCAGCTGGAATTCTAGGAAGTTACTGGAGTCTGTAACCACAGTTTGAAGCTAGCTTTTTGATAAGCATATTCATAGAGTGTGATGGTATGGTTGTCTACAGCAGCAGGTAAATTATCTTGATGAGAAGTAAAAGGTGCCTTTTCTAATACTTTTATCAATGTTCCTAATACCAAAACTATCTTCCAAAATAGACCAATGAGGAACACTGAGGATTTCACAACATGCTTTCTAGGTGGAAATAGTGCAGCATTACTTTTCTTCTTTTTACTGCAGTGTAAAGGTGGAAATGAGTGCTCATGTTGTTTCACTCATTCTGAGGTCCATTTTCAGATCCCACTTGTATCACTTCTGCCTACAGCTGCTTCCACAAACATCTCAGTGGGTGGACTGCATCTAAGAAATCCTTGTGTTTCTGCCAGGATTTCTTTCCCGTTCCAGCTCCCCACCTTTTAAAGAAATTCTAAGTAGTCTATAGCAATAATGATAAAGAAAACACTCCATCATTGGAATGTAATACTTTCTGTCAGTGTTTTATTAGACAAAGTGGATGATCAGCTCTGTAAGAGGACTGTTGCAGTTTATTTTACTAGGTTGTTATTAAGACCATGTTGATTTTTTGTTATAACATTCATCCCTCGTCATCCATGTCTTCTAGAGTGTTGAAGTACAAATGAGCAAAAAATGCAGCCAGTTTTTCGGCAGTATTCTTAAAATAAGAAATTGTAGTAAACTCAAAGGCAAATATCCTAAAATGAAGGAGTTTCAAATCATCACAAGTTTACTGACCTGTTTTGCTCCAGCTGTGTGTTGGTGAGCATTACCACAGGAAGATGAGCATTTCCGCGTTACCACAGGAGGATGAGCTTTGCCCACCTTTTTCACTGTGTCACTGGAGACCCTGCAGGAAGTCTGAAAAAACAGTACCAGAAAAGCATAGGTAACTGCACACTCTTTTACTAGTGCCAAGCATTAACGGAACTCCATAAAAAATAGCAAAAAGCAAGGATATCATTATGTCATACATATACATCTCCTTATATCAGTATGTTTAATTTATAAGAGGAGCTCCAACCTCCGTGTAATTGCACTGCTCACTGCAATAAAAAAGCTGTTATACTAACAGAGGCCAAGCAAGCTCATTATCTTCATTACTTAACAACAATTTCCGAAAGACTTGTAGGATATATGCCATTTTACGAGTTTCCAAGTGTTTAAAAAATAAAATGAAACAGCCTTTTTACCTGTATAGAACATTTTATTTTCTGTTTAGCAAAGTAGTACCAGCAGCCTCAGACTGTTGTTTTATTATCCTTATGGTACCAAAGAAGAAATACACCATTTGAAAACAAACCAAAACAAACACAGCATGAAGGAGGAGTTGCTGAGGCCAGTAGCCCATAATTAGAGCTACCATCTGTGTTGAGGTTCCAGGAAAGCAAATGCATGCCACACTGTCCCATCGGCTCTGCTTAGGCTCTGAGCTTTAGCTGTATGGGCCCTGAATTTTTTGTATACTCCATATCTCACCTGAATGGGCCAATTGTCCCATTATATGGTATCATATGCATGTGTCAGGTCATGGTTGTCAACTCCATAGCTGTTCTTTGTGCCTCACAATGCATCACAATACAGGTATTGTTTCATAATACAATGAATTGCTAATACATTTAGTTTCACCATCATTTTTTTTTTTAATCGGTAGCTTTAAAGGAATTCAAAGGAGGTTTAGAAATATTTTTATGTTCTTCATATAGTTTATGGGATCTTTGTTTCTCCTTACATTCCTTTAAAGGACTGGGGACAGAAGTTTTGCATTGTTTGACTCAATCTTTTTTGGTTTATAGCGAGAAATGTGGATAAAGGCTGTGAACTGTTCCAGTAATTGTACGTAAGGTCTCAGCATCAGTGGCTCAAGCATTTGTAACTCCTGCTTCCTGGATTGGCTTGCTGCTTCTCCCTGGCCACAGCATCTCTTCAACCTTGCCGGATAGCGATATTACTGCCTGGGCACATTTGTATCGTTACATGGGCATGGTGACCTTTGATAGTAAATAATTTTGACTCGACCAGATTGGGTTGAATTGCAAAAGAGCAAACAAATGCATGTTTGTTTTCAATTTGGGAGAAACAGCAATTTAAATGCATTTTAAGTTCAGTCACAGGAAAACATTCTGAACTGTGTGTTTATATTTCATTAACATTATTTTGACTTTCTAGCCTGTGAAATCTGTTTATTATGTATAAATATATATATGTATTTACTTAAATGTATTTACATATGTATATATGTATGTGTATAGTGATACATACACACAGATATACATTACGTACGTGGTAATAATATAACTCCATCATTATGAAAACATAGAGACTGGAATTCATCTCACCTGAACTTACCCATCAAAAAGTTGGTATCTGTTCTAAGCCTGTCATGTAGGTCTGTGAGAGATCTATGGAGCGTGACAGCCAGTTCCAGAGGGTGATCTATACTCATCTATTCAGAATGGGAGATACGTGTCTCCATTGCTTGCAGAGAAAGTCCACATGACTAATTCAGAGCAAACACATAACTTTTAGAACACTAAAGTTAGGGACAGGAAACCCAAACCAACTGTGTTCTCAAAAGAACCCTCTTTTGTGGGGCCGACTGATCTAGATTCAGGCACCACCTCCTGGTCTTACTCTTGTTTTTTGTGGTGGTGATAATAGTGGTGGTGCATACCACCAAGTTAGGAAAGATGTTTTCCACTTCAAATCAGAAGGATTTATTTTCCTTTTTTTTTTTTTTTTTTTTTTTAAATGGTTATGGTAATGATTAAAGCGAAGAGGAAATTGTTCATGTTGCCAATTCATCTTTTATTTTGTTTTCTAATTTTCTCCTTAAAAATGTCTTTGAAGCACATAATTGTATAAATGTGACTTGATGGCTGAAATCACTGGGTGGACTTTGAAACCATGAGGGAAGAAGGAAAAGGGAGGAGAAGAATTCATGAGATCTACAGTAAAGAGAATTATTAATCTGCAGAAATATGTGCCTCCGTTACTACTGGCTCTGCAGAAAACTTATTTCATATGTTATAATGTGCCTTCTAAAACTGAAAAAATAAGAATGGGTGTGGAAACCTACATTTGTACAGTGTATGAACACTTTGATCCCTTAAGAAGGCAGATGTAGAATAAAATGTAAATTAGATTTGGAAAAAATGCAAACCCATGAGAGAAACAAAATTAAAGACCAAAAATCATGTCTCCTGGTTTAATGGCGAGACTTGGCAATAGCATCTCTGGGCACTTCTGAAAGGAAAACTCAGATGCTTGGCTCAATATGCAGCACAGAAATTGCCTTGAATGTAAATTTTATCTCTGCCTTTCCAGTACAGTTTGAGAGCCAAATTCCAGCACTGTCTGAAAGAATGTTAATATTTCTCTACAGTGATGGTTTGAATCAATAGCTCATCCTCTAAGCAAGGAAAATCATTGTGATGAAGTTCTTTGCTTAAGTAAAACAAGTAAAAGTGGAGAACATGCTGTGTCTAATGCAGGCTAGCTCCTAAGCTACTGTAAAATACCATGCAGTGCTTTGCCAAATTTGAAGGACATGGTAAGTGCGCTAAAAGGAGTGGTAACTGCTCTGTGACACTGCAAGAGGACTTCTGGAGGTAATAATGAACTGGTAAAAAACTTCTTAACCAAGTTAGTAGCATTTTTCTGCTATCTAAGATGAGAGGGTTTAGGACCACAGTAATTTGCAAAGCTAATCTAGTTCAGTGATCCTCAGGCTGTGACCTTTGACAACCTTCCTGGTGGTTGGAAGAATAGAGCATCTGGATGTCAGGAAGATAAGAAGGTTGGGAAGGCATCTGGGTCTGCAAGAAAAAGCAACCGAAGCCCATCCTGTGAGGTTAGTAAAGATGCCTTTGTTTAGGTACATTATGGATAAATTTGGTTTATTAGTATCTAACTTTCAAAAATTGCTGTTGAATTAATATGCTTCAGTTTCACAGAGGAAGAAAATTCAGTGCCAAATTTCATAGTTTCAAATGCTATTGATTTCTAAATTAGATAAACAGAGCTTCCAAAAATTATGTCAACTATGTGTCAAGTTGGCATAAAAAAAGAGAAACACCCCATGTCAGTGTCATTTAAATAAACAAGTTAGCAGCAAGTCATAAATGCCACGAAGGGAGTAATTTAGAAGAATGTGAGTTCCTGACTCCGGAATTCCAGTTCTCTGACCCAAACAACAGCACTCCCACACACTGGGGAATGTATGTACAAAATAAATATAGGAGTGTCAAAGCTGGAAAGCTGCATCAAAAAAGGCCAGCAACACGGGAAACTTCAGATTTGGATCTGGATCTGAAATTCACCAGTTTGGCCTCTTTCTAAAATTAAGTGCAGCTCCCTGGAGTTTTGGGGGCAGCTCAGCATTGTACGGCAGGAAGTCAACAAGGAGAGGCAGGAATGAAATGGCAGTGGACTCTCAGGATGGCAAGAGGGGGACCGCTGGCATTAAGAAGATGCTGCTGAAGACAGAAATTGTTTTGAAGAGAACTAGATATGAAGGAGAACTTGGAGTAAATTGGGAGGGGATGAATAAAGTCGATGGAACTTATGTCTCATGATGGCTCTCATATGACATCAAAACTTAGCGCAGCTTAAATGATTAAGGCAGGTTTGGCACAGACCTGCTCCAAATAAAAATATGGAAAATAAATCCTGCTTTTAATTTTGCAGAAACAAGTCCCAGGGATCATTCAGCTATCAGTCTCATTTTTTAACCAAGCCCCTATATTCTAAAGACGCAGACACCCCTGAGTATCCCCGTGGAGATAAATTTCCTCTTTTTGTCTGGTTTAAATCTCAGGAAAAAACAGCTAGAGATATGAACTGCAAGATGTTTATATGAGCAACCTCATGCCCGAGCCTTTAGAGCTTTATCCATCAGTTTTATCTTAAAACAAAGCACTCAATGGGAAACAATTATTGACATTTTTCTCTCCTTTAGTATACTGATTTCACTGAGCTAATAAGAAGAATAATTATGATGAGAAACCTGAAAAGATTTATGGAACTCAAATACTTGTTTGGTTTTTTCTAACTTCTCTAAGATCTCTGCCATTTTTGAGAGCCGTAATTTCTGTGAAAATTCTTTATTAAAGGGTTTGATGATTTCAGTAATGATCTTGGGATGAATATAATTATTGCGCTAGAAAAGTCTAAGTTATATTAAGGCTGGGAATTACTTGAGGAATATTTGAAAGAGAAGCAAGCCTTCCCCTTGTTATTACTAAGTATGTCCAACATGGTAGCGTGAAAGTTGCATCTCACTGTGAGAGAAACCATCAGAAGAAGCGCTGTGGTTGCAGCTTAGGTTATAGCGCGAAGTGGCAAAAACCCGCCAAAGACAGAAAAAAATAAAGACCATCCCAAATTCTTTTAAAGGTCAGATGTGGATTCAGGTTTTCAGCTGGAAGCCAGCCCAGAAGAGCATCAGCATGGAGTTTGGGAATTCTGAATTTGGGATCTACATTTTACAGCAGGTCCCTTCCTCTGTAAAGCAAATCATAGACTCATAGAATAGTTAGGGTTGGAAAGGACCTTAAGATCATCTAGTTCCAACCCCCCTGCTGTGGGCAGGGACACCTCACACTAAACCATGCCACCCAAGGCTCAGTCCAACCCGGCCTTGAACACCGCCAGCAATGGAGCATTCACAACTTCCCTGGGCAACCCATTCCAGTGCCTCACCACCCTTACAGGAAAGAATTTCTTCCTCATATCCAATCTAAACTTCCCCTGTTTAAGTTTGAACCCATTACCCCTTGCCCTCTCACTACAGTCCCTCATGAAGAGTCCCTCCCCAGCATCCCTATAGGCCCTCCTCTGGACTTGTTCCAACAGTTCCATGTCCTTTTTATGTTGAGGACACCAGAACTGCACACAATACTCCAAGTGAGGTCTCACAAGAGCAGAGTAGAGGGGCAGGATCACCTCCCTCAACCTGCTGGTCACACTGCTTTTGATGCATCCCAGGATACGGTTGACTTTCTGGGCTGCAAGCACACACTGCAGCCGGCTCATGTTCATTTTCTCATTGATCAACACCCCCAGATCCTTCTCCACAGGGCTGCTCTGAACCTCTTCCCTGCCCAACCTGTAGCTGTGCCTGGGATTGCTCTCACCCAGGTGTAGGACCTTGCACTTGGCATGCTTAAACTTCATCAGGTTGGCATCTGCCCACCTCACAAGCATGTCGAGGTCCCTCTGGATACAAGAAAACCTTGACCTGAATACTGAAGATATGGAGAAGATCCAGATCCATATCCACATCTGAAATTTTCATTCACCTCCTTTCTGATCTTCTGATATAGGGACAACCCTTGCAGTGGCAGTTCACCAGATGATCTGAAGCCAGTGCTATACCTTCTTCCCCTCTTTTTCCTTTACCCTCTCATTTTCTTTCCATCCAAACTGGCTTGAATGAGATATGATGCTTGCTGTAAAAGCAGTCTATCCCATCAGACTTCTTAACAAATTTTCTTCCATGATTTGTGGTCACGGAAGAGAGTTTGAAAACTTTGGGAAAGACATCCTCCTTAATGCTTACTTCAGTCCCTTTTTGAAGGCTTGTAACGGAAAAACTAGAATCTTGAGGAAAAACAGTAAGATGGAATAATGTCTAAAAAGATATTACTTATTTACTTTAATGCTGCAGTTTGCTGTTTCATTTGAGTGATTTAAAGCACCTTTAACAATGAATAGTATTCCCACCGAAATTATTAGGTATTTTCAGTTCATTTATTCTGTAACCAAACTTTACATTGTTATGGCAACTAAAATTTCAATATATTCTAAACCAAATACTATTATCATTTAATACTTCACTGCATGGATTACATTGCATTACCATGAATGCATATATGGGAACGTCATGTACATTTTCAAGCTTTTAATCTAGAAATACAAATTTCTTCTGTATTAGAGCTATAGATACCAAGTGTTTCCGACCTGTACGGATGACCTTTATTTTGGTTTACAAGGCAGCACTGTCAATGTTTTCCAGTTTCTTTTTTCTTCTTTTTTCTATTTCATAAAGGAGCTGTCAGAGAAAATTGCTTTTTCCTCTGCGGGTAACAAACCTCTCTCCACTGCAGTGTCCTATTTTTAATTTAATTTTATTAAAGTATATGCATGTATTTTCTACACACATGTAGGAATAATTGGTGTATGTCTTATTAAAGCAAAAATGTACCATTACGTTTGTTTCAATTACTGCTCAGGTTTTCTATTTTCAAAAAAAGAATGATGAAAATTT
The DNA here is from genome assembly GCA_017639245.1 of Myiopsitta monachus. Taxonomy (NCBI): domain Eukaryota; kingdom Metazoa; phylum Chordata; class Aves; order Psittaciformes; family Psittacidae; genus Myiopsitta; species Myiopsitta monachus. The sequence goes on from CM029919.1 coordinate 32,033,834, forward strand.
ATTTTTTTTAATGAGTACTTCCTATCCCTAGCACACGTAAGAACTCCAGGTCCCCTTCAAGGCCCCTGGAGTTTATTTAGAAAGTTAGCTGTTCATCTGTCTAAATTTCAGTTTAAACTTCACCTCTTTTCAAATGCTGTGTCACTGCTGATTCCTTTCGCCAGTACCCAACTGCCATAAAGCTGGAAAAAAAAACCATCTAGTTTTACACCAGATCTTCAGCCAAAACCAAGTATGTTTTACATGATCAAGCAAGAACACCTCTTATGATTCAAAGAGAGAACAGTGTTTTCATATGTTACAGGGTGCATGAGAAACTTATGTAAAGGGCTATAGAAGCACCACACAGAGGACTTACCATACAATTTGTTGACAGAATGATTCGGGCTTGTGGCAGTAGAGTTGTGTTGAATAGAAGCAAAGCAATGACCATTTTTTTCAAACTATCAAAGCTCACAGTCAAGCAGGATGGGCTTCATAGAAGTCAAATGGCAAACAAAGTCTACGCAATTGAGGTATAGTTGGGGTTCTTTATTCTTTATTCCTTTTGAATTAGTACATTTGGTTGCAAGAGAAAGCGAAAGGCGTTATTGCAGAGGAAAAGCACAATCAGGACTGCACTGCTAATTCATTGGGACAGTATGGTACCAAGTCCTCAGATTCATAAGTAATTGGCAGTCTTTCGTGCCAATATTCATGATTTCTAGATTAAACTCTCAGTAGTTTGTCACAATACACATTTCTCATTTAGATTATTCTCATCAAATTCTGCAGATGGAAGCTGCAGGGTATTTGCACGTATTCCAAGGAATACAAGGAAGGATTTTTACTGTTTCAGTAAGGTTTCTTTCTTCATTCTTCAGTCCATTATACGCTTTGCTTAATGGGAAAGTGGCAGTTGCTGAACCAGGTTTTTAAAATGCATGTCTACCTGTCAGTTCCAATGCATCTCACAGTGGCATACATTAACTTATCATGCTTGAAAGTACAAAAAGATTTGGCTGCGGTGAAATGTTAACAAGGTCATATCATATACACACTAGCTCGTTGCACTTTTCTTCCTTTCATTGCTCCTGTTAGGCATTATTCCATGTCATGCATAAATAATGTTGCTCTAGAGAGAAAGTCAGTGTACTTTGTATTACTGGTGCTACCATACTGTTGAGACAGGCTGAACTTCTGGAATGAATGTCAGAACATGTCACTTGCTAAATTATTGGTTCCTAGCCATCAAAGACAAGTATAGCAGATGAATACATGTATTCATGAATAGAAGATTACTTTCTGCTTTGGATCGCCACAGCAGTAACCATATTGAGATAGTTTTCATATAAATGAGGTTTGGCAAATCGTTGTCTGGCATCACACATATGATTTTACTGGACTGTTGGAGTCTGTCAGACTGTAGTGGACAAAGCACGTGAAAGCCCAGAAGAGCAGCACAAGAGGGCAGTTTGCACACCAAGGAGATATTTCACAAGCAGAAAGTCTCAGCTACTGAAAGTCCTGACAGAGAGCCAGACACAAATAATTTTCACTTGATATGATTCCACAGTGCTGTGGTGATTGTGCCAGTACATCTGAAAGACCTCCTCCTACACTCCACTGCTTCCAAACATCACCAGAAGCAGGCTTGGACCTCCACAGAATCCCGGCTCCATGATTTTCGGCCGATATGATTTGGTCTCTCTGAACCCAAGATCTGTCTGTGTGGGCTGTCTAGTCCTGCTGTCTGCTCCCCACCCCTTTTTATTCCCTCCAGATGGAAAACTGTGATTTTTAAGCTAGATATTTCTGGCAGGTGTTGTGGTAAGAAGCCTGCTTCAGTTTTTGTCCCCCAAGATATATTACCACCCACATTCAGACTTAATTGTAAGTAGATTTAGTATGATCTACAGGCATTTGCTTGAAAGTTGGTCATAGGATTTCTTTGCTGGTGCATTTTTTCACAGCTACATAAACTTGTCAGGAAATGTCATTTTGTTCAAGCCTCAGTTAAGTCAAAGTAAGTTCTCTATAGCAAATACTTTATTTCCATGGGTAACAAACAGCAACAACAGTCAATTACAAATGGAGTCATAGAAGTCTGTGTGGGTGAAGAGGAAGATGTAAATTTTGTTGTTTGTGGAGAACGAAAGCATGTGCTGTGTTATTATGGTTGATCTCACAAATGCTGCACAGTTATTTCAGGTTTAATGAATGTTTTTGCATAAGGCCGTCATTTTAGTTTAGTCAGTAATTCTGAGAAAGGAGAGGGGAATTGACGTGGTTTAAGTCTCTAGAACTCATGAAGTCACTCACTCACTCACTCCCCCTCTTTCTTCCCCCAGTCCCGGGGGGATGGGGAGGAGAATCAAAAGAATGCAACTCCCACAGGTTGAGATAAGAACAGTTTAGTAACTAAGGTATAACACAAATCACTGCTGCTACCATCAATAATAATAATGACAGGAGAAGTACAAAGAAAGAGAATACAACTGCTCACCAAGCCCGACCCAGCCAGTGCACCCCCCAGCAGCGAACACCCCCACTGCACCACCACACCCTTCCGGGTCTCTGCTCTCCGTTTTCACATCCTGGACATGACGTGCTATGGTATGGAATAACCTCTTTGGTCAGTCTGGGTCAGGTGTCCTGTCTCTGCTTCCTCCCGGCTTCCCCTCTTCCTTGGCATAGCATGAGACTCAGAAAGTCCTTGGCCAGACCAAAACATTACCAGGCAGTAACTGCAAACACTGGTGTTATCAGCGCAGTTCCAAGGCCCAAAATCAAAAACACAGTGCTGCACCACCTACCAAGAAGGAGAAAAGTGACTGCTGCTGCTGAACCCAGGACAGGAATCTAACGCAAAAAGCAGGTTCAAACTAACAGCAAGACTAACCTGGTTAAGGTAAAGAGTTGTGGATCATGCAAGTTCCCCATCGCAAATACAGCTGCATCCAGTCCTACAGTCCCTGTTGTCACCCTCCAGCAATCTCTGCTATTATAGGCAAGAAAGATTAAAAGTTGACTTCCTGCAATAGAGATGGAATGGGTTGCCCAAGGAAGTTGTGAATGCTCCATCGCTGGCGGTGTTCAAGGCCGGGTTGAACAGAGCCTTGGGTGGCATGGTTTAGTGGGAGGTGTCCCTGCCCATGGCAGGGGGGTTGGAACTTCATGATCTTAAGGTCGTTTCCAACCCTAACTATTCTATGATGTAACTCATACAGTGATTGGTGGTCTATGTAATGAACTTTGACTTTATGCTTATAACAACATGAGGTTTTAATAAATTTTCAAGATAATTAACAGATGTGAATAGATATATAGGCAAAGAGTGATCTATGGCCATTCTTCTCTGTCAGGTTTCTAGAAATAACTGATATTTATAGTTCTCATTTCAAAGAAGAAATATCTCAGTTTCTGGCTTTTGGAAGATGGAAACTCTGGGGTTAGAAGAGTGTGGGATAGGTAACAACTTCTCTGGATGAGGCATCCTCCCATAAGACTTGATTTTTTCCCCAAGATCAGGAAGTAAAGCTGTTTTAAAGTCAGGTTTTATATTTCATTATAAATCCTGCATATCAAATGAGGCTTTATTCCAATTTAGCAGGAAAAGTAGAAAATCTTGATGTAAAGGTATTCTGAAAAATCTGGTGCTTTGCGGAAAAGTGAGTATTCCTCTATTTTTCTAAAAAAAAATAGAGAAACAGCTGCCCAGTTCTCTAATGGAGACCTTCAGGAACTGGGGTAAGCCGGAGAGTGAGCAATGAAGCAGGTATTTCAGCATTCAAAGACCCTCAGATCAGGACAATATGACAATCACCTCATTTGGGTGAGAGCTCAGAGGAGAAGCATCCACACTTTTCCTACTAGTCCTGGATCTCCTCTTGGATACAAAGTAGAGACACAATAGGCTTGATCAGGAGCTGCAGTTTTGGGGGACTTCTAATGTCTCATGAGCAGCCTTATGGTGGAACTGTAGTAGGAATAAAACCCTGAAAAGCCAGGAGTACCTGGGATGAGCGATTTCTCATGATGAAGAAGCCCAGCCACATATTGAAGTTTGTCCTTCAAGCAAACCATGAGACAATTCATTAAGAAGCTTGTTAGATTTCCGATGCACCTTTGAATTTATTTTGCTGCAAATTCTTCTCAGCTGACTGCTTTCCACAAAACTCTTTGCTTTAGTTGGAGCTTTTACTTTCAGATAAAAAAGTTTAATCAGAAAATTCCAGGCTAGCTCTACCACCGAGTCTGTTTGGATTGCATTACTTGTGGGCTGTCTCAATAAAAGCAGACTTTAATTTCACTTTAGTTTATAGTTTCTAACATGGCTGTTTGGAAAAAGAAATTTCCACCCCCAGTACAATTCCAGTTTCAACATTTGTTTCATCTTGGAACAGAGTATTTGAAAAAAAAAAAAGGAACAAATTGGTTTAATTTTGTTTGCATTTGTGGGCTTCAATATTCCTGTGAAATTGCTCAGATTTTGACAAAATCTCCTCTGGACACATGACACAGACTATTTTTTTCTTCTTTCTAATTTAGTTGGTTTCTGCTCCTCAGGGACAGCTAAATGAATCCATACTTTCAAATCAGGAAAGATAATTCTTCCAATGAATTATCTGTGAATAGCAGAAGTTAAATAGTTATTTTCCCTACATCATATACTTGTTCTTTCAGTCTCAGCTCTTCAAATTCCTAGCTTAACTTCTCCAATGGGGCAGTCACGGTGGTCCTACTATTTTTTTTTTCCTGGATATGCAAGAGTACAAATGAGCCCTTCAAAACAAGTTAAACAGGAGAAGAGGGAGACATATGAACCTGGAAGGCACTCAGGATTGCACTCAATCTCAGGATGCACTGCACCCTGCATCAGTGACCTGCTTCAGGGTTTGCACAAGAAGAACTTTACTGGACTCATCAAAAATAATGCTGGCAGATGCAGACACGTACAATCACCAAAATGTGCCGATCAGGAATGAAAATCTTCTGCATACATTGCCACTTCTAACTCAGTCCCTGATGCATCATTAAATTTTTGCTTGTATGTAACTTGCTACTCCATGCCAGCTTTATACCACAGGCCATTACTCCCTTCTTTTGTAGACTGTCCTTTACTTGAAAAATTAAACTTACAACTAATAATGCTTGTCATTTCAATAATATGACTAATGCCTATGGATTTGAACTTCCAGGTGACTTCAGCCAAAGTATACCTATTTCCTCAGTCTCTGCAGTGAGGAGGATTATTAGTAGAAAGCAAAATTTCAGGTCTTTTACAGGGAGGAATTCAGCACATTGATATATTTATGAATTCAAGAAAGCAACAAAACTGGGGAAGGTTTATTTTTCATGGTGAAGGTGATGTTTGATTGCTGTTGAATACTTTTCATGTATTTTTAATAGTTAAAATTCAATATTCACTGAAGGATCAAAGCACAACAGGCCAAATATTACTCTCAGATGCGTATGTTCAGCTCACACTTTTCTGGGATCATCTGAAATTTGAGGCACAGCCTTTTGCATTGGGAATTTTGTAACCTGGTGAAGGTGAGGAGCTGCAGTTCCACTTGGCAGTGATAGCCCTATGGGCGCTCTCTCAGCCCACAGCCCTCTGCCAGTGGTGCTGCTGGGCTCACATGCAGCTCCCAAAGAGGCAGGAGGCAGGCAGAAGAATGGATCTCAAACTTGTCTTTCTTGGGTATTTAGTTTCTCACTGCTGTCTCAGGTTCACAGCCCCTCATGCTTGTTCCTCTCAGCTTCTGCAGAAGTGAATCTCCCTTATGCCTCTTCCCACCCCCTCTCACCTCTTTTTATCTGACAGCTTCAATTTGATCAATAAAATCCCACAATACAATCCTGCTGGTATGAGGCACTGGGGTGTCTTACCCCCCTCCAAGCTCTGCCAGGGGGATCAAGCAGGCCCATCCAGCCCTGCCATGCTCTTCAGGGGATGTGTGCCATGGCAGATGCTCGCACTCTCAGTATCCTGCTGATCTTTCCATACCTGGCACATGCACCCTGCGGCGCTGCAGGGATTTCTGTTTGCAGGGCTAGACACCACTTTTTGTGTGAGGTGAAGCCCATTTGTCCTTGAGGCCCACATGCATTTACCATGTGGGCTGCACAGACACAGCTGCCATTTGTAAATCCATCTCTATCTTTGCTGCATTAGCCCAATGATACCTAACTTAAAAGAGAGCAAAGCCTCATTTTGAAGTCTATCAGCTGGGTCATTCATCTGGGACAAAAAAGGAGGGATTTCCAGTTCTCCATATTCCAATACGTATTTCAATATATTTTAACTCCGTTGCAAGTATTTGTTGGAACATGGCTGATTCCAGATTTTCCTCTCTACTGTAAGCACAGGAACACAGAGTCATCATGAGATCACTTACTTTCTAGGTCAAAATAATTTTCAATTTCTCCATGCACAGTGGAGCAGCAAGAATGCTTTTCAACACATTTATCCCAGACTAACATGGTGGCCAAGTCAGTTGCTTGTGCAGCTATTGATCCACATTGCTTCAGGCAGAAGAGGAAATTGAACGTGGTTTCCCACATTCTAGGTCAGTGTGGTAAACCTATGCGTGTGAATTGAAAGCAGGTATCCTCATCGTATCAGGAAAAGAATAAATTATATGCCTAGAAATTAGAGAGGGTAAAGCTGAATGTACACAAGTTTTGCCTCTCTGTTTTCCCTCTGGACCATGGGTGTCTCCTTGTTATAATGTCATTCATTAATCGCGTTGTGAGATGCCCATCAGTGTCCCCATGTCATGGAGACAGCAAATGCACTAAGTTCAGAGCTGAAAGTCCCAGTGCCAGAGAGGTGCTAACATTGCATTCAAAAGTCTTGCAGCATTCATGTCCCCTCCATGAAGCATTCCCTGAGGTGGGTTGGGTGAGCAAGTACAGAATCTGGTTTTCACCTGCAAATTTCGAGGTCCAATTGAGGTCTACCTAAACCCGTGGGCTGAGATAGCCAAAGCTCCAGCTTGAAATGAGCAGCCAGTGACGGGTGTGTGCCTTGTGGCAGGCTGCTCTCTGCCGGCAGCAGCAGCAAGGCAGGAGCTGAGGGCCGGGAAGCATGTGTCCTGCAACAGTAGCCCCGAGGCCAGCCTTGCCGACAACATTTGGGAGTCACGCGTGAAGAACGGAGCATGGAAATAGCGCTAGTCCAAATGCTGACCGAACATCTGGCATGGGTGCTTTCAAACCATCATCTGTGCTTCATTCTGCTTGCCAGCACACATCATTAACTTCTAATGTAAAGAGCAAACAAATGTGTTTGTCAGCAGGATGATTATCCTCCATGCATTTTTTTCCATCTCTGAACATGCTAATTATGGTTTCCCCTAAAATACTTTATTAGTGTTACAATTCTAAACAAATGTTTCTGTAACTTAGAGAAGCTCATGAGGACAGTTGGATTTTTTTTCCCAACCTTTCAAAGGTTTTGTGTTTGTTACACCTAAATATTTATGTGTGCCCTGCTCAACTGTCACTACTCCCAAATGTTCCTATGGTATTACTCTACACCACCTCTCTTCCTCAATTTGCCAATAAGCCTACCATTCTAGATCTCTGTGCAAAGCAGCTGGCAAAATTAATCGCCCAGATGAGGACTGTATTTTTGTATTTGGAATAAAAATCATTGAGGGGCCAGAATGACATGCAGGAAATTGCAGCAATCCTGAGACTGATTCAGAACAGTTAATTTCATCCTGAAACCAAAAACGGATTTTTGCATTCTCTGCCTTAGTCAAGCTCACCATCGGAACCATCAGCGTATGCCATAGTTTAAGCCCAGCCGGTTACACAGAACCACGCAGCCATTCACTCACTCCACCTCCTTTTTCCCCCCTGCGGGTGGGATGGGGAGGACAATTGAAAGAATGTAAACCCCACTGGTTGAGATAAGAACAGTCCATTAACTAAAGTATAATATAAAGCCACTACTACTACTAATGATAAGGGAAATATCAAGGGGAGAGAATATAAAACTAAAAAGGGGAAGGAAAAGAACCCAATAAACACAAGTGAGGCACAATACATTTGCTCACCACTCACTGACTGATACGCAGCCCGACCTGAGCAGCAATCTGGACTTTGGGGTAATTGCCCCCAGTTTATATACTGGGCATGACGTGCTGTGTTATGGAATACCCCTTTGGCTAGTTTGGGTCAGGTGTCCTGTCTCTGCTTCCTCCCATCTTCTTGTGCTCCTCCTCACTGGCAGAGCATGAGAGACTGAAAAGTCCTTGATGTGCTGCAGATAACAACTAAAACATCGGTGTATTATCAGCATTGTTCTCAGACTGAAGCCAAAACACAGCACTGCACCAGCTACTAGGAAGGAGAAAAATAACTGTTACAGCTGAACCGAGCACATTTCCAGGAGATGTGAGACTTCTGCTATTATTAGCTGACATCAGAAGAAACTTTTGAATATTGGCTGTTCTGAAGACAAGACACTGAGCTTATGGAGTTATTTTTGTCTAAGGAACTATATGCACAACCCTATTCTAGATAGTGAACAAAATGTGTATTCAAGCACCAGAAACATGGAATAGAAATGAAATAATTGACTAAATTTTTGTGGCTGGAGCTAGAGTCTCCCTGAATATACTTCACAGGAGCTAAGTGGGCTGTAGCTCTTCTCCAAGACTGCTAATACCCTTCAGACCTAGATGTACGACTCTGAAATAGCAATGAGTAACCAATTCCCACAATGAAGCTTTTATTTCTGATATTGACTAGTTCTGGAAGTCTGCAATGAGGGAATACTTTATAAGGAAAACTTGTATGTTTGAAAGCCATCATTATAAAATACTAACCTAGAATTCCAATATAAAATGAAAGATTTTCTGCAACATACAAAATCATATTAAAGAGATTAGCATAGGTCTGTGCAACAGTGGAAAGAAAAAGAAGTTGTCCAGTCCTTCATGGACTCTGAATGAATCAAATCATGCTTAATAAATTCCTGCAATACAGAGCAATTTTAACACATTCAAGGGTTAACAAAAAACTTTTCAGTCAGGGTCGGCCTCTAACATACTGAAGAAATTCTTCTTGTACTTGGACTCCAGCAAGCCATGAAATATTTAAACACAAAAAGCTATTTCCCCTGTTACATGACAACATTGCAGCTTTAAATATTAAAAACAATAGCACTCTAGTGTTCTAAGCAAGTACAAGAGTTCATTGGCACTAGATACCTCTCATCTTCTCTTGCTGGAATGGTAGAAACGATACTTCACTATAAAAACAAAGAGAGACTACTGATGAATGCATACTCCCCAGATTCCTGCCTGTCAGAGTATGGTGTAAAGAAATATCTTGCTGATTTATCTATGTAGGTATTTATATAGCACCGTTCTCAAGAGTATCTGGATATGTGGAGTGAGTAATGCAAGAGGGACCATGTGTTTATTATGGGAATAAGGTACATAATGTGAGATAGACAGGAAAGATCCCCCATGAGTGTGCATCACTATAGCTCAAGTAAATAGCAGCAATGATAATTTTCCAAACATAGTGAAAAGGCAGAAAATATATACTGAAAAGTCTTTGTTCTTGGGTGTCGTGGTTTAAGCCACTATAACTCATGCAGTCGCTCTCTCACTCCCCCCTTTTTCTTCCCCCAGTCCCAGGGGGATGGGGAGGGGAATCAAAAGAATGCAGCTCCCACAGGTTGAGATAAGAACAGTTTAGTAACTAAGGTATAACACAAATCACTGCTGCTACCACCAGTAATAATACAAGAGAAATACAAGGAAAGAGAATAAAACTGCTCACCACCCGATACCAAGCCCGTCCCAGCAGCAAATCCCTGCAGTGCACCCCCCACACCCTTCCGGGTCTCTGCTCTCCATTTTTGCATCCTGGGCATGACGTGCTATGGTATGGAATAACCTCTTTGATCAGTTTGGGTCAGGTGTCCTGTCTCTGATGCCTCCCAGCTTCCCCTTCCTCCTGGCAGAGCATGAGGCTCAGAAAGTCCTTGGTCAAACCAAAGCATTACCAAGCAGTAACTGAAAACACTGGTGTTATCAGCGCTGTTCCCAGGTCAAAAGTCAAAACCACAGCACTGCACCAGCTACCAAGAAGGAGAAAAATGACTGCTGCTGCTGAACCCAGCACATTGGGTCAAAAAGGTGGCACAAAAACATGCAAAGAGTTGGAAGTAATAGCTGGAGAGAAATTAATCCATGCAACTGTGATGATGTGTCCTGTTTATAAGATAATCTCTCTGTCCCCAGTCAGGTGGGGCAGATATTGTGGTAAATCAATTTGCAGGCCAAGGCCAGAATTAAATATCTTAGGATACACCTGTTACGCAAGTTCAAGTAGAGAACCGTCAGAGACAAATGCAGCATCACAGCTGTTCATACCTGACTCCTGGATTTCCCTTTTTGTCTAAAGTCTGAAATTCCAGTTTTACACTGCCTACTTGTTGCATTTTGGGATCTGTGCAGCAGCTCTCCCAGTAATGTATTCTCTGCATTAGTTTCAATCATCTGCCCTTCACAGTTCTCGTCTTTCATTCTTTCCTCTTCCATGTCTCTCCTTCCCTCTATGTTAGTTAGCTGCTCCTCCCAGTCATTTTCTCATACACTTCACTTTGGCCTCCCCTCACAGCCTGTCCCACAAATGATCCCTTAAGCAAACCAGTAACATAAATGAAGAAAAATGCCATAAAGCAACAGGACTGTACAAAATCTGCAGTTTTGCTTAGCACATCTGCTTCCTGGGTGTATTCATTTCCATGTTGGTGACATAGGGACAGAAATGTTTTCTGGCTCTCTGCTGCTGTTAGTCCTCCAGAGCAGCATGGCTGAGGGAGAGGTTTAACTCCTTCTGTATGCTGCCACCAGACTTGTGGTTTGTATTCTAGTTGAGTGCACAGGTGCTGGGACTGAGTGAGGACTGGGCTAGCTGAGAAGCACCGTGTCCCATTTGATAGGATTGGCCCATAAGGTTGTCAGCCATGGATTGTAGTTAACAGAAGGAAATAATATAATCTGAAAGGACAGATCCAGGTGCCACTATAGTATTGTTGCCTGGCATTCCTTTTTCTTACATCTGATTACTGTGGCTGATCCGAAAGAGAATAAAGTTGAGCCTCTTATTAGGGTCAGCACTTGATCTGTCTCCATGAGCAAGTATGGACAGATGCAAGCTATTCCGTCCTTGGCCCAGGAAAAGCATTGGCTCCATATTCATAAAGCTAGATAATACCAGCACTGTGCCCTAGTTAAATGCATATTTGTGCAGTTTCTGGACAGGAGTAAGTTCACCTTTGCCCATCTCTGCAGCCAGAACACTATGCACATCTGCCTGTCCCTGTGCATGCCAAAGAGTTGGAATGTCCAACACGGGAGAAGGGGTTTTACCCATGTGAAACCACAGGCGTTCCTAGCACTGATGCAGAGCTTTCCATCATTGCTGACTCCCATGTGTCAAGTTGCAGCAGGTCCCAACACCAGTCCTCTGTAACAGGGTCCAGGATTACGGGTTAGTGCTCAAAGATGCTTAATGCTTTTCAATATAATATTTAAGAGAAAAGTTATTATCTATTGCAAATACAAAGTCTAATCTGTGAAATCAGCAAAAAGTTTCCAGTGCTTAAGAAAAAATAAATCAGAAACTGAACTTCACTTTTTCCTTCCAGCTTTGCCTGGAATAGGTCTTGTTTTTCAATGAATGCTGCATAATCACCACACTCCAGCTTCCAGACTTTCCTGATACAGGGATAAAAGTACAGCATGCACCTATCAATAATACTACAAGATATGAGAATACAGCCAGTTTGGGAATATTGTTAGCTAGGCCTCATTAATAAAATAAGGCTAATGATTTATTCATATCCAGGACAATAAGAGGACAGTGTAGAGCTCTCACATTAATGGTAAGTAGATGCTTTGGGGGAAAAGTGGGAACACTAATGGAAATTGGTTCTGTCTGTTTCAGTGTTTTGTACAAAACAGCGTGGGTGATTTTTCTGACCAAATCAGTGCATTAGGGACACAGAATTCCCTGTTCTCCATATTAAAATAGGAACTAGGAAATTATTCAGATTAATATAAGAATATATTATCACTTCTGTGCTTGAGTAACTCTCTCAATCTCATTTCCCTTCTTGCAGTCTTTTATTCTATCTTTTCACCCTCCTTTTCCAGAAGCCTTGAACCTGCTGCTGTAATTATGAATGCAGACATGATTGCTGTGAAAATAGCGCTCTGAAAACGGTCTGTGAAGATGCTATTTGAAATGGTTACTATTTAAAGCTGAGTTAGCTGTACTGCTGCTGTGCAAATTATATAACGTGTGCTCTTCCATAGCAGTGTTGTAACTTTTTTAAATGGGTGGTAGAAATTTTTTTTTATAGTGCGGGTTTTCTGCTCCAAAATCAGAGCATGGGAGCTGCGCTCCTCTTCCCCCAAAATCTGTGTGCCAATCATGAAGTCAAGTCAAGTCATGGAGCTTCTTTAGTCACCTTCATGGTTATTTGGTGTCTAGATGTTGGGTTTATTTTGTTTGGATTACTGTTGATGGGATTCAGTATTACCAAAGTCCTAACCTGGAGTAAAGTCATTCCAGTTCGGAGCAAAGTGCATGCTCCCTATGTTCACAGCTGTTCCAGGACCAGCTGAGACTCAGAAGCCCCATTTTTTCAGTCTTATTGCTGTACCAGATTTATTGCAAACAGCTGACCTATAGACTCTCTCTAGGGTGAAATTTGGAACAAAAGAGAGAGTTGAAAGGTGTCAAGATCCCATGAAATCCTATGAACAAGTGCTGGTGACCTGAAGGGGTGGCAGATGACCACACACATGCCCTCACTGCCTTGGTACGGTAAGCTGCACAAGGTAGTGAACTATGGATTGTAGGTTATGTAGTCTAGCATCATATGGCCTGGCTTCTCCAGACAATCCTGCTTTTTCCCCTCCTGGCTTTTTACTTCCATATTTTATTATTTCTAATGCCATATAGAATCATAGAATCATAGAATACTTAGGGTTGGAAAGGACCTTAAGATCATCTAGTTCCAACCCCCCTGCCATAGGCAGGGACACCTCACACTAAACCATGACACCCAAGGCTCAGTCCAAACCAGCCTTGAACACTGCCAGCAATGGAGCATTCACAACTTCTCTGGGCAACCCATTCCAGTGCCTCACCACCACAACAGTAAAGAATTTCTTCCTCATATCCAATCTAAACTTCCCCTGTTTAAGTTTGAACCCGTTACCCCTTGTCCTAGCACTACTGTCCCTAATAAACAGTCCCTCCCCAGCATCCCTATAGGCCCCCTTCAGATACTGGAAGGCTGCTATGAGGTCTCCACGCAGCCTTCTCTTCTCCAGGCTCAACAGACCCAAATTTCTCATGCTATCTTCATACAGGAGGTGCTCCAGTCCCCTGATCATCCTCATGGCCCTCCTCTGCACTTGTTCCAACAGTTCCATGTCCTTTTTTATGTTGAGGACACCAGAACTGTACACAATACTCCAAGTGAGGTCTCACAAGAGCAGAGCAGAGGGGCAGGATCACCTCCCTCGACCTGCTGCTGGTCACGCTGCTTTTGATGCATCCCAGGATACGGTTGGCTTTCTGGGCTGCAAGCGCACACTGCAGCCGGCTCATGTTCATTTTTTCATTGATTTTTTCATTGACCCCTTCTCCGCAGGGCTGCTCTGAACCTCTTCTCTGCCCAACCTGTAGCTGTGCCTGGGATTGCTCCCACCCAGGTGTAGGACCTTGCACTTGGCATGCTTGAACTTCATAAGGTTGGCATCAGCCCACCCCACAAGCATGTCAAGGTCCCTCTGGATGCCATTCCTTCCCTCCAGGGTATCAACTGAACCACACAGCTTGGTGTCATCGGCAAACTTACTGAAGGCTCACTCAATCCCACTGTCCATGTCACCAACAAAGATGTTGAACAAGATCGGTCCCAACACTGATCCCTGAGGGACACCACTTCGTTACTGGTCTCCAACTGGACGTTGAGCCATTGAGCACTACTCTTTGCATGCGGCCATCCAGCCAGTTCTTTATCTACCGAGTGGTCCACCTATCAATCTGATGTCTCTCCAATTTAGAGGCAGGGATGTCATGCGGGACAGTGTCAAATGCTTTGCACAAGTCCAGGTAGATGACATCAACTGCTCTCCCCCTGTCCATCAGTTCCATAGCCCCATCATAGAAGGCCACCAGATTGGTCAGGCAGGATTTGCCCTCAGTGAAGCCATGCTGGCTGTCACCAAGCACCTTGTTGTTTTTCATGTACCTCAGCATGCCTTCCAGGAGAATCCACTCCAAGATTTTGCCAGGCACAGAGGTGAGGCTGGCTGCTCTGTAGCTCCCCTTAGCTCATCCATTTTCCCCTTTTTGAAAATGGGGGTTATATTTCCCTTTTTCCAGTTGTCGGGAACTTCCCCTGACTGCCATGATTTTTCAAATATGATGCACAGTGGCTTAGCAACTCTATTTGCCAGCTCCTTCAGGATCATTCAGAGCTGGTTGATGCACACATTTATTACTTGCAAAACCAACAACAATACAACTTCTCCAAAGCAGTTACAGTTCTTATTTCTCTCTGCCACATACCTGAAACCATGTTGAAAAATTGCTGAGTGGTAGGTAGTTTAGGGGAAAAAAAGGGAGAAAATGGAAATGCACACGAGCATAACAGATGACTGGGGGTGGAGGTGGGAAGAAAAAGGATTGTTCCTTTTTCAAAGAATATATTTTACAGAGAAGAAAGCAGAAGTCTGAATCACACTTTTTTGACCAATTCCAGTGTTACTGGGATAGAGGAAGTGTCAAAGTAGCTTAAACTACCATTGTCCTTTCTTTTAAGACTATTATTTCTCCACTAGGTTTGATTATGTCATCCACAAAATTTGGATCCGTAATCATTATTTCACAATATTATTGTGCTCTGTACATCAGATTTTGTGTTAAACCTATTAATAATTACTGTTACTGCTCAAGCAATAAAAACAGATTTTTCTTTTCTACAAAGGGTCTGCCTCTGATCTCATTCTTGATTTATACACACATAAATCAGCGATGGATTGAGCCTCAGTTGAACTGGAGAAGTGGGGGAGTTGCGTGCAATGCCAGTCAGGCAGCAGAAGATAAAGGAAAGATGTTAAACTTCTCTTGTGGCTGCCCTGTAAATCTGTCCCATAAATTATTGCATCGAAGTCCCAGGAAGCTGCAGTGGTAGAATCTAGTCTCAAGTCTGTGGCGAGGTCTAGCAAATCATCTTGTAATGCCCAGGATAAGTGAATGCTCCATGGGCTTTTGAAGTGCCTATAATTCACCTCCAGGACAGGTTAATACTACTACTTTTTTAAAACCCAGGCAGGGCCATAGGCAGAAGGATCTGTCTTCTACCCTGTGTTGCCTTCTCTCTTGCAATGCAGAGGGACAGCCTGCACTGCTCTCCTTTCTAGTGTCTCTTAAAAAGAGTCTTTGTGTCCCATTTTCTCACTCATGATCTTTCTATAAAAGACATCTAATTTCTATTGAATGTTTCAGCAGATCTGCTACTCCGATGCTTTCCCCTTGCAGTCTGATAGCAATGGATAGAGAACCCTGTCTCATGGATGTGCTGTGCATTCTTGTATGTCCTGCACTGAGGAGGTTTGTTACTGCTGAATACCTTTTTTAGCCTTGATGCCACCTCCTTCAGAAAGTTTCTTCTCACTATTATGCCCAGAGAAATAAATGGATATTGTTTCGTTATGTTTGTACAGTCAGTGACAATGTTGTTGCTTCAGAATGTTTCTGTGCCACGAGTGGTGTGAGTCCCGGCTCCCCCAATACCTTTTTCTGCTTTGTCTGCCTTTCTATAGATTTCTGGAAAGCATCAGGAAGTAACTTAATGTCACCAGGCAAGTCTAGGTCTTCCTCGCACTTGACCTTTCATCCGTTAGGTTTTATGTTGCTTGTACAGTTCTCCCTTATATGTTCAATTCATAACTGATTTTCTGCAGCCAGAAATGGGTACAGAAACCAGAAATTGGTTGCCATTAGCAGATAACCACCGATTTCCACTTACAAATCAAGCTCCTCACTAAAACATCAGAAATATTGCACTAGGGTAGAAAAATGAGGCCAAGAATTTTATTTTAATTTTTGTAATGTTACAGAAATTTTAAGAACTTGCTAACTCTCATCGGCAGTCATCTGAGGATGGCTGCATTTTGGAGGTGCTGTGAATTTCAAGGCTTTGTCTTGGACCTCTCATCTACAGTTTTTAAGACAGGCTGCAGCCAGTTTTGGACCTGCAGAAGCTTACTATAAATAATAGCACTTAAGAAAAGACTCAGTCACTGTCTTTAATGCAGCAATTAAGTATCCACACTGTATAGATCACACCCATATCCTTAATTATTTTCAATGACAAAACTGTTTCTGCAATTTCCTTGGAAAAAAATCCTAGATATTTCATTTAAGAACCAGTCTGTTAATGTTGCTTTTTTATTATTTTAAGGAACTAACTTAATGGTCTTTATTAACAGTTCTCTTCATCATGGTTTAAAATATAGATGTATGTGCACAGTGCATTATATAATGGAAATTCAGTAGAGACTCACCAACAGTTGAACATACTTACAAAGCAAATTATGCAAGATTATTGCAGAGGAAAGCAGAAAGGTAGCAACATAAAAAATCTGAATATGAAACCATCCAATTCAGATGAATTGGGCCATTTCAAAATGGTCAAAATATACTGTACACAGCACAGTGGAGGAATGACTCTCTCTCTCCCCACCATCTACCAGTGACTTTAAGGCAAGTGGTATCCAGGATCATCAGGACTGAAGCTGCTATTTAAAGTTACAGTGGCTATGTAGTGCCTTACTGTCAAGTGATCAGTCCTCCTCATCAGCTAGTTATCTGCAATTACAAATAAGAGGCATTTTCATTTGGCAGGCAAGGAAAAGACCAAATTTCCCTCTACTGCCTTGGGCACATCACATCACTGTTAGGTCCTTTTGCATCCTATGGAGGATCGCAAGGGACAGATACAGCGTCTGTCTCACTGTGCATTAGAGTTGCCCCCTCATTCTTCTGTGCTAAAGGGAGGAAAAATCCTGACCCAACACTGCAGACTTTCTGCCAGCACCTCAATCCTCATGTGGTATGTTGATAAACTGATCTAAATACAAATGCTTGTCCCTTGGTATAAATAGAACTGCCACAGAAGATCAGTTTTATTTACATCAAATTAAACAAAATTCTGTGTTTGGCTGAGAGTTAATGACTTTCAGCCAAAAGCAAATTCTTACCTCTGAGTTATGTAAACTCCCTAAGTAGGCCATTTATAATACAAATACTAACAGACATGCAGCTTCTATGCAGTGGTGCTTCCAGGTAATGCTACCAGAAAGATCAGCTAAATATCACAGGAATGACAAAATGATGCTCTATGGTGGATATGAGCCCCTTACAAAGCCCTGTGGGGACATAGAAGAGAGAATGCTGAAGCTGGGAGACATTTATTTTTAGGCTCTTGGTTTGTAAGGAGGGCAAAGGAACCAAGAGGGGAAAACAGTGTCAACAGTTCACACAGACTTGCTTTTCATGTTTGGGAGAAGCTGAGCTAGAGTGAAACTATAACTGTGATGGGATTTAAGAGTAGACACAATAAAGGCAGCCACAATCTCTACCTGTAACATGGAAGGTCACTTCTAGGAGGTTTTGATGTAGTGAAACTTGAAAAATATATTCATTTTTGCCCAAAGGCAGAGGCTGGCATGGCAGCTTGGGGACCACAACGGTAATTGTTCCTAAGAGGAAAAAGAAAATGCTCCATAAAGTTCCAATTGGCTTTAAAAGAGAGAAACATTTGAAGGACTCTTCAGTGTTGTTCCAGGTTCAGCAGAAGGAGACCTTTCACATAGGGCTGCTTTCATCTGTAGGTGTTGCTACAGTCAACACAAATTGCTGGAGAGGGGAATAAGTCAGGGGTGGAGGGAGGTGTTACTGCAACAGCAAACCAAAACTGGAATAAACAGAGCTTAAAATCCCCAAAGTGCAATTTTTCTGTAGAACCCTGAGCAGGTGTAATTCCAAAAAGGGGAGGGAGGCGGGAAAAAGGGGAGAAGTGGCAAAGAGGCATCGGGAAGAGTTTTTTTTCCAGGAGGTTGGTTTCTATCAGTAATTTTGTTGCATTGTTGATTAATGTAATTGAAGTATATATAACTGAAGCAGAAAAGGAAATAAGACTTCTTCAGGGACCCATTAATTTCTTAAGGATAAAGTGTTTGAAGGTTCAAAGGCTTTGTTAAAGCTTATTTTAAATTTAAAATTTCCATTGCCAAGGGATTGATTACCATTCTTTCTTCAGCTTTGTCAAACAATAAGTGGATCCCAACCCTTTCAAAGTTTGATGGTGATGTATGTACGATATTCAGTTAATTGTAAAAAAGATGGGGCTGTCTTCTATACTCAAGGACAGTGATTTCAAAAGAGGTCTGCAAATGCTCTTCCAAATGTTTGAAATCTTGGAAACCATGATTTGGATCCACTATTACAAGTCACAGTATTGTGAGGTATCACAATTGTTTTTTAATATTTCTTCTCATTAGGAAAATGGCATATCATACATGTCAATATTTTGGGGTATGTGCAGCACTGGGTAATAAAGTAATTTCAAGCCATTTGATAGAAATGACATCATCTTGAAAACAGCTCTTGCGGCAGGCTGAGACGCCTGTTTTTCTGCTAAATTCTGGTTTTTTAAATGTGACCTCATCCCCCTGACTCATTTCTGTCTCCTCTAACAGACATCCAGGCCTGTGTGTGTCCTGGAGCAGGGATAGACTTTTCTACAGTTAGTACTACAGTGGGACTCTTATTTTCAGTTACAGCTCTGTGGCATTCCCACCATAGCAATAAATAAAGGGATACTTTATTTTTCTTATTTTCAGAATGAACCGGAAGAGAGAATCAATTCATGCATATATACAGAAGCAAACAGAAGCACTTAAAAGACTTCTCCACATAAAAAAATATAGTCAAATAATCATTTTTGGTGTTCAGAATTTTGCTCTTTTGAAGAAAATTCAGATGCTTGCTTCCAAGTTTTTTTAATATTTTTTTTTTTTGCAGTTTCGGGTTAAAGCTAATCTCTGAAAAAAAGAACTTCTCATTATATAAACTAAAAGTTATTTTTATTTATATAATACAAATATTAACATAACACCAGCCCCCCAAAAAACCCCAAACCAAAAACCAAACCAAACCTGTCACAATCAAGATGATATGTTATTTCTATGATGATGGTAACTAAAAACCTCAACTGCATTTCCAAGTCCAATCAGAATGATCAGCTCAGTATCTTCAAACTCACTTAGTAGGACTACAGTTCACTCTACCATGGAGTCATTTCTAAAGCTTCAGAGCACAGTAAAGGAGGTGCTTTCAAAATAAAAGTACATTTGGAGTGTTGGTTACTTTTTTTATTCGGAATAAAATATTGTTGTTTATTCTGAATTTTCTGCTCTCCAAATATTATAAAATGGAGCTATTATTAAAGATTATGAGATTGGCCTGAACTGAAAAATGTGTTTCTGCACTCTGATTTTGGATGGCTGTTATGTGCTCTGGCTCTCTTATCTGACATGGATGAATTGTTTTATTGAGGCAGGAGGAGATGGGGACAGCAATGGAGCCGATGACAGAAAATGTTGGCAATTCTCAAGGTTTTATGAGTCTTAGAATGTTTGAAATTTTTCTTAAAGCCTCATCTGTGGAAAGAAGCTATTAATGGCAGCCTGAGGTCCCATTTTAGGGAAAAAAAAAAAGGAGGCTTCATGATTGTAATCACTGGCATGGCTCTGGAAACTCAAACCCAGAAGGCAAATAAAAAACATCAAAATATGCCATATTGAAACAGCAAGATTTTAAGGCTCTCTCCTGAATTTAGACAATCCGTTCACAACATCTTTAGTGCCAGTGACTGCAGCATCTGTCAAAGCAGCACTGTATGCATGGATTAGAGAAGGAGAGAGCAGTGGGGCCAGCAGTGCCTGCTGGGGAGAGGGTGAAGGAGCCCTGAGACACCTAACACCACCTGCTCCTCTTATCAGCTCCATGCATCAGCGACACTTTTATACCTTTTATGTTTGGGTTTTGGTTGTTTGTTGGGTTTTTTGTTTGTTTTTTTTGCTTTTCCCAGCCAGATGGGCTAAAAAACAGTTATTTAAGCCACTGCAAACTCAGAGCCTGAGGAAGGCAATGTCCCTGCATGCATTCCCTGTGAAGCCTCACCGTCATATGGAGGTAGAGTGAGGCAGCGTAAGTCTTTTAAGAAGCACTAAATGGGTAAAGTCACTGTTTACAGTCAAAAGCTGCTTTTTAAGATTTCATGAGTTCTTTATTTAAAAACAAGCAAACAAATTCAGGTCACCTCTTTATCCCACTTAATTTAAGAAGGCAACTCTTCAAGGAGATTTTCCTCCTGTATTTTTCCTGCTGGTATCGTCATCATCTTGTGCACTGAATCAGGAAAAATGAGAAAATGGGAAAGGCTGAACTTGGTTCGTCTGATACTTTAGATGAATCTGCCATGGCAGGGTATCCCACGGTGCTTTTTAATCCCCCAGCCCCACTGCAAGACAGACATCTCACCTGATAACTCTCACAGCAGGTTAAAGGGGGAAATTGTTCTTTCCACCTATAGAAAAAAATTTAAACCCCATCACAGACTGCATGTTATGCTCCATTTTTCTCCTTTTTTCCTCAGCAATAGCCATGTATCATCAAGTTTGCTGGGATAAATCCAAAGCACAACCCCCACCTCACTGGGGAGTCAATGACTGTCTTGATGAATTACTCATCTACCCTGTTAGCCTTCTGTAATGAAGATCGTTTGCATGGGTTGCTATGTCCATAGTGACAAAACTACACTATAGAGAAGTACAAACAATACCTCCTCGCCATAGGCATCTTATGGTGTAAAACAAGTGAATACACACAACACCAGCATAGCAACAGGCTGGGAGGAAATCTGAGAGGAGGGATCAGAAGGAAATACTGTTCCTGGAAAGTTCAGTAATAGAGCAAACTATCTATTTCTCTAATTCCCCATTAATCTTCCAGGTTAACTCTGATACTAGTGAGGCTGCTGATGAAGCAAGTTAACAAGAACACAGGAAAAATGTGGTTTGCATTTGGAATTTCAAGGGAATTAAACCAGAGGAATTTTTGGCCTGGTGCAATTTGCTGTTAAATTCCTCTGCTTACTTCCACAGCAAAGCTAGGCTGATATGGGCTCATAGGACTGCTAGCTCAGTTAATCAGTATGGTTTCAGGAGTAAGAGCTTGTTTCTGCTTTCAAACCTTCAAATCAATGTTTATAAATGTAATACTTGCAGAGTCTGAGCTCTGGTGGCTCCTTTCAGGTGGAAAGAGGTGAGGGAGGGTCTGTGAGAGCAGGGTAGAGGGCAGAGGAAATAGTCATGTGGATGGCAGGGAGAGCAGGCAGGGTGCAGCTCTAATGGGTACGCATGTATATGTACTGCAGTGCAGCTGCAGCTACATGTGGGCTTATGCTGATGCTTTTCTTTCTCCACTAAAAAGCATGTAATGTCTGTAATTAACAGCACCAGTAGCAAGGTTTGCTTTGGGTTTGACTATGCCCAGATACAGGGCAGCCACGTAAGGGAGGGATGGGGGAACCTCCAGTCCTTACATCACATGCTACGGAGCCAAGTGTGTTGGGAGACAAGGCCGTATTTGCAGTGCAATGCTTGGAGAAATCGGCCATGTGAAAGTGTCGGAAGAAGTTGGGGATGAGAGATACAGGGGCTTGAAGGGTTGAGAAGGATCAACTCTTCTTTTACAGCAAGTAGAGACACACATTTGCCAAGTTGGAACTCACTGATGCAAGTTGTCTCATGTTGTGCAGCTTCCCTGAGCTATAAAGCTGTGAGCTACCTGTCACAGTATGAAGGTCTAAGCTGTCCCTTTTCTCACTATACCTCTTCTCATGTAAATAATGAAATACGGTAATAGCAGAACTGAAATGTTTATTGTCGCCCTGAATGAAAAAAATAAGGCTTTCAGAGAAGTCTTAAATCCCAAGATGAGTACCCCTGCTCACTTGAGTTAATAGATGCTTTCCAGAGCATGAACGTACCTTCCTTCAGAGCAATCCGTGTACTTTTCAGGTAGCTGGAGCTGATGTATGCTGCATGCCTCACAGGGTGAATGAAAATACACAAGAGCCTGCATCTATTTTAGTGTTAAGTAATCTTTTACAGCTTGAATCTCTTTATTTGGCAGCTGAACACAAAAAGGGACAACTCACAATTATATATAGTACAAGTAATGTCTGAGTGATGCCAGTGGTAAGGTGATGATGACTTCAACCACCCCAGACACACCTGGAAGAGGTTGTCTGTCTGCTCTTCTTTCCCAGAGCTCAGGGGGCAGTGCATTTACCCAGGCTGTAGGAAATCAAGATGCAGGTTCCTTTCTGAGCAGATTGAAACCCATATTGCGAGAGATTTCCCACCTTCTTGACGGGGGCCTTCCTTCCTTCTGAAAGTTGCACATTCATTAGCTATAAGAGAGAGAAGAACTCTACAATGCAGTGATCCTAGTCCCAGTGTATCACCTGTAACTCTGCTATTTATGTTAGATACACATCAAAGTGGAGCTGGAATGTGAGTCTCCAACAGCTGAGCTCTACCTGGGAAGCTCCAGAGGCTTTCTCAAATTTGTGCCTGGATTCTGGCCTGATGCAAAGGCATCTCTCCTCATAGATTATCAAAAGGACAAAAGGATAAGGTGACTTTGGTGGCATAGGTGTTAGGGTTCAAATCACCCTGAAAGAGAAGAAGAAACCCAGAACTTAGATCGAGTCCTTGCTAATCACTGAGTGGGTGGATTAGGTGCCCGGCATGGTAACTACTCACACAGCATGCACACCCTGCTGTGATTTAGTCCTTTACTTTAAGGCTGTGCTTATATAATGGTGTTTTATAAGTTTGCTAACGCAGCGTCAGCTGAGCTCTATACTAGTCTAAGCATTTTAATGACTTTTGGCTAAACCTTCATAGCTAATATTTAAATTGCCAAATGCTCCATAAAACAAATACGCAAACAATTTGCTAGTTAATCATCTATCATAAATGGACGTACGCAGCTGCTGAGGTACATAATTGCTGTTTCATCAGGGTTGGTACTTTATTTACATAATTCCCTTACTGATTTTGACATTTTTTTTTCTCAGGGAAACACAGAGAGCGAGAAATGCTAACATAATGTCTCATTAAAGGCAGCATGTTAAAGAGACAGCTCTGGTCACAGCTGGTGGATAACAATAGTGATTTTCTTTGATGTATTTTTAAAAATAATTGAAATGTGTATATCTGCATATTTATATATATGCATTGTTATTTACTTATACAAAATAGTTGTATGTAGAATAGGCATCCAAATTTTTGTGTTAGCATATTCAAATTAAGATCTGTTAAAGTGCAGAAAATAGGTCTTTTATGCAAGTGAGAAAGATAAAACATGAGCAATAAAATATAAATCAGCATCTTTTTCTTTGATTCTGTTCAGTATTTTTGATTAAAGAGAATATCAGCTGCAGATAGAAACCAAGACATAGAAATTAATATGTTTTCTGGAAAAGCACATTAAGGGGTTTAGTGGAGGGGTTTTTAGGTTTTTTTTGGTTTGTTTTCTTGTGGAAAATATCCCAATTAAAAATGGAATAACATACCCTACCAGTGTTTTCTAGTGAAAGTGTTAGGAAAAAGTGATTGATAGCTGTCTGATTTTATACCTTCTATTCTTTGTCGACCTCTAGAAAGCTGACGAAATTAAGCATAGAAAACTTTAATGCTAAAATGATAGCTACAACAAGCTGTAGAAATAACAGTAGCAAGGAGAGTACCTGCAACACCCAGGGCTGCTTTCCTTGAAATGTTCTTCTGTTTGAATGGAAGCCCACACATAGTGACTGGATATTGACAGTATTTGCATCAGAGAAGCAAGGTATGGAAAGTAAGAAGATATACCACGTGGTTTGTAAGTTGTGGGGGTTTTATTTTGGTTGGTTGGTTTGGTTGATTTAAAGTTTGGCTTGCTTGCATTTGCTCTCTTTTCTTTGCTTTGTCTTTCTACATCCAGGACGAAAGCTGGGAATAGGTTCTAGAAGAAGACTCCTCCTTACTTTGGGTATTGCATTCATGCTTTCGGGAAACGGTTTAAGCTCTCTCCTTAGTGAAATGTATAATAAGGAGGCTGCAAACTGCCTGGACTCTCTGAATTTAGCAGTATGGTTGTAAGACTTGGTAAGTTCCAGTTTTTGTGTGGGTCTAGACTAAGGGGATATTTACAAGGAAGACATTTCCGTTCCTCTGCTTTGCCTTTTTACTGGCATTTCATCCTGATTCTGAAACTCCCTCTGCAATAACGAAATATTAAATTAGCTTTAGTACAATGCTGGAAGAAAACGATTGCAAAAAAACCCTGTGGTTTATTTTACCAAACAGGAGAGCCAAGAGCTATGCTTTTTATCCTTCCCTTACCAAAGCTTTGTGATATTTTTTATTGTGATCAGAGAGAGCTGTCTTTCAGACGCTGGGTAGAAGCAGCCTGCAGCTCCCTACTGCTCTTTGTCTTTTAGGTATAAAACTTAATCTCAGTAAAAGCTGACTTCTGTAACATCTACCAAAACTGGATGGAGATCACTGATGTTTTGCTGGCTTTCAGTCATTATAACCTGACTTGAATTAAAAAGTGATTGAATGGAGGTTACAGGGTTCTGTGTCTTACTCTGGTGTTTCCACATGCCTAACTTTAATGAGCCAGTCTCTAAATTACATGCATGTAAGGCCAAACATTCAACACTACAAAGCTAAGAATGTCCAAGTAATTTTGTTGGTCATCTCAGGAGGGATAAAAACTCTGAGTTTCTGGTAGTGGGTGACTTGAAGCTACCATCACCAGCAGCATGCTGCTTGGGCCACCTGCTGCAAGTACTGCCATGCTGGTTTTATTTGTGGTTTGGAGGGTATTTGCTGATAACAGGCTGTTGAGGCTCCAGTCTTGGGTTCTGTGCTGGTGAAAGTGTCTTGCAGACTAGTGCTTCCCTTTCGTACTTCTCCTCCATTTATCTGTGGCACCTTTGCTGCCATCTCCTGCCGCTTGTCTTCTTCTTCTTTTTCTGCTTCTGTCCTCTCATTAGTCAGAACTGATACAGCCAGCACCTGAACTTGTGGGGAAGACTTTATCCAGTATGCTTTCACGTGCTGGGGCTTAAAAGTTGAAGAACTGGCAGCTGGAGCAGTTTGCAGTTTGCATTGCTGAGCCTCCCCGTCCCCTCTGAACTAGTGCTTCCTGGGCCCACATGGATAAAACAAACGTCACCACTCCCCAGCCTCCAACCTCATTCTCAGAGCCAGGAGAATTACTTTTGCCAGTTTCTGCTAGAAAATCAGCCAGATTCAGACACCCAGCATGATTTTCTTCATTGCTTAAAGATGGTTTAAAAGTGAAAGTTCTAAGCAGCTGCAAACAAGTCCTTCTGCCATCTCTGACAGAAAGTTGGAGAGAGTAAGGGCACATCGCTCCTGACTTGTCCAAGCTGCCAGGTACTGCAGGATCCATTGACTACCACAATAATACAAAATAAGTCCTCGATATAAAGCATGCACTTGTGGACTTGCAGGCAAAAGGTTCTAGTTCTTAGTTTCCTTCGTAAGGCAATGATTTCCTTCCTTTCAGTTTGTCAAGCACCAATATGGACTTGAACTTTTGAGTCCTATCTCTTTTATTTCTTCTTAAGCCAGGGGGTCAAACTCTGTCCTTTAATGCACCCACCAAGTCCCACTAATATCAGCTTTCCTTGAGAGGAGGAAATAATATGATTTAGTCCCAAAAAGCAGACCTCAAAGTCAGAGGCTTTTATAAGTATACTTCTTAGACCAAAGGCTTTAGCAGGTGGATTCTAAGGATTTTATTATGAGGAGCTTGACATGGAGTGGAAACTCTGAGCCACGAGGATGTGCCCTTTCTCTTGGCTAGGCTGTTCATTAGATGTGGCAAACAGTGAGCTACAAGTCCTCTCCCTTTGTTTGAGCTCATATAGATGCCTGTTCACCTGCTACCAAGCAGGCTATGAAACAAAAACCATTCAGCAAATATCTTTTACAGTAAATATATTTTTTAGAATGAAACTGTGGGTGAGGTATGTAATACTGAGAAAAGTGTATTCAGAATAAACCAAATTTAAATACCTATAGGGTATTTAAGTGTTTATATATGTAAGTGAGGGAAATGACTACTTTATAATCAGAACCATATGCAATACTGCATTCTTGCACACTGGAGTTTTACCTTAATGAAGAAAAAATAAACTGAAAAAAATTCGGTGGGCTACTACCTAACTATAAACACTACAAACTTTGGGGTATATTCCTGCTAGGCTTCTTTATGGTGTTTCTTGTGAAAGTGACTGCCCTGTACTGTATACAGGAGTGTTTGGCAGTGTGAGCCAGAACCTCAGCTGTTGCAAAGAGATGTAGCTTCATGAGCAATCCGGTGCAAGGCTGATTCCTCTTAGCAGGACATCTTGAGTAAATGTATCTTGTGTTAGGTCATTGTAAATCTTCTTAAAACCAGCCAGCTTTGTTTCTCCTTCACAGTGTAGGGAACAGAGCTCCAGGCGCAGCATGGTGTTTGCTCTCTTCTAAGGAACAGAGTTTTGTACATTAAATCTTTTTCATACGTACGTGGTCAGTCCAGGATAGGGTCCTTTCATGGCATTTGTCCTTCTGGACAAATCACAGTTCTGACCTCAGCCATTGCCAGGCAATGCCCACCCTGTAGGTTTAAGTGTGTGTTTTAACAGGTTTAAACACACAGGTTAACCCTGTGTGTTTAAGTGTGTTATGCTTCATCTTTCATGCTCCTTCTTTCCCAGAGTGTGCAGTCATGTTTGCTGATGACCAGGGAAAGGGTTTTTCTGCAGCTGAGGAAGCTGCTTGCTGGCAGCAGTCCTCTGAGCTCAGGGTCCCTCTGGGTATTCCCCAGCACCCTCAAGAGCAGCGGCACTGCACAGTGCCTGTTCTCATTGTTCTCCCCACAGATAAAGGACGTGGAAACCATCCTGTAAGGGGACACAGGGCAAGACCAAAGTAGTAGCAATGCTGTGCTGTAGTTTGTACACAGAGCCATACAGATGTCTGGATTTCCTCTGCCTGTGAGAGAATAGAAGGGTTCAAGGTGCTTCATAAAGAAGTAAAGAAGTACACAAAGCCATTGCTAAAGCACCTGCTGAGAAAGGTGATGCATTGTCAGCCGCCTACACAGTATGAGGAGATAAACACAGATTCATGGCCACCAGCCCAAATTTGTCTTCAGTGGTCCTGAAGGAAGACTAACCCCATTGTTCCCTTTCTTTTTTATGCTAGTCTGATTTGCAGTCAGTCCCCTTCTACAGTGTCCTTCCTCATAGGATCTTTTTTTTTTTTTTTCAAAATTACAACTTTAGAGCACTACAGAATTCCTTAACAATAAAACAGCTGTAGTGCCCTGTGAAAACGGAGTGCAATTCTCCTTCGTTTGCCCCCCTGTGCAAACAGTGCCTTACATAAAGTTACAGGTTTACAGTTAGGAGGTACGTTACCAGCTGTGGTCTGAGAGGGCTGGGCGAATGTATTCCATGTTAATATAACATAGTATTGTTCTGTAGTGGACATTTCACACCTCAGCATTTTATTATGCACAACACAGATGTTAAACAGTGAACTCTTTCTTGGAACATTTCCTAGTACAAGCCTGAGCATGAGTGAGGAATCTATAGATAGTGAAAAGCCAACAAGGCAAGAGGTATGGGACATTATCAATGCCCACAACTCCCAACAGTAATGGAAAAACACTATTTTATGGAAGGCATTATATAGATACAGGTTGAAGTTGCAATTAAGTCATGGGAAGCATTGCATTATATTTCTAGCATCAGAAAACATAACCGGCTTGCTCTTTGCTCTAATATAGAAAGCTAAACCCATTACGTCTGATGTGATCTTACAGTTGTAGGCTGTAAGCTGCAGGAGTGTGTGTATGTGCATGGCTTCAGAAAGCAGGCAAGAGCTGACCTGCTTCCAGATACCACTTTTTTACTATTGTGTACATTCTTGTGCAGATATATTTATGTGAATATGGAAAAAGAAAAAGGAGACTTCTTTTGTTAAAACCGTAGATCCATGGGGTGAGAAGTGAATTCAAGAAACACTCCAGCCATCCTTTCCATCCTCTCCAGTCCCCCAGAGCATGTTAAGTGCATGTGTCATCCCAGCTGCTGGACCCTTTGTGATTCATTCCCTGCAAATATAGTGGTATCACTGTGATTATATTTTTTTTCCATTACTAGGGGTGACCTTTGTGCTGATTGTCAGAAAGGTGCTTTTTTTCTGCGGCCGCATTGACTTGTGTTCAGCAGCAGCAATTCTTACGCTCCACCTGGCAGTTATTATGTGATCCGCAAAAGGGTGCTGCCCTGTGCAAAGCAGCCTACAAGACGTCCTTCATGAGCAGATTGTTGGTGTCCTCCTTCAGGTCTCCCCTGTCTCTGAAGTGGCTGCAGCTTTCCACATGCAGCTCTGGTCACAGCTGTGATACTGGCCTTGTAGGGCAGCCCTGGCCTCCTACTCTTCAGTGCTGCCTGCACTGTCTGGAGTTGTCATCATGGTATATTATAAGAATTTCCAACTTTGAGCCCAAATAGGCCAAAGGGAA
The DNA here is from genome assembly GCA_017639245.1 of Myiopsitta monachus. Taxonomy (NCBI): domain Eukaryota; kingdom Metazoa; phylum Chordata; class Aves; order Psittaciformes; family Psittacidae; genus Myiopsitta; species Myiopsitta monachus. The sequence continues at coordinate 32,062,613 of CM029919.1, forward strand.
AGAAAACCGAAGGGAGAAAATTCTGGTGCTCTTGTATCAGTTCACTCATCCTCTGTCACAGTGTAAATAAACCTCTGTGTTTACAAGTGGGTCAGCAGTACCACCTCTTTCACAGCATCCAAGTTGTCCCTCCTGATGATCTTTAATGTCTTTTCCAGCCTAGCTGGTTCTATGATTCTGTGATTCTTTCCTCTCTTGCACATGTCTGTGTGCCCAGGCAATCCAAGCCTGCTTGCTCCCTCCAGAGACACAGTTTGTTTCTGTTCAGCAGCTTCAGAGCTGGTGTTACAGATGCTTTAATGGGTCTAAAAACATCTTTCCACCTTCCCCTCCCCATTCCTTCTACACTTCCTGGTTACGGATTGAATCAGGAGTACTGAAATGCTTCCTCAGAAATTTCCAGTAACACATTGATACTTTTCCAAGATTTCATTGCCAGTAAGAGTTAGATGGAGTTTGGGCCAATATTAATGTTTACAGATTCTTGAGTGAGCTGAACTGAATTTGTCAGCCTGAACTGTCTTACATTCACTGCAACACCTGTCTATACAAAGCCACTTTTAACTCTCTTGCACTCATGACTTCTTATATCTTGTCAGTCATCATGGCACACCTTTCACATTGGAAAGACTGGCAGAAAAGTTAGCTTTGATCATGTGAGATAGTCACTTTTTTATGGGAAATTAAGACAACAAACGGTACTCTGTGTGACTCACTTGCTTAGATGTAAACATCTAAAATAGGTCAGAGCTAAATCTGTGCTAATCACCCTGGGCTCCCTTGCTAGTCTAGGGTGCAATCTGTAGGCATCAGAAATGGGCCAGCTCATCAGGTCCCAGCAGTGCCCCTTTCTCTCTGCTAGGCACCAAGGCAAGACAGGGTGGCTAGCTCAGAGGTACAGTGCAGAGGTACACAGTTACAGTTAGGATAAGATGAAATAAATGAATGAAATTGTCGAAAGCTGTCTTCTGGTAAAGAAGATGGTGAGTCAGTACACTGAGAGGCTGTTAATAGTGATTCTTCAGAGATTTATTTTCTCTCCCACCCACTTCCTTTTTTTTCTGTCCTCAGCTATAAATAGAAGCGAGTAATTGGGTGCCCAAAGCAGTCACTTATCTAATCAGTGTCATCTCGATGAAGTGTACAATTAATTTCTGGTTCAAAAACGCCAATTGATTGTAATTTTCTCATTGTGACTGAACAACTGAAAAACATTTATTAATTCTTGCACTGGCACTAGGCGGGCAGTTAGCAGGTGTGCATACTCACCACCCTGATCTCCCAGTAAGCGGCAGAGGGAGAGAGAAATATTCCTGTGAGGGTCAGTTTGAAATGTAAGATCGTGTCAGCTCACACATTATGGATTCTCTCTTCACTCCCTTCTTTTCCCATTTGTGAAGTTCACTGTTTCCCCATGGGGAATACAATTTAGAAACGTGGTGGTGCTGCAAGGCTGGGTAAAGACAGCTTGTGCCTCCTTCTCACTCCCGGAATGTAGGAACAACCCAGGGCTGGCAGGACACTACATGGACAAAGGGAGCTCTGCCTAGTATGGGCCAGCACTGCCTGCAGGTCCTGTGGAAGTTTCTTGTATTGTTTTCACCTAGGAAGAAGGGCCTGGATGTATGTGAGCCTGAGGAGGGTGGGAATTACCTTAGAGGTCCAAATGCATGGTAGAAATACTCTGATGGATAAACCAATGTGGCTTGTCTGTCACAGCGTTGCCTTCACCATGTAGTTCATTGTGGAATGCAAATATGAACTTATACAGGTGAAAATAGAGTTGCTGTTGATCTTTAGCTGTTTCTGACACTAGAACTCTAGATTTGGAAGCTCTGTGAGTACTAAAGCATCTAATATTTGCATATCATCTTATTGCACTTTTTTTTAGCCTATTTTCCTGGGATAACAGGTCAGGAACTGCACAAAGTTTGAAGGAGCATAGTCACTGAAATGAAATTCTTCAAAGGAAATCTGAGATTAAAGAATAGTAATAAATGCAGTAGATAATAATAATGATGGCAATAATAAAGATCTAATATTTTCCAAAGGAAAAAAGTTTCATTTTTCACTTTGCATCTGCTGCTCCCATTGATGGCAACCTAAAGGGCAAAACAGGTTTACCAAAAATGGATCATGCTGAACTAACATGATATGCTTCCTTGACAAGGTAATAGGTTCACTTTAAAGAAAAATAAAAGATTTCTAATGAGGGAATTGCAGTAGTAAATGTATTTATCTGGTTTTCAAAATGCAGTTGACATTATGCCACATAGAAAACAAGTAGTTAAGATGAAGAACATGGAGATAAGAGACAAATTCTGAAGCAGATAGCTGAGCTGGCTTGACGGGTGATGGCAAAAGAACATGCTGCCGGAAAAAGTACCGATGAATAGCTGCTGGAGGTGCCTCTGAAAGCTTAAGTCTCAGGACTGAACTTGCTTTCCATTTTCATTAATCATATTGGCATGTAAAATAGAATGAGCTGATGATTGATACAGAATGAGAGGAGCTCAGGTCTGAGAAGCAGGAAATAAATGTTCTTATACAGACAGACCTGAATAAATTCAGTTGTACAAATGCAACGTGTACACAGTGTGTCTGACACAATACAGACTCCTGGTACAGGCTGGCAATGGAAGAGACAAGATAGTTGAGCATGTAATAGTACAGGATATTGGAAAAAAAAATAGACTCGTAGGGACATAAAGACTGTACCAAGGGCCTCCCGCACCCCATTCCATGAAATGTTTCCTGATGCATACCAGTTGCTGGACTAGTTCTTTATTTGGTGAAGTGACAACTTTCCACGTTCATGTTGGAGTTTGCTGTCGCTTTTGACACCACTCAGAAGACACCTGCCAGTCTTCCTGCTGGATCTCATCCTTGAGGGCCTTTAAAACAGGGTCATCTAAATTAGGAAAGCAGCAAGAGCGCAGCAAACAGTAGCGCGGCTCAGTGGCAAGTTTCTGTAAGCATTGTGCAATTACTTTGTAACTACTTCATAAAAAAATCAGGAAAATAGAAAAATACGTAAACATTGTGACTTACCGGCACTCAGTTTCTTCATAGGAGTAAAAGCTGTCAGAATGTATTACATAAATAAAGTCTTTGACAAAAAGTAATATTTAAACATCACAAGAAAAACTAAGAATATGAGCAAACAGAAAGATTCCAGAGGCTGCCTAGGTGTAAAACCAGCTACTACATTGCAAAACTGGTAGCAAGTTCTGGTTTTAAGACAAATGAAGACTACTGAGAGGTACTTTTTAATCACTCTGGTTTTTTGGTCATGTCTCTTTAGAACTTCCATGTTATCTTCAGTTTCATAATCCAAACAATTCTAAGTTATTTGTACAAGTATAAAATATAGAGTTTCTCTAACTTAAACAAACTGGACAGCAATCACAGCCCTGTATATACATTTTACATTCTTCTGTCTATTTTTTATGGTGGTATCTAAAATAAAAAAGATAATAAGCACATTTCCCAAAAATTAGCTTCAGAGGCCTATGAGCTAGTAAAACGTTGAACTCCTGTTTTCTTAGCAAACACAAAATAGAAATTACTTAAGGATTACAGTTATTCTGTAAGAAAATATCTTTTGCGGTCACTAAAGGCAGGAAAATAGCCAGACTAAGCAGTAATTGCACTCTCTCAGCTGCTCTGGTCTTCTCCAGCAGCTAACAAGGAACAACTCATTCCCATAATGGCCTTAGGTGGTCAGTTGGGTGCAGACAATGTGGAAATGCTGATGTAAAAGCCCTTCCAAAAGAATTGCTCAGCTGTCAAAAGTTCATTGCTCCTGGCCAGGGACAGAGAGCTGTGAGCATTTGTTCAGGTGGAAGACCCTGAAAGGTCTTGTGAGATGTGTGGCATTTTTTGCTGTCTGTCCAAATTGAGGTTAAATGCTGCCCATGTAGCATTATTAATTCAAAGGTTTCAAAACACTTTGCAGTGGTTAGGATGGATTATTCCCTTCCCCTCTCCTTCACTTCTGCCCCCCAAAAAAAGCCTTTAAAAAGGACAAAAAATGGAGGTCCAGAGTTTGACTTAGTCAAGCCTGGGTGGTGAAGACAATCATGTTCTCCTGAGTATTATTCCTCTGTAGACTATTTCCTGGTGCTAATGTCACTCCAGTCATGAAGTATGATGCTAATGTTAGGACAACAACTAAAGCAGGGATTCTATGCTATTGATGCTGAGCACCAAATCGAATTCTTAAGCACTGAAAATCATAGAAGGAATCATTTGTCTTTTTGGCCTTTTGGTCCTAAACCATGCAATCATTTAGATTGGAAAAGACCCTTCAGATCATCAAGTCCAACCATAAACCTAACACTGCCAAGTGTTCCACTAAACCATGTCTTTAAGTGCTATATCTACATGTCTTTTAAATACATCCTGGGATAGTGATTCAACCACAGGGCGTCTTTTTCCAGTGCTTGGCAAACTTTTCAGTGAAAACATTTTTCCTAATGTCCAATCTAAACCTCCCATGGTGCATCTTGAGGCCATTTCCTCTTCTCCTATCACTTGTTACTCGGGAGAAGAGACTGACAGCCACCTTGCAACAACCTCCTTTCAGATAGCTGTAGAGAGCAATAAGATCCTCCCTGAGCCTCTTTTTCTCCAGGCTAAGCAACCCCATTTCCCTCAGCCACTCCTCACAGGACTTGTACCAAGTTTAAATGACTCAAATACATCGTTTTAATTCATTAAATATTTCATCCCCTTGCAAAAAAAAAGCCCTAGGTGTGATGCACAAAAGCAATGAATAAATTATTCAACTCAATCCCATGACTTTGTGCGTTAATACATGAAGCCTCTGACCCCCTACAATATAAATGTTTTAGTGATTAAAGAGACATTCTGCCATAAATAGGTCAAATGCAGAGCTCTGGCGCTTCCTTCACCATCTAAATCTGAGTTGGTAGTCCTTCTCTCCTTAATTGTAAAATCCCAGAAATTGACGGAAATACAGAGAAGACTGAAATCCTATGGCAATATACCAAATAAAAATAGAAGCTTGAAATCCTGTGTACATAGCAATGCCTGGCTTTTGGTGGAGTTTTCAGGTGTTGTCATGTTCTGAACTGTTCAGCCAGCATTCTTCATACATTAATAATCAAGAAGAGAGATATTAAAGAAATGGAAATATGTGAATAATACAAAGGACAAGAGAAAAATAATGAAAGCAAATGTCCTTCACTTGATATTGGGAATGATCATTTTGTCGCTCTGCAAATAAACTTCTGTCTTCAGGTTTGGTAATTAGGCAGTAAGTTGCTTATAAATGCTACTGAAGGCAGATAAAGACAGCTGTACTTCCAGATAGTTGGAGTTCCTGTTTTACTTAGTACTGCAGAATTAAGCCCTTTAAGATAATAGACAAAATTTAAAAGGCTTCTTAGCTTCATTGTTACATGTGATCCCTGACATTCCCTGCCACTTGGAAAAGCTGCAGCAAAAGCAGCTTGAGAAAACTGAAGTTGTAACCTCCCTGCATAGCTTTCCCAGTCCCACCTCTGCCTGGAGGTCTGAGTTCCTGTAGGTAACAGCAGATTGCAGCCATCAACAGCCATGGAGACAAGGTTCTTTAATCAGTCTGCTATACCCTGATCATTTAGTATCTTTCTCCTAACCCAGAACCAACATTCTTTTTTACTTGTTCTTACTCCCTTGCCATCTTATTTCCCTGCAGTGAGAATTCCCCAAGCTCCTGTTGCTTGCACTGGCTGCTTCCCAGACTTAGACAGCCAGGATATTGAATTCATTTGCACTGGCGTGCCTACAGCTCCTTTACATGTTTTGCCGGAGAGTGAGGCAAGTAGGGACCCTAAAGATACCTTTCACTTTCCTGCCTTACTCCCACTCCATCTGACTGCTTACCTCTCAGCTGCAGAGATACAAAGGCTAATAGTTATGTCAGGATGTGGAATCAGCACCTCCGGGTAAATTTTGCGCTTTAGTAGTTTTATTTACATATTAATATTATTTAATTTGACAGAGAAAATGACTGAGGAAGAAGTCAGGTGAAGAATACATCTTCCCTTTGCTGAATGTGGTCATCTGAAAATTGCATTTCAAAATCACAGCTACTTCTTGTGTGATATGACTGCAACTCTTCAGAGCCCTACTCATGAACTATCCAACTCGATTTTTTAAATTATAACGTTTCTGCCTAATGATAAGCTTAATATATTCTGATTTCCAATATCTAATAGTTATCCTCACAAAAAAAAGGACAATAATCAACCTAGCATAATGTGTAGCCACAGAAGATCGTTCATCCCAATTGCTTTAATGTTTATTGGAAGAGGGAATGACTGCTCCTTTTCATGCCCTCTTCACTGACTTTAGAGGTAGGCTATTAGACCTCCAAGCCCTGGTGAGGTAAATTGTATCCCATGGTGGCCAGCTGAGAACTCCAAGGGATCAAACCTCACAAACTCTGTGTGTCATTCAAAGTCCCTGAAACTCGCCTGCATTCTGATAACTCAACATCTGGTATATGCCACACATTTAACGGACATTTAAAAGCAATAGGCAATGCTTACAAAGAAAGTACAATGTCAACACCAGAATAATAGCTAACACAGATATATTTTTAAGAGGGAAAACATAGATTTCTCTTGCCTTTTCATCAGTTGAAGTTTATTGAAGTTTCAAGAAACACATATTCCCAACTGGCTCTGTATACAGCAATTGTCCCTGTTGGCTGAACTTGGCACATCCTGTTCAATCATGCTTAGTCCTGCTAATATTCATTTAGAAGTAGTGATTAAATCTTCTCAGAAGAAGAACAAATCTTTTTAATTATGAGATATCAATCTGGGAGCAGAATATGTATGCTCAGAGAAAGAGAAAAAGAAATAAACGCTGAATTATAAAAGAAGTATTCCATTTGATCCCAATGCAACCAACAATCTTCCCTGGGAGTGACCTTCTTGGAAAACTGTGTCTTTTTTATTTAGAAATACATTTGAACTACAGAAATTGAGCACAGATTTTTGGGCACCACTGATTGGCACAGTGCACATCAGGGGTTTGGTTTGACCAACTGTGGAAAGTCCAGTGGCAAGTACCTATTTGCATGCTAAATCTGGATTTGTACAAATAAATGACAGATTGCATATAAGCACACCTCCATAGCAATCTGTCAAAAAGCAATTCATGCCATACTTTGCAGGTGTGCTTTTTAAGTCCAGCTGAAAATATTTTCCTCTTCCCATCTAGCCTTAAATAACATGCAAAACCTCCCCAAAAAACCCGAAACCAACCATTTTTCTATTTGAGTGAAGAAATACATCCTTGTCATGTTAAAAACTTAACACTGTGACTGCTTCTTGTGTGATATTCAGGGACTCCATTCTGGCAGAGGATGGGAACACATCAGGATTGCCAAGTGGAGGCCATGAAGTGCTCAATACAACACTTTTGGCTGACCTGTCTGTAATCTCATGTGCATCCCTAAGTATTGAGCTCCTGGGATTTTGTAATTCGTTCCTTCCTACTCAGCTCAAGCAGAAACTCCAGCAGTCTCCAAAGTTAAATTTGGATTTACAGGACAATAGTTTCTGTCTTCATCTACACAGACTTGATGCTTCCTTTATCGACAATTTTAGCCTGTGGATAAGATATCTTTTCTGCACTTACAAGAGGGTACATGTAATACCTATTCTGTATACAGTTAAGAGATTTATTATTCTAGCATTTTGTTTTCTTCTCCTAGCTTCATGTCATGCCTCAAAAAGGTGTATATCCTCCTTTTGTGAGTCATATGCCTCAAAGTTGCAAAAAAGCCTATGACAGTTTGTAAGCTCTCGTAGGAGTGATCCATTAATAAAATGGCTATGGATTTCCATCCAATACCTGCCCATTAGCTAGTACTGCTTTACAATGTGGAAATATGGACATTTCCTTCCTCCAGTGGAGTTTTCTGTATTATGAGCGTGGTGAACAAAGGAAATTACTGTTTAATTTTCTATTTCAAGAGAACGTCTGTGTATTACCCTGTACTTAGAAGCATTTGATCTTTAGTGACTAGTGAAAATAGATTCCATGCAAAGAATGAACTCAGCAATGTGAGTATTTCTGGTTACGTGTCTTTGCTTTCATGCTCAGTACAGTACATCAGTTCTCATTTATGACTGCACCAACTTCCCAAACCTTATGCTGTGTTAACCAGAATGGCATTATTTCCTCCCTTTTTCCCCTGGTGAATGCTAGTTTGAGGAGTGTTCATTATGGTTTTTATTCTTCCTTGTAATAGGACTGTGCTGACACTAGTCATTGAATTAATGAGAACAGGTGTCTTTTTGTATTTTCTCTCTCCTGTTCACTCTGTCCTCCCAACCCTTCAATTCCTTTCTTTGAGTGGAGATCTGCTACTTCTTTGTTCGTGAATAATGTGCTGGTTGTCAACTCAATTAGTACACAGCATCAAAAGAAGTTTGTCAGGTGGTGTCACCTGGAGCTCTCCCTCTCACTGAAAACACTTCTATGTCCTGTTTCTTCTATATATTGTGTAACCTAGTCAACAGCTAAAATAAATACAGTATCCCAAGTTAGAGGGTATCATATTTTGTAAATAAGATATGAAGGTGATTTCCAGCTATGGGGCATAGGTTTGCAAAGGTATTTGTGCACCAGTTCCCCAGAAGGAGAAACAAGAGGAAGTGGTCATGGAAGTACAGTAGCCTAGTTTTCATTCTCTTTTCACTAAAATAGAGGAATACCAGAGAGCTGCATGGATGTCTGTATTATAAAGTATAACAGAGGAAATGAAGATGTTTTGATTACGTATTTGATTGCTTTTTGAAAAGCTTGAGGAGTGGCTAGAAAGAAAGTCAGCATTAGAATCGGCTGAAGAAATCCACAAAATGAGATAGCATCTGATACGTGGCGCCTAGCCAATGAAGCAGGCAGTGGCAAAAGTTGGGGTTCATTATGGCTTTCAATTGCTCTTTTGAAAGTTCAGGTAAACACAGTGTACACACAGCTTGCAAAATGTTCAAGGTGAATTTGCTGTGAATTTACCCTTAGAACTGTAGTGCAACTCTAGATTTTCTCCATCCCAGCATTGCTCCTGAAGCTCTGTAAAACAGATTGGTGTTGGTCACTCCTTGGGAGCAGGGACAGTGCTTGGACCACGCCAGGCTGCTCCAGGCTGTGTTCTTCAGGTGGCTGCTATCATTTTTTACCAACTACAGATAAAGGCATGGCTCAAAGTTGCATGGAGGAAGCTGTCTCTTTCTTCTGACCTACCCTTGTGCAATGCATGGTAGAGCTTTGTGTACTCACGGCAATGGCAAACAAGCACAGCCCTGGGCTAAGGAATGTCACAGTAAGGTCACTCTTTGCAAGGAAGAGTCACTGTCACTTTCTAATGGCAGCCTCCTTTGTACTGGGGTCTTTTCTAGACATCATTTCTTCCATAAAGAGAATGGTAAAATATGCACCTTGGTGCATCAGAATTTGTCCCATTGACAGTTTTTCTTACCCAAATCTTCAGCTATCAAAGTATACTAAAATTTTATTTTACTATAAACAGTTACATTTCAGATTCACATGGGATTTTCAGATCCAGTGACCATTAAAAATCAGAAATATATATTGCATGCCTCAGATAAAATCCTTTTAGGTAATTTACACTCTAAATATTAATAGCTGTGATTTAAATTAAAATCACTGTCCAATTACACTGCAGTAACTGCAGAGGACTGAACGTACCATGCAGAGACTAAATTGGCACTATTAAACTTCGTACAAATCTTAGAAATTAGTCATGGGTTTTGAATTTTTGCTCATTTTATGAGCTATATAAACACAGGAAGATCCAGTCATTTGCTTTAGCTCATTTCTGATTTTTTCCCAAAACTCTGAGCTTTGATTAATGGTAGCTGCTTTTAAAATCTTCGGTTTGGAAGTTTTCATATATATTTTTCAGAATAAAATTGTTTTAAGCCATAGTAAAAGCATTTTAGCTGAAATCTCAAGTTAACCTGTTAATTTATACAAAAGTAGCAAAAAACTTGTACAAATTCAAGAATTTAGGGTAATTGCTTACTGGTTCCATGAAGGTGCCTTAGTACATTAGAATGCCGTACGTTTAAAGCAGACACTCTGAGGATAAAATCCTTCAAGACTGACAGCAATTTATTTGATATTTCCCAATGCTGACCTAGGAAACTGCTCTTTAAAATTATTTCTTAAATATGTAAACAATAGATGTCCCCTCCAGTCTGTGCTGAAATATGTATGACAGGAAAGAATGAAATGGAATGGCAGAAGATCTGACTTACTACATTTTTTACAGTTGTGGATAGTATGACTGAGCTATATAAATGACTCATTGCAGAAAGGTCTAAATTTTATAAGCCAAGCCAACAAACTCCAACTGATTTAGCTAAAATTGATGACTTTTTTAAAAGGCTGTTCTATTATGTCTACGTGTATTACAGGCAGATCTTTCTACTGATGTTCTTAAACTCAGATACATACATTTTGCCTTAATGTCTAATGTCCATAGACATGTGTATTTGAAAATCATGGTCTTAATACAAGATGTCATGGGTCATGCGTAGTGTTTTTCAGATCATTAAAACCAGCCATATCACAATTGTCAATTACTAAGGAGGTAGGTCACTGTGCTTCCAGAGTAAGCTCATTCTCACTTTAAAGGATTTGAAAGCTACATCATCTGCTATAAATATGTGTGTATATTTAAACATACAGCATAGCAGTATGCAGAGCACAGGAACACGCATGTTCAACACAAAACCTGACTATGCTGTCTGAAAGAAGAGACCATGTGACCCAAAAGGATTATACTTTTGTTTTCTCATCTGTATTTGATGTTTTCTTTTTATTCTCCATGCTTTCTCTTTAGTGCAATTTTTGTAAAAGTATTTTCTTCATTTACTTTAACTGAATAAAAAATAAACTGCATTTTTCCAGTGAATTAATAGCTACCTACTGCTGTGCAGAAATATATAATTAACATAAAAAGAGACTTTATTAATTGCTTAATTATTATTAAAAAAAAGAAGATAAGAAACATGCAGTATAACATAAATAAGAATTGGTACTCTTCTGTATTCTGTTTTGCCCTCAAGGACTGACCTTATTCTTACTGGTTGGATGTATAAGGAGACACAAATATTTGCAGCATTCCACACAAGGGTCTAGCAAAAGCACGGAAATAGCTTGAGTGGACATCGGTGCTAAGATGCCACGAGATAAAGCTATTTTTATAAAGCTCTGTTAATTGTGATGTCTAAAGGATGTGTAAGGATCAAAATTACTACCAATAATACTACATATCTCAGAGCATTCTCACTTCTCCTCTAAAATCTTCTGCCCTGTAGTTCTTGGAACTCAATTGCTGCAGGATAATTAGAAGTTTAAGGACAAACAGTTTTGAAAACAGATGCTCTCAAAAGAAAATCTATGGTAACAGATTCACAGTCAGTTACACTGTGAGTGGTAGTAATTAAAGACCCACTCTTTTATCTGAGCCCTAAAATTAAAGAAATGAGAAATTGTGCCACAACTTAGTGCGTAATCCCTTGATGCTACCACTGCCCTGCGGAGGTGATATTAGGTATTTGCATCTCCACCAAGATGTGGTTATATGTGTAGTTGTCTGTCCTAAACAATTTTGAGTGCTAGAAAATAGACTGTATTCATTCCATGCCCAGTTAAAGAGGTTTCAAAGGAATTGACTTAGAAGATGTGTTCTGTCCTGAATTGTACCAGTTCATGCTCAGTGATACACACCTACGTGCATCTGATCCAGTAGAAGGAAGCAGAACTGACAGTAAATACTCCTGTATGGCTGTCAGGGTCTCTGTCCGGTGTGCTGCTTGGTTTACAGTAATTAATAGAGAAATAATTCCTTTTATGCCTCTGCTGAGCAATGGCTTCCTTCTTATAAAAAGTGCTAACTTTACTATTTTTATCTGGCCTCAGAATTAATGAAATGTGAAATATTTGCTGAAGATGAAGCTGAGTCAACAAAACTCATTGCATCCAAAATGTATTGCGGTGTGGGTGTTTTTTCTTCCTGAAATGTTAAGAGGTGAAAAGCTAGTGCTTTTATCCAGCATGCCATCCAATCATCTGAGCAATTACTTGCTTAAAGCAAATGATGTCTAGATACTGGGGAAAGATAAAGTTAAAAGTCAATTCATTAAAAATGTTTTTCTCCTCAAGAAATGATTTGGTTTTTTGAAGCAAATCAAACATAAAGAGCAGGAAGGAAGAAGAAAAATGTGAAATTTTATCGTACCATTTTAAGTTTTATTATGTCATAGAGAAAGTAAATGGCAATAGAGTATAAAGGAATCTAATCCATAAAGGAAGAGAAAAAGGTTAAAGAAGTCAACAGTAATTAAATAGTGATTGAAGCTGAAAGAAAATTGATCTGTGTTAGCTGAAGGCCATTCTTGCCTTGTGGGATGTTATGCATTGGTGAAGAGGGTAAAGAAAGGTTTTTCTTGTTTTGATATGGAAATATATGTCACATCTTCTTAGCTTATGGTGCTGTGACTCAAGAGTGCACTGAGTTTCTGGTACACTGATTCTAGTGTCCTACGCATGCTTGTGGGTATTGTGTAAAGATAAGATGCTCTAACAAAGCTTGGCAAGGTCAAAAGGCATGGGAGCTTCAGCAGTTTGCTTGCTGTTTTGTCTTGGGGCAAAAAAGAAAAGCAGACTAAAGCAAATGAATCTAAATAGGGGCAGCATTGATACATCCATGTAAATGCTGTGAAATATCCACTGCTTGGGCATGTATTGATCTACCCACCACACATGCAAAGTCTGGCTGTTTGGCCATCTCTCCTGGAGGGACACTGGGATGTGCTGGCATGAACTGGTGTGAAAGGAGCTTACATTGACACTGAATAGCATAGAGAAGTTTTTAAAACTTCAGCAGCGCTGCCAAGTACTTTAAGTTTTGATTAAGTGCTTCAGTGGCTGCATTTAATAAACTGCTGTCAGGGCATGAAGAAATGAAGCTAAATCTGTGATTCTGCTCAAGTTAAGTACTGTCAATAACAAATACATATGCTAGTGTCACTGTAAACAGAAATTTCCAGGCCAGGTGAGAGTCCACTTCATAGATGTCTGTCAATCTTGCAAAGCTCAGTGCTACTTCCAGGCATCAGAACCTTATAAGATGGGATATAGAACCTGTTGTGAGATACTGGGCACAGGCTGTATCTGAGCCCTATCATGAGATGTAGAGCGTAAGTTACAAGCAAAGCTCAGAACTGTGCCGGAGAAGATGTTGTGGTTGACTGTTTGTGGCAGAGAAAAAATGAACTACGATAAAGAGTTATAAAACCAGCAATAATTTCCGATTAGAGACCAAATATTCAATGATTGTTTTGTCACAACATCTGTTGATATCTCTGGGAGTACTGAGTAATGAGTCAGTATACCATGTTTTGGCCATAGCTATGTAGATTTGTGAAATAAGTGGATTAAAATGAGAAAATCAAGTAATTTGCATTACTTAAAGAATAACAGACAGCTACTAAAAGTTCTGAGCTACAGTTTTTATGAGCTTTTTGTCACTAGAGAGAGCTGTAGATACATGCAATTAATAATATTTAGATTAAAAAATACATTAATTCCTCCCTCAGTGAAGACTTAGGACAAGTATAACAACCTTTTCTCTTAAAAACCACTGTTGGGAATCTTTCCCTTCTGCAGAGAATATGGCACTAGCTGCTTGCCATCATCTTGTTCGAGCTTGTCAAGTATAACAAGGATAAGAATTATTTGAGAAGACCACTTCAAAAGTAGCTCAGAAAGGAAAGTTGATTTATTATTAACAGGCACTAGTGATCTGTATTTCTCACAGCTAGCTTCCTGAAGTAGGAGAGTAGAGATATTTTTCATATACTTTTAAGACTAGGATGAATGTCAGCATTCAGGTTTCCCCTAGTCAAGATGGCAGGATTTCAGAGAATTCCTCCTGTCATTTTTGGTGTGCAGATACCTCAGTTGTAAATCCAGACCATTCACTCAAGTGCAAAAATACCTATTAAACTATGGGTCCACAAATAGCTTTGAGTTTGCTTTTATTCAAATAAATTTCCAGTGTTTTCCAGTGGCCATATGTCCTGGGTTCAGCAGCAGCAGTCAGTTTTTTCTCCTTCTTGGTAGCTGGTGCAGCGCTGTGGTTTTGATTTTTGGGCCTTGGAACTGCGCTGATAACACCAGTGTTTTCAGTTACTGCTTGGTAATGTTTTGGTCTGGCCAAGGACTTTCTGAGTCTCATGCTATGCCAGGGAGGAGGGGGAGCCGGGAGGAAGCAGAGACAGGACACCTGACCCAAACTGACCAAAGAGGTTATTCCATAACACAGCACGTCATGTCCAGGATGTGAAGACGGAGAGTAGAGAGCCGGAAGGGGGTGGTGGTGGACTGGGGGTGCACGGCATGGTCAGGTTTTTGGCAGTTCGGGGGTTCGCTGCTGGGGGTTGCACTGGCTGGGTCGGGCTTGGTGAGCAGTTGTCTTCTCTTTCCTTGTATTTCTCTTGTATTATTACTGGTGGTAGCAGCAGTGATTTGTGTTATACTTTAGTCACTAAACTGTTCTTATCTCAACCTGTGCGAGCTGAATTCTTTTGATTCTCCTCCCCATTCCCCCGGGACTGGGGGAAGAAAGAGAGAAGTGAGTGAGTGAGAAAAATGCGGGGGGGGGGGGGGGGGGGGCTTAAACCACGACACCATAGAAATATTGCTTAACTTCATAATTAAAGGCTATTAGTATTTCTATCAGTCTTTAATGATAGTATGTAAGCAAAGTATTGCATCCTATCTACCCAGCTGCTTAGGTATAGGCTTCATCATGCAGCTTGTCATGCACTGCAGGTTACTTTGACCACTCAAGTTATCCCTTTAGCTTCAGCAAATTCTCCTCTGCATACTTCAGTAGTATAAGGGCCCCAAGCCCAACTTTTAACTCTTTTTAGGACACCCAGTCCATTCTGCCTTGCCACGGTTCATATTAAAGTCAGAGTATTTTAGGACCTATTGTTAATAGGGTATTCACAATCTTTTTTTCCCATAAGAAAGGAGTAATAGATAAACTATGAGGTCAAATGGGTATTAATTCAACATAGAATCCTCGCATTTAGAGATTAAAACACAGGAAGCTTTAGTACTGAAATTCACTGTATCTAGGGCAAGCAGGACCTGAAAATTTGAGTGCTTAAATTTTAGGCATCCTGAAACTTCAGGCATCCGTTTGTGTTTTTTGCTCTCCAAGAAGAGCACTGTGCAAATGGAGACCGTCTAGTGCGCCTGTGCCTTTGGAGGAGATGTGGTCATGCTTAGCGCCAGCAGCTCAGTGAGGCATGGAGGTGACCAGAGCTCTGTGTAGCTCTAGCGCAGGAGGTCCTTGGCCATTTTGTGTACACACCACATGGAGCAACTTGCTTATTCCCTGCATGTCAGTCACGGTAACTGTTCATGGACCCTCTCTTACCTTGTATCAATGTGCAATGTGATTTTTCTTTGAGGTTTAAAATAGCTCACATTTGCTATGCACAGGTGGTTTATAGCTGTACAGAGTGTACAAATGATCTGTAGCTCCTCTGACACTGGGGTTTCAGTTCATCTGTCTAAATGCAATCACCTACTGCGCCAGCAGGTACATCTGAGCTTGTCATTGCAGGCTCACTGTATAGTCCATGAGATGTACTGTAGACCTCTAAAGTGGGTCAGATGAATCATTCCTCAGAAATTCCCTTTTCTCTCTGCTGAGCACAAGAGGAACTGAGGATGACTGACTTGGATGTAAACATCTACATTGCAAATGTTTTCAGTTAGGTGATATAAAACCTGAGAGTAGGGCTGAGTTAAAATGGCAGGCAGCAATAGAGTGGGAGTTTTGACAGCCTCAGGACTATATAAACATTGAATTTAGACACCTAAGTAGCAGTAAGTGAAATAAAGCTATTCGTTGATTCAGCCCTTTGGCCCAAATTCAAAGACAGGCACCTGAAGTCATATCCAAACAAGGAAGGATCAATAATAAATTCTGCTAGTTTGAAAGCTTGAATATAAAAATTCAGTATGGCCACAAAACTACTAAAAATATTTTTTTGAGCAGTAGGCCTTCCAGGCAGTCTGCAGGACTACTTGATGATCAGAATACAGAAGGAAAAGATCACTTCAGAAAAGGTAAATGAATTATTTGCATCAGTGTTAAGTACAGAAGAAACTAAGGACATTCCCACTCAGGAATATTATTTTTTGTTGGGTTATGAGTAGATTATCTCTTTGATATTAAATTGACGCAGAAAAGGATAAGGAACAAATAGACAATTGAGCAGTAAAAAAAAAATGCCAAGAGCAGATATTATTCACCCAGTTGTTCTAGGCCAGTGCGAGGATGCAATAACTGAATTATTAGTGAGGGAGTGTAATTTCTTGCCTGGAATTGCCTTAGCAGCAGGACTGAAGAGTGCCAAATGGGATGTCAGTTTTTAGAACTTATTCCAGGGAAGATCTGAGGAACTGCAGGCCTGTAAGTCTTACATCTATACAGGGCACATCAGTAGCATGTTTAATAAGAACAGAAATAATGCACATCTGGAACTACTCCATGTCTATTTCCATAGAAGTATTGCTTTATAAATGTAGAGTCCTTTGAAAAATAAAAACCTGTGTAGATAAGGGTGATCTGGTAGGGAAGGTCTACTTGGATTTCCAAAAAGCTTTTTACAAAATCCCTCAGTAAAGATTTTAAGAAAGTTAAACATCTGTGGCCTAAAGGGGAATTTTTGTTTAGATGAATATCGGAATGAAAGACAGAAAACAGAAGGTAGGAGTAAATGCTTAATTTCACATTGAAGTGAAATCACCAGAAGAATTCTGCAGGGACTTCAATATATTTAAAATGTCCTGCAAAAGGGATGAGCACTGGGGTCAAGTTTGCTAATCATAATCATTTACCCAGAACATCAAAGGACAAGGGCCAAATGTGGAGGACTTTATGTCACTAAAAAGTAGGCAGTAAAATGGTGAAGGAAATTCACTGTTAATAAATGTGCAGTGCATGGAAAAATTCTAACTTCATCTAGAAAATAAATAGTGGGCTCTGAGATCATCTCACTAGTCAGGAGTGAGACCTAAGTGCAAAGGTAGATAACTATGAAAATGTCATATAAATATTAAATGGTGAATAAAAAAGCATGTCAAACATTATTTTTTTAAATAGTAGAACAGGGAGCATCACTACACCACTGTACAGAGCCACAATCTACTGATGACCTAAGATTCTGTAAAGCTGTGATCTCCTTGTCTCAAAATGGATGCAGCACATATAAACCAGGTTCTAGGCAATGAGGTCTGGAAAAGAGGTTTAGATCTATGAAATCACCAGAGTCATCAGATAACACTTCTTCAGACTCTCCCGATGTCAGAACTAGTGGGCATGCAATGCAGCCAAATGGAGTTGAAAATAGCTGAAAGCTGGATGTGAGGCTTAGTGCGAAGTATCATACAGACTTGACTTGCTCTTATTCCTCCATGGGCACATGCTTAAATCCACTTCTGGAGGCAGAAAATGGAGCTAGATTGACATTTGATCTGAAGTAGTAGGGTCATCTTTATATTTTTAAATTATTTAGTGTTGTGTTCTAAACGCATGTGGGGTTTTAAACTAGGGTGCTTAAGGACTCTAAACCTTTCCATGGGGCAGGCAGCTGGTAGATGGAAGTGAGGATCACCCTTCATATAGGGATTCCAAAGTCAATTCTTCTCTCCTTTTCAGCTTTTATAGGGGTACTATTGAGAGTTTCACACCTAAAAAGGCAAGGACTGAAAGGACACTGAAAAGAAACTGCTCTTTTGTGGCACAAAGGGATGTCCGAAGGCCAACATTAGCAGATTGGCTGAGTTGCAGTGAGATTTGTTCCTCATCTCTCTCTGGATTACTTAGCTTACACATAAATAGAATATTTAGGTACGCAATGCATGCTTGTCCAGTGTGTGCTGCATGCAAGCCCAACATCAAAAAAATCCAGAGTGGTGTGTTTTGCTTGTTGCAAAAATAACTGTACATTTTCCGGTAAATATGAGGTATGCTGCTGGATATCTCATTTTAAAATGTTTGCACTGCTCTGTTATGCTTCATTTTCCTTTTAAATGAAGTATAAAGTACCTCACTTTCCCTGGCCAGTAACCTCACAAGTTCTACTGAACTGAACTGAACTTCCAGAAATAACTGCCAGAACGCAGAAGTTGAAGGGGGATTCTTGTTATTGTTTTAATGCAATTGTATACTTGACAAGCTTGTACTTTGGTTTTGCTCTAAATCTACACTATGGTGTACTTGACATCAGAAATGGAAAAGACTTCTTTTGTGTAAAACCATAATCATCTGTTTGTGGCCTTAGTTTTCCAAACTGATCTAAGACAAGTGGTTATTTCTGGGATTCGCATATAGAAAAATAATACACGCCTAACCTTGAGCACAAGAGTAATCCCAGTGACTACAACTGTGTCGGAGATAATGGAACTCTCCAAGTTTCTTCCCGGAAGTTTTTGTTTTGTGGCATGGGGCCACGATTGTTTTATATTTTAATTTCTTGCAATGCATAGCAACCATACGTTCTGGGTTTGGTTCTAACTGATATGTTTCCAGATTCCTATAACTTTATATTAGGAGAGAATGCTTTGCTTTGAAAAGAAATAAATTACTAGTAGAGGAAGATACCACTTAGCACAGTTGAGTGTTTTAACTGCTAATCCATGGTAAAGCCAGGAATATTTGTCGGCTGAGGAGGATTTCTTAACTGTAACAAGCATGCCTTCTTCCGGCATACTAAAAATCTTCAGTAATAAATTCTAGACCACCTGAAAGAAAAAAAAATAAAATCTTTTTTTATGTCTTGATGAAGAGCCAGTAAAACTCAGGCACTGATTAATTCACAAGAATTAATGGCAAGTACAAAGAACAAGTTCCAAATAGAATATGACCAAATTATCTTCCATGCAAACATGAGTCCAAATTCTTTCATTCTGGCAAGAAAAGTAATCTGTAAATTGCCCCCCTTTATAAAATTATGAGCTCAAAAGGAACAACAACCAGACAACATAGACATAAATCATGAAACTCATCACCAAGGTATGGTACAGAAGCCAAAACTGTAAAAGAGCTTCCAAAATAATTGTACAATATAATGAAAGAAAATGTCTACTAAGTGCTATTAAACCCAAAGTCTTTAGGTTCCAGCTATTGTAGTCCATGATTCACAGATTGCCAGGAACCAGCAGGACGTGCCAGTGAAAGGAGTGTGGGAAGACTGTCTTATAAGCATTTTTTCCTGAAGGGAGTCAAAGCCAAAGTAGTGAGGTTCATGCCCTCCTAATCACAAACAATACTAGCCAAAATTTCTTCTAAGTGCAAACAGAACTGGCCTGATCCACCTTTCTTAGGTGACTAATTACCTAAAAACAAAGGAAAAATTAAAGTCTTTCAACAGTTTCTGGAATGATCTTTAAAGACTGTTTGCTTCATACAAAAGTAGTTGCAGTACCCTAACAAAGCAATCAAACATTTGCAGTCAACAGTGCTGTATTAACAAAAAATAAAGCAGTTGAGCTCCTCCCACTCCCCACACACTGAGCTGCTCTCCTACTGTAAGTGTTTTTGGAGAGCAATTGTGATCTGAAGAAATGTTTCATTTTTGAAAGGACTCTTTTATTCACAGTGGAACAAGCCTGAATTTTACAGACCTCCACCAAAAAAAAAGTTTTTTGTGAATAGCTGGTGAAAGGAGCCTAAGGAAAATGAGTACCTAATCCTATTAGCTGACTTAATTTAGAATTATTAAAAGCCTTGATACACAGGATTTAACACAATCTTTCTAGCAGGGTGTGATGTAATCTATTTTTGTTCCTCAGCTAGCAGATGGCTTACCTTTAAGTAATTTCCAATATGTTAGGAGATCAAAAGCCATCCTTACACCATGGAGGCAGTAATCGTTCCTCTCTGCTGGGGGTTTCTTGGTACCACAGTGGGGATATGCAAAAGCTGCTGGCATTTCCCAGCATAGGAGGACGACATTTCTTCAGACTTTGAAGTTAATAATCCTTCAGAAGTTGAAAAACTGATAGATTTTCAAAACCCTTTTAATGTTCTATATGCCATGTGCTAAAGTAAATATCTGTAAGTAATCACTGCGGACTAGTGCAAGAAGTGCTTGCACACACAAGCGCAGGGTTTGAGCCATTGTGGGTTGCATGAGGCACACTGCTCTACTGCAGCAGCGCTACTTCAGGGAGCAGAGGATCTGGCTGGGTGGCACAACTCACTCTCAGGACCCTGCTAATCAGCCTGGTGCACATCATAATGCCCTGCTCTCCCCAATCCTGAAACACTGCGCAGTAGCCCTACATGCACTCAGCATCCCTTTTCTGTGCTTTCTGTTGACAAAGCTCTGTTTGCGGTAGCATAGGTTCAGTCTGATCACTTCATATTTTCAGAGAGAGCAATGTTTTGTTTTCCTGCAAATGAAGATTCAGTCCTAGAACGCCTGTTAGCAAGGGGGTTCAGACAATAAGAAGGAGCTGATTAGGACTGCTCATGACAGCCTCATTGATACCACGCCATGCAGTTTCCAAAGCAGACATATTGAATTGCCTGGTATTTATCCCTATGTCAACTTCAGAAAGTAATTTCATTACAGACAGTTTTACTTTTCCTCCCTGGATCAGTATTCTCCAGCTGTTTGGTGACAAAAAGACCATACCACCCTGGAAAGAAGAGCACCAGCCCGGTAGGGAGCAACGATCTAGCCAGGCCCTTGCTTTAGAGCAGGGGGCTCAAACATTTTGCATAAAGTGATTTAAAAAAACAATTTATAAGAATATATTTTTTAAAAATGCCTACTGGGCGCAAACTTTCCAGCTTCTGATCACATCGTATTTATTTGGCAATGACAGTTTCTGCTATTCTAACATTAAAAAGAACAGTAAACATCACTCGTACTCTCCCAATATGATTTAGCAGTTGGAAAACTTCTGATCAACTTTTTCTACAGCCATAGGGTACAAAAATTAGTATTCAGAAATGATAATGAAAGGGTCTGTGTGTAAGTGTTGCTAATACTGACTCATTAGCATTTTTAAATAATGTAAAATTAACTCTGAAATTAGGTTACCCAATACAAAGGCCTACAATTACTGAAATAACTGAAGGCCATTTCATAGTAAATTAAAAATAATACTTGAGTTAAGCATATTTATTCTTGAAATTTTAAGAGTCCCACTATTCAGGAGCAGGAAGTTGGTGACTGAACACCTGGAAAAATATTTGCTTTTGCCAGCTGTAGCTTCTCCACAGGTGCAGAGAAAGGTTTTTTCTTCATTTTGACTTACTCAAATCATTCATTCAAGCTGAGAAACTGATCGGGTACTGAAAAAACAGGAAAGTTTGTTTTTTTCTTTCAGTCTATGAATAAAAATTGGGTGGTAGAGACTTGGATGTAGTAGTTTTAAACTCTTAAAAAGTAAAATGGCAAGAAAGCCTCAGGGGCACTAATGAAATGCAGACCATATTATCATAGTCAATTTTAACATATTTTGATAGCAAAAATTGTAAGTTTCCAGAACATTCCGATTGCCTAGAAACATTTTTACAGCACTTTCCTGCAAGCATCCAAAACCAATTTATAGGCTACTCTTGAGCCAAGCATTAATCATCTAGTTGGTAGGGAGTATCATATACAGTTTCATGAGCATAAAACAGAGCAAAAATAAAAAGTCTGAAAGACATACAGATTGACATAATATTGTTACAAAAATACGTGTAAGGCACACCTGCTGTGCAGTGCAGCACATATCGTCCAGGCAGTGCGAGGTGCCCAGGGCTGGCCACAACATCTGGAAGCTGAGGCAATTGCCTTGGGATGCTGCTGGATGCCCATCCTCAGCAGGAGATGGCCCCTCTGCAAGGGCGCAGGTAGGAGTGTGCTGGCTGTGCTGGACACAAGGGAGCTCCTGGCTGTCCATCCCACCACACAGCCTGGGACGGGGTGCTGCATGCAGGGCAGCTTCAGATCCCCATGGCTCAGGTAAAGCTGCTGATGCTGTATCCACGCACCCCAGAAGCGCAGAGGATCAGGAGGGCTCATTAGCCACTCTCTGCTGAATTCAAGCAAGTGCAGAAACCTTTCTTCACTGTTTAACTCCCCCAGCAGGAGAACCGACTCAAAGAAAGGTTAGGGCACAACCACGTCAGGGCTCTCTAGTGAAAAGAAAGGAATTATGCTGAAAGCATGGCCAGGAGTATTGCCTTCATCCAATTTACTTCTGCCAAGGTTGCAGTGAATACCGCAACAGTTTCAATGTGTTCACAAGCTCAGGAATCAGCTTCATTTGTCCAGACATGAATACAGAGGAATATCAGACATGGCACATTCTGGGGCAGGGTTCAGCAACTGGTTGCTAAGAACAGGGAAGAAATGTTGCCAAGGATACTCTTTATTTGCAATAATGAAAAATCTCTTCTAAATAGGATAGTATTTTGGGCATCCTGTAAATGTCTGTTTTACCTGGGGAACTAGAGACAAAAAAAAAGACAAAACACTAGTTGCTGGTGACCATTTTTATGCTAACTGTTGTAGTAAGAACAGTCTCCTGACATCTCCCTGTGTAACCCCCACAGTCTGGGCTACAGCAGCCCTGCCCCTCACTCAGAACCCTTCTCTTGTCTCCCCGTGGCTTAGGGATGCCTGGGGCAAAGCAGTGGGCTCAGTTGCAGCTAATTCTGGTCTTTTTCTTCCTGTCTTCTTTTCCTGAAGGAAAAGTTCCCTGTGCATGGAGATTTACCTGTCTTCTCTGGGGCTTCTGCAGCCAGACTGGCTGTGCACCACCTCCCCTTGCAAACTTTCACCTCCTGCCTCATAAATCCTCATGAGGATTTCTGACACCCTGTTTCTAGGTGGGCTGTATATCCCTGTCTCCAGCTTCTGTTTCTCCCCCTCTGTGGTGTCATCTGTTTGCTTCACTTTTTACCCAGACTTTATACAAGTACATACTTTTTGTTCTGTCCCGTTCACCTGTCAGACTCCAGAACTGAAGAGCTATCCAGTTTATCCCTATTTTCAAATTAGGAAACTGAGGCACAGAGCAGGGATGTGATTTATTCAATGTAACCCAGGATCCTGCTGTTTCACTCAGTCACCTCTGCTTCTTCCCTAAGCTCTTCACCTTTAATAAAATGAGCCTTTGCTTTGACTTCAATATCTATTACTAACGAGAATCCTACACTTAGGGGAATTAAAGTTAAATTGTAGTCTCACTGGCCAGTGCTCCTAAAATTCAATCTGTTCAGACAGGTGGAATCAAACAGTTTCAAGCAATAATCATGTGGTGTGTGACCACAGAGGGAACAACAGTGAGCCACATTAGGAAGACGCCTTGTATAATTGGTGGAAATCAAGTAAGATTTCTTTTGGTGTCATGTATCTTGCAGAAATATCTTAGTGCAAAGCAGTCTCTTTCAGGTATGGCAGCATGGGAAATCAGAAAGCTAAGTTAGCTTTTTGAGGAGTCTGAGGAGGAGTATGAATCTCATAGCCATTAAAATAGAAGGGAAAAATATCTCTGATTTGCACCTACATTTCTACTGGGTATTCTGTATTCTTTCCACTAGCTAAGCTGGATTTGATACCCAAAGGAAACAAAACAAATGAGTCCACAATAGGTTGCAAACAGGGGATAGATAAGGGTCCCTGCCAATTAAAAAAATGACCATGTCCTCAAGTTCATTGCTCAGTGTCTGAGATTCAAGTCCCTGTCTGAGCATACATTTGCAAAGTACAGAAATCTTAGCAATGCTTCTCAGGTACACTTGCTGCCTGAAATATGAACTGAGGAGGAACCTCAGGCTGGCATATTAGCAAAAGCAGAACACACCAGTTTCTTCTGAGCACAGCACAGGGAGCAATTATGCACAAAAATCTCTCTGATATGTATTCCAGTGCAGGCCAATGGCACACAAGCCATCCCATCCCAAGGTGTATGGACATAAAGGCTTGTCAAAATGAATATAAGATGACTACTGTGTGTCTGTATATATATGAAAAAATAGCACAGCACAGCAGTGACTGCACAGTGCTTTCTGTATTCCTACTGTGTACCAGGCAAAGACTTTTCAGTTCATACATCATTCACAACTTGCTACAGGGATTCCACAAAGCCAGTACATATCCTCGACACAAAAGAAGGGGGGAAAAAAGAATAGATTCAGGAAAAGAAAGATTCTGAAAGTATGTCTGCTGGATGAGTAGTCGGTGTCAGGGCACTAACAATACACAAAGCTTAGCAAGAAACAAAATAAATAAGTAAACAGTAACATCACCTCTGCTCTGTCCAAGCCACTATGAAGCAGAGTGCTACCTCTGATATCACAGTGTATCTCTCATAGCAGAGAAATCAAGCAATGGCCAAAGGGTTTTCTTCCTGTTCCCCCAAGAAGTATTTGCACCATTTGGCACACGAAGAGCAAGGGAGAGGAAGAGAAGAATGAGCATTAGAAACTGGGGAGGAGGTGGGGAGGAGGGAAATCAACTCACTAAACTTCAGCAGTCTACAAGGGAAGCGTCTCATCTAGGATACTTATTTAGGCTCTTCTGTAGCATGCAGGGAGAAAGTGGCCTGTCCAAGGTCTTTCTTCTTTGTTTGCAGGCTATTGTGCAAACCTGACAACAGAGGTGAACACAGATGGACAGTGGGTAAGCACTATTGCATTTGCTCTTTGACAGGATACCTCCCATCACCACCAGAGACTGAACCCCAAACTACTCCTGCTGAAAGACTCTCATCTTTTCTGCAGAAGAGAGTCTGCACAGAGACTCACCAGTGGGCCTGTATGGGTAGTGACACAAAATGAGAGAGTCATTGGTAGTAAAAGCAATTTAGAAGGCAGATTTCCAGCCAGAAGGTTCAAAGGCAGTGGCAGGATGGAGCAGATTAACATAGATCCAGATAATCTTTTCTGGTTAGAACCCTTTGGGGGATTTAAAACAGCAAAATGAAGGAATTCTTTGGCACAAATAACTTGTGAAACACATACAGCTGTATGAAGGGAAGATGCATCAAAAATAAACCACCTTTTTACCCTCACTCCCCTAAAAATCTTGTTAAGAAATTACAATAACAGCTAGTATGATTGATGGCTACAGGTAATGCCTGCTGTTGTGTTACTTGATGCACCATCCTTAACCCGTTATTTAAGTAAATTATGCTGAAAAGAAAATTTTGAAGGGATTCATATAGCATTTATATCACTATGGGTTCTATGCCATAAGCAGTGGTTAAAAAGTAGTTTATAGATCCTATATTACACACAAGGCATTGCTGCAGCACAGTGCCAAGCCCAGATCTAATCTAGAAATGTGTTTTAACTCTGAAATGAATACTGTAATGCAGACTGCCTGCTAGTTCTGTTTCAACCATATTTTATTTCCTGGGGTTCTGAGCTGATTGTAGCAGAAAAAGGTGCCAAGACAGCCTTTTGAATTAAAATATATGGGTTACATATGCACCAAGTTTTATACACAGTTTAGACTTAAATATCAGCAGTATAAGGTATGTTGGGATGTAAACTGTTTTCAGATGTGTCTTTGGGCTTGAGTGGAAAGGAAAATATTAATGGTCCTTAAACTGATGGCAGTCAGGACCCAGAAGGTGAGCTGCAAACTTCTGAAGGGGAGCTGCTGTGTTTCTTAAAAGCTATAACCTTGACACTGAGGTTAGCTCTATTTCTCCCTTATACAGCAACGTGTTGCATTATGGCTGTCTAAATATTCCTGGAAGTGTTTCAGAGATTTTGTGACCCAGATGTGGATTATGTGTAACACTAACTATATACATGCTGGAGATGATTACGCTGGGAGCTTTCAGATTCCATTCTGCACGTGTAGCACTGAAAAGAAACTTGACTTGCACTTATGAAATTCCTTTTGACCATAAGAAAAACAGAAGGAAACCCCCTTTGGAGACTTCCATAATGGGAAACAGGAAACAGGGCTGTCGAGTGGAAAGTTTGCAGCACAGGAAAAACAATGGACTACATAAACATAAATGCCATTATCAGATACCCTGCAATGGCCTTGCAATAGGTCTAAAGTTGAAAATATGCTGTGGTTTGTGTTTTCATTCAGATCTAAAGATTGCTTTATGGGCTATTCCTCTTCCTGTTGAGATCAAGTGGTATTTTCATACTGACAAATGGACATAGGTTAAAACCCAAGGGTAGTGGTTTGAAAAAGATACTCTTATGAGACTTTTCTGCATCTAGACTCTTTTCTGCTCCTTGTTTTTGCATATCTTCATAGCCAAAACTGCTGAATTGGAGCAGTTACCACAAAGCTGTCTTGGTAGCAATATAATGAGCTTCAATGATAGCATCTAAATATTAAAAGCAGCATCCTGGTATTTCAAAGTTTCATCCATTACTTTAATTTCTTTACAGAACTGATAACAAGGCAAATTTTTCATCAGCATGAGAGGTTGTTCTAGGGATAGTACTGCAGCTTCTTGCTTAGATCTCAGACATTTCTCCAAGGCTTTCCTCAAAGCAAGAAAACACAGAGGATATCACAGTCTGGCTGCCTGGTGCTTGAGGGCTGCAGAAGTAGCTGATTACCTATTTGGAGTACTCCTACAGTGTGCCAGATGTCAGTGGTGGTCCTTCATGCAGACCCTCTTTAAGACAATTTAAAACAAGTCAGCAGTCTTCAGGGAGCCAACGGTGTTTTTGGCTCCAAGCAAAAGACAAAGCAACCTCAAGACAGCTTATGTTAGCTTACATTTATACTTTAAGGTCTGTATTCCAACTAAACTCACTAGAACTGTTTGTAACCAAACCAGAAGCTGCCCTGTCTTTGACTCATGGTCTGGGAGTTTTGCAGATAAATATTATCACCAATCATTCTACTAAGGTAGATTTCCAGCTTCTTTGCACTGATGCCAGAAAAGGCTTTAAGACACATGTAGAGGGCAAAAGTTGTAGCCTTGTCCCACAGGTTTTGTGGTACTACAAATGGGGAAGGAAAGCCTCTGATTAAACACAGGTGTTTACATTGAGGTGGTCACCAATGCCATTAATAGCAATGGAACCAATATATGCTTCATTTCACACCAAAGATTTAAAAATTGCCCCTACAAAATGGATTTTTCTTTGCATTGTTGGAAATTGAGACTGGCTTGGGCAAATGCATCCACACTGTAAAGGCCAGTATTTAGGTCAGATTAATTCCAACCCTCACTTAGTTTTGCTAAGTACATCCAGGAGCCCAGGAGGGTTACCTCAAAAAGGCTGAATTCAGCACAGCCTGCTCTGTAGCACTGGCTCTCTTTGCAGAGACAGACAGACTAAAGATGGAGCAGGACAGGACTAGAGCTCTTATGCTGCTGAAATCACGGAAGATTTTAGAGAAAGCTTATATTCTTCTGCAGGTGGGATATACACATCCTGGGCTTTCCACTGCCTCCAGTAACAGGATAAAGCAGTGGGTTATGCATGCCACTTCCTTTCTGAGTCTGTCACTGTTAAAGCAAGAGCTAGATACTGCTCTTGGAGTTTGTTGACTGATTTAGACCCGGTGAGAGAGATTACGCTATTGATTGGATATACTGAATGTATCACTTATCTTTTATCTTAAGAGATACTTCACAGCTCTTTTGTAATTCCTGTGTTTGAAATCATGTGCTTGGTATACACAAATACCTTTTACTTTGCTAAAGCCAACACCAAAGATTTTAAAAGATCTCTTCTGCCTTAAGAATCAGAAACTGAATGTGTTTATGGCCTCCAGAAAATTGTCTCTTTAATCTTAAGCAACTTCACTGGCAATGTTTAGATCAAATAATCAGATTACAACCATTTTGAAAGATAAACCCCCAAGTGAATGAGTAATGTAATTTCTGTGTAGCACAAAAGATATCTGCCCAAAATGGCACCATCTACTCTAGATGATCTCCACTATCTTAAAATAATATGATTCAATCAAAGCTGGTTGGTTTGATAAAAACAGAGTGAATTATTAGCTAAGTGGAATCAACTAATTCTTCTTCCAACTTCTTCAGTTAAGTTCATCTTCCAAATATGAATTTTGCCCTTTCACCCTACCCTGCTCACAGGGTGTTTCATTCTTCCCTGGGAACTGACTCCCAGCATCCCTCCGGTATCTGCAGCCTTGGTGGCCACCCGCAGATGGGAGGTCTCTGCTGAAGGAGGTCCTATTTCCCCTGTCTCAGTCAGCAGGGCTTCCTTCCACTCCCTGTGCCTGGGAAAAGGTCTTTTGTCTGTGGTGCTCAGTCCCACTGTGCCTCAGCATTAATCAGTCCTCTTCCTGGCCTCTATTTTCAGTTTCTTTCTTTTTCAGTCTCTAAGCAAATGAGGAACTGATTGGATATGTAAAGAGAGCACAGAAGGGGGCATCTGCATTTATGGTCACCCCTGACTCTGTGCCATCCCGCATGGCTCTTCTGAAATGGTGGTTAAAAAGTGATGATTATGACATGTGAAGAGGACAGCTGAGGGCTTCAATCTGTCAGAGAATTCTCTGCGTTTTCTAGTTCTGCAGTTCTGTGGAGGATTTCCTAAATGAGCTGCGGCTGAGGGAAGTAAAAAATATTAACTACCTCTCTTCAGGATATAAGGTGTAAAATTAAAGCAATCAGAAAGAAGACACCACACTTCCTAACAGCCAAAGGCTCAACTTCTGTTGGCTCAGTGCTGAGCTCTCCCCACCATTGTCTGCCCTCGGAATTAGATTCCAGTTGTCGTTTTCTGAAGTACCTCATTGACTACTGCTTAAATTTTCCTTGTGTGTGATTTGAAAAGCCTGGCTATACTTTCTGTTCACCCCAGCCACATCATTTTCAATGAATCTTTTATTCTGGAATTAACAACAGAGCATACTTCATGGTCCTGTTTTACAGATCCTATGAACAAATGACTTAGACTGCTGTAGTCACTGAGGAGAGATAGGACCTCCACAGGGCAATTCATCTTCCCTGTCTTAAATAACTGTTTTAGGGTAGATTAAATCATTCTCTGGAAGTGCCTGTAGCTTCCCATTGACTATTAAGGGACCTTAATGACTGGCAGGTAATAAACACCTAACTTAGAAGTCTAAGCTGAAGGCAAATGAATCCTATCATAAATAGGCAGATGAAATTTTCACCTAGGCTGCTTTTCGTAACTCGAAAGGGACTCCAAACAAATGTTAGCATTCCCAAGCTTAGTATCATCACTGAAAAGCTGATTTTCTTTAAGGACTGAAGAAAAATGTTATCAAAATCCTGCTTTGTTAGTATCTTAGAAGAAGAAAGACAGAATATCCTGAGGAGACCTTTAAATACAAGCTGTCACCTGCCAGCAGGAGGAAACCCAAGCTAAACTTATTGACTGTTAAGAGGTTCCTCTAGTTTTGCATACTAGGATTATGTTAGAAATAACTAAGATAGTATTTTGAAACTGTTTATGAAATCAACGCTAACGTAAAAATCAAGGAAATAAAAGCTTTAATTTCAGAACATAAATTTTTAGGCATACGAAGCCATCTGGCATCCTCCATCCAGCAAGATTGGCTCATTGGACAAGATTAATTTCCTAGAAATGGTTGGATGGTGTATGCATCTTGGTATGTTGTGAAAGATATGGTAAGAGAACCTGAAATGGGACTACTGGCCAGTAGCATAACCCTTTCTCTTTACGCTTAAGTACATGTCCAAAGTGTGGTAGGAAGTCTTTTCAAAATTCTGCCATAAATGGATGTTTTAGCCACAGAAATCACTCCCAGAAAACTAACTTTTTGCCCTCTGCCCATCTGATCAGAAAAAAACCCAGCTTGTTCTACAAGTCATTTATAAAAGGAAACACTGAATGTTTAAGAAGTTCCCAAGAAAATGCAAATGAGGACAAATAAACTCAGAAAAAGGATTTTCTACCTCTGTATGTAAGGTTTTTTATAGCAGTCAGTGTTACTAGAAGATATTTGAATTTTGAACCTCATGGAGTGAAAAAAATAACAGAATAACAGAAGTGCAAGTTTGGAATGTATTTTTGCTGTACAGGTTTGATTTCAGCCATAATTACTTGATTCTTAGTTTTTGTGGTTTTAAAATAGCCATCACCCCAAGGACATCAGTACAAGTATTGCTCATTTTGATCAGTCAGTTTGGGAAGTGGAAAGTTAAGAGAAATGGGGATTCGGGGACAAATAGATGATGCTGCAAGTGAGCTCATTTTCACCAATCAGAGTTGCTTTGCCACAAGATTGGCATCTTCTCTGGGACATGAAAGGTTGTACATGTACACAGGACCAAGCTGATGACCTACAGGCAACAAATGTTGCAGAACAATGCATTTTGAGAAAACCCAGGTGAAGGACAGTGCCTGGAAATCTCACTAATTTAGGGTCACACTTGGGTTTCAAAAGAAAAGATTAATGAATAATGTTTGAGAGAGACTAGTTTAGTCACTCTTTAAAAAGTGAGATGAAAAGGTTCCCAGTGCTGAGGTTTCCATCCTTCATCCCTTGATATCTCCTTCATCCCTGAATATCTGCAATGACTAGAGTCCCAGTTGTCTAGCAAGATCACTTTGCATTTAGCAGCATTTTTACATGTTGAGTCATCATCAGCTGAAGACCAGCCATAAATACTACCTATCAGTTCAACATTGCTCAGACAGATGCATGCTTTACTCTCTTACTGTTATGCAAAGATCAGTGAGTTACTTTTACATTATTATATCTTTAAGGAGAGAGTTAGGCAAACTGCACTGCAGATGGATGCATGTATCTAGCTGCTACCTCATTTTTTTAATGGAAATTAGATATTCAAATTGCGTAGACTGGCCTGAAATACCATCAAGGAAGTGCAGAAGCTAGATACATAAATAGGGAATATTGGATTGACCCATTGGCGTCACTACAATTGCTGGTCTTAGTACATCCCTTTGCTTGAAACTGAACACCTTTGCCTTTACTGTAATTTGCATGGGACCATATTTCCACCCATCCCACCCCAATAAACAGCGACTATTGCCATAAATCAAGAAGAAACCATTCTGTGTGTTTTGGATAGAGTCACTGTTGCCCCAGGGAGCACCACAGGAGGCAGCAGGGCCATGGCTTTGCCCAGGGCTGCTCTCCACTGCAGATCTTCTCTCTGCAACAGGTGTAGTATCAAAGATGACAAGCCTTTCCCACCTTTATCTCAGAGAAAAGCAGCAGCATAATGAAGAAAAATAGGAATTTTACAGACAGGTAATCACATGGTAACTGATCCCTGTTATTTAATACCTCCAGAGCTATTTCAAATAGTGTTAGGACTTGTCTGTGCCCACCAGTATCAAGTTCTGCTAATCAGTGACCTGCAAATGCACATGGTTCATTAGGGTGCCGAGAACAGCTGTCCTTGTCCACTCAGGATCAGATTACAGGATATCATTAACCTGGATTCTATATCCGCTTCAAGGCTTGTTACAACTGACTCATATTTCTTTTTTTGTTTGGGGTTTTGTTTGGTTGGTTTGGGGTTTTTTTTGGTTTTTTAAATTTTTCTGGAAACCAGAATTTCTGCTTTACCTGCTTCTGTTCAGTATCATTTTAATGTACATTCAGAAGAAAGCTGTAAATATAATGTTCATTGTAACTAGTGCAATAAAACACAGAATAGGTTCATGCCTGTTGCACACGGCGGTGCTCAAGCTTTATAGTTGAGTTGTTTTAGTGGAACTTCTTAAACCCACTCAAATCTCCTATTGCCTGTAAATTATGTAAAAATAAATATATATAAAACCACATCATGAATTTCAGAGCAAGCTTTTCAGTTTAGTGACTTTTATCTGATAAAATAATACATCGGTTTGGCTGTTACTGCATGGCTGAGTATAGTTCCAGAAACATAAGGCTGAGTACGCTCCTTCCCATGAACTGTACTCTAATTACATTATGGGTTGTTCAATTTTAAATGCTGCTTCCTACTAAAATAAGAGGGAATAGGTAGAAAAAAATAGTGATGATTTTTTTTTCCTTACTTTTCTGAGGCAATATGTTTCTTTCTGTGTTTTTTCTGTTAATTTTAAGAGAGATCAAACAAATAGAAGAAAAAGATGGATTCACAATTGATGTAATTGAAAGCAGGAATAAAAAATTGACCAATACATTATTACCTGAATGTTATTCATTATTTTACTATTATTATCCCAGGGTAATTATACAATCATAAATTGTTTTAATGAATTATTTATTCAAATAAAAATACCCAAAATCAGTAGTCAGTGTGAATAATTATACCAGCAAAAAGGCAGAAAAGAGCACTCTATTAGAGTCATTGCTGTCTATAGCAAAAGTGAGTTTATAATACCCTGGTTTACTCATGTCAGCTATTATGCAATTACTCATTAGTAGATCTGTTATTTGATACTAGGCCTGATTGTCCATTACTGTTCTTCTAAGCAGATTGCTTACATTCAATACGAGTATGACCAAAATCTCCTTGTTTCAGTACGTGGCACAGGATTAGGTTCCTAGCACAGTTTACTAATTAGTAAGATCAACTAATTAAGGTAATTTAGATTAGTAAACTATTAATGCAAACTGTAGACATCTGGATATAATTTGATGCTCAAGCTGTGGCTCTAGGGTAAAGAAATGTTTTTGAAAGAAATTTTCCAGACTTTGTTGCCAAAAAAACATGTCTTATAACAGACCCTGCTCAAAAATCAGGTTTGGCGTATACCGAATATTCAGGTGGTATTCTGACTGGAGTGCGTCTGAAATGAGACTGTCAATGCATAGTTAGATACAGAAGCAAATGCCTCTGTTCTCTCCAAGAGAAGCTCACAAAACATCTGCAACAGGAGTTGGACTGTCCCCCTCATCAGTAAATACCACTCTTCCTCCAAGTCCCCCAATGCACTCTTATGTCCCAAATATATAAAACCACTTGATGAAACTAAACAGAATACACATGAGATATAAAGGCAAAGGCTGCCTGAAACAAACCAATACATCTGTGCAGCTTTTAAGGTGTCGTTTATGGAACCCCATTATGTTTCACTGTCTTGATCATCTCTTACTCCTTGTAAACAAGCTTTTCCACAGGGATGACTTTAGATCATGATAATTAAGACACTGAAGCCTGAATATGTTGGCCATATTACTTAGCTTTCTGCAGCCTGAATCCAAAAATGTTAATGCTCCTGATCTGGCATGAGTGCTTAATAATGTAAGTGATCTGAATTAAATACAGTTGTGTGTGCTGTGCCCTTGAACCTCTGGCTGTGAAAATGTATTCACTTTCGCTCTGTATAAATGACGTGCTATGTACATTTTCTTAGCAAAAGACAGGCAAAATAAGACTCAGATTTTAAACAATTTCAGGTGATTTTTGCTTAGAAGGAAAACATGTTTGTCTTTAAAAATGTAAGGTGCTGAGGACTGCCTTTGACAGAAACCTACAGCCAGGAAAGATTCAGATGCCAGCACACTGACCCACAGTCCTTGGCTACAGGTTCTAAAAGCTCCGGTTCGATGTTCCCCCGGTAAGTGTTCATATCTTGCAAGCAGCTGAAACACCCCTGAGGGGCTGCCAGCGCCATCTTTTTCTGACAGGACAGCAGACATCCCAAAAAACACCGAGAGACCATGCAGTCCCTGAGGGTACCCTGTCCAGGGCTGCTGGAATCGGAGAGCCCCCTTAGCCCTGGGGCGCTGGCAGTGGGAAAGGGGGGGACAGGTGGGATTTTGTGGTCATTTGCCTGCTCTTGCAGATCTTGCTTGGTTCCCTGATGATATATCAGCAGGAATTTTTCTTGGGCAAGATCTTCTTTCTGGTCTTCACAGTGTGCCAGCCCACGATGACAACCTAGATCGAGCAGAAAATTAGTCTGAAACCAGTTTATCACCGGATGCTCTATTAAAGCAAAACAAACAAAATCATTGGTGGGCAAATTAGTTTAGTTGCAATGGCCTGCAGGTATTGCAGAGCTGGCAGGCTTGTGGCTTGGGTTGGAATGGATTTTTCTCAGCTGGAGATGTTGCCACAACAATGGGAAGTCGATTGTGGGTCATGTCGTGTAAAGTAAAACTTCCGCCCTGGCTGGAAGAGCTCAGCACAGAGCACAGGCAACATGCGGGGCCAGAACAGCAGCCTGTGGTACAGTGGTTTGGGAACTTCTACTGAGTTATAGGAAGGCACTTGGAAGCTGTGTGTGTGGAATGACCAGCAGCCATCTCTAAGCATTGATCAGCATGACTGAGAAAACCCATCTCCTTTATCTTTCTAGAGGGTATCTCAGTAGCTAGAAGCTGTAAAGAAGGTATGCGACATTAGCCATTAGTGTGAAAGATCTCATTACTCTTAAAGTCACAGCACTGAAACCCGCCTGACAAAGCAGAGCCCAGGCTGTAAAACTGGGTAAACAATAAAAAATAAGGCCACTACTACTTCATCTATTCATGAATCATTGCCTATATTAATTATGAAAAAACATAATATAAAGCCCTCTGGTATGAAAAGGTAATTCTCAAAGGATCAAAAGGCTACAATTTTTTGTTACAAAGCAAAACACAGCAGATGAGGTACTGATGCTTTTTCACGAAAGATTCATCGTTTAACTCTGCAATGACTGCTATTGTAATTCTGGCGAGAGCTCAGTTCTCTGCCACAGCGCTGGGGAAGGACTAATGTTGGAATCTGCTGGCAGGACAAATCACAGCAATGTGCTTGATGTATTTTTCAAAAGCATTCATTTTAATATAGGAATCCTTCTATCTGACATAGCTTAGTCAGTGAATGGCAATTAAAGGTAATCATTCAACTAATTTAGTATCATTTGGGGGGGGGGAGTATTTTTTCCAAATTAATGATAAGGCTGTTGTAAAGGACAATATTTCCACCCCAAATTTCTTTTGATAAAGCAATAATAAGAGACATAACAGAACATAACAGAGGAAAACAAAGTCCCAGCTCAGAGCCTTTTCTTACAGCTTTTTTTGCAGCTGTGGCCCAAATTATAGGAGTTTTCCACACACTGAACTCTGTCTCTAATTTACAGTAAGCAGTTTTACCATGGGCATCTGGAAATACGTGTTTTTTCTTTCATCATATTGATTTATGTGACTGTAATTATGACTATCATGGTGTTTGGGGAAAACAGGGGTTCTCCTGTTACCTGCTTGGACTTGTTACGTCGTACAAACCACTGCAGGGCTTTTTCCACAAAAAAGGTACATCTGCATGTTGGCTGCTTTATCCTGCTGTCCTATCTGCGCTGTCCCGGCCGTGTGGGAGCCAGAGCACGGAGGGACAGACAAATGCTCCATACTGCCTGTGATGATGGCAGCACAGGTCAGCCGCAGGAAGCCTGGTCTGGTGAAAACTTTAGATGCTTCCTCATAAAAATGCAAACCCTTCTGCCCCCCATGAAATTGGGGCCACAGAAGAAGGTGTCTCCTGGCTCCTTCGAGTTTTGCCTCTATTCATGGCATCGAGACCAAAAACACAGATCCAGATATCCTGAGGATCTCCAGGACTTGAGTCTTAGATCTGTATCTGGACCTACATTTTGCATTTTGGGTTCATTTCTGAGTAAGTAGGAGCAGCAGTATCCCACTGATCTAACATCCACAGCTATAGTCAAAGAGATACTAAAACACAGCAAAGACAACTTCCCAGCGTGGTTAAATTCACAAAGAAGAGACTCAAGCAGCTGCTTTGGAAGTAGCTGAGGACTTTTAGATGTTCAGTCTTTTGCACCAGCTTGCCATTCAGTTCTTTTCATCATTAAACTCAGCAAGGATCATTAACACAGAAACAGATTCACCTTCACCTGTGTAAAAAAGGTCCTATAAAAATTCCACTGAATTCACTTAAGATTCAGAGCAGGAATAATCTCTTCTACTGTGAATCTGTGCTCTTCATTGTCTTTAAATCAAAAAAGACCATTATGAGGAAGGATTGCTCTGGGACTATTTGAGGAAACTGGCCCAAAAACTGGGGTACGCATAGAGCCTTCAATTCTTACAGGAAGGAAATCATTCTGCTGTGGAAGCAAACTGTTAGGGTTTATTTGG
Organism: Myiopsitta monachus; assembly: GCA_017639245.1. Lineage (NCBI taxonomy): Eukaryota > Metazoa > Chordata > Aves > Psittaciformes > Psittacidae > Myiopsitta > Myiopsitta monachus. The sequence continues at coordinate 32,098,747 of CM029919.1, forward strand.
TTGAATTGACATACTAGCATGGGCAGCATGGAAGGACATAACGTGGGTTAATTTTTAGCCTGGCTTCCTGTGAAAATGAAGTTCATATGGCTTTGTTGTTTGTATAAATGTATATCTATGCATACATTTTAACTTGACTTCTGGGATTTGACTTGGATCGGTAAAGTTCTTATGAGTTGTATGAAAATAGCTAGCTACTTGATGAGAAAGATAATATTATTTCCTGTATTGAGGGAAAAGCATCAGTGAATGTCTTCCCCTTTAGGAGCTGCCAGGGAATCTGTGTGGGACACAGACCCTTGGGAGGGCAGGATTACTGCTAGATCCACTGCTCATAGAGCAGCCTGCTTCTTCAGGCAATATCTAATTCTATTATAATAAAAGCTATTTGAAAGTCATTCAGGTTTTAAAGCTCAGGAATTGGGAGATGCTGGAGACCTGCTCAGGAGATGGGCTAGTTGTGTGGACGGTGTCCTCTCATGGGTCGGACTTTATCACAAGGGGATGAACAGAAGATACCATCACCTGTGGCTTCTGTGCTCTGACGTTTTTCTGAATCAGTTGTTCCATGTCAGTTGTTGATATATAGCCCAGGTTCCTATAGAAACACAAACATGGGATCATTGCTATTTGTGTGACCTCTTGTGTTTCTGCAGACCCACGCTTTATCAAAACAACTTTTCAAGATGTTACATATTTCGACCAAGTTCACAATGGGGTAAATTCTCAAAGATCATTCATTTCACAAAGAGACACTGGGAAACTGCCCACAAAAGGGAAAGGAAAAAAAAAAAAAAGAAGAGAAAACCGAAAAATCCCCAGACTGCATAAGCCCTCATAGAAGTCCTCAGGCAGGACTTCCTAGTTACCAAAGGCATGAATACTGTGGGACCTGCATGTGCTGCTCCACCCTGTTTGCTGCTCTCCACATGTGCAAAATACATAAACTAAGTGGAAAGTGGCTGTTTAAAGTGGCTAAGGGCATCCATTTGCTTGCCAAGTATATTTACAGCACATCTAAAAATTGTTGCTAGGATAACTAAAATGTTTATTGGCAGAATATGAGGAGAGAATTTTATAAAATGTGTGCTTCTGGACAATAAAAAAGAGGAGAGGGTGATGATTGTACTTCTGAATGTCTGTATCCTAAAAGTTTGCACAGTCCCAAATCCCAGCCCATTTATAATGGTATATATAAATATCATGCCTTCCATGTCTGAGTAGAAGCCAAGCTAAGGACACATGACATCTGTTCCAGATGAAAGTTTTTCATGCTCATAATGTAATTCCACATATATAACAACTTCCTCAACTTTTTTTTTTGCAGTTACCAAGGAATTATTTGGGGCATCTGGGGAGGATTCTCAATGTAACAGCACTAGCTTGTTAAGGAGATTTTGGAATTCAAATTGCCCTTGTGAAGGTGCGGGGCAATAACTCAGTAATTTGTAATGAACTATCCATTTGGCACACACACAGATATGTGAGAGATTTTCTTATGCTGAAGTGGGTATTATGGGCTTCATTTATTTTCCTGTGACATTCTTCAAAAATGTGACTTTATTTTTCCTTGTGCAACAAATACTACAGGCTTTAAGTGGAAGCAGTGCTGCAGTACTGCTCAGTAACGGCCTGCTTCATTAGCTTGGAACTTCTGAACTACATGGAAACCTAGTCAACTGGTACAGTGCTCTGCAATTGATTACAGCTTGCCACCACTTTAAGGACACACTTCCCTCCCAACACGCAATCTCTCTGGTATCAGCATCAACATATTTTACACCTTTTGTGTTATTGCAATTGCTGAATCTATTCCATCTTTCCTTTGGCACCCACAGCAGTTAATCTAGAGTCATGAATTCATAAGGGCTCAATGCTCGTCTAATAAAAAAGTTAGTCTCTGCCCCAGTAGCATTTACTGCATCATCACTTTTCTTACAGGACATGAATTTTTCAACAGCTTGTGAAAAGTTGTGAACAGAGCCTTAATTAAAACCACATTCAGCAGAAAGGTATCTTACATTATGGGTGAAGGAAAGATCTGGGTAATATTAAGCAGCTGTTAAAATACACAATTAAGTCAAGCTAATTGTTATTACTGGCAACGCCAATGACAGATGAGCGGTGAAACGCTTGACTGAACAGGCCTTTGGTCAAAAAACTGATGCTGCTTAGCTATTCTGCAGTAGACTCCCAGCCTCTGCTGAACACAGAGATATATTACTGACAGACAGATGAACAATGCAATTTGTATGAGTATCAAAAGCATTGTCCTTCCTCCTGTTCTTACTGAAAAATACTGGCTGGCTGAATTAAGACTTGAAAAGCCCTAATGAGAGTTCACAGATTTGAGGGGCAGGAGCCACAAAGGCAGTCTGATCTCCTGACGCATATTCACAACCTCTTCCAGTAATTTCCATTCAATAACTTGTGGCTGAACTGGAGCACAGCCCATTAAACAGACACACAGTCTTGATTTTACAGCTCCCAGGGATGGAAAGTCTACATATTTTTCAGAAAGTTCCTAAGTTCCAGCATACAGGTGACAAAGTCAGTATAACAATTTCTTGCCTCTCCACCCTCTGGATATTCCCTCTCGCCTCTGTGCTGTTGCTCCCTCATTTGTGCCAATGTAGCTCTTTGTGGATCCATGCTGTAAACCAGATTGCTCTAATGATTAAAATAACCCATGGGAACCTCTTAATTTCACTTAATTACAGAAGAAACATATCGTTAACTGCCTCCTTACAGGTGAGGCATTGCTGCAATCTTGGTTTAGTCTTGTTCCACATGCTTTGTAGTTAGTTACATCCAAAGCATGTACAAAATGCTACCTTTCTGTTGTGGAAAAGCATTACTACAACTGTATCTGTATTGCTTTCACTATGCACTAAGGAGTGAGCAAGTTTCATTGTAGCTGTCTATTAACAAAGTTATTGGAAAGGTGGAAATTGAACATAGACGTTTAAGTAACTTGACAAAAGCAGGGAGATTTAGAGAAGGAATTTTGTGTCAAACTGCAAGCAAAGCAGATCAGTCAGTATCTCCTTTTTCCCTTCAGTTTAGAAGCGGTGTCTTCCTTTGGCAAGGCTTGTCTGTGAACATCCTAGGAGCCTTTCTGAGCTTGTAGAATGCTAAGGAAGAGTAATTTTCTTACAGGGTAAGCCACAAGACTGTTTTCCATCTTTTCAGCCTACCTGAGAGACTGGGAACTGACAGCCGTTCCAAACCAAAACCACACTGCCTTGTCTCCTTGGAGGTCTGTGTAACTTCTGCACTTGGAGGACTTCGTGGCATCTGCTAGTGTGGTAATCACACCTGGCAGTAAAGGGTCCAAACAAAGTATCTTCCACTTAAACCTGTGCTCCTTGGCCAGCATGATGACTACCTGCACTGCCTATATTGTGCATGTGGGAAACAGGTTGTTCTCAGCAGCTACCCCAAGACACAGAAATGTACACTTGAAGCAACTTAGCCTCTTGGCAAATATTGTCTCTTTCAACTCTCCACTCAATGTTTTCTTCTCTGTCCCCATGTCCCATGAGGCAGCTCCTAATCCGTCAGCAATTCACACTGCTTGAACAAGGGGATGGAAAGGAAACTTTTGTTTGTTGGTACTGATTTTGCTGTGAAAGGTGCTTATATATATGGTGATGAGCACGTTGGAGGAACCTGAATAGTACAGAATATGCTGCCAGCCCTGTTTGAAAATGCTTTCTTCTCAGTGAGGTGGTTCTGCTTGCACCTTCATCCTGTGGAAAGACATTATCATTCATTTAATACAACTTAAAGTGGAAAGATAAGAGTATTGTCTCTGTGTGGGGGACTCGTCTGAGGCTGCAGTTCATTTCTGAGCTGGTGAGCAAACAGGAGCAGTTACAGGAGGGAATACATGTGAACAATGTAGAACAAGTCTGATGAGATCCACAGATGAATCGTTCTCTTTTCTAATCTCTCCCTTTAAAGAAAAAAGGAAGGAATAAGACTGGAAATAAAGCACTAGTTTTTTAACAGTGCGTGCAATTAACTATTGAAACAGCTTGCTGTGGATTGTCCTTCATTTGAAGGCTTTCAAACAAGGCGTATGCCTTTCTAGAACAGGTTCAAACAGAATCAGCCTTGATGGCAGGATTCCTGTGTTGTGCAGGGGCTCGGATGAGATTTCTGTTACAGGTCTCCTGGCCTTAGACTCCCAATAAGTTTCACTTTAGTTGCTCTCCTCTGCATGGTGGGAAGATTTTTAATTAGGCAGCAAAGCAACAATATAATTTTGATTGTATATTTCATATATATATATGTATAGTTTCAGTTGTAGGCTGACAACAAAAAAAATCTGTATCTTCACCATGTCTTTGTCTTTTCTTCTGCTGATTGAATTTTTAAGTTTCCAGCTCCTGTGTCTAAAGCCAGCACCAAGAATAGAAGGCAGCTCCTTCTTTTAAACCTTTTAGGATTAAACATCAGGCACAAATAAGCATAAAAATACAGCATCATATGAAGTTGCAAAGCAAGGTTGGAGACTTTGATACATCTGTGTTAATCAGATAATGGGACTTTGCTGCCTATCATTATCTTCCAAGTATGATTTAAAAGTATTGCTTATTTTAAAAATCATATAGTGCTTAAACTTAGGCGCCTTTTGTCATTTTGGACACCTAAGATTACTTAACAGCTGCATAGGTGGTTATATATAATACTGAGCCACAGAGGAGGCTTGTGCCCTTCCAGACTGATAGCAGAATGACAGACAGATGGCCAGGAGGCCCTGAAGTCTTACCAGTTACCTGTGTTTCACCGTTAGTGAAGCACAGGTACTGGGAGAGCAATTAGTTTCCTTACGTTTAATACATAAAGCAAATTAGCTTTTTCTTTTTTCTTTAGTTCAAAAGTATATTGGTTTGAGAAAGAAAATAAGTGTGAGATTAAGACTTCAAATGGCCTATACTGGTCTGCCTTCATTAATTTAAAATAGGGTTATATTATCTGAGAACTTTTCCCATAACACTTAATTATTTGAATAGCATCTGTGATAGGTAACTGATTTCAAGAGAATTATGTTAAAGTCAGGGCTGTCAGCGAACCTTCCTGCCGGTAATCTAAGCTACTGTTCTGGTCTCTTTTCAGTGTTATTTATGGCCGGTTAACTTGACTACCAGATAGAAAGTACACAAACCCAGCCATTAAAGATCTATTCCAGATAACAGATTATCCTGGAGGTAACGCTCTTTGTGCTCTACATTTTGTCAAAATACCAAGGCTGGTCCTCTGGGAGGCTGGAAAATATTTTCCTCCCCTTTGAGGTCTTGGTTCTGCTCAATGTGACCCATATAGCAAACACTGCGAGAGGATGGTATTTAGTGTGAGCTTACATTTTTGGTCTCACTGCAATTATTATAATTGAAAGGATCTGGCACTGGTCTCTGCTTTCTTTCTGAATATTAATCATGTTCATCATCACTTGTAAGCATAGACCAGCATTCTAAATAGGTTAATTAACTGCAATTTCATTTACAGTAATCCTGAAGAAAAGGCATATGCCTAAATCTATTGCCTGAATCAACTGTCCAAAGTCCAAACTCAGATCCCTTCTCAAAAAATCCCTATTTTGACACATTGGACTGAAATCCCCAATGTGTGTGTTCTGGCCTTCAGACTTATCTGGAATCTACATCTGAATAATGTTTGGCTTTCAGCCTCTATATTTAGGAAAAAAATAATGTCTGTAAAAAGTCATGATTTAACAGCAGAATTCAGACAATAAATCAGGCCAGCTGCCACTATTTGGTCAGAAATGAATAAAAAGCTTCCAAAAAATTGAGATCTAAAAGTTGGGAATTAGATAAAAGAAAGTGGAATAACAATAGAAAACAGCTTTATGAATAAATTGTTAATAGAGTTTTCCTCTTTCCCAAACTGCTTTAAAATTATGTAATTTGCTATTCTGTTGGTTTTTCTACAGTTTTTCCTCTTTTTTTTTTTTTTTTGTTTGTTTTATTTTGTTGGGGGTTTGGGCTTTTTTTATTTTTATGGACATTTTGCTGCTGAGGATGGCCTATAATATGCAGTAAGATGGTATTATCACTATTTTTGCTCCTTGATTAGAAACCTATGTGCATCTGAAAATCTTACTTTAAGCAATATTGTCCAAGAAAACATCATGAAAGCTTCAGTTCTTACATTTCAGGCAAAATCCCTAAGTCAACGCATACAAAATGCCTCGTGGTGGTCTTCATTTGCATAGCCTGAGATATTTCAAATTTGCTTTCCTGAACTGCATCTCTGTTAAGTGCTCTTTAAGAAAAAAAAGAATCTTTTTCTGCTATTTCCAGAGACAAGAGTTTCACACCAGTCTCTTTCAGTGCCATCCTCTGGTTAACCTATTTTAAAGGCCTGTTTTCTCCAGGCACTGAAACACTGAGAAGCATTACTCCCAAAGAAAAAGAGAAAAGCCATTATTTAGTACTGGATAAGCAACATGAAGAAATCTGTCAGTAAGCATATAACCACCCAGGAGTTCTCAGTACAAGAAATAAGAATAATTTGCCTGAAACACTTGAATGGGATTCATTAACATCAGCTATCTACCAGGTATGTGACTAATGTAAATTTTCATAAGAATTCCTTGATAAACAATGGATAAAAACCAGACTCTTTCACAGTACACGTCATCCAATTTCAATATGGGCTTTTACAGTAGGTGGGATGAATAACTCCTAAGATGTGTATCTCCATATAGGCTCCATCCAGAGAGACTAGATAATTTGCTTAGACTAGACACCTAAATTGTAGATAACTCAAACTGAGTTGGATCTTGCCCTGGTGCCTGGCTGCGCGAAGAGTATTGCTCCAGCTACTTGCAGAATGAATGTCGCACTGCTTAGGAAGGCTTCTGATTACTCACAGTCCTTTGCGAACTCCATAAGCTGCTGTGCTTCTTGCAGGGCCTGCTGCAAACAGGCTTTGCAGAAACTGAGATAACAGTGCATCCCAGGTTTGTTAGAAAAAGAGCAAAGCACCTCAGCACTGTGTCTGGTGCTGACTTGGGTCCCATTAATCCAAATACTTCTAAGGTGTGCGCCCAACTCTGCACCTCTGGGGAAGGAGGACTTGTCATCAGTAACAGCAACAGACTTCCAGCGGCTCCGTGTCAGTTCATGGCACTGAGCAAGCCCTCACAGAACCCTAGAGAGGTGGCTCAGCACCATTGCTTCCAAATTTCTGAGGGTCCTGTTAATGGAAACACAGGGCTGGCTCAGCACGGCTCCTTTTTCATTTGGGTGAGATCTACGGAGTGGGGGGATTGTGGATAAGCCTAGCCCGAAAATAAGCTTAACTGTGCCTGCAAGTGGCACTGCTGAGTCAGGAAGACCACCTTCACATCTCTGTTTTCAGGGTAATCTAAAGGGCAGATAAATGACCCATTGAGAACTAATTGTTGACTGTAGCTTTCCAAATCTGTCACTGAGAGCCCTAATGCTGAGGACCAACCCGTGTGCTATATGAAATGTCCCTAAATCCCACCCTCCACCTCTTCTTCTCTCTCTCTTCTCTGAAGGCATTTACAAAGAAGTCCTAAGGCTGTAAATTTTTTTGTGTTGAAAGGGACCACACATGCAGTCCATCCTACCTTGATAGCCTCCTACTTCTTCTAGTTAAAACATGCAGGAGCAATGAGGGTCTCACTTGACAGCTCAGACATGTTTATAGATTTGTTTTGGTTGGCCTGAGACACTCGTAGTGGCTGTAATGTGAGAGAAGGTAGTGGCAGTGATGACATCTGTCTCCAGAGGGACTGCCTGAGAAGGTCTGCCTCACCAGCAAAAAGCTTTTGCACCAGTGATGCTCATTCGCTGGTCACCAGGGAAATTATCCATATTTATTTTTGTCTACATTGCTACATTGCCCTAGACTGGTACCTGATAATGATGAATCTTTTAATTCAATATATTATCGGGACGCCTACTGTTATAGGGACATTGTTTTTAAATGTCAGACTTGAGCTGGTTGAGCTGAAATTTGGCTTGCCATGTATTAGCCTCAGGCTCAAGAGTTTCCAAAAATCTTTGTCACTCTTCCTGACCCATTTTCAAGGATGAGGGTGAGGAAAAGTTACTCTTGCCCGTGTAAAGAACAATTGTGTCAAACTTTTACTTAGGATAGTCTCACTACCTTAAGTGTATGCCACACTTTATCTCTTTAACACGAGGACTGGAAACTGGGCCTGCAGGAGAATGCCTCACCATTTAGGGTCACAAGGTAGCATTACCTCACTTACTGGGCTCCCAGGAGCAGGACAGGCAATGGAGTAATGAAAGCAGTTTCCCAACATAGCTGAAGGGTGAGCTTTAGTTGCAGACCCATGCATAGGTTCTATGTGAAACCAGCAAAAAAAAAAATGGCTTCATCAAATATCTTGGCAAGTTTCTTTTGAAACTTTTATCATCATTAGTAGCACTCTTTATAATTCATATAGGGTAGTGAAGGTCTCAGATGATGGGATGGTTCAGTCCTGGCTTTTCCAAATTCAATTTTTACAAATCTTATGAAATCATACATGGAATCAAAGTTAAAGGACTGTTATTTAGAATTAAATGTCTGTAATTCAGAGTGAATACGAAAGCTGCCAGTACGAGCATAATCTGGTCTCTTTGGTGTGTGTATATTAAGACAGGCTTTAATTACACAATCACAGATTATTTCATGGTAACTATCCCTCTGTGACACTGCTGGGAATTTGCTGGTCTGACATCAGAAATGGTGACTGGAGTTTTTCCTCAGAAAGCCAGGAGGTCTCGGTGTGCCTCTCCCAAGGGGCAGTGGTAAAGGAGGGACCTTCAGGAGGTTGATCGCAACTGGTCTCTGCTCAGTAGGCAAGCTGAGATATTCACTACAGCAGAGGTGTGGACCTTGGCGTAGAGAATGACAGGGAGCTGTATTTTGTATGTGAGAAAATATTCTGAGTAAGGTTGGGAGTATCACAGGAGAAAGGAGAATTTTTAGCCTGTCAAGAGATAAGGAAGCTAGAACTTTCCTCCTTTTCCAGAGGAATTTTGGCAGTGTAAATGAAGCAATAGGTTTGCAATACCTCGGTAACCTCCTAGCAGCAAGGATGTCAAGAGAAGCCACAAAACAGTAGATTTACTGGCTGTATCTGTTTTTTATTCCACTATACCACATTCATAAAAAGTATTCTTGCACACATGCTCACCGTTCTGCTTGCAAGAGCTAACATACATGTAATCTGGCCATTCGCTGCAGGGTCAGTCTGTCCTGACTCAAGCCTCATGAAGAACAGACATATTTGTGAAGCCAAAAAAGGGGAAACTTTAAGTTTTATCTAAAAGACATCCAAGGGTAATATTATATGTTAAAAACCACAATTAACCAATTCTAAGCTAAATTGTGATTAAATTGACTTTTTGGAGAATCTGCATCTTTATGCAATTTCTGGTTTTAGAATCAAATTGTTTTGTTCTATTTCTACCAACATAGGCTTTCAGTTTTTCTAGCATTCATGAGTATCTTTCAGTGAACATTTATTCATATAATTGCATGTATTTGGTTTTTGACATAACCATTGTCACATACAGAGCTGCCAGAAGAATTAGTGAGGACAATTGACATGTTTTAAGTGTGCTGATTTTCTACCTATCTATCTAATTCATCTCAGCTTGATAGTATTTGTAAATGCCATGCCCAGTTTCCAAGAGAGAAAAAGCTTAAACCAGGACGGCTGGTGCCCATCTCAGTTTGTAAGGATGCAAAACTAGGAATCAACAGGAAAATCAGTGATGCTTGCTTTTCACTTGAACATGCAGTTACTGGTCAGGTGGGATTAGTCAGGTGCCTGGAGCCCAAGGAGTTTAAGAATTCATTCAGCTTTGGTGGATCACCTAGCAACAGTGTCTGGGAAACCACTGCTCTGAGCAATTTTTCACTTTATTATGTTTTCAAATACAAGGCAAGAGTGTGCAAAGCCTCACATGAGATCAAAATCTAAGCAAATCAACATTCAGCATCCAGCTATCATGATAACAGGAGCCATAAAAATAGTCTGCCTTAGACTACTCAAATTATACGTAGAAATTATATTCCACAAACATATGTGCAAAGGCACTCAAAAGTTCACTGGAAGTCAGTGGTGCAGGCAACATGAAATCAGATTTGATTTAAAATATGCATAGACAGGAAAAACTGCATCCAGTCATCCAGCCCAGTGGTATGGGATACATTATACAACAGAAATAGGGGGTTACTGCAAATCAATAAAATGTAATTATTTGAACTGGAATTTGGGCAGAACATCCATCTGAACTTCTACGGCAAAAAATATTACTGTTTTGAGACCTCGTCCCAGAAGTCCTGCAGAAAGTTTTGGGAATGGGGATGGTTTTTTTTCCTCTTTCAGTTGTTCTAATAGCCATTGGATTATTTCCAAAAATGTCTCATTTAGACTTCATTTAAAAAACAGATCAGAGCACTCCCACACTTGGCCATGGTCCTGTAGGCTGCTGGAGGGCGGATGGTCTGTTCCTATCGCATCAGGATCTTCATGTGAGCATGATAAGGGAATATGGAGCAAACATTCAGTGCATTTTTCAGTCCTCAGGACTTTAATCCTGCAGCTGTGAGAAAAATAGGCCACATACTGTGGATGTCCCATTATTATCCTTTGAGGACAAAATCTGTAACTGTGGTTTGACTTGTATGCAAGTTGGAGTTTCTGCATACTCTCTCCATTTTCTCTTCCACACTTACAGGCAATATTTGTTCTTCAAATAACCCAGTGTATTAGAGGGCTCTTAAAACTACTGTGAGACAAAGAATCACTAACATATTTGTCTGTATGGTACATACGGACTGGCATATCATCATAATGAATTATTCCACTGAATGTGGCAATGATAGCACATCAACATGCGAAATGCAGAGGTGAATAAAGAGATGCTTTGAAGTGCAGGAATATTTGGAGTCAGCTGAAGGACAATAAACAACTTTAAGTGTAGGTTTCTGAGAAAGAGAGTGGCTGGATCTCCCTGCTCAGAAAAGTCCACAGTCAAAACCCAATCTGAACACAGTCAGATAGAAGGTTTAAGAGAAATCAGGTGATAATCATAGTCTCCACCTCACAAAGGAGAAATTAATGGTCAGTCAGAGGAATGTGGGAAAACATAGAGCCTAGAGCATTGATCTTCAAAACAGGGGACAGATGGAGCAAAATAGAGAGTCAGTCTTTCCTTTCCATTTAGCCTCTGTTCACTGTGGCTGGGCACATTTGTTTCTACATAGGCAGGGTAGGGAGGCCTCCCCGGGTGCAAAATAAAGGCAGCAGTGTGGTCTTCCTTTTGTGAACTGTGCAATTAACCATCGTTAGTGGTCATGCCACAGTGGTGTCCAGATCCTCTTGCTGAATCATTGTCTTCCACCAGAACATCTACATGCCGCATATGCCATGCTCCCCACAGCTAATCTTCAAGAGACAAGTAAACTTTATACACAGAAAACCACAAGGAAATGATAAGCAAGTCTTCACAAGTAGTATTCACTCTATCCATCTCAATTTGTCTGTAGTGTAGACAGCTGTACCTCAGCTCATGGCCCTAAGTTCCCAGCAGAATTGGTGGTGAGAAATACACACTTTTATAAGGTCTGCTCCTTACTAAGCAGCTACTCTAATCTCAAATTTGTTGTGTTTTAAAGTGTCTATTTTTCTGTAGTAATTATAAAAGAAGACCTGGTAACTAACTCAGGTGTGTATACATACAAATAAAATACTGGTCATATATTAGCACTATTTTGGTGTATTTAAAGCACCTAATAGAAGGTTTAGAGGTACGTGGGTGCCTATTGGCCTTTTTAGCCTTTTTAAACATGTATGTACTTTAGAGACCCTCACTTGATCCTGAGAGCTGAGCTCTGAATTCCCTGTGTGTCCAAGTCTCCTCCTGAGGTCACTGAGTGAGGTGGGTACAGAAGGAATGCTGGCTTATGCCTAGAATAGTGCTTTTCCTCACCTTTTGTGACTCGCATGTAGCTAGGGATCATGTGGCAAAACCAGTTTCTAATCACATACCGTTTTCCACAATGGCCCTTGGCCTCTGCTTTCTTGGTCCAAAAATCACAAAGCTGTGCTTATTTTAACATCTCCAGAATGTAAACTAATTCAAAAATATGAAGATAAAGAGGGGGTATCACCAGCTAAACAGCAGAGTAATAAATATCAAGTGACATTAGAAAGCTTTTTGCAGGATACCAAGGGAAGTTCAATCTCTCTGGGCTGGATTGCAAAACAGTAACTCCTTTAAGCCAAAAGAAAGAGAAATAAATTATCCTGGTGGTATTTATTTACTTGTAGCATTTCTCTCAGCTGCATCCCTCTTTTTCAGTACCTTTATTTGTCAGTTTCCCATACTATGGAAACTGTTGCTTTCCAGGATCCCTTGGACAAGCAAAGCCCAACGGAAAAAAAGAGGTAAACACGGCATATGCCCCCTGATCTTGTTTATACCGTGTCTTCTCTGACACAAATTGAGGGTGTTTTACCTGTGTTAGGTGTCTATTATAAAACCATAGTGGAGACAAGAAACTAATACCCTAAGGCTGATCTCTCCTTTGCCATCAGAAATTTCTTAGGAAAGTCTCTTACAGCCACTGCAGACAGTGCTGGTTGTGCATCTGTAACTCAGCATTGCTGAGGGGATAAGTGTCTCCTGTCATTCAGCATATAGCTTTTTTCTCTGGTTCTCACTCCAGAGCTTTCCACCTGGGAAAGGCCCTAGGGAAGGACTGTTATTTTACTGAGAGGCAATTTGGAGAATGTAAGCAGAGAAGTTACAGGCAATAAGGTAATTACTTTTTGTTAGTTATCTTGTTAATAACAAATTAAGCAACAGAAACTCCCATGGTTTTGTTTCAGAAAAAATCAAGCCTTAGATAATCAGCTCTCCAAGCTTTTTAGGCCCACTTCTCACTCGTGTGTAGGGTTGCACAAAGTGTGTACTACCAAAATACAAACGGTACATTTGACTCACATGGAGATGATATTTTTAGTAAGATGAGAAGAACAAGAGTCTCTAGGGAGACAAAAGGTACAGAGGAAACAAAATATGGCCCTCTCCTTCAGCGGTTCCAGCACAACTGTTCTCCAGGCTGCTCCTGATGGAGAGGAGAAGGTAGGAAGATGCCTATTATTCTTCCCCCTTGTTAGATGGAGACATGGAGGATATCTTCTTTCAGAACATTCCCTATGGAGGTTTGCATGCTGCACATCATATTTTATACAGATACGACCCTAAAGACACAGCATGTGGATGACTAAAGATGTGTTCAGCCATTATCTCTTAAGCTTGTGTGCTGATTATTCTTCAGGGAATAAGAGAATTAGAGATGGCAAAATGCTGCATTTCTGTAGTATCATTCTTGAAGTGTATTAATTAAGCTTCCCAACAGACCTGTGTGTAGCTGACCAAAGAACTAAAGGTCCTGTTTTCAAGCTTGCTTCCCAAAATACCTTTAGTTAAAGTAACTTTATGCATCCACATTTTAAAGCATTTTTCTGGGACCTTCTTCCTTCCATTCAATGAGGATGCAGCCACCCCAGAAAACACATCGGCAAATACAACCACAAAAAACATACTTCTTCCCTCTTAAAAAAGCTGTTCCAAGTCAGAGAGGAGCTTATTGCTAATTGTAAATTCACTTTCAGAATAATCTGGTTTAGAAGGCATATTTACAGGTTCAGAGGAATGTGCCAGTACTTGTTTTAGGAGCAAATTCCTTCCCTCTTTTTGAAAAGACAGGATTTTTCTGTTGAACGACATATTCCTCAGACAGGGGGTTACAGAGCTAGTGAATCCCAACCAAAGGTATGTGCTCATCTAGCTGGTGAAATCCTTTTGGCAGGAGCAGTCCCTTGACCTGCCATGTCAAGCACACAAGACCACTTTCAGGAGAACATGCATTCCTGATCTGGTGTGCATTTGTAGGTGGGAGAAAGTCATAAAACTTAGCAGATAATGGCTCACATGCAACTTGTCCTGAAAGGTCTCATTGATTTTACATACTTCTAAATTAATCTGGCAAGTGTGAAAACATGATAAACCCATTCCTTATAGCATTTTTCCATGGTTAACAGTGATTTAATCCCATCTGAACTTAGTTAAACAAGCTGCATAACATTTGGCTCCCCAGCTTATACTAGGTTTTATGTGATTTATTTCTGGTCTTTCACTAGTATTAGGTAAAGAAGAGGCTCAGTTTTCCATATTAGAAGTAACTGTTTTCCATTTAAGGGTACATTTTCTGCTTGACACCCTTCAACCTCATGGAATTACAAACTTGTAGGATTAAAAAATTTTCTGACTCTAATTAATATGTCTGATTACAAAAAGAATTGCTACACAAACTAAGGTTAAAAACAGATAAATGCATTTCCACCAGTACCAATGCAATGGAAAAGAAAGAAAGTAGGATTTAGCCTAGAAGAGTTGCTTCAGAATTCATCTATTGCATATTCATATTACTGAAGACTAATGCTACCATATGGATTTTCTGGATTTTCTAAACTCTCTTCTTTCTGCCTAGAAATTCTGAGGATTTCTTTGTATTTGCTTTGAATTTCTAGATAGAAATTTACCAGGTACCCTTCAAGTCAGATGTTTGCGGTATGGAAATCCATACCTAAGCAGGCTGTAAGAAAATCACTGACTTGTTCATGAACGATATCTATCTGACACTTTGGGAAGTATCAGCCATTATATGAGCATGGCCTCCATTTGATACATATATATATATATGCATATAATATAGACTATGAGTCTTCCCTGCACTGAAAGCTTCACACCCAACGTATGTACCACATGGTGCATAGAAACATGCTCCTATCCCAGAAATGCTTCACAGTGTCACAGCTGCCCTAGTGAAAAGAGGCTATGCTATTATTGCTGAGGGAACTCAATGGGAACTGCTTTTCATTGCATGGCCTGGCTTCTACGTGATAAACTTTTGCTAACGTCTTTGCTGCTGATGTGTGCTGATAATTTACACAGCCCAGCAGTGGCGGCACTTCTGCACAGATCCACAGCAGCAGCACCAGTGTCACGCAGAACATCCAGCCCAGTCTGGCCGGGGACCTGCTGCTCACACTCCTAGCTCCTGAATGTCTGACTCTGCAGCAGTGTGGCCAGAGCTGCTGCCATGCTCAGCTGCGCCAGAGGGCTGTGAGGCATCCACCCGTAAAGTCTAGACAAAGGTAGAAAATCCTAAAAATCTGCTCTGACAAGATCTCAATTTAGATAAGAAATCCTGTCCAGGAGAACTTAGGCCTGCAGTCACATTAGGAAAATTGTGCTTTTACTAGTACAGCTTGTTTCATTTGAAGGGTGAAATGATTTTGTTATACCAGTACAAAGCAATCCTGCTTGTCCAGCAGATTAAGTGTACTTCATTCCCACAGTGTACTCCTATACCAGTAAAGCATTCCTAGTACAACCTCTGTTTTCCAGTCACTCACCTCCAAAATGGCAAAAAAATTCTCTAAAACAGGTATGGTGAGAGTTCAGTCATCAGTAGATGAGAAATGTTTTCAGAGGATCCCAGAGGATGTCCAATTGCATAAAGAATTATATATCAGTATTATATAACCAGTTTCAAGGGTCTATGGCTTGATGAAAATGGGGGGGAAAATGGTTCTGGATTGCAAACAAAATGTGACTGCTTTAAATACTTGAGTACTTTTGTTTTACTAAACTGTTCAGAAGCAAATGTAAACCGATGTAATACCTGGCAGACACATAATTCTCATCCAAAAATCTTAAAGAACATTGCTAATTGCATCATGATTTTACATATTTTCTCCTGTCTTCTGTTTGGATCAGCTTTTCATATATTTCAGTTTCCTGTTATTGTGTCTACATACTTCATCTACTAGCTCTTTATGACCATGAAAATTCAGTAGGGAAACATGTCTTTTTAAATAAAAGAGACAAATAAGAACTAAAAATACAATTTATTAATTCAAAACCTACAAGCCAAATCTGTATTTTATTTTCGTCAGCACAGGCTGCCATGTCTTATTTGTTTTGTAGCATGATTCATATATTTGGACTTTATTGAAAACCAAGACATGGAAGTGATGTCCAGTTTGCCGTTTCCTACATATTTAAAATGTTCTTGAAAGTATTTCCAACCTCCAATAATTTTTTAAAAAATGCAATTGCCTTGAAGATGCCATATCAAGAGCAAAATGAACAAAGAATGGGGGAGATTACTGACTATGATTGGCAATTTTCCTATTATTGGCAAGTCCAAATGAAGTCGAGAAATACTAGCAATTCTACACACTATAGCTTGGATTGTACCTAAGGACGGCAAATTATAGAATCATAGAATAGTTAAGGTTGGAAAGGACCTTAAGATCATCTAGTTCCAACACCTCCTACCATGGGCAGGGACACCTCACACTAAACCATGCCACCCAAGGTTATGTCCAACCTGGCCTTGAACACCGCCAGCAATGGAGCATTCACAACTTCCTTGGGCAACCCATTCCAGTGCCTCACCACCCTCACAGGAAAGAATTTCTTCCTCATATCTAATCTAAACTTCCCCTGTTTAAGTTTGAAACCGTTGCCCCTTGTCCTATCACTACAGTCCTTAATAAACAGTCCCTTCCCAGCATCCGTATAGGCCCCCTTCAGATACTGGAAGGCTGCTATGAGGTCTCCACGCAGCCTTCTCTTCTCCAGGCTCAACAGCCCCAACTTTCTCATCCTGTCTTCATACGGAAAGTGCTCCAGTCCCCTGATCATCCTCATGGCCCTCCTCTGCACTTGTTCCAACAGTTCCATGTCCTTTTTATGTTGAGGACACCAGAACTGCACACGATACTCCAAGTGAGGTCTCACAAGAGCAGAGTAGAGGGACAGGATCACCTCCTTCGAACTGCTGGTCACGCTCCTTTTGATGGAGCCCAGGATATAGATGGTTTCTGGGGTGCAAGCACACACTGAACCTGGCTCACATTCGTTTTTTCATTGACCAACACCCCCAAGTCCTTCTCCGCAGGGCTGCTCTGAATCTCTTCTCCACCCAACCTGTAGCTGTGCCTGGGATTGATACCACCTAGGTGTAGGACCTTGCATTTGGCATGCTTAAACTTCATCAGGTTGGCATCAGCCCACCTCACAAGCGTGTCAAGGTCCCTCTGGATGGTGTTCCTTCCCTGCAAGCGTATCAACCAAATCACACAGCTTGGTGTCATTGGCAAACTTACTGAGGGCACACTCAATCCCACTGCCCATGTCACCGACAAAGATGTGGAACAAGACTGGTCCCAGCACTGATCCCTGAGGGACACCACTCGTTACTGGTCTCCAACTGGACGTTGGGCCATTGAGCACAAGTCTTTGCGTGTGGCCATCCAGCCAGTTCTTTATCCACCAAGTGGTCCACCTATCAAATTGATGTCTCTCCAACTTAGAGACAAGGATGTCATATGAGACAGTGTCAAACACTTTGCACAAGTCCAGGTAGATGACAGTCAACTGCTCTACCCCTGTCCATCAGTTCCATAGCCCCATCATAGAAGGCCACCAGATTGGTCAGGCAGGATTTCCCCTCAGTGAAGCCATACTGGCTGTCACCAAGCACCTTGTTGTTTTTCATGTGCCTCAGCATGCCTTCCAGGAGGATCTGCTCCAAGATTTTGCCAGGCACAGAGGTGAGGCTGACTGCTCTGTAGTTCCCTGGCTCATCCATTTTCCCCTTCTTGAAAATGGGGTTATATTTCCCTTTTTCCAGTCATTGGGAACTTCCCCTGACTGCCATGATTTTTCAAATATGATGGACAGTGGCTTACCAACTTCATTTGCCAGCTCCTTCAGGACCCGCGGATGGATTTCTTCAGGTCCCATGTGTACATTCATGTTCCTAAGATGGTCTTGAACCAGATCCTCTCCTTACAGTGGGCCCAGGGTCTTCATTCTCACATGTCCCTGTGTCTGCCTTCCAAGACTTGGGTGGTGTGATCAGAGCATTTGCCAGTGAAGACTGAGGCAAAGAAGTCATTAAGAACCTCAGCCTTCTCCAAATCCAGGGTAGCCAGTGCTCCCATTAGCTTCTGGAGAGGGCCCACGTTGTCCCTAGTCTGTCTTTTATTTGCAATGTACTTACAGAATCCCTTCCTGTTATCTTTAACATCCCTAGCCAAGTTGAATTCTAACTGGGCCTTAGCTTTCCTGACCTGGTCCCTAGCTTCCCGGACAACATCCCTGTATTCTCCCCAGGCCACCTGTCCTTGCTTCCACCTTTTATAAGCCTCTTTTTTCCTTTGAAGTTTCCTCAGCAGCTCCTTATCCATCCAAGGAGGTCTCCAGGCCCTCCTGCAGCACTTCCTTCTAGTCAGGATACAATAGTGATGAGCTTGCAGGAGGTGATCCTTGAATATCAACCAACAACCTTGGGCCCCCCTGCCCTCTAGGGCTATATCCCATGGAACCTTACTTGAGCAGGTTCCTGAAGAGGCCAAGGTCTGCTCTCTTGAAGTCCAGGGCAGTGAGCTTGCTGCACGCTCTTCTCACTGTCCTGAGGAATCTCGAATTCAACCATCTCATGATCGCTGCAATCAAGGCTGCCCTGGAGTGTCACATTTCCAACCAGCCCTTCCCTGTTGGTGAGGATGAGGTCAAGCATGGCACCTCTCCTTGTCAGCTCCTCTATTACTTGCAGAAAGAAGTTGTCTTCCACACAGTCGAGGAACTTCCTGGATTGCTTGTGCCGGGCCATACCATCCCTCTAACAGATATCAGGGTGGTTGAAGTCCCCCATGAGAACAAAGGCCTGAGAGCGTGAGGCTGTTCCTATCTGTCTATAGAGCGCTGCATCCACTGAGTCCTCTTGGTCAGGCGGTCTCTAACAGATCCCCACAATAATGTCTCCCCTTGCTGTTCTCCTTTAACCCTGACCCACAAACTCTCTGTTGACTGCTCACCTGTCCCCAGACAGAGTTCCATACTCTCCAGCCTATCCTTAACATAAATAGCAACTCCCCCTCCCCACCTACCAGGCCTGTCTTTCCTAAAGAGCCTGTAACCTTCCATTCCAACACACCAGTCATAGGAAGCCATCCCACCATGTTTCTGTGATGCCCATGATATCATACCCCCGTAGACGTGCACGCGTCTCTAATTCCTCTTGTTTGTTCCCCATGCTATGGGCATTTGTATAGAGGCATCTGAGCCGAGCTCCAATTGAAGCCGGCCCACTGGCTGGAGCAAATTATGACTATCTCATATAGAAAGACCTGAAGGGTAACTTGTGAACATTTGCAGTCCTTCTTCATGCTTCAGAGTAACACTAGCAGCAGTGCCAGACCTGCAGTGACCACTGGAAACTTGACTGTGGGCCATTAAGG
This sequence comes from Myiopsitta monachus, assembly GCA_017639245.1. Taxonomy (NCBI): domain Eukaryota; kingdom Metazoa; phylum Chordata; class Aves; order Psittaciformes; family Psittacidae; genus Myiopsitta; species Myiopsitta monachus. Next base: position 32,118,158 of record CM029919.1, read on the forward strand.
TAGCAACTCCTCAGCTTCACACTGCTGCTGAGCAAGAGAGCAAGCAGCAGATGAGTACAAGAAGTCCCCATCCCACTCATTGCTCCTGTCCCTGGATACCAGCCTGCCACACTCTTCAAAATGCTTCTCTCAGTGGTGGGTCTCTGCCTCGTTGCCATGACGGAGACATATCTGACCAGCCAGCCAGGCTTTTTTTGCATCAGGAGAACATAGCGATTAACCCCTTTGGTAAATGAAGTATCTATGGGTTGGAGGGGGTTAAATGAACGACTGAAGTACTTCATTAGCCTGGGGCATTGGATTACAGTGTTTTTTAAGGCCCTGCTCTTGTCTGTATTGGCAGAGACTTTCAATTTAAAAAGAAGTCTGCTGTCAGACACCCTAATCCACACAATAAGAACAAACTCACCTGATTAAGCCCAACTACATAAACAGATTAGGCAGCTGTCATGCACCAACAGGCATTGTATAATATGAGATGACACAATATGATAAACAGCATACATATTGTTTGGAAATTTCTATCTCTTCAGGTTGAGATTAAATACTTATGGAACACACAAAGGCTGCCTTTTATTTGGCCATTGTCTCTGTTTCTCCAGGACAAACACTCATTCAGTAATTCATCACACATGTTCCATTCATTCAAGCTTCATGCACACCTTGTACGCTGTGGGTCAAGTTCTCTTTTCAGCTGCTTTCTTTGCAGACCATCGGAAATCAATGGATGTGGAAGTGATTCACAAGCAATGAAAACAGAGACGTGCTTTTTTTTTTAGTGGGAAAAGGCTTTGGGGATTATAAGCATGAATTTCAGCAGAATTTGGGCTATGATACAATGACTTTTCAAGAGGATTTAAGAAAAATGGATCTGCATCCTCTTGCCATATGCTTTATGCTACGAACATCTGGTTCCAGTGAGATCTCAGGGTGGGATATTTTGTAATGCAAAAATGTGTTAAGTGACTTTTGCTCAGAGAAAGGTTTCGTCACAGATCCTTTATCTTCAGTGTTATACATATAGTAAAGCTCCAGTCTGTACATTACGCGTCTGGGGACAATGAAATACCTACAACCAACCAGGAGGCATTGCTCTTAGCAGGAATAACAGCCAGGCTGCAGGCAGACAGATTGGAGTTTGTAGTAAGACCTGGATAAGATGGAGCAATGTGGAAGAGAATCCAAGCTATAGAAAATAGCACAATATATCATGGTATCATTTTTTTTTTGCAGACTGCTTAGATAGTCATTCCTCCCTCTGAAACTGTAGCCTATGGCAATTAAAGCAAAGCAAAAATACAATTTTTCCTTAAGCAGTCACTGAAATTTAAACCTGTTCATTGACAAAATTTATTCATGACCTCTGGTAATTTCTAACTTAATGGACTGAAACTTGAGGGTTTATATGCCTTCATTCAAAACTAATATATATTCTGGATGTATACGCATAATGAATATACATGAATGTAGCTCCAGTTTTTAGGTCTAGGTTTCCTTAACTGGCTAATGATTCTGACTTTCAGAAATTAGATGTCCACTACTTTTTGGAATATCAAAGCCTTCTGAGGAAAATCAAGCTGGGCACCCAGAATCCAAGATCCTCACAGCATAGGCCCTAGTCCATTTCATAAGCTTTTGTCTCTGATATTATCTGGCAATTAGTTCCTTGCCTGATTAGTATATACAAGTGTATTAGGCTTGTCAGTTACACTAAGCAGATTTTACTCAAGGGATAGAGATGGTGACCCATGGCTGTGCCTTATAGTTCGTCATCACATTAAAATCCCCTTCTCTAAAACCTATATCATGTGCAAGTTGTTTAGTATTTAAATCAATAAGGGAACCTTGTTGCCATATTTTTCTAATCTGAGACAGCTGAATGGGTGCTGTAAGTGGCATCTGATGCAATGGGTGTGGAAAGGAGACAGAAAGAATGAAGAAGCAACAGAAGTAGTTTGGTACAAGTTTCCTGAAAAGGCAGATTCTCTCCCTGGATTGGGGCTGTAAAATATGCTGAACAGCAACGTTTGCACCAGGGAGGGCTGAAACTAGGCAAGTGGCAGAAAAGGTTGACCAAGACTGGCATTAACAAGCTCTGGCAGAAAAGCAGCAGAATGGCCAAAAGCAGTTTTCTTGGACACAGAGCCAGGGAAGACTGAGATGGAGGGGTGCAGCAGACAGAATGGACTGATGGAGCCACAGTCAGACAGAGCCTGGGTGACTTGTGCTGGGAAGCCTTGGGGTGGTGTTCATTATGTCAGGTATGCAGCAGACTCCAGCAATGAGGAAAAGCTTCAGAAATGGATACTACTGGTGTAACAGGGGGTGTAGTTCAGCAAGGTTGTTTTTCAAAACAGTTGTAGTACTTAAGCTGGCAGGCTTTTGATCAGAGCTGTAAGACCTTCAGTTTTTGAAACCAGGTTAATCAAGTCCGTGCATCCTTCCGTGTCACCAGAGGAGTCAGAGTGAAAAGAGAGCTTCTGGTAGCACATCTTTTGTGAAAGTCAAACAACTCTAAAAGTTACCTCTGTGATGCCGCTCAGCTTCATTCCTGTAACTTTCCAAACACATTGCCAAGACCAATACTCCTTCAAAATATTTGGCACAGTGGAGATCGTGGCCTATGAGGTAAAGAAGTTAGGTTCTTTCAAATGGAACCTAACTCTGAAACCAAATAATGTTAGATTAACTTTAGGCACAAAATTCTGAAGTCTGACTTCTTCCCAATCAAAACATTAAAAATTAGGAAAATCTGTGCAAACCACAAGACCACCAGCTAACTGTGGGTTTGTAAAATAGGTGGAAGTGACCTACTGAAATAAGCTTGGAGAACTGAGCAGATTTTCTCTCTTTCTGTTTCAAGCTGGGATAAGCTGAAAGCACAACGTGGCATTAAGGACACATTCAGATGTCTAAACATAGGTGGCTAGTACCATTTCAGGTGATTTCTGGTGAGCTGACAGGTATGTGGGAAACCCACAGTCTTCTGCAATTGGGCAAGGGACCATAGGGCATCTCAATTCTGCTGGACATACATGCTCAGGTACCCAAAACACTCCATAGGTGTCTTCAAGTGGAACTAACGTGGCAGCTTGCCCTTCATACCTGAATAGCTTCACTGTATCCCCAAAGGTGATTAACGGGCCCAAGGTGAACTAGCACAAGGGTTCAGCAGCATGTGATTAAATTCCCAACCCCCGGCTCATTCAGCGTTTTCCTGTTAGCATGCACATTTTATACCCTGAATCACTGCGGAGTACACACTATGCCGAAACCTACTGCTCCCCATCAGGCCTGGGAGTTGAACCTGACCTGTGGAAATGTACCCCCTTCCTTGGGAGGGAGATCTGACCTACTGTCACCTCACGGCTGTCACTCATATGGTGGTTGCTCCTTCTCTCCCCAGAGGTTTCTGCTGTCTCAGGTCAGTTGCTTTCCTTGCTTAACCACTCTACCAAATGCTCTGTCTTTACACATCTATGTATACTGAAATGTAACATGTTTTGGTTAATGCCAGAAGTGGTCTAAGCTAATTTCCGTGACTGCCTCAAAACCGATTAAGAGCACTGAGGCAGGCAGCTCCTATCTGCTCCAGGGTGCTGGTGGTGATGTGGGGCAACCTCTCCTCTCCCACCCATGTGGCTCGAATACAGGGCTGAGCCCAGGGCGAGCTCCAGCACTCACTGGCCACCAGCTGCTTCCCCTGAACTGGGATCCAGCAGCTCCTTGAGTGCTCCCAGTGGTAAGGCTCAGTATGGCACAAAAGCAACCTTGTCAGGGAGAGAAGCATTATTACTCAGACCAAAGACAGGATATTTTTCCCTGTTCTGAATCACAGCTAGAATTATTGCTCTGTATCTTATCTGTCATATTAAAGTTTTGAGTGACTTTAACTCAAAATAAAATACTTCAACTGGTGCAATTAATGCCTTTAACACATTTCAGCATTTAAAATTATTATCCTTGACTGTGGCATAAGAGTAAAAAAAAAAAAAAAACTAAGACTCTAACTTTATTGCAAGCATTAAACCATGTATAAATTATAAGGATTCTGGACAAGGGGATTATAATGTGATCTCAAATTATTAAAAGGCTTTAACACACTAAGAGAGTTCGCAGCCTTTGGCGCTGCTAGCAATGAATGTTTCAGTAATGCTTAAACAACTTTTCTGCAGATCCTCCTTTTTTAATTCCTTTGATCACATTTCTGTCTTCATAGCAGTTATGGAATAGTTACAAGCAGAGCACCAAAATGCCTAGGCTGGCCAGGCACTAAAACAAAGAACCCTGGCTTCAAATCATCTCATCTAATTGTCTTCCAGTTGTCTCTCAGCTATCAAAACTCTCAACTATTGAAAGCTAAGACATGTTGTCCTGCTGCTTAAGAAAAGGATAAAATACTGGAATAGCTCTCTACAACATTCGGCACTGGGAAAGGTCGAGAACCTCCCCAGCTAAACCTCCTCAGCTGAACAAACCAAAATTACCTCAAAACCTAAATGCCCAATGAAGATGATAATTAAGAAAACCCATCACAGTCATACAGCATGGTATTGTCTGTGCAGACAAGCAAAGAGGAAGCAGAAAGCAAGAGATTTTATCCCCTGAATTTCCCCTGGGAAAGGGGTACCCTTCACAGATATTTACAGAGGACAGGTCATTACCTGGGAAGCTGGTATGAGCCAGGGATCAAAGCCACAGTCAGGCTGAGGGTGAGTTTCCTAGGGAGGCCAGGATAGCTCCACTAGCAGCATAGATGTTGCTTTAGCAAAGGAAAGGGGCTAAAAACCCCAAGGTGAGTTACTGAGACCAACAGTAACTGGGCAGCAAGAGTGAGTTCACGTATCTGAGAGGAGGGCAAGGAAGTCAGGTGGTAACTGCCACCCCAGGCAGTCCATGGAGAAACTAGGGCAAAAAACCTTTGCAAGGCACAGATGCAACCTCTGCTTTTGTTCAGGCTATCAAGAGTGCAGGGACAGATTCTGAAACTATAAAATACACAGTGAAGGCAAGATGTAAAGAAGCAAACAGTAATGTAAGGCCTAGAAGACCTCTGGACCAAGAAGAGCAGAAATTCCCACTGAAGCTCCCACTGCAGAAGAATCTCAGCATATGGAGCATGGAACTCTTTGGAAAACTGAGAGCTCTTTTAGACACCAAAACTGACATCTTTGCTGGACATTTAGCCATCTTTGCAGTCTTTATCTCACCAAACATCTTGCACAATGACCATAATGAGCAGCCGTAGTAGTATTCTACCTCTTTTCTGCAAGACATGCAAGCACAGGAGGGTACCTGAAGCTGATCCTATTGCTTGTGTCCTTCATAAAAGAGCTGCTCGGCCATCACAAAACAGTGTAGCTTATGTGCTGTGATCTTTCTATAGCTAGTATTCATTAACGTGGCACCTTGCCTTCCTCTGATTCATGGATACATCTTTCTAAATGAGGCCAATGACAGCATGGACAGTAACTGAACACACAGGTGTTTCATTGTATGATATGCCAAAGAAGAAGTGAACCTTTGTGCTATACATCTTCTCTGCGGTTCCAAAGCTTAAAGCAAATATGAATAAATTTAACTCTGCTTCACTTCCTAGGGAGGCAGATTTCTTTCTGTTTTGTAGAAAGGTAATGCTAGGCACAAAGGGCAAGATTTTCAAAGATATTGAAGCGCCTGAAGATGGAGAAATGCCTTTTGGGATTTGCAAAAGTGCTTATGCAGAATAGGCACCTGCCTCCCACTGAGATCAGTGTTTTGTATCTGTTCAACAGATGCAAATCTGACAGCTGGCTCTGTTATAACAATATTTGCTCACGGTAAACCAACTGCATACAATAGAGAATGGATGGATACAGGACCCATGCTGCACTTTCCTCCTGAGATAGGACCAACATGACATTCACATGGTGCAGAGATCTCGTACTTCTGTCCTCAAGTGGCTTCTATCTGCTGTTGATCAGGCTGTGCCACACTTGGCTGCTCTTTTGGCATAACCCCACTCTCTCTAGGATCTCCTACAAGTCCTTCAGAGGAATCATCCTGCTATTTTTCTAAAGGAACTGCCCTTAGCAATCTTGTCTGCCTTTTCCTGCAGCATTCATTCAGCACCCAGTCATAGACTAACCTTCTGTTTGAAATAGTTACTTTATCTCTTAATGTCTGAATAACTGAACAATTTTCAAGGCATCTGTTTTAGATATGCAACCTCTGGCACCTTCAGAAGAGGGTGTCCAGAGGCGCCTGGACTGGGTCTCTGGAGACACACGTTCAATCCATCACCTGCTAATGATTTTCCATCTGAATTTAGCAACTGACCTAGACAGAATTAATTCACAGAAAAACTGGGATATCTGATGTAAAGGCTTACAACAAAAATTCCAGTTGTAAGCTGTGTGCAGACACGTCGTGAACCACTTTCACCTGCTACTACCATCCAGTTTGACATCTGTGATAAAGTCTGCCACTGGGAATTGGGAGACATCGAGCAGGCAGATGTGCTCAGGGCACATCTAGTTCATGTCTGCGAAGCTGGAGTCCAGAGAGCATGGGGACAGTGGCCTTGTTCAAAATAGTGCCCAAAGAGTAGCTCCTGCTTGTATCTCTACTGCCACTACCCCTCTCGGAGGTGGAGAAGACTCAGGTCCAAATCTTTTCATCAGAAAGGATTCAAACCAACATGTCCCATCTCCAGCAAAAGGACCATCTGCCTTGCAGACAGAGAACACAAGAGTAAGCATCAATCTGGAGACAAGAAGAGAGTAAGGGGGACACCTTGAATTCCTGTCCCTGACCCTCAGGCTGCTTCAAGTACTTTGAGCAACAGCCATTTAATGCAGTATTCAGCCTTACAATAGTAACCTCCGTTTTATGAGTAATTTGAGGTAAACATATATCTCTACCTATGGTCTGGCCCAAATTAAGACTTTTATATGGAAAGACTGAAGGAGTCTAGACAGCTTCAGTGCTGTGCCTTTTTCTGTGCAGTTTGTTGACTTGAGGGCTTGTGTTACCAACACAGCTAAGCCTGCTCCGACCCTCCCAGGCTGGAGCGTCACTGCTGTAATCCTGAGCAGGATGCTTACTCCTGAAAAGCATACTCTGCGAGCAAGGAGTAAAAGCAACAATTGAAAAACCGCCTAGAGCAAAATTCATTACCTGTGGATTCAGTGCTAATGTTCCAGGGTTATACATGCTGTTCAGTACTTTATCTGCAGTCACACCAGATACGTGAGCTCCCAGGAAAACATCTCTCTTTGCTATGAAATGTCTGACACTTCATATTTAGACAGAGGAAAGGCAAATTTAGAAAAACATTCTATTCCTCACTTAGCCCTTTTGTGGTAATTGAAACAAAATCCCAACTATACTGAGGAGGGATGCTCTTCAGTGCATGCACATGGGCTAGCTCAGCACTGGGTTCAAAGGCGAGAACATTGCTGGTGCACAGCATGGCATGCATGGGAACAGGCCACTTGCTGGCAAGCCTTCCTCCTTTGTTCAGTCACTCTCTAGCTCAAAGGAAATTTGGAGGACTAAGGATGCAATATTGAAAAATAAGCAAAGAACTTTAATTGCATACTCATCACTGTATTTCGTAAATGTCAGAGACACTGACAAATTCAAAACACATTTGAAAACCCAATTTTGCTATTGATATTCTTTGTTTTGAAAGCCAGGAAAACATTAAGATGTATTTACTTTTCTCTGTCAATAGTGTTTATTGATTTATACACTTAATTAATTGTGAACAGCAAAACAACTTGGTTCTCCATTCTTTTCCTCTTTCTACTGTTTTCTGTTTACTGGAAGTAAACAGCAGAAAGCCTTTCATTTGCAAATCCTTTTATGGTTATAATCTTTAAAATTTCTTTAAGGAAAAACTTGTCTGTTTATGTTGAGCTCTCTGTCTGTACCTCTACACAGAAACACAGAAATTCAGAAAATGTATTTTGAACTTGTACAACCTGATGACCACACCAGTTTCCATGTTCCAGAGCCTCCAATCATCAGCAGAGAGAAAGTTCCATAGCAAAGCAAGAAAGAAAACCAAATAGCAACATTAATTTAATTCTTTACCTGGGCAGATGATAAGCAATTGAGGCAAAATACATGATAAATCTTTCTATGGTTATTAAAGCTTGACTAACAAAACCCTCTCAAATAAAAACATTTCTCAACTCAAATGCTAGCACCTGATTTTATCCATGATACAGCACATGTACTGATTCAACATCAGAAAAGCAGAGAGAAATCCTTCCTCATTCATGTTTCTTACAGATGATTATAGCAAAAAATCTGTTCCTAATCTAGTTCCAGTCAAAATGACAGAACGTTCTTTGGATTTGATGACACTAAGAAACATTAAATGATATAAATTGTGCAATTTCATCTTCTAAAGACAGAAACATCACAAGTTTGGCAGTTTGATATAGGAATGGTTTAAAATGAGGCCCTGGATTAATCACTCTTGGAACTGATTTTCTCCCCATCTTTCCCAGCTCTCTCTGCTCTGTCACCAACTCAGTGAAACAGTTTCTGAGCAGGGCAGACTGTTCCTGGCTCCCCAGCCATGAAGAAGGTATACATCAGGATGTTCCCTAACTTTGTTTATTAAAGATTCCACAAGCTTGCCCCAGGCAGGAGATTGTATAATTTGTGGATGAATGGCACATGAGCCTCTTAAGGGCAGTGCTCCCTGCTTCCTCTGTTCTTGGCTGCAAATCTGTTCCAGCATCATCAGAGTCTTCAGATGGACTTCATCAGTTGTAGTCATCTTATCAGCTAGGCACAGCCTCTCCTAATGGCTTGATACATATTCTGGCATCCTGATATCACTATCAAGAGATTCAAATCACGCCCAGTATTTACTGCTGCTATTACTACAGAGTTATTGCCAATGACTCTTTCACTTATCTCTGTAACCAGAAACATTGAACAGTTCTTTTCATGTCTCCACTCCTGGTCACTAAGAGCAGAATTCATACAGAACTATCTTCCACCTGGATGGGAAAGCACATTGCACATGTGAAATCTGAAGATCAGATTTAGGCTGTGTGAGAAATGCATTCTCTCAATCCCATCCCTAGCTTGATAATGTAAATGTGTATTGCACTTGATTTTTCAATTTCTGACATAGGAACACCTTATATCCAAGTCACTCGCATGGCCACCCTGGGCTTGGCATGGGCCTCAAAACACATGTGGGTGAAGTAATTAGTTTGGTTATTTTTACATTCCCTGCATCCCAAGCTAACAAAATACTTATGACACATATTTTGGCTTCAGTCAGAGGAATATGATGGCTATCCTAGCGATTTTCAACCTTTCTCATACTGAGCTTTCATCTTAAATCCTCCTCCCATCCTGCTGGTCTCTAGCTAAGATGTCCTTCCCCATGTAAACTAGTCATGATGCCTGTTTTAAGACTCAGTACTCTAACACCACATTAGGGAGAATAAGATAACAAATAAAGCAGACTTTACTGCTATTTGGGGATATTTAAATGAAATCCTTAAGATTAAATCCTGGTACCACTGACAAAAGAGTAAAACTCACTAGTACAGGGAGGGTTTACATGTAACCCACAGCACTGTCTAGAGAGCCCCCAATTTTTTCTGAGATAACCAGGGCAGCTAAGGTGAAGATGTGTGGGTTTCAGTTTCTTTTTCCCTTTTTCAGAATGGCTCACATCCAGTATAGTAGGACTAAGAAGAGCACCAAGTAGTAGAGGAGGCAAGGCTAAAAGATCTGTTTTCTGCCCTAATGTGGAAACAATGAGGAGAGGGGTTGAAGGGATGTGAGAAGGGTAGAGCAGAACTTCAGTGTGGGAGAAAAGACAAAAAAGTGAGATGAACCAAGATAGCAAATTAAAGGAAAAAAAACAAGTCAGGGGAAGAAAAAAGAAGTTGGGTAAGGTGGGAATGAGTTAAGCAAAGAAGAAGCATGTATTATTGAAGCAAAAGAAAAATACAAAACGCAGATGACGAAATAAGGCTTACATTGGAGCCTTTTCCAATTTTGGTAGACTAGCACAATAAACTATGTACCTTAGCACATGACATCATGTGGCCACATGCCACACAAGGATGACAGATACATTAATCAACTGACATCACATGAAACACACATGCAGTAGAAAACTGTATTTAAGATGTCAGGATAATTACTTTCACTGTCCCTCATACAGGCCCCCTCAGGCAGGAACCTGACTCCCAGATGAAAAGATAGGGAGGTCTATCACCACATACAGAAGTGTTTTTCTCCCTTGTTACGTTCTGAGGCATTTCTTCCATTCTTTGAGTCAGAAAACCATGAGAACGGAATGTATTCTATGATCAACATGTAGCCAGGATGAGTATTTCCAGCACCAGAGAATCATTTAATAACATCTGCAATCAAGATGTCTTGGGAGGAGGGATTTTTTCTTAAATCTGCACCCTCTGCAATCCTTGCAGTTGATATAGAGAGCTGTTTATTATGCAGGAGTTTCACTTGAAGAATGGAAACAGGCTCTGGTATAAACAGCCCTTCCCTTCCTTCCAAGGTTCCCTACTGTGATGGGACAAAGTTGTGAGAGATGAGAAAAATTGCAATCACCCTGTGGGAAGCCCCTCTAAGTTGCGACTACTTGGTGCTTTTTAGATCCAGACCCAGTGTGAACACTGATAACTATCATTTGATGACATGAGGTGATAACAATTCATGTGCAAAGTTCAATTTGAGTGCTGGTAGCGCCTTTCACTTTCACCAGAGTTAAGACCTGCGTTTGATTATAACTACATTAGCTAGCAAGGGAAGTGATGCATTATAATAAAGCTCATAAAAGAAAAAGATACTGCAGTTTCTGTGCACAAGTAAGCTATTAGCAATTTTTTCCAAATTCAATTTGTCGTGCAGGATGTGTATTTCCCTTCAGAACACGGAAGTTAAAGAACTGCCAGCTTAAATATGCTTATGTTCAAGCAAATACTTTACTGTTGATTTTGCTTTGTATGCATCATACAGGTGACATCTTTCAACTGCGGAATGTCCCACATGTATTTGACAGCTTTGCTCCATCCAAAGTTCAAGTCAAAGTGATTAAACAGAAACCTGATAGACACTGAGAGTGCATGTGTGTTTCTACCACAAGTGTCTCATGCATGGTCTCCCATGCTTGCGTAGCAGAGCTGCTAGACGATAATGTGCATCTTTCTACCCTGTTCTATAACAAAGGACCAGCCTCTAGTTGGTTTCCCTCTCCCACTACTTCCTGAGCCCTGTGCATATGGGAATACCTCATTCCCTTGCACCCTGCCAACTCCTCCCACACGCCCCAGCCCTCCCAGCTCTGCTCAAAGAGGTCCTCAGGAGATTCTCCCCACCCTGGACTGGTGTCACAGTGGTTTGATTCCAGACGCAGACAGCCAAGGAAGTCTTGTCTAGGCAGAAAACACTACCACCACAAGAGCAAGCCAGTCAGGCTGTGGGGCAGACAAAACTCCATTGCATTTCCTCACACTCCAGCCCTCTCAAAAAATTCCTTCTGAATAATGAAACAGAGAAAAACATCCTTGATATGAGGCTGCTTGTCCTATCAGACACTACAGAACTGCAGAATAGTAGGCTCTTCTTTGATGCCTGCTCCCACCACCTGCATCTAAGTTTAGTCTTTATAATCATGCAGATCAGCCCTTCAGAACTGGGGGAAAGGGGCTTGGAGGCAAATTACAAACCACAGCAGGATATTTTCTCTGCATAAGTGTTCTCAACCTCAGAATGATCAGCCAAACCTTCGGAGAGATGCATCACCAGTCAACATGTCATGGCAAAATCCGACAGTGCAGAGTGTTCAGCTGTTTATTCAGGGAATATATTTGAATAATGAGTACATTCAAGAAACCATGCTGCTGCTGTGCTCATGGAAAAAAAGAGCAAAAGGCTAACTTTGCAAAATAAATTATATGTTGCAAATTATTCTTTTTCCTTAGAGCTCTGTGTGTCCCAGGAGTAAAGAGCTAGCAAAGGAACTCTACCCAGGCAAGCAGTAACTTGGTAAACAGGATTTCCAGCTCAGAATTCAAATGTGAGGACAAGGGGAAGTATCTTGCTCCCAGAGTGTACAATTACAGGCAGTAGAGACTCTTTCAAGAAGAAGTGTGTAGGGGACATACAGGACACTACACAGAGAACCTTCCTTTTATCAGAGAGGAAGCTATTTTCAAGAACTATGAACCTAAGTTAGGATTGTATGGACATTTTCAGGGATAGAGAATATTTTCTCCACTTCTGTTGGCTTCAGCTTAGATGTCCCTCCAGGATCCAGGTGTAACATAGCTGAAATTCTGTGGCCTTTGCTTGAACGACTGCAAGTTGCACTCTCCTTCCTTCTCCATAAAAACATCCACAATGACGTTTTTGTAGGGACTCACACTCTTTTCTTGTTCAAAACCTAGCTGCTATGTGAGTTTCTTGGTTTTGACACCTCAGATTTCCTATACAGCCAGTAAGTGAAATTTACCCATCTGTGGTCCAAGAGGTAGCAGCTATGAGGCCTCCTAGAGATAGCTGAAGCCTTCTGAATGCATCAATTAACTGTTACCCAAGGGAACTATTTAGACAGCTTTCCACTACACATCATGTTCCCTCTAGATTTTAGTCTTTTTCTTACATTTTACTGTGAGTAAATTCCCTCTTTTGCACCATTTCTAGATGACTGTGTTCCTTCTAGCTTCTATATAAGCAAGGTTAAGAGTAGCTGTACTCTCAGTACCTTTTGCTATTACTTTGATTTCCCCTTTCCTTTCCTACCACCTCTTACACAGAAGAAATGCAGATGGAGAAAATCACTGACAAAAATTACCATTTTATTCCTTGCCTTTCACAGCTCTTTGTAGCCTGAGGCCATGCCTGGAGCTGCTTGGCAGATACCACACAGCAGAACGTGCATGAGTAGCTAAGGTAGTTGCCACAGCTGTTGTGATGCCTCCAGCTCCAGTTTGACAGGATGGATATAGGTCTAGGTCACTCACAAAGTCCTGGCAAATGCAGCTTCCAGTGCCTCTTCAGAGGCAGATTACCACACTCTGCTTCCCTTCTGGCCTGTGAAGACACCCTTCACAATTTTAATGACCCTGACCGAATCCATAAGCTCAAACACTGTGTACAACACCTTACTGCTCACCTTGCTCTCCTACTTCACATATAAATATTATAAAATAAGGTGCTTAGGGTTTGACTTCAGGGGGAGCTATCAGTCACTGCAAAGCAGCCCCCGTTTCACAAGTGTCTCTGCTTAAGAGACTGCTCAAGATTTGGAGTTACTTTGTATGCCACTCTTGTGGACTGTGGTCTGTATATGCTGATGTCAAAGCATTTTTCCTGAATAAAGACTTACAGAAATTGGATTGTTTCCTGATGCCAAGGGACATCCAGTATCCTCTAGCCCACTTCATTGTATTTCACTATTCATCTAGAACTGTGGTTCTAATTTATATAATCTTCCTGTGTGGCCTCTCCTATGCTTCCTTACATGGCTGTTATCACACGCCTGCCAAGTTGGGCTCTAATGGATGGCTGGTGCTAATGGAGTTGTGCACTGTCTGTCATCCAGAACTACACTGGCTCTGAAAGTGAGAATATAGATTGCTTGGGGGGGGGGGGGGGGGGAAGATCTGATTGATTATATTTAGTTTACTCTCCTGCCGCAATGGATGAAGCAGCTCACAAAAGGCATGATCACTGCTGAGCAAGAACAATGAAGAAGTATTATTTGTGTGCGGACTTCCCCACAGACTCTATCTTTGACGCCAGCTTAAAACGTTCCCAGTCACTGAGGCATGGAAAATGTTTAGGATGCAGCAGACAGTTCTAAAAACACCAGAACCAATCACCTGGGAAACAAGAAAAACAGAAAGTCAAGTCAAAAAGTATTTCAGCTATTAAACAAACATCACCCACCTGTAGGCGAGTGGCTAGCAGCCTGAAGCAATATGTGTAAATCCTTTTTAGGAGTTCCAATATTCCTTTTTTTTAAAATGTAAGGGAGAGAAACGGTTCCTCTCACATTCTCTGTGTGATACTTAAAAATCTGCTTTGCAATGGTAAAACTACAACCCCCACCCCTCGTTATTCGGTATAATTTTTAAGCTGTTGTTGACATGACTCTGTGTTTGTGAATCAAGTTAGGTAGAAACAAGAGTTAACCTAACTTGATAGAAAAACTCAAACCCTAGGCTCAAAATTGGGGACAAATGAGAGATTTGCTTCTCATACTTCACCCTCAGTCCCAGGGGATCTGGAGCCCTGTTAAAATAATCACTGACAGCTATTGCAGTTCTGGAAATCCAAACCTAAGCCTGAAGGATAACCTAGGATGGCTAGGTCTGAGCTCTTTCAAATGGTACCTACAGTCACTTACCCTTGTCTTAGATTGGGTCAGAAGATAGTTTCCCTTCCAATAGTATTATAGATTTGCATTCTTACAAAATTAAAGTTAAATGACATGCAGAACATTCCAGAGAGAGGGTGCCCCAGTGTGAATGCCTCAGTCTGCCCAATGCAAAGTGCCATCAATCAGCTAAAAGAGATGAAACTGGTTGTCAAAATAAACCCCAGCATTATATCACTGCACCACACTTACATATAGTTCTCTCTCTATTGGCCAGATAAAGGTGCTTGGGTTCCTTACTGCACCTTTCCTTACAGGAAATACGAGGAAACTCTTACTGCTGACTGTGGAAAAGAAAAGGACTGAAATATTGTTCATCTAAGTCCCAGGACTGGAAAGCAAGTTCGGGTGATTTTATGGGTTTCTGTTATCACAGACAGAACAGAACATAGATTCGGAGTGATTTGTGTGCATCTGCACGGTCATGTACAGCCAAAGTTTTAAATCACTAATTCCACTCTCTGACGCCTCTGATTCTGGTATTTTGGGGGCAGTGAAGAGGTTATAAGTACTCAGCCCATCTGATAATTAGGCCCCTGAGAAAGATGGTCATTTTGAATTTCCCAGAACAGAGGCACGTAGAAATCATGGTGCTTAAGGAAAATGTGGTTTTAAATGTATAAAAATTGTGTTTCAGTTTATTTCAAAATGTGTGCACAAACCACAGTAAAGAATTACCGCTTCATTAACACCAGTAAAAGTGATGATAATAACCCTTCAGTGCTGTTTCGGAAAGGGAATAGCTCAAGGTTAAGAGAGGTAACCTTTGAACTGGTGTATGTTTTCAAACCAGAAAGATTAAAAGGTGAAAGTTGAAAAGTATATATT
The DNA here is from genome assembly GCA_017639245.1 of Myiopsitta monachus. Lineage (NCBI taxonomy): Eukaryota > Metazoa > Chordata > Aves > Psittaciformes > Psittacidae > Myiopsitta > Myiopsitta monachus. Next base: position 32,133,417 of record CM029919.1, read on the forward strand.
TTAAATAGCACCAGATGGCTGTGGTGCACACACAAGGCTGAATTCAAACTTCTGTGCACTCGCCAGGACCCCACGGGTGAATTACAGCCACTGTGAACACTGGGGCTGTCCGTTATCTGACATATATGTACGCCTGCTCTGTATTCAGCCAGTGACAACTTTTTCTTTCTTAATGACTTTTGGATGAATAGGGCCAATTCTTCAGCCACAAAAGCCATTCCAAGGGCCTGTGATGAGAATTGGGTTCATATCTGAGGACAGAGGTTAGCCCACAGCCCAGTGGTTTTCAAATTTTTTGATTTGTGGACCCCTTACTAATTCACTCAGAGAAGTGGAAACCCCAGTGAAAATTAGCACATGTGGACTGCTATAGAATATTTATGAGCTTGGTTTCCACAGTCACCTTTTGCAAACAATTTCAAAGTTCTCTGCAGAACCCAGACCAAGACCATCACTGAAAAAAGCCACTTTAGCAGTCCATCGAGTCCTCCCTTTGCAAAATTTAGCAGTTTATCTTGAAAACATCTCTCCCAGTTTCACTACTTACCAAAATGAATGCAGCTGTACAGATTCGATTTTGCCTCACACAGGCATTTGAAGGTTAACCTAATTTCTTTTGCTCTTTAGTTCTCACATTCATATGTCAGCAGATATTTGGTTTGCTTCCTCCCCCTCTACCCAGTCATTTTTCTCTTAGACAGCTGCGCAAAACTCGCTGTAAATTATATGGTAATCACTCAAGATTTTTTAACTTTTTTTTTTTTCCCCTGGGCTTATGGTGTGGCATTATGTTATCAGATCATTGTCTAATCTGAAAAAATCATTTTCCATGTGGGAAGCATTCCATATGTGAATCAACTAGATTTATTGCCTATTAAATTGACAGTTAACTTGGAATAATAATCGCGATGAGGAATCTAGATTGTGGCCTCAATTCTTTCCAGATCAGTCTTAATTCTCTGATCTCTCATAATCTTACCCTTGCTGAGGATACTGATGACATCTCCTTCATCTGCTGCAGAGACCCCTTAAAATACAAAGCCAGAACTGAGAGTGAAGAGCAGTCTCTTACAAGCTCTGCAAGCTATTAACCTTTTCTAAATATTTTTTAAAGTCTTCCTGCTTACTTCATTTTTTGATTCTTTAATTGCAAGCACATTGAAAAGAGTCCATTTATATCATCATTTCTGAATCTCACATAAAAAAAACAAAGTCTTTGAGCACTACTAGAATATAAATATTAAAGAAAGAGAAGAATGATTCCTAGGATGAGAGTTTTTTCTCAATTCCTGTCTGTGCCCTCCATCATTTCTATGATATGACAGGGTTCACTAACAGGTGAATAATGCAGTGTGAACCCATAATAAAATATGCACAATTTTTACTTTATAAAAAGTAATTCTGTTGACAGGAAAGCTGTGACCTTATTCACAAAACAACACAGAATGAAATATTTTTCCCTGCAAAATGAAAAAACCTGTCCGTTTACAAGTGGAAATTTTGAATCTCAAAAACCCCACAATATTTGTGAAATTAAAGTTCTCTTCTTGTTACTTTGCACATCTCTTCAGTTCCTAGCACTCTTTTATAGTATATTCATCGGAGTTGTGTGCTTAATGACTATATCAAACAATGCTCTGTATTGTACCAGCCTGTTTTTTCATGTCATCAGTTCTTGTCACACATAACTAGAAAAAGTGAAGAATTCTATTTGTTGTCTGTAACTTCTGGTAGCCCAAACCAAAAGTTAAGTAGCCCTTACTTTTGTATTTGCATAAAATTAGGGTAATTGTCACATGTCTAAATATTCTGGTTTAACCCTACTCTTTTCCCATGTCATAGTTTTGGTAAAACTACTTATTTTGCTTTCAGATGTTCCAGGACAAGAATCTTGATGCTATGGTGAAGTCTCTGGATTGAGCTATAAGTGAATTCTTTCGGAGGAATTCTGTTTGGGGTTGTTTTGTTTTGTTTTGTTTTACCCTGTTCTGTTCATTTCAGGTGGAACATGTTCTTTATGCCAGTGTAATGACAAGGGGGTTTTGCGCACTTTTCACACAAATTACTTTTATTGATGGTAGGATATGCATTTGCCCATAGAAATCCTACAACTAGTTCTTGTTATTCCTCCAAGGGACGTTATCACACAAAAAAAAGCCGCAAACAGTTCCAGTCAGCCAGACCATTACCATCACAAATAGCATCAATAAATCCATATCTTCATTATGGTTTGAACTTGCATCTGTTTTTTTTCTGCAGGTAAACCTAGAGTAACTCCCCTGAAATGAATGGAGTTTCATACCCAGAACAAAGCCATAGTAAGATCTTAATCTAGCTCTGTGTCTCAAAGTGAAAAGGTGAAGATATATATGATACCTATTTTCATATTATTTCGTGAACTGGAACATTTTAATGCAGATAAGTAAATAATTCATATATTGTGTTATTCACCTATTGCCTATAGAATTTTATAATTCTAAATCTGTCTTTAGACAAAGAAAAGGCACACACCCTAAGTCTAAAATAACTTGTGCACAATTGTAATCAGAGAGATTGGCTAATGTTAGCATGCATCCTTCGTAACTGTGGTTTCAAGGTTATCCAGCAACTGAAGAGAGCAAGATTTCATTATTTGACCTTCAAAAGAAATCAGCTACACTAAAAAGGATAGCAACATTTTTTGAATTCTATTATCAAGCTCTTTTTTTTGTCACATAACCACATTGCTACAACATCTAAGACTGTTTTCAAACTGAACATGTCTTAAAAATCGCATCACTTAATTTTTTTCCCAACTTTATGCATGCAAACGAAAACAGACTTGTCAGCAAGCTGTCGTTTTCTGGTAGGTGAATCCTAAATGCCTGCTGTATGAACCATGTGACATCACCATTAGGCAAACCATTCCCCAAGGCTACATAAGTGTATTTGCTTTCTTTCCTCAAAAGAAAACTATTTGGTACAGCTGAAGAGACTTTATACAGCATCTTCAGAATTGTGACACTTCATTTAGACGCATTAATTATTTTAATGCATTATGACTGCATCAACATAGCTAGCTATTAGTGCAAAACAATGTTTCACAAGGCTTCTACAGCTTCAGGCTTACATCAAGACTGTAGTGGAAGTCCACCTTGCAAAACTGTACACAGGATATGAGGGATAACCAAGAAGATGATGAGCTATTGCTCTTCTCTGCCCAGAGTGTCTCTGATTTTTTCCTGTGCAAACCTGTACTATGGTAAATTTCCAGCACTCCAGATATGTCTCATCAGAACTGAGTAGAGGGAAAGGATAATCTCCCTTGACCTTCTGGAACGCTGCTCCTCATGCAGCCCAGGCTACTGCTGGCTTTTCTTGCCTCAAGAGTATATTGTTTAATGTTTCACTTGTACTCTACCATGACCCCAAGGTCCTTTACGCCAAACCTGCCTTCCAGCCAGTTAGCCCTCAGTGTATACTAGCACATGTGTTTATTCCTCACTAGGTGTAGCACTTTGCAGTTCCCCTTTTTGAATTTCACTAGATCAGCCCATTTCTCCAGCTGAGATCTCTCTGGATGGCAACACAAACATTTGCGGTACCAGCCACTCTTCCCAATTTTCTATGATCTGTAAACCTTCTGAGGGTATCCTCTGTCACATAATCCAAACCACTAATGATGAGGTTAAACAGTATGGCTCAGTATGAACTCCTTGGGCACACTGCTAGTGACTGACCTCCAACTGGTCTTCATGACGGTGTTCAAAACCCTTTTAGCACAGCAGTTCAGACAGTTTTCAGTCCACCTCACAGTACGTTTATCTACCTTGTACTTCACAAATCAGTCTATTAAGATGCTCTGGTAGACAGTGTTGAAAGCTTAAGTTGCTTAAGTCAAGATAAACATCTACTGTTATCCCTCCCAAGTGTCATCATAGAAGGTTATCAGGCTGGCAAAGCATGATTTCATGTTCAAAAGTCCACGCTGACTATTCTCCAGCACCTTCTTGTCTTTGAAAATGGTTTAATGGTTTATAAAATTATTAGCTTCTTCAACTTCCCAAAGACTGAAAATGAGGCTGCCTGGCCTGTGGTTCTGTTTCTTCCTTCTTGTGCACAATAGTAATATTTTCTTTCTTCCAGTTCTCAGGTGTCTCCCCCCAGTCTCCATAAACTCTTAAGGATTATCAAGAAAGCCCCGCAATGACATTGGCCAGCTCACTCAGCGCTTGTGGATGTATTCCATTAGGCCCCATAACATTGTTCATGTCCTTTCTGTTTAAGCATTCTCTAAAGTGATCCTTCTCTCTCAACTGTAAGGCTTCCTTGGTGCAGACTTTCCCACTAGGCTCATGGATCTGTGGTTCCTGAAGGCCAGCCTTCCCAGTAAACAGGTGAAAGAGTCCGTGTCCACCAGGCCCCATGCCCAATTCAGTTATGGGCAAACATTTTCACTTGCCCTCCTTTTGCTGCTGCTATACCTGTAGAAGTCTTTCTTCTTGTCCTTCCTGTCCCTTGCCAGACTCAGCTCCAGGTGAGCTTTGGCTTTCTTAGCCTCCTGTCAACACACTTGGACAGTGGATCCATATTCCTCCTTGGAAATCCAACTTGGGTTCCATCACTTGTACACTTTCTATGTTTGAGTTTTGTCAGGAGCTCCTTGTTCATGCAGGCCTCATCTTTGCTTGATTTTCCAGTCACTGGGTTGGACCATTCTTGAGGTTGGTGGATCCTCTTCCAACAACACAGTTCCAGCAGCTTAAAATACTTCAGGGATTAGTCTTTTCTTCAAATTGCCATTCATGACTTCTCTTAGATATTAGCTGTGATAGGTGGCAATAGATCCTGGGTAGCTTCTCCTGGAGGGTTCCTTATTTCAGATCATAGTCTCCTGTCTGTAGTCAGCCTCAATAACCAAGGCACCAGCTTAGTAGCATCTTTGTCTCTTTAATGCCATCTTACAGAGCCAGTTTATAACATTAATAGAAGACAGGAAGGCAGAAAACAAAGGCAGACATCTAAAACCCCACCACCACTCCAGGGCTGCCAGCATCAGTGAGATATTTCAGGTTGCATTCTCTGTCAAAGATCGACCCTTTCCCACTTCTGCCTTCCTTTTGCTTTATCTTTATCTCTGGCTCTTGGGAATGTAGGTTTAAGATTTACATGAAGTACGACTCCCTCTTCCCTGCTAGCTAGGATCATATTTCTTCTCCCCACAGCCTGCTGGAAGCCTACCTGAGTTTACATTCCAAGAGCATTCCTTAATTAGCACATTCCTCCAGCCCCAGTGGTTTTCTTGCTCTTTGCAAGGATTTATGGCAGGTACAGCATTCTTTAAATCATTTAACATGAGAACTATTAATTTTCAATACTTCTCATTAGATTTCATAGTATCTAGGTCACTGGGAGTTTTTGATAGAGGCCATATATGACATATTAATAAGGAAGATGACTAGCATGGCATTTAAGTACTTGCTCTATATAACTGCCGTGAATTTAACCGTAAGCACAGTGACCCACTGCTCAGATCCTGTTTAAAGAATACAAATTCCAGCTCTCCATCTCAGAATGGCTCTTTGTTAGGTTGCCTAATCAAAATCCAAATACATATTTTTTAATACACTCCTTTTCTCTAATTTCACATCAAAAGGCTTTTCTGAATGCTGTTAATTGTCTTTGAAGATATTACATGTTTGGACTAAACAATCCACAATTTAGCTAAGTTCATTTAACTACAGAAGTGTGTCAAAGCAGGAAAGAAAGGAAAATGGGATTATGATTATTTTTTAGATGGCTGACATGTTTACTATTGAAATTCATTGCAACTCTGATTTTTGTGACTATTAGCTTATGAATATCTAATGTTTTAATTTCTTACGACTTTATTGTTAATCTCTTAGTGTTTGTTTTTCTTTTATGCTCCTGATTTTAATGTAACAGAGTTGCTGGCAAATCCCCACGTTCCAGCAAAAAAAAGAAAACATCTATTCTGCATTGCCTCAGGAAAAGCCTCATTATTTATTATTTTTAACAGTATGATTTTTTAATCTGTCTCATGGCAATAAGGATGTTATTTTTGTTGAAGTCCAAAACAGGCTTTCAATATTTGACATTATCTTCAGCAGCACTTGTTAAAGTTTTAACCACAGATGGATTAATAGTAGCAATAATAGAAGTATTGCCATAGCTCTTTTGAACATTAATCATAGGTAAGGTTGACATTATATGAGCACAGAATGTAAGGATGGTCTTTTCTCTAAAAATCTGATGCTCTCAACCTCTGATACAGATTGATTAATGCAGATGTAAGAGGCAAGAGTGAAAATAATGGTGCTGAGTGTGGTAGACATAACACAGCAACATCACAATTTTTTGTAGGCATCCGAAGAGAAAAGTTCTAAGACGCAAAAAGAATGAAAAGGTGGGTCAGAAAATGGTCCTAATAAACAAAATAATTTGGATATATGAATGAACTCAACATAAGGAGAGAAGAGGAAAAAGAAGAGTATTTCCCTGTTATATGATTACCATTTAGGCCTGTAGACCAAGTGTTCCATGTTCCTCCTTCTACAGGGTATAATAAAATCTTGAGTGTCATTTTCACAGCTGCAATACCATGGCAAAGCCACTGGGCTCAGAGCTGGGACATCTTGACATCTGCCTCATTTTCAGGGTCTGGCAGGAAGTTTACTCTCCTGTGCTTGTGGAAGGCATCTGAGTTCTGTGGTGTTTCATGGCATGTCTCCTGCTGCTATAAAATGAAAACCATGATATCCTACTTCTTGCTTCATGAAACAATACCAGAGTCTTCAAACCGCTCTGGAGCTGTCTCCTGACTGAAAAGAGGAACCATTCCTGGAGAGGTAGCTACTGCATTCTCCACTGTCTGGAAGAAATATTTTGATTGAATGATATCCCAGTGTTGTTCCCCATAAAATTCCTTTAGTATGCTGCATAGCCCACTAATTAAATGACGTGTATCACCAATTAGCAGGAACCACCCAACTTCAGTGTGGGTACTTGTCTTGCCCATCTTGTGCAAGAGTGTGTATCTCAGGAAATCTGAGTGTCTCTGTATCCTTGCTAGGAAGAGAGACCAGGTGTTCCCAGCATGACCAAACAGATGTTGCTGTTTTGTTTCCACATCCATCCCTTTTCCTCTTCATTCTAGCATTGCAGTAGTTATGAAGCAGCAGCCACAGAGGGCTCCAGCCAGATTTCCTCAGTGAAATACCTTCGGTGGGGTAAGAAGCCAGGGAATGAAGCAGCAGTAGATGGAGCAGCTTTGCCATGTTCCCCCCTACCCCTCTCACCTGCACCCGAGCCCATCACTTTAGCTGCCACCAAAGCAAACCAGCTCTGGATGCAGAAGAAACAGCATTTGGACTCTAGCACAGGTCTCCCATATAAAACACCACTGCCAAGCTTCAGGGCCAGCTTTAGAAATGTGTTTTTAATATTCATTGTTCACTCTGTCTGCTACAGATGTGCACAGCTCAATTATTATAATGGTTTGCACATGTGGTGTTATGAAATGTGTGCCTTTAAAGTCATGCCAGTTGTTTTTTTTTCCTGTAACCCAAATATATTATTTCTACCTATGTTCCAGTTACTTAGTTTGCCACACATTTAAAAACAAAAAGCAAAAAACCAAAAAACTTATTATAAAGATTAAACTAACAACCATGTAAGCAACTAAAAGAGAACAGACCCATTTTCTTCATAAATGAACAGGTTTTTTTCATTTGCATGCTTGGATATTTTTTTTCTTGCGCTCCAGTTCCTCAATGCAGATACAGATGTTCACACAAACATTTATCCACATAAAAAATACATGCTCTTAATGACAATTCATATTATACGAAAGGAAATTATTCCCTAACTAGGCAGCAATGTCTATCCAAACATCCTCAGCTCCAGCAAAGGATGTTCTTGCATTAATCACTTCCAAGTTTAACCATTTCAGCTCATTATACCTAATAATGAAGCTTCACCCCTTGGTCTGAAAATTCAGCTCTCACAGAACACAACAGACAGACATCAGAGAGACACCATATTTGTCACGCCTTAGCAATCCATTTTGGTTCCTTACTTACCATGGGCTTCAATTAAAGAAGATGGTATCCAGATCCCATCTGTGGACCTTGGTGGCTTTGAGACCCCATATGGCATCTTCTGGGGTAACTCCTTCCTGAAGAAATTAAAGGATCCATGTGTTAAAGGCATGGGAAGCATTAGTGCAGAGCAGCTCTTACACTGGAGTCAGGCACAGCCCCCTTGTAGCAGAAACTAATTGCTGCAGGTCTCATTGCATTCAGAATTTTGAGCAAAACTCATCTCTTTAGTCTATCTCTTCTTCAATTTGTTCTCCATGTGACCACATAACAACCACTCTCCCTTTGCCTCCATTTCCATTTAAACATCTCAACCAGACAGAACGCAAACAGAACCAATTACTCCTTTTGCTGAAAGAGAGTAGTGTGCATGTGAGTGTTACTGGGTAATGATTTGGGAATTACTTAGACACTAGAACAGTATGATCTTTGTGGAGTGGTGGACAGAAAACTGACACAAATGGGGGTTTCATCTTCCAACTTCTTTCGTAGTCTTCTGAAAATGGATCAAGTTATTTAAAATCTGCTAGATTATTGCTAGATATAATACTAATAATAGAGTCAAAGATTTCAACTTCACCTAAAAAAGTTTCGACATTATTAATCTCTCAATTTAAAATCTAGACAAACCAAATCATACTAATAAGACTGTTTTGAAGAGACATCAAAACAAGATACAATACTAAAGGGCTTATCCACTTTTCAGGATTAGAATATGCCTCTATCATCCACCTTGAATAACACATTTATAGAAAAATTGATCTTTTGCCAAGCTTCAAAATTAATTATGTCAAAGCAATCCCAAACCTTTAGCAAAACCACTCCCAACCCTTTACCAAAAGCATATTTTCTAGTGATAGCCTGCCCAGGGTCACTAGGCTGTGTCAAACCTATAAACCAAAATACTTCTTTTGCAGAAATAAATGCAACAGTGCAGCTAGACTTCATGGCGTATTTTACAGCTGTAGATCCTCAGCCACCTAGATTCGAGATGTCCGCAAGGTACCCTTCAACTAAAGGTTTAGGCTTCTTTCCAGCAGGAAAATGGGCATGCAGTGGGAGACAAGATGCAGGTCTGTCTATCCAGATCTCTTTCCAACGCAAACTCAAACTGTATCCAATGATACACACTGGACTCAAGAGCTGGATATAATAGCTCACCAGTGGTGGCTGGCTTCCCAGGTTTTAAAGGACTACACTGAATTAGCAAGGCAATGATGCTAATTGTCTTTATGTGATCTTACTGGTCCATATCACTTCAGAGATGCACCACTGCCAGATGAACTAGCTGTCATTTCCAATCTTAGCTCCTCAAAACAACAACAGAACTTTGACAGTAGACACATACACCCCACCAAAAAGCAAATCTGTTGCTGAATATTTAATAACAAAAGGACCAAAATTAAGTGGGTTAAACAAGGACATCCAATCTCTGACTGGAGACAAACAAGTTCATTCACAAAGACCTAGCAAGAGGCATTACAGGCAAGACTGACGATACTCAAAACTGGCCACGATGGTGATCTTCTTATATTTTACCAGGACTACAGTCACAGCAACAGATAACTGGCATCAAGCTAGCTCAGACTTTATTACTGAAATAAAATGTGTCAGGGCATGGGCCCACTGCTATCCCACAATTGTTCAAGCCATTAAATGTGAGCATGCTATCTAGCAGAGTTTTAGTCATGCCTGCTATCCCATTACCCAGCAAAGCCTCAGCATGGCTCATAGGTGAACACGGGCCAAGGACTGTTCCCCACAGGCATTTGGATGCAGCCACCAGGGTTTGGAGGGCAGGAGAGTTCAGTCCTATGGGCATGGCCCTTTCAGTTGACCAGAGGAAAGCCAGGATTAATTTTATTTCCTAGTAAGATATAGCCTCCAATATCTTCAGCATAGGAGTCAGTGAATTCTACAGGTCTTTGCTTACAAACAGGAGAATCCCATATACCTAAAATAAATGTAGTTGTATTTCAGCTAGGCAGCAAGCCATGGTGAACCTCAGTTTGTTTGATGTTGTGGTTTAATTCAGTCAATTGCCTAAAACTTCAACTATTTTTCTGAAGCACATCCAGGCTTCTTTGCTCTGGGAATCTCAGAGGATCAATCTCCCTGAGGAGATTTTCAGTACGCCCTCATTCAGGCTGGGCAGGCATGTCTTTCATGCTGTGTTTTGATATTTCTTCATCTTCTGACTGAACACAAGAAGTAGGAAAGCTGCTCAGAACTTAATTTAAAAGGTAAACTGAGCTCTTTTGAATTTCAAAAAGTCTTAGGATGGATCTTCTTTTATCAGAACCAGCTTATCCATCCCTAATTCAGAGAGAAATGTAGGGGTCCAGATCAAAACATTTTGATCTGGCTTCACATATTCCCAAGTTCAGGAGTATTTGGATCCCCGGTTCTAATATGGACTCATCTATGACCTCCATTGCCCTTGTCTCTTCTCTTACCTGCCTATTCTCCTACATGTACATTTCTTCCTTCCAGCTTCCCTCCCCCTCCATTGCCCTTCCAAGATTAAAGCTTTTTTATTATTATAAACATAATTCCTATAAGAGATAAGAAGCTCCCCAGTGTATCTTTATTAATTCTAGTCAAGATAACATTTTGAAAGCAGACAGGGAAAGAGATTTATAAAGAGCAAGAAAAGGTAGTTGCCTACCAGCACAGCAGGGCCAAAATTTCCTACACTGTCTGAGTCTGTTTACAATGAAGTGAGAGTAAGAAATCGCCCTGCAAGTGAAGTCCCACACTAGTGTACATTTAAGCACTTTGCTCAGTCTGAAAGTAGATTCTGTCTTCTAGTGTGATGAATATTGTAACCTTGCTGTGCCTAGGAATGGCCACCACTGTACTTTGTCTTGTGTGCAGACTCTTGTAGACACAAAGCTATCTGTAGCATTAAGGTTCTGTTCTTGAAGTATGAGTGTAGCTTGTATATTCAAAAAGGGAAGCAAAGTTTTACTTCAGCATGAGAAATTCATGGGTACCCACCAGTAAGCCAGAATGTGTGCCAATGTTTGCTGGGATATTTGAATAGTACCAACATGAATTTCTAAATACATACAGAAAAGGCTAACCATATAGTGCTATCCCAACACTCTGATGTTAGAAAAACAGGTTGTTATGGGGAAAAAAGCCCCAAAACCCAAACAACACTATATAGACAAAGCCAGTAACTTATTGTTGATCTAATTACAGGCTTAGCAGTCTTACCAAGGAGTTACTGTTAATGCATTTACAATGATACTACACAGTTCAAAATGCATATTGCAGTTAAACTGATACATACACAACCTTTTTAGTAGTTGCCCCTTCTCTGATCTTATGCTCACCTTCCCACTGCACCTTGGTGTCATAAGGCTGAAGTTATCCATTCATATAAGGCACAGGAAGAGTTACTGTGAGTCTCAAGTATCCCAAGCTATCTGCGAGAAAGAGTATAGTGCTGTTGTTGAGGGTTTCTTCCTCCTCCTCTTGGATTTCCTCGTGTTTTTATGTGCCTGTGTACTCTGCTCTTTTTGTCATTGCTCTGCAGGTCCATGTTATAGTTCCATGTACTCTATAAATAGCACATTTTATGTATGTTGGCTACTTCTTGGTTCTCATTGCCTCTCTTAGACTGGTTAACACAATACTCAAGGTTGCACTTGTTTGTTGACCAGTAACTGACCCCAATATATAGCCTCAGGTGTCCCATATCTGCCTTTGCCTGTGTTTCCAAAGCCTCTGCCCTCATCCTGTGCCTTCTCTCCTCTCCAATGCATTTTAGTGTAGGGTCTATTTTTTGTTTTCACTATCAATTAGTGAGAAAACTTTATCTAATAACAGGTGTTACACCTCAGAGTTGTTCCAAGCTAAGCAAAAGCTATAACCAAACAAGTAACACCACCCCCCAGTCGATAGGTAACTGCTGTTACAAGCTGCAACAAATCTGCAGGTGGGACAAGACAAATTCAAACAAACCCTAAGAGGCCTGTACTGGTAGCCTAATGCAAAGTCATGGCAGTTACAAGCAGTCTGAGAGATGACATATTTCTGGGAAAGATCCTAGGAGACTTAGGAAAACCTCATCTGAAATCCTTTTGCCAATCAAGTGAAGGAAATATTTGTCCTCTACCCAGATATGCATGCTGAGAAGCACCAGCATGGTGGAATATCTTAAAGTGATTCATCCTACTCTGTTCAATTTTTCTTGAAAATGGGAACATAATCATCTACTCAAAATGGTAGAATCACCTTTTAGATACATAAACAGATAGAAAAATAATTTCATTATTAAAGTACTGAGAAAATTAAATCATTCTCAGAGGCTAGATGAACAGATTATTCTACTTATTCTGGACTAATCTTGTGGGGCAAAATACTCTAATGTGCACCAGAAGCAAAGATTATGGAGGGCATAACATTTAAATCTACATTAATCCTCCTTATTGACTGATAATATGCCGTGATCCTGGGGGAATAGGCCTAATTTATTACTTTTTAAATGGTTTGGATTCCTTTAGGATGAGCAACTCCCCAATTTATTTTCGTTGGCTGTGCTGGGAAAAGAGTAATTAAATATGAATGGGAATTATTTTGTTTTGAAAAAGTATTTCAAAAAATTCACATGCAGCCAGTGCTGCTTAAAATGAATGTTTTTTCATACTGCAAGGACAAAAGAATATTTGGAGCACAGACTTGGAAGAGTAAAAGATGAAAATAAGACACATTGTATTGTTTCCTAGCAGCTAGCTATTGTCCTCTGAGTTTTCCTGCTTATGAAGCCACTCTCCCTAGAACACACACAGTACAGACTGATGGGTGCTGGTACAAGGAGTAAGGGATCTGTTCTCAACTGCTGTCATATTCACAAAATAGAAAAATGGGGAACAATAGAAAATATTTTACTATAAAATGTTGAAGGGCAACTTAGCCAGGGGGTGTTACTTGATATAACCCTTGAGGCTGACCTAGTTTTGAGTAAGGCCTCTTGGCCCTGACTGTAGATTGGCACCCTACCACGTTAAACATTGTGCTTATAATGCTGTCTAAGAAAGATACTTTGTTAGTTACAAAAAAAAAAAAAAAAAGAATACCTTACGAAAGGAATAATCAAATGACAAAAATGCAATTCCTGCCAATCTTTCTGCAGAGGCACGGTTCTTATCTGAACTCATCTCTTCTCCTATTCCCTTTGTGCACTTCCCTTCACAGAATCTGGAAGCCCCTATTCTGTCTGTCACAATGTACCATCTCCCTAATTAATTAATGTGTTCATCATATTTGTGCTGATCTGGACTCTATCAGTTCTTTAAAGGGATGAGCATGCAAAACATACAAACAGTATGTGCTGTGCATAAAAGAGCAGTCAGCACTGTGATCTGCACTTCATTCTTATTTCTTCTTCAATATCATTCATAGACAAATGTGAGTTCTCAGACCTATGAGATCCAAGTGTTCAGCAGTCTCAAATATTCTACTCAGACTAATTATTCATTTACCTAATAGAATTATGTCACAGAATCATAGAATCATAAGGGTTGGAAAGGACCAACTTTGTTGGAAGTTGGACCTACTTCCAACCCCTCTGACAAGGGCAGGGGCACCTCCCACTAAACCATGCCACCCAAGGTTATGTCTAACCCGGCCTTGAAAGCTGCCAGTGATGAAGCAACTTCCTTAGGCAACCCATTCCACTGCCTCACCACCCTCACAGTAAAGAACTCCTTCCTTATATCCAATCTAAACTTCCCCTGTTTAAGTTTCAACCTATTCCTCCTTGTCGTATCACTACAATCCCTAAGGAAGTCCCTCCTGAGCAACCTTATAGGCCCCTTTCAGATACTGGAAGGCTGCTATGAGGTCTCCACGCAGCCTTCTCTTCTCCAGGCTCAACAGCCCCAACTTTCTCATCCTGTCTTCATACGGGAGGTGTTCCAGCTCCCTGATCATGTTTGTGACCCTCCTCTGGACTTCCTCCAACTTTCTCCATGTCCTTTTTATGTTGAGGACATCAGAACTGTACACAATACTCCAAGTGAGGTCTCACAAGAGCAGAGGAAATCGCCTCCTTTGACCTGCTGGTCATGCTCCTTTTGATGGAGCCCAGGATATAGATGGTTTCTGGGGTGCAAGCACACACTGAACCTGGCTCATGTTCATTTTCTCATCGACCAACACCCCCAAGTCCTTCTCCACAGGGCTGCTCTGAATCTCTTCTCCGCCCAACCTGGAACTGTGCCTGGGATTGCTCCCACCCAGGTGTAGGACCTTGCACTTGGCATGCTTAAACTTCATCAGGTTGGCATCAGCCCACCTCACAAGCATGTCAAGGTCCCTCTGGATGGCATTCCTTCCTTCCAATGTATCAACCAAATCACACAGCTTGGTGTCATTGGCAAACTTGCTGAAGGCTCACTCAATCCCACTGTCCATGTCACCGACAAAGGTGTTGAACAAGACCGGTCCCAGCACCGATCCCTGAGGGACACCACTCATTACTGGTCTCCAGCTGGGCATTCAGCCATTGAGCACAAGTCTTTGCTTGCGGGCAGCCAGCCAGTTCTTTATCCACCAAGTGGTCCACCTATCAATTTGATGTCTCTCCAATTTAGAGACAAGGATGTCATATGAGACAGTGTCAAACGCTTTGCACAAGTCCAGGTAGATGACATCAACTGCTCTACCCCTGTCCATCAGTTCCGTAGCCCCATCATAGAAGGCCACCAGATTGGTCAGGCACGATTTGCCCTCAGTGAAGCCATGCTGGCTGTCACCAAGCACCTTGTTGTTTTTCATGTGCCTCAGCATGCCTTCCAGGAGGATCTGCTCCAAGATTTTGCCAGCCACAGAGGTGAGGCTGACTGCTCTGTAGTTCCCCAGCTCATCCATTTTCCCCTTCTTGAAAATTGGGTTATATTTCCCTTTTTCCAGTCATCGAGAACTTCCCCTGACTGCCATGATTTTTCAAATATGACGGACAGTGGCTTAGCAACTCCATTTGCCAGCTCCTTCAGGACCCGCAGATGGATTTCATCAGGTCCCATGTATACATTCATGTTCCTAAGATGGTCTTGAACCAGATCCTCTCCTACAGTGGGCCCAGGGTCTTCATTCTCACTGTCCCTGTGTCTGCCTTCCAAGACTTGGGTGGTGCGGTCAGAGCATTTGCCAGTGAAGACTGAGGCAAAGAAATCATTAAGAACCTCAGCCTTCTCCAAATCCAGGGCAGCCAGTGCTCCCAATAGCTTCTGGAGAGGGCCCACGTTGTCCCTAGCTTGCCTTTTATTTGTAATGTACCTACAGAATCCCTTCCTGTTATCTTTAACATCCCTAGCCAAGTTGAATTCTAACTGGGCCTTAGCTTTCCTGACCTGGTCCCTAGCTTCCAGGACAACATCCCTGTATAATTGACAGGCCACCTCTGCTCGCTTCCACCTTTTATAAGCTTCTTTTTTCTCCTTTGAATTTTCCTCAGCAGCTCCTTATCCATCCAAGGAGATCTCCAGGCCCTGCTGCTGCTATTCCTTCTAGTGGGGAGGCAACACTCCTGAGCTTGGAGCAGGTGATCCTGGAATATCAACCAGTAGTATTGGATCCCCTTGCCCTCTAGGGCTATATCCAATGGAACATACCTTGCCCTCTAGGGCTATATCCAATGGAACATATACTAAACAGGTTCCTGAAGAGGCCAAAGTCTGCTCTCTTGAAGTCTAGGGCAGTGAGCTTGCTGCATGCTCTTCTCACTGTCCTGAGGATCTTGAACACGACCATCTCACGATCGCTACAGCCAAGGCTATCCTGGAGCATCACATTTCAAGAGGTGATAATGCTTACTCTCTACCAGAGCTGGGCAGAAGCAGTAGCAATTTCTGCTCTTGTATGTGCACAACATATGGGTCTTATATCCAAAGAGAAGAGTTTTTTCAGACAGACGCAAAACGTCCCTCATTTCAGAGAGGAACCCAGCCGGGGCTGTCTCCTGCAGCCTACGCCAACACCTCCAGTAACAAACTCAGAGACTGTCCCTTTCCTCCCCCATAGACCCCTCAAGAGATAAGCCTATGGGAGAGAGACCAGCTGTCATGCTGCATTTCAAGGACCTGGACAAATGTGCTGGTGGGATTTGTTGCCAGTTTCTCAACCTCTGCCCTCTGTACAGTACCCTTACGCGATACTTGGCTGAGGTTTCTAAAACTGTTCTGCACAACTGAGTCAGTTATTTGCTTTTCTTGAGTGTTGCAGGGAAAAGCTACTCAGTTCACGTGGTTTTAACCCAATTGGGAGCAAAACACTTTATTGAGCTATCCAGAACACGGAATTAGGCAGCAGTCAGTGAAGTGATGCACTCAAGGAGCAATACCAGAGCTAAGCCCCCAAACTAGGCACATGAATGTCAATAAGCACAAGCAAACAATCAAAACACCCTGCGTGAGCAATGCAGGAGAGATTTCTGAAATTCTTCTTCTTCCCAAGAAGAAGAACTCACCATAAGCAGCGTAGTAACCACTGCCCCTTGGTGTATTGAGGAGGGATGGTGAGGAGATCCTGCATGCTCTCTACGTTTCTGCAATGTTCATGCAGAGGGAACCAAAACTCCCTCCATTCCTTCCTTCCTTCCTTCCTCACTTCCTCCCTTCCTCCCTCCCTCCCTCCCTCCCTTCCTCCCTTCCTCCCTCCCTCCCTTCCTCCCTTCCTCCCTTCCTCCCTCCTTCCCTCCCTCCCTCCCTCCCTCCCTCCTTCCCTCCCTTCCTCCCTCCCAGTGCCCAGTGCTTCGGAGCTCCAGTGCCAGGCTCTTGGAAGGGTTCTTGCTCCCAGGCTAGATCAGGCCAGCGGCATTTTGCTGTTCTTGGGAGCCCCTGAGATGGCTCCAGGTGGAGGCGGAACAGGCAGCGCCAGTGTCCCTTTGTCCCCTCAGAGGCATAACCAGCCTGTGGACTGGGAGCAGGTCTCGCTCACGTGCTCAAGGAGTAACCAATTGCCAGCACTGGGGTCAGGAAGGAATTTTCCCCCGGGGCAAACTGGCACCGGTCCCCGGGGGTTTTTTGCCTTCCTCTGAGCACTGAGCATGACCCCTTGTCAGGGCTCCTCTGGTGCCAGTGCTTTGCGTTATCACCTGGTGATCGTGCACCACGAAGGTGGCCCCTTGTGTCCTGCAGCAGGGGGAGGAAGGGCTTTTTTTGCCCCCAGGTGGACTAGCAAGTGTCCCCAGGGTTTTTTGCCTCCTCCGCAGCCGAGCACAGCCCCTTCATGGGGCTCCTTTGGGTTGTTGTAGCCCAAAGGCAGCTGCTCGTGCTCCATGCAGGTGGCCCTCATGCTCCGCATCCAGGGGGAGGAAGCCTCCTGCACTCCCAGGGTGGCCCCAGGGTGGCCCCGGGACTTGCTGCTTCTCTCTGTAGCATTGAGCACCACCCCTCGTCAGCTCTTCCCCGCACCATTCTGCCTGGGTTCTTTCCTGCACTGCTCTCACCACCATGGCACCACTCCTGCCCTGGCTTCTTTCCTTTGGCAGGCTCCAAGGGAGGTTTTTTCGAGCCAGACTGAAGGATGTGTCAGCCTGATGATGGCTACGCATGGGCATCGGGTTAATGCTTGTGCGCATCTGCTCTGCAAGATTTAGGCAAGCAAAATATCATCTAGACTAGACTAAAATTAGCTAAACTAAACTAAAAGGAAGTAAGATAAATATCTTTATTTACGAATGAATAAAATACTCTTCCCACCTGTAACCTGAGTTGCGTCTGCTTTGTGTCTTTGAAAGTGGTTTTGGTGCCGAAAACTCCTTGGCATTTCAGCTAAATAATGCTCTGACAAACAGGCCTGGACCAGGGATTAGCTCTTCCTTGACAGATGATTGCCAGCTTGGGGCACATCTCTGGGACCCCTGCATAAAGGAGTGACTTGCAGGCCAAAGACCAGTATCTCCCTGTTGTCTTTCTTTCCAGTTCAGGCTTCACTTCTGCATCATTTTGCGATAGAAGACCAGAGGTTTTTCAAACCAAGCACAAGCCACCTAACCCTAGAAGGGTGCTGATGGGATGGAAAGATATGCTACATATTTTTTCTCTGCAACAGGTCTCTGTGATGCTTGTTAGTTAAATGAGAAATACTTAAATTACACCACTTGCAAGTGAAATATGAAGAAAGGTGAGTGTAGTGGCAAAGGACTTTGAATGCATCCCGTACTTTACTGACAGATCCATAAAATACAGAATCATAAAATAGTTTGGGTTGGAAGAGATCTTTAAAGATCACCTAGTCCAATCCCTCCTGCAATGAGCATCTTCAACTAGATCAGGTTGCTCAGAGCCCTTTCCAACCTGACTTTTAATGTTTGCAGGGATGGGGCATCTATCACCTCTCTGGGCATACCTACCTCCTCCCTGCACCTCCCTGACTATAGTCAAAGATGCAGATACTATGAAAGTAGTAGAAAAATGGTTCAAGCACATGGGGGTTCTTCTCGAAGTATGTCCTTCCAGCTTCTGGCAGTGTGCAGTCCAGGGAATTTCTCAGCTGGAGTTCATATGCACACATGTTCCTGGTGATGGATATTTTCCCTTCCATTAATTTGACTCCTTTCTTTTCTGAACACTTCAATGCTTTGGTACTCTGCAGAACAAGTTCTGTGAGTTTTTTACAGATTGAGTACAATGATCAGGGCATGAAAATCTCTGGAATCAAAGGCCAAGGTACAGCAAAGGTAAAGAAAGACGTATTTTTTGCTTGACAATGTGTCATATTATGTATTAACATAATTGATCACATTTTATTCACAATGGCTTTTATTGCCTAACACAAGAGATAACAAAAAATACTCTTATGAAGACAGTACAAATTGCAAATGTCTCAAAAAGACTTGTGCTTTCACATTCTATTTAGCAAAGTTGCAGAAAGCTCATTTTCTTACTTCCAAAAAACACAAATTTCATTTGAGGCATCAAAGTTTGGGAGGTCTTGATACTGAATAACCAGCTTCTGTTTATGTTAAACTTCCTGCAAGACAAGGAAATACAAATTGGTTCTGCAGTTTTTCATCAGTAAGATTTTGATTTTATAAAATCCAACAGCAAGAGGGTTAGGAAGAGAAAGGGAGCTGCAATAGAGGCTGTTAAAAAGGCCTTTCTGATAAAAGCCCTACTTTCAATTTTATACAGTTTTATTCCGATTTGCAGTTCTTGTGGTATTTCTTACCAATTATTGGAAACTTTGCCAATGAAATGGGTTGCACAAGAACTTTTCCCTACTCATTTCTACCATTCTGGTTCAGAGAACCCCTTTCTTAATTTCCTAGCGCAGTTGTGTCATGGAATTGTGTTTTTACCACCCTCAAGGCAATTCCAAGATTTTCCCAGAGATTATATGACTTAGAAGCTTATTGTTTAGTGGAGACCTATACTAGAGTGCTGCAGAAAGGAGGAAACCCAAGTAGAACGGAATGCATTCTGCTTCCAGAGCAGCCTGACTGGTCCACCTACTGTCCTTACCGATTATTATACTGCAAAGATACTTTTATTAAACATAATGATATTAAGTGGACCTGATGCGATTTAACACATTTATGAGAGTGTTTCATGTCTCGCTGTAGGAGGTTGATATTTAAACCCCAGTCCTCACTGAACCTGAAAGCATTAATAATCCCCTTCTCTTTGGCCCATATGCAGGCTCATTACAGTTGCTCTTTATAGTTATCTATTTTCTCTTAGGCCCTTATGCAGAAAAGAATCCCTATAGAGGAAGAAGCTTAAGCACTTGATTAACTTTAAATACATTGAAGTGAGCACTCAAAGTTAAGCAGGTGCTTAATGCTTTCCCGAATCAGCGCCTCACAGCCTAGGGTTTCTGTCTCTGTGTTGGTTCAAAAAATAATGATCTAGGATTTGATTCTGCTCTCAACTTCCTTGATACAAATCAGGAGGACTTGATTTAGGTTAAATAGCTTTATCCATCTTTGCTCCATATCTTACACAGCCATCTAGAAAAATGGGTAAATCATTCAACTGAAAAAACAGTACCCATGGAGAATAGCACAGTTTAAATAAACTTTGTTTCACTTTTGTCACATTCATAGAAGACACATGGTGCAAGGAAACTGCAACTCTCAAACAGTGGCGGAGCACCAGCATAAAATTAGAGAGCATGATCAGGCTGAAGTGACTCCTCTTCGCCTGACTTCATGAATTGCCTCCAGACCATTGCAGTGAGGTGGGTAGAAGGTGCCTAAATAGGAGAAGCAGGATATGTAGGCAGTGATGAGTTCCATAAGCAGGACATGGATATAATGTATCCTCCATGGATACCTCAATAGTCAGACTACTGGTCAGTATGCATATGAGAGGAGGAAAGTGAAGACCACCTTCGTTATTCTCCTCCCTTCTGGTCACTGTGTTCCTCTCCCTCAAGAATGAGAATGGCCTTCATGCTTCATGAGCACGACACCTAAAATCCTGCCTAGGTTCAGTCCTTTTCCAAAGTATGTGATATATAAAAGCCAGCAGAACTCAGAACTTATCTCAATAGCTTCTTAAATCTGTTTTCATGAGGGACAGGAAATATCCTTGTATCCTAACTTGGTTAGATTTTCCCAGTTTCAGGGGGGATGGGGGAGGGGAGAATTAAAATTAAAGTGGCCTTGCTTTTTCCTCATGGAATTACCATGTCAGCCTGATGCCCATGACACTCTGGGACACAAAGTCAGATGGGAGTCATCTGTGTTTCCTCAGACACTAAACTTAGTCTGCAATTCCAGTAACAGCCATTCTGTCAATGATCTATAGCCACTGATGAACTGCAGACTCCTCTGGTGCTGTAGATCAAGCCTACATTCATGAAACAGTATCCGACCTTGCCAGCCAAGACCTAAAGTTCTAGACCTGTTGACAGCAATGTTTGCTTTGTCCGTGATTTTGGTCCCAAGATTTTCAGGCGCCCTTCTACTTTCAGCCTTCATAGCTGTCTTTTAGTGTATGACTTGAAAAGGTTTTCAGGCACATTTTATGCATTTAATGCAGGGTAGCCACACAGTAGCAAGTGCAAATTCACAGTCTCTGTTGTTAATCTTCAGGAATGTCCCTGGGTTTTGATGTGGGACAAACCAGTTGAATATTCACCAGACACACCTGCAGTGTGGATGGACTAAACTCATGGGGCCAGTTCCTTAACCACCATAAATAACATTATTTCACAGCATCAGCCAGGGGCCCCTGGAAGCTGGCCTCACCCATCACTAATAAAGCAGGATTTACAAGCATTGACTTGTAGGCTAAATAGAAGGACAATGAAAGCAGAAAGGAGTGAGGTCTTGGGGATTACTCTAAGACTCAGATTATTCCCAGGACCAGCCAGGTACAGCAGAGGTACTACCTACAATCACAGATTCAATATAGATGAAGTCCCTGGCAGCAGAGAATATAGTATACAGAATGCAGAGCTACCATTATCACTGCCTATGCACACTACATGCATCTCTTACAACTACAAATAGTTAACAGACATGGGATGAGCACATGCAGAGCGGGTAGATATGCCAGTTGAATGAATCACTTTATGTATTTTAATCCTTCTTAAACAGGTTTATCCTCCAAAGAGTTTCTCATTTCTTCTTCTTTTCCATGATTTAACAGCCAGCAATCTTACTGCCCTACTGTGCTTAGAAGGGGGCTCCAATTTTTTATTTCTAACAAGGTTTCCAGCAGATTTTGAATGTCATACAAGTATTCTATTTGCACATTAACTTCTTTCAGACTGAACGCATCCAGAGCTAAATTACTATTCTTGAGAGCCATAAAGGCAAAAAAAGCCATCACTCCCTCCTCTTTGGAAGGCAGCATCATTCCTGGGAAAGTTTAACAGACACTGCTTCTGAACACCTACATTTGAGAAACATTTAAATATTTAATTCTCTTATTGTGAGACAGGGAGACTTCCAGACACTTGTGAGTGGGTGGGAGACCTATAGCCACATGTACAGGAATAATCCAACACTTTAAGTGCGCATGGTTTTGACAGCTAAACTGAAAGCAGCTGAGCTTGGACTCTCAAGTCTATAGATTTGGCTACTTCAAAAACGTAGGACTCTATAAGAACAAAGCTGATGTGAGAATAGCTGTAAAATTCAAATAATCTGCCAGGTAAAAAGATTTACTGTTGAGCATTTTGAGACAATGATTGGAAAAGATAAAATATCACAGATGTCAGAATATCAGGACTAGATTCATTAATATTTCTCAATAACTCATGGAAGACATGGGACTACTGCAATCCTGAGAAATAAATGGAATACTTATCCTTTGACCTTGCTTCATGTGAAATCACTTTCAATGTGAAATTCTGTTTCTGCTAATGTTTTATATGCAAGCTGATTCAGTTTTCTGCATAGGCATACAGCACGCTACTGAAGGAGCAGCAAATGCCAACAAAGATTATTTCAATCTGCAACTGGAAGCAAGGGTATAGTCTGTCCCACTGCATGATGAGCTCATCATACTGAGGGAAATGAACACCATACAACATTGCCTTGTAAAAGCTTTTGATGGAACTTTAATCCAAGAACAACAAACAAAAATTTGGCATGATTCCTGTTGTACATAATATCATCAGTCATTTAGCTCAAACATTAAGTTATCCATTAGATAACTGCATATCCACTGACATACATACATGGAAAGATACAGACCATATGCTTGTTGGAATTTATTATATAGTAAAACCTGATACTTATTTATATTGATCTTTGCCATTTTCTTGCAAAACCAGAAATTATCCTTCCAACACAGATATGTCTGATGTGAAATGTCAGAATTCAGTACATTTTATGAAATTATCTTGTGATATGAAATAGGTTTTATGTACTTGGCAATACATTGGATTATATAAATTAACCGAGACAATCATCCACACAAGTTTTGAGACACCACAGGGATTATCCTGGTACCAAACTATTACAACTGATATCCTTAGCCATCTGACGAGACACACTAAGTCATATAATACTTGCAAACCCATAGTAATAATTACTGCAAACCTCCAACAAAGTGTTTTGGGAAAAAAAAAAAAAAACCACAAAAAAATGAAAACAAACAGCCCCCACAAAAAAGATAAGAAAGAGTAAGAACTTAACTGTGAAGTTATCTAAGCATTGCAACAAAAACTGAAGAATCAGTGTAGTAATACTGAGCGGTATAGTGTTGTGGTTTAAGTCTCTAAAACTCACGAAAGTTGCTCGTTCGCTCACTTCCCCTCTTTCTTCCCCCAGTCCCGGGGGGATGGGGAGGAGAATCAAAAGAATTCAACTTGCACAGCTTGAGATAAGAACAGTTTAGTAACTAAGGTATAACACAAATCACTACTGCTACCACCAGTAATAATAATGACAGGAGAAGTACAAAGAAAGAGAATACAACTGCTCACCAAGCCCGACCCAGCCAGTGCACCCCCCAGCAGCGAACACCCCAATCCACCACCACACCTTTCCTGGTCTCTGCTCTCCATCTTCACATCGTGGGCATGACGTGCTATGGTATGGAATAACCTCTTTGGTCAGTTTGGGTCAGGTGTCCTGTCTCTGCTTCCTCGCGGCTCCCCTCCTCCCTGGCATAGCATGAGACTCAGAAAGTCCTTGGCCAGACCAAAACATTACCAGCAGTAACTGCAAACACTGGTGTTATCAGCGCTGTTCCAAGGCCCAAAAATCAAAAACACAGTGCTGCACCAGCTACCAAGAAGGAGAAAAAATGACTGCTGCTGCTGAACCCATGACAGTTAGGAACTGCCTTTTACCTTTTAATTGGTTAGAACGTTTACACAGCAAATGTTACCTAAACTGGATGTACAATGGCCACAGAGCATTCTCAGCCCCACTGAGTCCACATTTCTTTATCCCAGAAGATTTCTCTAGTTGCCAGGCTATCAAAGTTTGGATGCTTTATACCACCACACAAAGCAGAGCCACTGGCAACAGGATTCCAGTAGTTGCAAGAGCAGAAGAAGAGGCACTACCATGTACCCTGACTGATCTCCTGAGACTTCAGCACAGTGAAGAAGTTAATCTCTTTTCACGGAATAGCTTTTAGCTTTGTAACCAAAACTACTACAAAACACAGAACAAAAATACTCTATATGGAGTATCGTATATACACTATACGAAGTATAACAGTGCTCTCTTTTCAGACTACCGCAGAAATAAATTCATTGAATTCCCTGTTCTTTCCTGGAAAGTCCTATAATGCATGTTTGAAGTTATCCCACCATGATCACTCTGACCCTGACATGGTGGATGATGTTGCCCTTCTCATCAAAATGTAAAAAATCTCCAATTTGTGAAACTTGAAGCATGAGACAGAAACTTTGTACCAAGATTCAGGGGTGCTGCAAATGGGAAATTGAAGTCAATTATATATTTTTATTTTGCTGAAAAATGAAAACTTCACCGGGAAAGAGGAGACCTTTTAATTTAAATCTTTTTTCCAAAGGAAAAACACTTTGACAAAAATAATTTGCCTCTTCTGTACAAGGTATTTAATTTTATATTCTATATCTCTTATGAAAGCAACAGAAAAGAGAGAAATCACTTAGTTTTCACATTTTCCAGGAAAATCTGAACAATTCAATGAGAACTGTTGTCCATTACCAACCTTTTACTACCAAGGGTACAGAGGAACTTTCAAACTGTCAAAACTTTGGGGTCCAGTGTTTAAGGTTCTTCCAGAATTAACTCTGAGAGTTGCAACTCATACTAAAAATTTAAATTTTCCATTTTCTGCTCGCTCTTGCTGAACAGAAGTTACGCCTACAACACTTCTAGGTACTGAAAAGATGACTCACCTTTTTGCTTTCAGTAACCATGTTTTTGGGAGACAGTGGAATTGCGTGTTTGGTAATGGTAAGGAATGCAACATATTATCTTTTAACGAGGGCTCAAAATTCTTTGGTGTTAGAAATTTTGGAATAAATCCTTACAATTGGATATTGTATTCAGATAAGTTTTTCATTTTACTTTTCTTCTATTTCTATCTTTGTAGAGGTGATGTAGTCCAAAAAGTTCATGAGGACTTTGAAAAGTCACAAATTAATATTACTATTTGACATTTGTCTAACAAAATGACTCAGTAATGTCAGATTTGGAAGTGTGTTAGCATAATGCTGGGTTTACCCCAGCTGAAAGGTTTGTGTTTGAGACCAGGCAAGGTCACAGAGGTTTGAGGAAGCATTGCTTGCAATGGCCACAAAGCATTCAACAACTAAGGATGAAGAGCAGCTCCCTGTCTGGCTTTATAACCTCCCCTGCTGTTTCAACAGCTCAACACTGGCATATCT
This sequence comes from Myiopsitta monachus, assembly GCA_017639245.1. Classification (NCBI taxonomy): domain Eukaryota; kingdom Metazoa; phylum Chordata; class Aves; order Psittaciformes; family Psittacidae; genus Myiopsitta; species Myiopsitta monachus. Next base: position 32,158,820 of record CM029919.1, read on the forward strand.
CCTGAAGGGAAATGGTCTCCCACATCTCTGGCTGAAGGGGAAAAAAGTGATGTAATGGAAAAAAGGCAGCAAGAAAAATCCTGTCACTAAGTGCAAGAAAACGTTTTCACAAAGGCAACTGTTTAAACACAAAGGTTACCTATACATGTTGATACAGCAAAGTCACAGTTGGGTGAATTAATGAGATGTCAACAGTTGTTTAACTCTGTAGAAAAAGGGAAATTCTAGTGGAAGCAACATGCTCTACGTCCACCACTTGAAACATTGATTAGAAAGTTTCCTTGAAAGACGCTGGTATGTTTGTAACACTGATAACATCTGGCATTGTATATGTCTACTGATTACAAACAAAAACACAGGCCTGCATTATAGTCAATGGGTGGGCAAAAATAGGAAAATGGGATTCCAGTTCTCCCTGCTGAGCATGGTGAGCATGGGACATTCTCTCCTCCAATGTCTGCCTACAATTTTTGGCGTACTCTCAGTTTAAAAAGGAGAGATAACTGACTTGTTTCCCTTTGCTTTTACTGAGGAACCAACTGGAGTCATCTATCGCTCAAGTGGGCCAACAGCATCAGACTACCAGGAGTTCTGTGCTACAGGAATGAACAAATAGTTCTGCATGGTCATCATTTTCTTTCCTAGCTGCTGATATATCATTAAGTTTTCATATTGTGTAAATTCTTATGCATGCCAATGGAAAAAGCCATTGGCGTGCGTAAGAATTTAGTTCTGAAATGCAGTTTTCAATCCTATTTCATGAAAGATGGTGAAATAGCTTGTGTTCCCCCTGGATTTCCTTTCTTTCCTCTGTAGTAATCAAGTACTTTATAAACAGAGGAATCATTTATATGTAGCACAGGATCTGTTCTATCCTCATGTATTAGTAAAGTTAACACAGCTCACTCCACACTGCTGTTTGCACAGCTGGATGTGTCAGATAGAATTACTTCATCCTTTCTAAGATGAGCTTAAAACCACAGCCTACTGGTGTCTTTCTTATTTACACCAACCACTGTTTCACATTGCTCCCATAAGGAAGGTTAGTTTTAGCAAAGTCATGTTCTTGGTGCAACCCTAAGGGTGCATAAGTGTTGATAAATCACCTCAGCACACTCGTCAGATCTGAGTGTTCGTCCATGGAATGGGCACTGAAGGAGAGAGTGCTGCTATGCTTTGAAGAGTGTCATACAGATACCAAGGGTGGGACTTATGTCACAGCTGAAGACAAAGTAAAATCAAATGTCTATAGGTAGCTGCCCACATGTCAGCTAGATCGAGGCTCTCACTGCGCGCAGTGAAGATCCAGTTAAGACAGTTGACGGCATCTCAGGGGCGGCTCAGCTAACAAGCCACTGCAGCAGGAATCTGTACCAAAGCATAGGAACATGGTACCAGCTGGAATGCTTGGGGTTATCCAGAACACCTGTGTGAGGATAGCAGACATTACACACCACATCATGCTGATGCATCAGTGGCTAAGGCCCAGCCACCTTTATTTTGAGACACCTTTTACAATACTAAACAGCTCTAAGTAAGTGCATTCCTCATTATTTAGGTGCTGTCTATTTCAGGATGAACTGAATTATTCTTTAGGCTGCACTGTCTTGGCATGATCTCCATCAGGTCTCATGACAGTTAAAGACACAGTCAACATTTAGAAACACATATCAAATCCCATGTACAGATGTTAAATGTCAATGTCATAGTCAGCAAGCTGAATCCTGGTCCTAAGGCGCTGTGTGCTGCAGGCATGTCCTAACTGTGTCCTTATTGTTTGGTTTGTGAATAAGCCATTTTACTTTTTTAATGAAGACATACCCAAGCAGCCTCCATCTGGAGAAAGCTGTAGTCTACAAGAGTGTATTATTTTAATTTTAGTGCCATAGCAGGTGGGATTGTACTGCTCTGGGACCTGACCTGCATGTTTGTTCGCTGCTATACTCAAATAAATAAAGCCCCTAGAGAACCAAAGAAGATGGGAAACATAGTTCAGAGACAGCAAGGTGGGTCTCATCCAGATCATTAATAAAGATATTAAAGAGAACTGGGCCCAACACTGAGCCCTGGGGAGCACCACTTGTGACTGGCTGCCAGCTGGATTTAATTCTAATTCATCAACACTCTTTGGGCTCTTCCGCACTGGCTTATCTTTCAGCAAATGGGGATCGCCTATTCCTGTGTCTTTAGAATTTCCTTCTTGGAAAATGTCCAGCCTTCATGGATGCCTTTGCCCTCAGGACTGCCTCCCAAAGGACTCTGTCAACCAGGCTCCTAAACAGGCCAAAGACTGCTCTCTGGAAGTCCAGCGTACTGCTAACTCCCTCCTTACTTCTCCAACAATCAAAAACTCCATCATTTCATGATCACTATACCCAAGACAGTCTCTAACCATCACATCACTCACAAATCCTTCCCTGAACAAAAAACAGGTCCATCAGGGAGTCTTTGGTGACAGAGCTTGGTGGTAGTCTCTGTATCCCAGGGCTGTATAAGATTTTTCATAGCTGACTGACTTTTAACTTCAGTCTACAGGATTTGCAAAGCCAGGACGAACACAGTGGATAGGTGGATAAGTAGATATTTTTAGAGTGGAAGAAAAAAATCTCTTGGAGTGACCTTTTGAAGTATTTCATGTTCAGATTTGATTCATAATAAGGGATAAACATGAATAACTCATATTCTTTATCACAGCATTTAAGGGGTAACACATCAAATGCCACCTAATTAATTGCATCTGTGCCAAAAAAGTAATTTTATATTTTTTTTTGAGTAAGACAGAATAGTATTTTCTCTGTTCTCTCCAAAAGAAATTTGATGACAGAGCACGAATCAATGAACAAATCAATATATGGCCATCTTCAGTAACAATTTAAGAGAAACTTCTGGCAGTCCTTACACAAACAACAGTACACTCTACCTGGCAAAAAGTTAAAAAGCAGACTTACTTTACTTGTGAGTCATTGATTTGTAAAAGTGTCTGGGTGTCTCAAAGGAAACTTGAGGAAGTCCAATAGTGTATGATCAGCAGAGATGGGTAACTGAGAGTCGAGAGAAAATGGAGCTTCCAGCACAATGGAAATAAATTGTTAGCCACCTGCTGTGACCTGTGAAGTAGGAAAGAGCTAAGAGAGATCAAAAATAGGCAATGAGGTGCGATGCTTCTGTGCTTAAATATATAAAGTGCTGCCCATTACAATATCACTTTATGGTTTTAAGGAAAGAGAGAAATTGAATACAGGCAAAATGCAGCAGAAATACTGAGTATTTGTCTGTGATGGACTGTATCTCATGGAGCCTTACCTAAAACATGAAATCAAATTGGCCAGGATAGGAGCATTGCTCAGTGTAGGTGAAGTGTCTTCATGCTGAATAACGATTACTAAAGAAATTACAGCTCAGCACTTATTTGGGCAATTTATTATCATATCAATAAATTCACAGTCAGCAGTGAAGCAAGAGGATAAAAAAAAATAAATACAGCTTCAGATATTTAAATGTGGGCAGAAAGTAATAAATCAATGCTCAACTGAAACCATTTCCAAAAGAATATATGAGGACCCCAAAAGGTCACTTTAACAGATAATCTCCCCGGTACAGAGACCTCTTAGGTGTTTACATCAACTGGAGAAAAATTCAGTCTTAATCCTGAACTGAAGTTAACTGGCAGTAAAAATACTATTAATGACAGCAACCTTGATTCAGGAGGAGAGATAAAGTTGAAGGATAATAAAAATGCCAGGCTGGTCGTGTCATGAGTAGCAAATCCATAAATGTGTGATCTGAATAGTGTACATCTAAAGGAATAAATTGCGGCAAACTTGGACAAACATAATTTGAGAGTAACTAAACCCTACCTATAAGATAGGTAGATAAAGATGTAATGTAAATGTAAACCTCACTGTTTTCCATTTCCTCACTTAGAAGAAATATGTCAATCTACAACATCAATTTTAACTCTTTTACTTCACTGGTGGTTAAAAAATGCTCAAGCAGCCAGGTGAAAATTACCACCAGGTGAAAGACTGGGGAGCTGGCAGGGAGCTCCATAGGTCCTGGGGCGCATTGCCGGGGGAAGCAGGCGGGAGGTAGCGTGGAGGAGTGGTATCACCACCTCTTCTGTCTTGTGAGCCATTCAGGAGGGCGCAGGTCAGAGCAAGTCTTGTTTTCTGCCTTGCATACCTCATGTCCTGCATGCCAGGAACCTCAGTCAGGCAACAGAGTGTATGTAAGTCAGACGCCAATTGCCAGTGCAGGCTGTTCATGATAGATCCAATCTAGTTTATCATATTGGTGTTATTTTAAATACAGTTGGCAAGAGAATGCTGCAGAACCTTGTCGTGCTAATTGTTTGGGTTTTTTTCTACCACTACGATTCCCATTTATAAAATGTGGTTTCCATAATAACCTAATGAATGACCTCTGCGTAAAAAAAAAATAAATAAATAGCACATCCCTCTCATACATGAGAATCATCCATCAAAGCTAAAGGTGAAGTTTGATGAAGTCAACCTGCAAAGCACAATGAGTATAACACTGCATCAGCAAGGTTTCCTCGAGGAGATAACTACGGCCAGAAAATCATTATATCAATCACTGTTAATAAGAAGGAGGAAGAATGATTCACAAACAAGTTGTGTAACTTGCCTAAAGGAGCACCGCGGGGAGGAGTCCTGTTACTCATTATGCTACGTTTCAGCTCCAATGAGGCCAGAAACACAGCAGAACAATGCCTGTGACGTCTTGGGTGGCCGAAGGTTTCTTACGTTATTTTCATATTCATTGTGCACTTGAAATTTTCTCAGAAAAGAAAGGAAGCCTTTGGGCCTGCCTGTGAGAGGCTTACTCCCAATATAAACCGTATGACATGCACTTCAATTACATATAAATGTATAAATACAGCTTCACCACCCCATAGAACACAGGAGAAAGTATCTGTTTTCAGCACTCTTCCAGTTTATTATTCAGAAGAGAGATGGGAAGAATACTTAGGCTTATACCATGGTTGTCTCCTATTCCTTTTATTTGTATTTAATTTTGCAGGGACAAGGTTCATTTTGTGCACAGTCCCAAAAACGAAAATTCTTTTATTCAGTAATTTATTATTATATATGTATGGTGAGTATGTCATATGGTTTTTCAGGCTGCATGGAATGAAGTGAAAAGGAGTTTTCAATCTTTTAGTGCTCCATGCTTGTGGAAGAGGCATAAGAAAATGGTCCATGGGGATCCTATATTATTATTTGAGGGATTTTTTATTTTTCAGGCCTGGTCAGGTTTTATGACTGGCATGTTTCCGAGAATACACCTTTCAAGCACTGAGGTTTATAATGATTTCTCCTTACGCTATTTATCTCACTTTTCCAGTTGCAGTGCATTTATCCTCACACAGACGGAAGCATGACAGGAGAGGAGAGGAGACATCAAAGAGATTCTGCCACGCAGAGGAATATGGATTACCCACTCCCCTCCCCAAAGGGTATTTTGAAGAAGATGCAAAGTTTTGCAATGCACAAGCATATTAGCAGTGCAAAGCAAATAGGAAAGGCTGTGACATTTGCTGAAGTTCTACTAAACTAGCTCAGGTTGCATATAGAGGGGGAGAAGGACTTGGGGCCTGTCAGTTTGCCCCAAAATACAGTAAATTCTCATCCACCTACTACAACCCAGAAAATAATCTGCACTCCGGGAAAAAGTGACAATGTAGAACAGTTGATGCCCATCTGATACTTGCAAAATCTAGACTTGCCAGATGGTTTGCTCCCTCCATTTTTCTTTAGCACAGTGGTTGCGTTCAGCATCTCTCCAGTGGAACAATGGCTGGGTAAATATTAAAAATTTTGTCAGTAATCACAACTCTTTTCATTAAATACAGAATAGATTTTTCAGCGCAAGATCTGGGGAGGTGACACTGTTGTTTATGCAAGAACGTATTCATTCAGAGACAGGATATGGGACTTAAGACTCATTACACAGCATGGTGGCAACAAAAGGCAGTTGAACACAGTCTACTGAATAGTCAAATGTTGGAACTTATGCTTTTTTCCAAGACAGAAGAAAAAACCCAGAGAAAGTTTTAAATTTTAGACCCACTTTTATGAAGAGGCATAATCCTAGATGGGGAATAGAAGACAGTATTTTCTAAAAAAAAAGATGATAAAGTATTTTCAAGCGCATTTTCAGAGGTACTAAAGGAATTAAGTGCTCAAATCTTACAGGTTAGTGTGTTTATTCTGTAAGCTTCTTCACAAATCACAGCTGTAATGCCCATAAAAAAAGGAGTATTTTGCAGCCAAGGCAGATCTGACGTTCGTGCCTGGTCCTTTCCAGCTTTGCAAGCCATTTGCCCTCTCTATGCTTCAGCTTCTCTTTCTGTGAAGCAGCACTTAGCTGCACAGAGGAGCACTAAGGATGAAGTCATTGTAATGTTGGGACACACACGCTTATTTAATTTAGAATAATTTTCCACACCTAGAAGTAAGAAGTGGGACTGGACATAAGATTTATTACAGAGGCATAGAATAAGATTCATAATGTTAATTACTCAGAAGAAAAAGAAATCAAGCAGGACTTACTGCTTCCCTGGTAAAAATATGACACGGAAGAGATTTCCTCAGAAATTTAAAGCAAATGTTTCCTTCTAAACAGGAAAAGCTTAGTAATCATTATGGTGAAATAGCTTCACTCTATCAAGTAACATCTAACTTCATTAAAGTGAGGCAGGAACACAGGCAAAATGGGGATGTGCATGATGTCAAATAATATTACCACAGTATGAGACTGGTTATAGAAGTAACACCGGGCTGCATGGTATCATCGTCAGCAGGGTTGAGCAAGCACAGCATGCCAATAAAAAAACTGGAATTGGAGACAGACTCATCTGTAGACTAAGCTAAACATGAACTGGGACTTCAAGTGTCTTAATTTTGCTGCGATGCCAAGCTTTTGGCTTCAAAAACATAAAAGATGCAGATCTGCCTGATAGGGGATGCTGAATTCAGGTGGAAGTGGGAATGACTCAGCCCAGCTGCCTCCTCTCTGGGTAAGCACATGCTGAGAAACCAGCTTTCAAGCCTTCCACGCATGACTGCACCATCACTCACCCTCCAACTTGCTAACTCAATCAATCTATTCACCCGAGACAGGATCTTGTCTGTCCCTCTCTCTGCGGCCCGCCAGGGAGGCTAGGCTTGGTGCTGACCTGCTGTGAGGGATACTATCTAAACTTGCATGCTATTCATGAAGGAAAGCAAAGAGGTTTCCTTTTACTCTTGTTAGTCCCAGCTCCTAATGCACTTTGGTGCTCTGGTTTTATTCAGGCAAACCTCAGGCTGTGGTCTCATGGCTGCTTGGTAGCAGGACTGAGGAGAAGGCAGTGCAGCATTGCCTCTGTTTTCCCTACTAGTTATTATACAAGGGTTATTGCTTCCCACAATGCCACTGAAGTTCTAGGTCTCCTGGTACCTTCAGTAGGTCTTATACTTGGACTCTTCAGAGGAAAACATGTAGAAATCTGTTCAAGGTAAATGCTGCAAAAAAGTAGCCCAGAGGAAAGCCAACGCAAAACCAGTGCAGAAAGATTTTGCAGCCACTCAAGGTTTGCGGGTGCCTCTGCTCCATTAGCCTCCTTTACTTAGGTTGGTTACATCCCAACGCAATGGCAAGTTCTCCTTGATGTACTCATCACACAGCTCATATACTCTTTCATTTTTTCACAGTCCTCTGGACTACATTAAAATAACTCCGTTCCACTGGGGACATCTCTGATTACTCACTTCTCATTAAGTTCCTCATTTGTTTTCAGAGAGGAATGGTGTTCAAACTTAAAATCTGAATCTTCAAGGAACATTCAGACCTGGGACTTGAATTGGTTTCTTAAGTGAATTATCCTGTAACCCCAGCCCTTTCTCCAGAGGATACAATAGGGCTCTCCATGGTTATAGCTTATTATTAGCTACCTGCCCTCATGCCCCACTTTGCCTCAACACCATGGCCCCAAAATCACAGCTTATCAGCCAAAATGTAAGCAAATGGGAACTCATGCCAGTTTGCACTGTGTCCATATTAACCATGATTTTAGATACCTTTGTTTTTGCAAGGGATAAGTCATTCCTCCAGATCCCCCTGTAAGTGCAGTGCGTTATATTTCAAAGGCATGGTGGGCTTTCTTCCTTTCTCTGGTGACTAAACAGGATGAATTTGAGTAAGAGAATGTCCACAAATGAGAAATAGGATTGGGTCCACTGACACCTTTAGCTTGTGCATGAGAGAGCTTGAGGGGACAGTTTGTCTGCAGTTTCCTTGTATTTAGGCCAAATTTAACTGCTGGCACTTGTCCCAGCATAGATGAAAACTGGGTATTAGCAAGGTATAGCTGGAGCTGAAAGCACAAGTACTGTAAGAGACACCCTATATTCCCTGGATGTTTTTTCCATCTCAGCTGGAGAAATCAGATCCAAGTCTCATTCCTTTGCTTCCCTGGAGTCGTTCAAACTGGAATAGAGCAGGCAAATAAAAAGCAGAGAAACAAAACAAAACAAAAATCCCATAAAACCATAGCCTGTAGATAAACAGTTATCAAGATTACCAAAACAAAGCACTGAAAGGTAGTGGGCAACTTTGGATGGGATCAATTTTAGCTCCAGATGTTTTTTTAGGACATGCTCAGAACTGCTGCAGAGCAGTCCATTCATCCAGCTTTCATCCCTTAACTAGGAGAAGACACCTTGCTGGAGCTGTAAATGTCCAGCTGCACACCTACCTCATTCATGTGCACAGTTCTGATGTGTATGTGGACCTATTCATTATTCAGAGTATTAACTGTATGAATGCCCAGCTGGTCATCCATACCTAGGCACACGTCTCATATGTACACAGAGATAGGATTTTATATGACACATAGGATTGTAATTCTGCCTTTGATACTCATGCCTCCCTTCTGGAATACTGTTCCCAAATAATTCACAAATTGCTGGCAGAAATAGATTGATATAAAACATGAGGGTAAAATAAATCATAATATCAAGCTAACAAAACACAGAAATGCCCATACCATCCTCCAGGCGCTGTAGAGGACTGATCGAGCAGGTGAGCCCACAAGACAGAGGGTGGCTTTGTGTGTACATTTGGAGGTCTCACACACCTCAGGGCATCCTGATAGACTCCAGTGAGGCACTCCTGCAGCGGGAATACCTTTTTACTCTCCTGCCCCCTTTATAAGAAGACACATTGATCTCCTCCTTGTATTTATGGCAGCCTTTACTAGCTGCATAGAAACAGATCACCTTGATATTTGGTTCAAACACAGCAAGTCCCCTGAGTTTTTTCCCCAGCTGTTATGGAAGAAAAAAATTGCTTAAACACTCACTTCAGGGAAGCTGCAGACAAAGGCATTACCTCTTCCCAGATGTGGATTCTGCCTGACTTTGAAGTGAAGCTATTGAGCCATCCTTGAGAGGGTTCTGCATGTTCTGTCATTATGTTAAACCATTAATTGTCCTAGTTTCCAACATAATGTGCATTACAGTTATTAAGATCCACTGCTGTGGCAGGTTTTTCTCCCCAGTTATCCAGCCTACTTTAAAAAGAACCATGTTGTCTGAGTCTCTGAGGTTCTGAGTATTTTCACCTGTCCCATGGAAACTTGCCATTTAGTCTAATGGAAGCAGGAGTTAGACTCAAGAGTTTCCCTGGCATGAAGATTCACAGGTGAATAGCCTAAAATGGTAAAGTATACATAAGTATTTTAACCTCTTAAATTTAAGGGAACATGGTCTCTTTTGTGGGAAGTTGCAGCTTAAGTTTATATTATCTGTGCTTTAAAATGTTATAGTGTGCTTTATGTGGCCAACTCCATACTGACAGCCTGATTAACATCTGGAATAAATAGAGGTGTTCCTTCAATGGCTGAAAGCTATAGATAAGCATTGGGGTTACTTTTTTTTTCTCTGTAGTAGTCTTTTTCCAGACCACTCTGTCTGCTCCAGTCCTGCTTAAGCCCTCCCAATTTTAACACAATACAGTCCACTAATAGGAATTTCAGGGATAAAGAAATAAATCTCCAACACCTTCCTCAACTGAGATTAGAATTTGCCCCTAAATTTACAGCTCAATATGAGCTCAACATTCCAGTTCTGTTTTCTTTTTTTAGTTAACCAGAAGGTCTGTTATGTCCCTACAATTCTCCTGGCTGGTTCACAACTAGAGAAATACATAAGAGGTCAGAAAATTTATTTCACTGCTTCAACAAGAAATTAATAGAATTGATTAGCCACAGTATCTCAAGGCTTAGATCCATGCTTTGCAGAAGAAATTCATAATATCCTGAAAGTTGAAATCCTGAAACATCATTTCACTGCTGTGAATAAGACCAAATCAGCTATTCGTTGCACTCAGTAAAGATACAGTATAGTGAACAGAACGATAAGCCTAGCTCGCTGTTCGCACTGTAACGAAAGCAGCAAACCATGACAAGGTTAATCCCTGCCATTAAGAGTGACTATAACACACCTTGTTGATATTAATAAGGTCTTTGAGCTTTATTTTATAAAAGGCTTATTAAGTCATAGTGTGAATTTGACCCAAATGCTGCTGATGCTCTTCTGTCATCGTATGATATGCCTACTTCACAACTGGTAGAGGAGGTTGCTCCGTAGACCCCATTTCTTAATCAGAGATTAAAGCAGCTATCATGGCTGTAGGTATGGAAAACTCTAAGAAATAGTGTGCCTCTTACAGAGTTTTATAGTGTCATTCAAGACCTATTCTGAGACTCACAGCAGAGTTTATGGGGCTCAGTCATGATTCTATCCCCTCCACCCTTTCTTTCCTGCAATTCATTTCTCTACTATAAAAATGAAATACTGTCAGCATTACACATTTAATTAATCCATCCCTTTATTGCTAATAAGCAGATATGATTCTTTAATAGCTACTCCATTGAAATCTAGTAAGACTAAAACCCCCAGCAGAGCAAAATGTGTGCTTGAGCAGTCATCTAAGAAGGGCAGGATAATGTTTTTTCACCTACTCTCCTTGTACATTTGCATGCTCTCCCTCTCGATGGATTGCTCTTGCTGGGGAGAGAAGAAAGCTCCTCTCCCCAGCAGAAATTGAAAAGATCCTTTCTGAAATCTTTTTGGCTCCTATCTCATCAACCCGGTTTTAAGGTAATCAGGTCATAGTTATGACAAGAGAAGTGGCTGTGAAGTGTATTTTTAGCGGTTTCTGATAGCTTTGTGGTAGTGGAGCCCACTTCCACCTCACAATGCCATTAACATTGCCAATACAGCAATTCCTTGGGATATGTAACATAAGCCAAAACAGCCCATTTCTTGGGATACACAGGGAATACAAAATCAAGGAATACATATACTAGATAGTGAATGGCAGCTTCACTGGTTTATTGCTAGCAATCTTTGATTCTGCATATGTGAAAAATTGAGTGCAAAATGCCACAATTTATTGCTGAAATGTTTATGAACACAAAAATGTAATGATGGGGTTTCGGATGCTGTTGTCATCATGAGTAATGCAATGAGTAATGCTATGTATGTGACCTTCTCAGCGCAGCTCACTGAGTGCCACTGGAATTTCTGTTCAAAAACGATTCATCCCAGCAGAGAGTCGTGCCATCTCCCTGGGTTAAGTCGCAAATCTCCCAGAGAGTGTGTGAGCATGTGTTTGGATTTCAGGAAGCAGCCCCCTCCCAAAACTTAATGATGGAGGTTGTTACAAGGTCTAAGCAAGGCAATTATTTTAAACTACAAGCCAAAAAAACATTTGCTTTGTTTGTTTTTCTCCGGGTTGTCCTTGACTTTCAGAGCTGGAAGACAGCTGCAGGCAGGAGGGCAGCCAAGCTAGCCAAGGAGGAGCTGCAATTAGTTTCAGAAATCCCTCTGAGCAGTACAGGGAGGTGCACGAACACCCCTCCCGAGGCTTTAGCACAGAATAAGGCACCCATATATATTTTTTAAACATGATCTGCCCTCAAGTTCACCGGCTAAATCAAAGGCAAGTCCTGGTGGAAAACAAGCAGGAAATGAGACAATGCCAAAGATAAGGTTATAAAGCAAACTTCGGAGGGAGCAACACCAGCAGCCAATAACTGGGGACCACATCTGCCTGACGGAAATCCAGCAAGTCAGATTCACCTTTCCCAGGCAGAGACCAAGAACAAAGGGAAAATTGAAATGCTTGGAGATATGCAGGATCTGGGAGCATGGGTTTTCAGCACATGCACAAAGGCACCCAGCAAAACAGACAAGGCTGCTTCCCCTAATGAGAGGTGGGAGGAAGCAGGGGGAGAGAAACATACTATTGTGTTAACCCTTTGCTGTGCATAGGCATAACGCTTTATTGGAAAGAAACAATTTTTTCAGAGCTGTTTTATGCAGATATCAAACACTGAGGCTGTCACACTAACCCTGCACTGATGCAGACCCCATGTCAGCTCTCCTCTGCAAGTCCAACGTCAGGTTTGCAATGGTGAGACAGAAATATAGAAAAGAGAGAACAAGTGGTGGAAAAGGAAATCCAGGAAGAAATAAACAAAAAAGTGGGGGGGAAAGGCAGCAAAGGGGAGGGCAGAGAAAGCTGTGTGAAGGGGGAGGGTGAGAGAAGAAAAAGCTGAGCATTACACTTTGTATTTTAGTCCTCTCCTTCCTTACTCCAGCAAACATAGCAGAGATTTCAGTAGCTAGATACGTCACACTTCGGTGAAGGTTGATCAGAAAACTGATGAAAAAATGGCAAAGCTGTGCACTTTATTCTAATTTGACAATATTGGCCATGCCAATCCAAGTCCTTTAGCAAAGGTGATGCCAGAGAAAAGTTCCTGATAAACACTGCTGCTACACAAGCTGACGTAAAGCAAACAGTAAAGATACTGCTATGTATTCCTTAAACAAAGCAGGGCATATCTCAGAAGCAAGGAGATTTACTACAAACTTACAGAAAGATTTGTAGCTGTAAACTGATAGGATGTGTATCCTTCAATTCTCTAAGCATTGTATGCCTGAGGGAGGTTTTGTTGATTCTGAACTGGTACTAGCCCAAGAAAAAGAATCAAGATCTGTATTGTAGACATTCTGCTGGTTAACAAAAAACCTGAGGGAAAATTGGATGACGGCATTCCTCCTATTTTCTCCACCCCTAAGACACTGCAAGATATGATCAAATGCAATGCAAGATGCTTAATCTTATTTGCATATTTCCCCACCATTTTATGCAAGAGACTGGAAAAAAAATGACGTAAAGCAAGTATCACTTTGCCTGGATAACAAATGTAAACTATCTTAAGGTGTGTTCAAGGACAGCTCTGCTCATTTCAGACTTCCTTCGGCGGCGGTTCAGGCCTCGCAGTTCTTTCAACCACAATTGTTATGCAGGACACTGAAAGCTATTGAAAATTTCATAACATTCTTGAAAAATTCATGGCATTCATTCATTCATTCATAACATTACTTGAAAAACACAAGAGGGGATCAGTACCATTTTGATTGCTTTGGTTTAAACTATATTAATGCTACAGAAGTTTGCTTCTTAGTATTTTTTTTAGTGTATTCCATTTCTGGCTTACTTGTGGTGACTTGCAGAGTGCTTAATTACTGCTTGGAGGCAAAAATTGTGGCACAGAGGTCATTAAAAAAAGAAAGATTTAGGGAGTGTAAAAGAAGCCAGTTTTTTAGAACTGGTTACTTAGTCCAGCAGGGGATACGTTTTTATAGCATGCATAAAGCAGAAATATTTATCTTGAAGCAAAACCACAATATTTTCCTTTCTGTTTTTAGAACCAACCATTTGGTTGTTCACTCAGATTGTTGGACAGATCTTCCATTGTTACTAGCTTCTATTACAGTATTTTCCCTGACACTGCATTTGAAAATTTTCAGGTTTTTTAGCATGATAATATAAATAATTCTTAGCTGTCCCTCAAGTTCTGCGGATCATACATAAATAAAATAGCCCAAAGAATATGTGGTGACTCCATCAGAAAAAGAACAAAAAAATCCTAAATAATTTTTATGTTTAATTGCATTAACTTCATCTTCCCTCCAAATAGTCTTGAGTTTGACACCTGCCATGTTAACTCAAGACATTTCCTCTCATCAACATCATGCCCAAACTTGACCACCTCCTGTTTCCTATAGATTTTATTAAAAGACTGCAGAAAACACAAGCACCTTGCAAAATCTGATCCAACAAAGTGAGTCAGGTTCTTAGGTGAGCACCTCAGTCTAATCACAGATCAAGTAAGTAAATGGGCTATCTCAGAGAAGTGATTAGAAAGAGGATTTGCTTTTGCAGTTGAAAGCTGAGACACTGCTTGCGTGAAAGCTGGTAAAACACAGGGGCAGAGAGCAGGAGTCTGTTACATCAACTGAGTTAATGGGAACCAAGGCAAAACTGTTGTCGCAAATGTGCCCAAACAGCTTATTTTTTAATGGGAAACATAAATATTTGTGCTTCTGGGAGTAAAATAGAGGTGTTGAATTTTGAGAATTTCACAAGAAAAATGTGTGTTCCTGGTTTAAGTGCTCAGACTTCTCCCCAGCAAAAGGAGCATGTAGTGGATATATATCACTCCAGCTGGATTGCATGCAGCTAACACAGCCTACATTTTTTTCTTCTCTGCACACAAAAAAGGTATTTTTCTCCATCTTTTTCTACTCAATACAGAGTTTAAATCAAGATGGTTGGTAAAAGCAGAGAGCCCTGCCCTCATCCCAGAGCTTTGTTTGCCAGGATTCCACCAATAAGCCACTTTTCAGTGTGCTGGGCATAGTTTGTCCTCAGGAAACTGAAGCAAAATGGAGCCATTGGAGATTTACCACAGCACCTGACTTCTTGATAGCCCAAAATAGTAGGGTTTCTTATTAATTCGACTAATATAAGGAGCAGACTTTTACAAAGAACTGGGTTTTGGCAGGCTCTGAAATAGATTTTTCTTTAACTAGGTACTTACCTCTCACTTGAAAACAGAAATGCATTCACAGATACACACACACAAACATACTTTCTACATTGCTAGGATCTTTACCACTGCTGGCACAGGCTTCTTGGTTACAAGCCTGTTTTATGTACTAGATGAGCTGTATATATTATGATTTCTTATTTAGGTTTAAGGTATTTTCTCTAGGTATTTTACATATATCAATATAATCCAAGAATGGCCATACCAGGTCAAAGGTCTAGTAGCTCATTCTCTGTGATTGCAGCCAAAAGCAGATGCTTAGTATAAAATGTAAGCACAACATGGAGCATTACTTCCCCATTATATGCTCTCAATTTCCAATGTTCTGTGTCTCAGGGAAGTCAGCAAATTTAGCAAATCTGTGCACAGAGGACTTTCAGTCGTTACAGTTCTTTTACTCTCTGTGTATTTCAGAGTTGGATAACTTGAAAATCTAAAAAGAAAAATAACTCTCTGCTGCCTCTATGGGAGAGAGGGGAAAAGCTAACCTGGGCATACTAAAATGAATTTAGCTTGTCATATGCAGATTAGATTCATCCCGATGTACCTACGCTGACTGTTATGACTTTCAAAATGATAGTAAATGGAACATGAGAACATATTTCTTAAAGGGTGACTGAAATTCTACAGGCATGGCCAGTATTCACTCTGTTCCTCCATTGCACCCAAAAGCTGCACTACCGTGCATCCAAGCAGTTGGAGGCACATGGGAAATAAATACTGCTATGTTCCATAAGATATTGACTGTAAAGTTTCTACTGCCTTGAAGCTGAAAAGATCCAGGTGAACAACTCATTTCCATGTCATTATCTTTTACCCAATCTAGCTGTTAAAATTGTCTACGTTGGCAGAAGGATTAGACACAGGTTGCTTTATAGATTAAACTGGATTTCCTTGAATTGAATTGTGTGTTCTGACCTTGTCCATGAACTCGACTCTCCGGTATTTTGATTTCTGCCTCCAGAGCTTCTCATTCAAACACGTAATTTTAATCAAATTATTTCTCACTTTTTCGTGTCAATGCCTCCCACTGGCCATCAAGAACATTCATCACCAAATATAGTTTATACCAAATATAGTCAAGATTCTCAGAAATACGAGTTATGGTGTTACCCACACGCATATGCCCTTACTCCCCTTTCCCATCTTTACAGGTATCTCTCTTTTCTCTCCTTCTCCCTTTCTCTTCCATGCAATTCTAAGGGGAGCAATTCTGAGGGGAGGAATTCCATCCTTAATGCACCAGGAAGGTCGCACATGAAGGCAAGAGAGTGCAGAGCACTAGTATAACATACAATCTACAAGCACGTGTGCAGCCCCAAGAAGCATGTACTCAGCTGAGCAGATGGCTTCACACCAAGGCTATCAGCCAGGAACTAAAGAGTCATGTTTGACCAGGAAAAAAGTTAAAAGATGTGGAACTATTTAATTCATGATATCTGGGTTAAGCCAAGGCTTTAAACAGCTCTTTAGTCCAAATGCCAAGAACATTAATGTACTGATGTAGAATTTGGAACAACAAACCCAACAAAACCCAAATGTTTCATTTCAGGACATTTGCTGGAATCCGTCAAGTTTTTCTTTTCCTCTCCTGGCTTTGCCCCCAGAAGAACAGGTCTTGAATTCACAGCCTGCATCCCTGGCCCCCACCCCTAAGTAAGACAACTGGGTGCCATTCAACTCCGGTGTGATCTTTCAAAAGTGGAAGGCCCACAAGCATTGCTCCCCTTGAGAAACAAGGCAAGGCTTATTTTGTTTCCTTGGCATGGGATTTACATCTATGCACAAATGATTATTTTTGTTTTTCAAACATGGGAAGAACAGAGATACTCTAAAGAAGAATATATATACCTGTGAGTTCTTTAGAGATTACAGGGCCTAACACAGGGGGCCTGGCAGGAGCCTTTAAACTCTGTTATCATTAAAATAATTTCATAGGCCCATGTATTCAGCTGCCCACTCTCATGATTTTATCAAGCATCTCCCTGTAGCGGAAGTGACATTCTCTCCTGGCACCTGGAGATTACATGACAATTTCCACTTTCATTTATAATGAAGAAGTTCCCCAAGTTCACAAAGAAGACCTTGAAACCAGGAATAAAATATAAACAGCAAATAAAAAGGCTGTATCTTTTAAAATTGATTTTGAAGTCTGTCTCACCAGCGTCTGAAGACCTCCCTTATGGTTTGGGGCTGGTGATTACTGCAGACAGTTAAGGCTTGGCTCTGAGGCTGGCTCTGAGCAGTGCAAATTTGTACAGAGCTGAGATTTAGGATCTTGGCTTCTGGTCTGACTAATCTACGAAATAAAAGACGTAATGGGGAAGAAAGTACTGCTTGGGAAGCAAGACCTCCAGCACCCAATGAGAGGCAGAGCCAAACAGAATAATCTGGATCTGATGGATGAGCCCCCAGCAGAGACAGAAATGGTATCAGTATCTTGGTTGCAGTACACCTGGCTGTGGTCCTCACCAGCCATAATTCGCTTTGGGATTCTTCAAGATAAAGAGAGTTCCTTGGGTACCAGTTATCATTACTGTGCCATGCAGATCTGTTTTCACAGCTGGATGCCCTGATGCCCACAGCTAGTGCTGCTTGAGGCAGCCACCTGCCAATGCAACTCCATAGATCAGCCAAATGCCAGGATTGAAAATGTTTCTATACCTTAAAATTTGTTTCTTTGCATCTTAAATTGGACACATCAGCCTAGTTTTTGATATCTTTAGTGACAGTTTGAAGGGCACCTCAAAAAGGAAACCTGGCCAGACAACCCTGGCATTTTATGCATTGACAATAACTCTCCCCACATCTTAATTTGCTATATGAGGGAAAATATCAAAACTTTAAGAAAGGTAATTTATTTCTATACAGTTAAGAATCTCTTTTGCAAAATAGAAAAATGCATTCACTCTTCCCAGACTTACACCATTAACTACCTTTCTGAAAGAGCTTATCTCAAACCCCCTCTCCCCATTTCCTTAAGTGCCAAGATTAAATCAGCTTGAGTTAGGTGGAGATCAGGGGGCAGGATAGCCCTTTACAAAGGAAAGAAGTAAAACATCAGACGTCCTATTAGCCAGTTTGAAGTGGAGGGGAGTTAGCTGTATTTTTTTGGTAATTTAAGCATTTCCATTGGAGTTTCTGGGAGTTACCTCTTTCCTCCTTCACAGATACCTCTGACTCAAGGGTGTTGCTTTGGGAATCAGGAAGGGTTTTTTCCCCCTGGGCCTGCATAGACCCAGGGCTTATCCCATCATCCTCTTAGCACCACAAAGCCACATTTAAGGTGACATTTCAAAGCCTAACACCACTTAAAGTGCTTCACAGAGACATTTAGCCCAACACACTTGCAGTTGCTGTCTCAGGAGACACAATAGCAAATGATGGGGAGTTCAGTGCAAAGCCATTGAGACCCGGAGATAGAGCAGGGCCCTGCACATTTGTGGGAATTCCATGAACTTGTGTCCTGGAGCAACTTGGAAAATAGCTGGTAAATCAATTTAATAAACTCCTAGCTTATGTTGCCTTCAATTGTCTGCGTTTCTGGATCAACAGCTTACTGTTCAATCCATTCCTAATGTGTTACTGGAAACTGCACTTACACTTTTCCTGGTTGGGAAATGCAGTTACGTATATATTGCTTACAACTCAGTACTTTTTCTCTATAGATTTCAAAGCACGTTACAAAGCAGAGACATTTACAGAAAGGAGAAGCTGAACACAAGGTAGAGTTACCCTCATGTGTGCAGCTGCTCACAGGTTGAGCAACCCAGAACCCCTGAATCCTCATTCATTTCCAAGGCACTGAAGTACCCTCTTTGTCCTTGTCCAGTCTGAAATGTAACAGAGCTTTTATTCAGTGAGTGGCAGGCTCGTTGGTTGCCAACCACCAAATGGACATTGTAAACTTTTATTTTTTTAACAATGAAATTCTGAAAAGATAAATTAAATTAATGCTTTTCCTTGGCTTTGGACTGTCCACTGAAACTGTCAGCTAGAACTGAACCTGTAGCTGTATTTGTGTATAGTGACACTGATCAGGAGAAGACCCTATATCCAGTGCTTACTGAAGGAATGAAACACCTGTCTATCCACCATGTCTGGGGGCTCTGGGAGAAGCTGTGCCTGCTAGGACCAGGCTGATGCCTTCCAACCAAGGCACACATGCCTTGAAGAAGGCAGGTGATCTTTTTACCATAGGCTATCTGAGAGGGGAAGCTTCGGCTTTAGTGGTCTGCCCTCACTAGTCTGGCATCTCTGGCCAGGTTAACTTGCTCTTGATCCATTGCTTTTACATGCCTAGGGAAAAGAAAAATCACCCTTATACCTTGTGTTCCATGGAATACTGGGTTATCATGACACAGCAGAGTCCTGCCTCTCCCCATCCAGGTGCACAACCAGAGAGAATGGCCAAGACACAAGTCCTGAGCAAGATCAAGCTATTCATGGTCAGCAGCAATAAGCGGTGTAAGCAGCACTAGAGTCAAACACAAAAACTGCTCCTGCAACCACTGATACTTTGCCTGGTTTTATAAGGGACTCAGCTTCCTTCCCAAAGGCTTCCAGGACTCAGCTTCTCAGCCTATCTCCCTGCTATGCATATGTTGACAACTATTTTTTCCTCATCCGTATATTCAAAGCAGAAGCCAAGAATGCAAAGGTTATTTGCTTCCAAAACCCTCTCTCCATGGACAGGTCTATGATGTCTCTGATGATGAATAGCCCCATGCTGGCATGCAGATTTGCTAAATGTAACCAAGGAAACAGGGTCCTTACTAATACCATATACTTCTCAGAGCATTTGCTGGTGGAGGAATAACATCTCTGCTATCTGTATGTTGTCACTCGCCTCTGGGAATGCAATGTAAAAATAATTACATATGTATAATGAGGAATAGGAAAAAAATACATTTTATGTAACACAGCCAGACAGTCCTCCCAACGAATGGACTGATTTGATCAGGAAAGCTGACGGAGTAGTGGCCTGGGTTCAGCAATAGCAGCCATTTTTCTCCTTCTTAGTAGATGCTGCAGTGCTGTGTTTTTGACTTTCAGCCTGGAAACAGCACTGACAAGTAGAATAGCAGTACTGATATGGTTTTGATTCCTAGTGGAAAATGGAGGAGATGATACACAGGAAATAAAAAGCTGCTCGGATCATCTAGATACAAACTTGTTGTTAACATATACCTGGCCACGTGGATGAGTTTAACATGCTATAGGCTGGAGGTATAACTACAGCACACTTGCAAATTTAAAGCAAGCTTATGGCACATGCGGACATCAGTGCTACCTTAAACAAACAAACACAAAACCACCACACAAACAACACAAAAACTTGAAATCCTGAGACAGCCTGAATAGCAGACGGGATAATGAGATGAACTGTCAGTTAACTACGAGAAAAACTGAGGTTACCCTGGTGTGCCAGCCATCCAGAACATACCCAGACTAGGGCTTGCAGAAGGGGATTATGTGGAAAATGAACTAGGGAACACGACTTGTGGAGAAAGTTGAAAAGGGGTAAAACCAGCCTAGGTTTGGGTGATGCTCATGGTCTCTGTGGATGCAGCATACCTCTCATGGGTTGCTGTTCTTCATGTCTTCCACTGTGTCCATCCCAGCACCAGGCCACACTTAGCAATCTTCTTCCACCTTAACTACTTCTAGAAAGGCCATACTAGGACAGGAGGCCAAAGGGAGCACATAGACCTGTAAGTAAAGCAGAATTTATTCCTTCTTGGGAAATCCGTAGCACAGACATGGATGTCAGCGTGAGCTGGGCTAACAAATGAACCTTTGAGAGCAGTCAGACTGGCACAAGGCAGAAGCAGGCAACCATTCGGCAGGAAGACTGTGAAGATAAAGGGTCAACATGCAGTTCTGGGGTAGCAACGGCACTGTGGGGAGGGTACCATGGTGCAGCCAGCAACCACAGAGGAGGGGAGCTATCTGATTGTGTGTTGCAGGCTCCTGGAGAGAGTTACGTCTGTCCAGGATGAGCAATTCTTTAACTAGAAAAATTGTAAGTTAAAATAAACAAATAAATCCAGGATCCCCTTGTATTCTCTCATTCCTTGAGAGTCATCTCCTATCTCTCTGGTTTCTTCATTGGGTTCTTTAGTCTTAGAGCTCAGGGCTTCACTGTGCTAATCCTAAACCCAAATAACCAAAAACCACTGAGACAGAAGAAAACGTTCTACCACTTAATAGACTGCAATATAAAGAATCTGAATCTATATCTATGAACAGGACACGAATAAGTGAAGGAGCAAAGATGTCTCATTGATAACAAATGGAAACATTTTAGCTGTTACAAGCAAATTGGAAAGAAGTTTGGCCATTCACTACATTTTGAAGAACTGCAAAACTGCAAAACATCCACCAAAAGCTTCTGGAAATTTATCTAAAGCATCCCAGAATGCGAATGGGAGGGAATATCAAGAAAAAAATGTCTTTCTATTTCTGTTTCCTGCTGTTCCTGACATCCTCTAGACCAGCACTGCCCAAACAATACCTGTGGTATTTTGGTAATTCCACTTTCGCTGTCACAGATTCCAAGAAGTACCAACATGTGAGAAAATGTAAAATTAAACACTGTTCCTAACCTCAAAAATGTTCATATTGGGTTCATTTGTGCTGCAGGGAAAAGCTCAAGTTAAATGGTATTTTGCATTAAATATATTGTACATCTCTGCTTACAACTCCTCCACAACTATTGTAACAATCCCAACGTACTTTGTACCAGCTGAACTTCTGGCATTGATATTTTGCACTATTTGCATTAACACGTTATGTTTTCCCAAATCACTTTCTAAAGAGGATGCTATATGGTACAAAGCTATCTCTCTTATGGAGGCAGTGATTTATACTTGGAGATGACCATCGGGTCCCTATCCCTATCTCAAGCCTAACAACTGCAAAGATCTGTACAATTCAAAAGTCTAGCAATAGATACTAAATAATTTTGACTGTGGAAGATACTGACTGAAATCCACTAGTTATGTGTAAGTGTCATATGTTTATTAGGAGGCTTATGAAATCAATTTGGGCTCCAAGTTCTGCACATTCATGACAAAAAGCCTCATCTGACATCGTGATGCCATTGAGTGCCATCGAGAGCAGGCGAAGACTGGCTGAATGTGGAGCAATTGGAAACCCTCTTCCATGAGACAGCATTGATGCCAGGGTAAAATACAAGAAATGCACCCTAGAGAAAAAATGTTAGTCATTAGTGATCTACAGTTTAGGTTATTCTGTGACAGTACACAAAGTACAGCAGTGAACCATTTGACACTGACACAAAAAAAATCAGTAATTTTATACCAACTTATAACCCCAACATCACTGTCAGTAAAAAATACCTTTGAGATAGCAGGCAGGGGGAGACCTTAGAAGATTAAAGAGACAAGGAGTATTTACTTAAGCAAAGTAAGACAGACATATATAACATAATGAATGACAACAGCAATGCCAAATGGGCTCTCTTATTTACTCTTTCTAATTTACCTTGGGATATAGTACAAAACCAAAAAAGTAACCAACGGAATGTAATTTAGAATTGAACCATAGAGACATTACAGGACATTGTTGAAGTAAGTGACATAGAGCTTTTCTGTATCTAGCTATTAAGAGCTTCAGATGAAGAATAAGTCACATGGTATGACTTGGTACACAGCTTTGTGCTAGCACGTACAAGATTTTAATCAAATGTATACCATAGAAAAGAGGTAGGGCATCCACTAAGTGAAGAAATCCAAAGGGACCAACCCTATGTGACTAAGTACTTTACAACAGCAGCCATAAATAACAGCTGTGTGATTCAGTCACAAAAAATATGCAATAGGCATTTCTGCAGCTGTCAATAAATACAGTAAGTACAGCCTGTAACACTGCGGAAGAGGGAGGCTGAAAATGGTCCCTCATGGATCCTCTGAGTTAAAGGTAAAAGATCTCAATCTCAGTTTCTTCTTTTTTTCCCAAATACTGAAACAAATAAATAAATTTAAAAAAAAAAAGAGAAACTTTTTATCTTGTGGAAGGAAAAAAGCAATTCAGTCTGGAAATAATTTAAGCTTTGGTGACACAACATATGTTTCAATCCCAGTTTATAACAAGTACTGTTCTTACTGCTAAAGAAACTACTAAGGAAGAAATTAAAGTGTGTAATTAATGTTACAACATTACAGTAACACATAAATAATTTCTCTGGCAGGTCATACAATTCACATGCATATTTTATTAAACTGTAAGAAATAATTTTCTGTGTGACCCTGATCTTCCTGCATGCTTTGAAGTTTGAAAGCCAGCAGTATAGCCTATAAGTTTAAAGAAATCTAGAAAGAATTGTGAAGTTAAAAGGTACTTTTGATGTTTGTTCTTTCTCTTCTATCACAAGGGCATTCAATACAGAAGAAATAGGAAACATTAATGCATAAGAAATTTCCATGGTGATCATGCTAATTTAACTCTTTCTAATCACTTAATATAAAAGGCTAGAGAGAGCTATTCATTTAGAAGGGGTTCGAAGATGGCACTAGGAATCTCCTCTTTTGTTTCCCACAAATTCTCCTCTTACTGCCCTTGCACACATTGCTGGGAGTTACCTTTAGCGCAAGAGAATAGGTACCTTTGCTTGTCAAATACCACAGCAGTTCTTCGCATCTCCCAAGGCCAGATTCAGAGAATACCCCATTGCCCTAAGAAGCATTACCAGTACCTCTGATTACACAAGAAAAGCATAAGATTGCCAGACATCTACTCCTTTGTCCAAACAGCCTCCTTATCCTCATCATCCAAAAGACTGCATGTTGGGCTGCAATGGGACATACGTGCACGGCGTAACAGTGACGTGGTGGTCAGTCAAATTTTTTAGTGTCTTTCTTTCAAAGAGGCTGAAAGTTGAAAACTGGCTGATAAATTACACCAGGCTGGCTGTGCTATGAATATCTTCCCTTTGTCTTACTCATTCCCACAACTCTTCAAGTCCTGCAGGAGATGATCCCATCCTCTGGCATAAAACTGAGGAAAAGGTGTGATGCAAGTAGTAAATGAACACCCGAGCTGCTAAAGTTCACAAGAATTTCCCAAAGGACAGACATTCATTTTATGACTGGTAAATTTGTGTCCATTCTGAACATTTCTCACCAGTAGCACCAGCAGGTGAAAATATGCCATAGAGTAAATGCCTTGGTGGAAATATTTCATCTTTAAGTGTGGCAATGCCAAAGCTTTGTAGCTAACACTTGACTTTTTCGGTACTTGCCCTTGGAAGCATCCTGAGTTTGAACGGAGAAGGCAAATGCAGCTCCAAAGAAAAATGTTTCAAGGGGGGATTGCAGTGAGCAAAAAGTTAGAAAAGGAATCAAAAATGCCTCAGTAAAGGTTATAAACCCAGCTTCCCTGTCTCCTGAGCACAAATGTTTCAAGCAGTCCCACCCACCCTGTATAATGAAGTGCAATTGTCCATTAAAATTGCAGAGTCAGGACTTTAAAGGGTTGTGGGTTATTCCTCTCTACTCTGAACTCTATCTAGTACTTAAAGACAAGAAACATACTCACAGGCACTCAAATAATCCCTATATGTATGTCATGTGAAACACCATGAGGTTGTGAAAAAGCACATTTAAATCAATTATCGGTAATAATTTCATAAAGCAGATTTCTCGAAAATATCGATTTAAATTCCTGCTAAACTTCCAAATAAAATTACCTGCCCACCGAAGATGAGGCTTTAAGTCTCCCACTTGGTGCAACAGTCTCTGTTTGCCAGCTGTATTGTAATAACTGAAAAGTTAACATCTCTGACTTCATAATTGTTTGAATTTTAATGAACAAAATGAATTAAATCTTTCAGCTTAGCTGCTTATG
Organism: Myiopsitta monachus; assembly: GCA_017639245.1. Lineage (NCBI taxonomy): Eukaryota > Metazoa > Chordata > Aves > Psittaciformes > Psittacidae > Myiopsitta > Myiopsitta monachus. The sequence goes on from CM029919.1 coordinate 32,183,664, forward strand.
CTGTGAACCAGCCTGAGTTCCTGAAAGATAAGAAATGGATTGTGCTTATTCAACAGCTTTTCTGTGTGGAGACAGAGGGAGGAAAAGAAGCCAGGTTTCTGTGGAATTTAAACTCATTATTAAAAAACAACATGATAGTGGTAATTATGAATATGAGTTGTAGAATTAATTAGTGAGCTGGAGAGCAGCTCTGAAATGAGAACATGGGTCTTTTGCCACATGCAGGGACAGCGTGCTCTGTTAAATGGTGGCCTGTCTGGATGTCCCAGCACACATAGACACACACACACAGACACATATATATACACTGTTATACATACATAGATATATATACGCATCAGAATATAAATCCCTTGTAATCACACTGGTCCAAAAATACAGTTGAAAGAGCATGAAAGAGCACATAATTTCTTCCAGCTTTCATTCCTTTTTCCTTGTTGCTGAAGCCTTTATCACCCTCACTGGTATCTACATTTCACACAAAAAATGTTGAACGTCTTTTAAGTTTTTCCATTTCCCTCAGAATGAAAGGGACTGTGGTATGTTGGTGCAATTTGCCAATAACACTAGCAAACTAAATGGTAGATAAGTAGATTATGAAGTTGGCTCATTTCCAGGCTGTAAATTCATTGTCAGCTAGGCAGATCTTCTAGCCAAAAGAACCAGGTCTTCTTTGAGCAACAAAAGAGAGAAAGCTATGAATATTTCTATGAACCTATGAATCCACTTTCCTTTTTAAATTCTACATTCTGAAATTAAAACAGGCACAGGTGTATCATATACGTCCATACACACATACATGCAAACACGTGCAAAGACTGCCTCTCTTCAACCACATGAATGCTGTTCAGCAAGGAAATTTACAACTCTAAGTGGGGGATTAGCAGCTGCTTAGGGATTTAACCTCTTTTCTATGCAAAAATTCCAATCAGAGCTTAAATAAGGAGTTAATGATGAGCTAGATACATTTGCAGATGTTTCTATCCAATATTGCTCTTCTCTTCGTGCATTATGCTTTTTCATGTTAAACAGCAGAAGCAATGTTTTAAACAATAGGAGATGTAAGTTTCTGCAATTGCGTGTTTAGACTATGCACACTGCAATTTTTTGAGTGAGGATTAATATCTATTTTGTTGCCTTTTTTGCTATCACATATTTTTCTGCCTGTGAGAATTTTAGCATGCTAAACACTGCAAAATGCCCTCATTCCCCAGAAATATTAAATAGTCTTGGAAGGGTAAAAGAGCCTCTCTGTCACATACCTTTAAGTCTGAATATTTTGATTTCCTGTGTCATTTCAATTTCGCTGTGAATCAGAACCATCTACAGTAAACAGAAAGCAAAACTGGAGTTTGCTGATATTATGGTCTGCCAGGAACAGAAGCTGTTATTGCAAGTCTGAAGAGTTTTATACCTCTCTGATAGCTTGTATACCATCAGAATCTTATTAAACTGCTTGTGCCTGACCCGGAGCCTGGAGCCTAAGCCTTTATATGTGGGAACTTTAATGCTAATAAGAAAATAGACTTTAATGAACCACAGCTTCAAAAAGAAATAATAACAAATTTGAATGACTTCTTGGGAAGGATTTTGCTATCAGCACTGATTAACAAAATAAATAATGTGCCAGCAATCCAACTGTGGTCTGCTAAATTTGTTTGTTTCAGCCTCAAGTTTGGCTGCCTGACCAGTCTTTGAGTTTCTTCATCCCCAAAAGGGTGCCACAGCCCAAAGCCAAGAGTGACGTCCCTGTTCAGCTCGCTGTGCAAAATACAGTAGGAAGTCAGCATTAGAGCTACCTGGCAGAACTGACACCGTATATACAATAAAATTATCCAAGATGTGCAGATCAATGTACAAGAGAAAACAGAGCTGCGAAAGACGGGGTTACATGGCAGAAACACAGATACAGAATTGTTCCTGCCCCTATTGTAGAAAATGTTCAGCCACTCCTTAGTTAAGGTAACACCAACACTGTAATTTGCACATATATTAATGCCAGTGTATTATCCCGCTCTGCCTGAAAAAGACATGTAATTATATAAACAGAAACAGAGCAGAATCAGATTTCCAAGCCCATACATCTTTTTCAAAATTGGATCTACAATCCTTAAGCTATTTCAGAAAGAACAGTTGTCTAGTGTATAAATGACTTTATGCACGAAATATATTTGTAAAGCTAAAGAAGATCAAATAGCTTCTGACTAACAGATCATTAAATAATCAACTTGATTTAAAATCCTGACATTTGTCTATCACAATTTTGCCTCCTTTTGTCAACAAATTACTTGCTATTTACTCCCTGGAGGTTTCCATAATTCATACTCCAGCTGTATTTAAAGATGACAGGCAACAATTTTTTGGAGTCATTATTAATGACAATAGACAACACAGGCATTCTGATTTTTCCAAGCTGATTGGAGTCCTAGACATTGATATCACAAGATCAGAAACCAGCTGATGTTGTCGAAGGATGCCTATGTGCACACATACACACAAATACATCCTGCATACAGGCACGTGCACGTGGGTTACTGTTGGTGGACTGACACTGACAAAGAATGTAACTGATTTCTATAGCTGCCATGCAGCTGTGGTACTCCTTAGCCACAAGAAATGTCACCAGATTATTTAAGATCATCGAGGGAGCTGGACTGTAGAGGCATTGTTTTGGGCTGCGTGTTTCCACCCACCATAGTGCCCCTAGTCATGGACGCTGAGGGCCATGCCAGCAGTGGGGACCCACAGACAACTTCATGCAGCAATCTCCCATCCACATCTTCAGACAGGCACACAAGGAGGAGAAAAGACTATGCATAATAACTAGCAGGGCTGAAACAAACTTAACCTGGGAGCAGTAAGCTCCCGGCATGTCCATGTTACAAATGGCCAGCGACAATGTCGTTAGACTTTCAAATGGAAAAAAAACCCTTTTTTAGTCTGATAATTTTCATGCCCTTGAGCGCTTTATTTTGTAATCACTGTGAGTGTTTGAAAATAAAGTCTTCCAGTGTGTTCTCACCTGTAGCTTATACTGCTGCTATTATGATGCCACAGCAAAGTAACACAGGCTTTTTTTTTAATCATTGCTCAGTTTTGGCTTTGTGTGAAGTGCAGATAGAAATTATTTCGTAGTCCTGATGTTTTGTGGGTAGGCAACATATCCCTTCCACGCTTGCTAATGATAATCAGTTCCATTTACAAACCCAAATATTACTGCTATAGATTCTCCTTACTGCAAACCCCCCCTGCATCAGAAAAGCAAGCCGTGGTTCTGCCTCCTGCATCCCCAGCAACAGCAGGAGGGGATTAAGGCTCCCTCCCAGGGCTCCACAGGAGCCCGGGGGGGTGTGGGGGGGTGTGTGTGTCAGAAGCAGCGGAAGGGGTGCCAGCTGGCCTCCCAGGGTGCTCAGCTGCCTCCCCTGGATGGGGCAGCCAGGCATCAGCAGTAGGTGAAGACCAGATGGCATCCTGTGTGCAGAGGGAGGAAGGAGGGACTCACTGAGCACACACGGGGTGGGGGGGCAAGCAGCAAGGAGCGTTTTGGAGCACCCAGTTATTTTGGTAAATCTGGGTACCGTTTTAAGCCTTCATCCATTCCTCATCATAATCAATGAAAGCATAGATGTGCTTGTGACAGGAACAACAGGAAAACAAAACCCTAACACAGGCAGCTTTCTGTTAAATAATAAACATCCTGTAATCACAACTTAATTCACAGACTGACTGGCAACACTGGAGTCAGAATTCAGTTTGTGTGCTACAACTTTGGAGCCTTTGCTTTCCAGACCAAACCCATGTTTTTGTCAGTAAAGCAAGCAGATTGGACTCAACTGCATGACAGGACTGTATTCTTGAGAAAGAAGGCACAAGTTCTGCATAGCTACTTGCAACCACAGTTCATTTTCCCCACGCACTGCCGCAGTCTGATTATCTCAGCATCCCAGGAGACAACAACAAGCCACTGGATAATCAAAGTTTTAGATAAAGAACATTTAATTTTCAATTTGATGATATAGGAATAAACTCTGTGGCCCAGAAAATGGGTTGCAGGGACTCAGTGAATCCTGACAGGCAGACTTACATTTTCAAAGTGGCTGATGGAGAACATCTGACTATTCCTTCCCAGATACTTACTTACAATTACAAAATATCCTATACCATCAACTTCTATCGGAGGCTCTAGTGACTCTTTACTTTTGCACTCTATTGCGAAAATGGGCATTAAAACCCCCGCCTGGTCAGAGCAGCATAATCCTGATTTACGTGCTATTTGTTCTCTTTAAGATCTTTTCTTTCCAAACGTGATCCTTTTTGAAATGCTGTTTCCAGTATCAGGTTTACCTTCTCGGGAAGACAGAGTGCCCTGCAGTGCTTAGGTGAAGTGTGCCACGGCGCTGCACACTGGAGCTGGGCTGCCTGGAGCTGGCTGATACAACCTTTTGCTGTTCACATGGGTGTTTGCCGAATTATGCGACCACCCACAGAATGGCAAGATGCTTTTGAACAAGAAAAAGCACCTCTCCCTGCTACACAGCTTTACATTTGGGTTTCCTGTGTAATTACAATTTAGCTGCGAATCAAAACCATCATCAGAAAACAGAAAGCAGGCCTGGGGTTTCTGATCTGCTATGTTGTGCCAGGAATGAGAGCTCTTCTTGCATGTCTGCAACTGCACATATGAATCTTGTTAAATTCCTTGTGACCAAGTGGAGAGCCGAAGCTGATTTTCATGCAAAGCCTCCAGCACTAACCTAAGACAGTCTCTCCAGCAGCAAGTGCAGTGGCTCTGTTGTGGTACCAGCACTGAGACTGTCACTAAAGCCTTCAAAATACCTTCTCAGTACCTTCTCTGCATTACATGGTAACTAAACAGTTCCAGTGAGAATTCACCTTAGCTATAACTCAGCAGGGAAGCACTTAGCCCAGGAGCCTTAATTTGTCCCTGTTAACCCAAAAGCACCCAGTGCAGTTTGTCTCAGTCACTTTGTGTTTCAGCACATTGTAGTGAGACACCCTGCCTTCATCCCGGAGCTTCATTATGTATTAAACCAGGAGAACAAAGCTCCCCCTGGCTTGCAGGCCTGTTTCCCACCTTAGCTGGCGGGCAGCTTGCCTTCCTGATCCTACTGCTCCACAAACATTGTAAAAACATCCCTTAGACCCTGCAGCTTGGATCTGATTCATTCCTGTAGTGTTCTCCCTTTGGGAAGCAAGGTTTTTGCTACCTCTCATTTTTGCAGATGCAGCGAGGCAGACCCCAACAACCTGCATGAGAAAGATGGAAAATACACATACTTATTCCTTCCTTCTTCTGCAATACACACTGCTTTTCAAATTCCTCTTTTCCTCCAGAAGCTAGAACCCCATTTCCCATACTTCCCAATGCCAGGGGACTGATGCCAATTCACCAATTCCTATTAAATAACTTCCTCCTGACACTTTGCCAGACATGTTTCCCTCTAAAAGCCTCCAGCTGCACAGATGGACAAATTTCACATGGGGAGGTCTCGATGGGCTCAGAAAGAAGAGATAAAGATGAAAGGTTTCCTATTCTGCAGGTATCTGGCTCTTTCCTTCATGAAAAGGTGTGTCTGCAGGGAATCTAACAGGAGACCTTGCATCCAAAACATGCCATCACCTCTTTTGCATTCCCTTCTGGGCAAGTCACTCCGTATCTCTATCTTAAGAAGTTGTTTACCCTTTCTTGCCCCAGCTTCATAGCAGTTTCACATTACAGCACTGATGCTGCAATACTGGAGCAACTTTACAGTGAAGATCCACCAGATTAAAAGACAAATAATCATGATAGTATTAATTGGGGCATCTTTTACCTAGGAATAATAGAAAAGTTATTAAGCAAAGATCCAGAGCTAAGCTGCGTATAAAGTCCTTTTTCTCTGGTGTTCTGGAAAGTATCTAGGATTGGTATGAAATTCAAATGAATCAGTTCCTCTTCTTGCTGCAAGGTAGATGGATGTTAATGAGCAATTAAGCTGGCTCTCTGCACAACGATGTGCCAACAAATCATGTTACAACACAGACTGAATGACCCCAAATTTGTTTTTTTTTGCTCTGAGAATGGTTTCTGAACCTATCTGGCCACAATGAAGTACCATGAAGAAACAGAAATTTGGGGTGTTAGGGGAGTGTTGTTATTATTTCTGCATCAGTCTGTGTTGATTATAACATCTGAAAATCTGTTTCTAGCACAACTATGCACTCTCACAGAAGCATTTCCTGGCTCTGTATGACTTGCTTGGAAATAAGGTACAAGAGTCTTGTGTGGATTACCAAACCCAACTATTTTATCAGCTTCACAGATGTTAAAACACACAAGGGGCACTTAACACCACTGCAGAATGACACCATATAAATGTTTTTCACTTAAACAGTATATTGACCCTTTTCTGGATATATCAAAAATACCGCATTTTCTCCATTTTGTTTAGAAGCAGAAATAATACTGTATATCCAAGTGTGAAGGTGCAGAGGCTGAGGATGCCCAGCACAGAAGCCAGGAATGTGACTATTTATATAAGATTTGTCAATATTTCAGGGGTCCCTCTCACTTTCCAAAGTAGATATGGCTGTATCTGATATAAATGTGACATCTTGTTGCTAGTGTGGCGAGAGTCACAATATACATGTGATACAATTTAGGTAAGCCAAAACGGTCTAGCTGTCTAATCACTGCTGAATTATTGCCACAGGTTAAGAAGTTGTACAGAGTACATGTGATAAAGAATATACTCTTGGAAGCATACACTTGATCTTTGCAATACCAGCAAATGTACCGTATAGAACGGTGAAATGTGTATGTTTTCTCTGGTACTGAAAACTGGTTTACCTCTAGCTCTGGATGAACCTGTAAGGGTGGAGAAATAACAACTCTTTGGCATGAAGTAAAAAATTTATCCTCCAATCTGGATTAAATGGAAAATTTGGTCTGAAAATTAAATGCAGATACAGAAATGGGTGGCTTTGGTCCAAGGCTGGTTGTCAGACTCAACTGGCCACACTGAGATGACAGTAATCTGTAAGTAACAAAACGTCCAAAATTAATTTTCACTTACAAATTTTTCACCTGGAATCCTGACAACTGCATTTTATTAAATCCTGTCCCAGTACTGTGATGATTTTTAAACAGAATTGCAAGGTTTTGGAAAATTCTATATTTTTTTCTGATATCTATTTGTATAGGCCTGAATAGAGAGAGATGAGTGCCTTCAGAAGGCAATTCAGCTCGTTTGAGGTCTGAATCTCTGCAAAAGCCTTCTCTGCCTTGCTGAGGGAAGGGGGCCAAGGCAGTGATGCTCAGATAATGGCCCTGCTGTGGTAGTAATCCATTCCTCCACATACCAGGTCTGCAGTTTCTCTTCCCTAGTCCTCAAGGTGTGCTTAATTAACTTCCCACCTTTCATGGAAGTGGTGTGGGTTTGAAGTAATCATGTCTTTGTGAAACAGTTTGAGATGTTCAGCAAAGACTGGGACCAGCTTGTTTCAACCATATCCTGGGCTGCATCAAAAGGAGTGTGACCAGCAGGTTGAAGGAGGTGATCCTGCCCTTCTACTCGGCTCTCGTGAGACCTCACTTGGAGTATACTGTGCAGTTCTGGTGTCCTCAACATAAAAAGGACATGGAACTGTTGGAACAAGTCCAGAGGAAGGCCAGGAGGATGATCAGGGGACTGGAGCGCCTCCCGTATGAAGATAGGCTGAGAAAGTTGGGGCTGTTGAGCCTGGAGAAGAGAAGGCTGCGTGGAGACCTCACAGCAGCCTTCCAGTATCTGAAGGGGGCCTATAGGGATGCTGGGGAGGGACTCTTCATGAGGGACTGTAGTGATAGGACAAGGGGTAACGGGTTCAAACTTAAACAGGGGAAGTTCACGCTAGATATAAGAAATTCTTTCCTGTAAGGGTGGTGAGGCACTGGAATGGGTTGCTCAGGGAAGTTGCGAATGCTCCATCCCTGGTGGTGTTCAAGGCCAGGCTGGACAGAGCCTTGGGTGATATGTTTTAGTGGGAGGTGTCCCTGCCCATGGCAGGGGGGTTGGAACTAGGTGATCTTCAGGTCATTTCCAACCCTAACTATTCTATGATTCTATGATATGTGTCTGTGTCCTTCCCACCAGGTATTCTATGATTCTATGACCTCCAAGCCTTTACCGAGTTCAGTGGCTGACAAGCACATTTAAATGTAACATTCATAAGATTCATAGTTTCAGTCCTCTACAGTTGTGATTTTTCTTTTTATTCCTGCAAATGTTTTCCTTTTTTAGTACTTTTCTATTTTTCTTAGCATCAGCTATACCCAGCAGCACATATTTCCATAGTTCATTTGCTTGTTAATTCAAAATGCCTCCTTTAAAGTTTTACATTTCCTATATTTCTACTTCATCCAGTATTCCTCCTCTTGTAATTTTAGCTGGCAATATACATTGTTTGTCATTAGTTTTAGAGTATCTTTATATATAATTACTCTATTTGCTACAGTCTAATTGTTTATTGTTAAATAAATTTCTTTTTTTCAGTAGTTATTTCTCAGAAAATAGAAAATTTCTACAATTTCTGTTATTTGTTTCTGCGGGACCTCCTATGTTTCTAATAAGTCTTTTTCTCTACATATAAAATCCTTTCATCTTCTGTCTACCTATGTCTCTTCTGTTTTCTTTTCTAATCAGAATTATACAACCAGCCACAGGAAAGCATACAGAACAGTTTTTCAACATACAGAAACTTTTAATGATCTCTTAGCACAGACTCCAGGAGTTCTTTTGCAGTATGAGGCTATGCAGAATTCAGAGCCCAGTCATATGCTCAAGAAATAAAAAAGATATTGTTTTCAGGCTGTGAGCTCTTGCTGTTGCCTATAAGGAACTCTCTGCCATAGTCCTGCCAGTGTAGTTACGTTGTGAGTTTCTCAAAGTCTTCCATAATCCTGCCAAATTAAGAAATTTTATGCCACGTGAAAATTTTCTCAGGTTTCCATTCTCTTTTCCAAATGATTGAGAAATAGTTTTAATCAAGATGACCCCCTTACAGGCAAAACACAGAGGTCATTAACTGTTTATATTGTTCAAAATGGACCGTGTTTCTGATCTTTCTCATTTTAGCCAGTTTCTAAGATACAATAAAACTATGCTTCTCATTTTATGATTCATTTCATTTTCCTAGAAATTTATGAGTGATCTTGTTAAAAGACTGGGAAAGTCCACATAAGAGACATTCGTCAGTTTTCTTTTCTCCTACTGAAGGAGCAGTAGCACATAATTGCACACAGAAAGCGCAATTGACTTTGCCACAATTATGCTGAAAATTCACATTTTTTACATCTTTTCAGTGATTTATAAATATGTCCTACTATTTATTTGGGAATTATATGAGCCTCCTGCAATAAACTTGATGATTTCACCAACCCTTTTATGGTTGGTGGAGCCAACACAAATGCAAACTCCTGCATGCGCCTGGGGAAGGACAATCCCATGTGCCAGTACAGACTAGTGGCTGGGAAACAGCTTTGTGGAAAAGGACCTGGATGTCCTGGCAGATACCAGGCTGAACATAAACCACCAAGCACCCTTGCAACAAAGAAAACTGTACCACATACTGGGATGCATTTGAAGAATTAGAGCCATCAGGACAAGGGAACTGATGATTTCCCAGTGTTCAGCACTGATGAGACCACATCTGGAATACTGTGTCCTGTCCTCGGTACAAGAAAGACTACTGACAAACTGGAGTGAATCTAGTGGATGGCCACCCAGATGCCAGAGGGCTAGAGTTCAAGGTTCAAGAAGAGAGCCTGAGAAGGCAAAGTTTTGGTTTTTATCAAAAAGAGCCCACTAAAGGAGATTCTATTGCTGTTTTCAGCTACATAGTGGAAGGGTATAGAGGATATACGGTACATAGACAAGACAGGGTCGTTTTTCTCAGTGAAAGGATAAGGTGCAATGAACAAAATCTGCACCAAAAGAAATTCTCATAACTATGAGGTATCATCTGATGCTACCCAACACTGTGGGGACAAGCCGGCTCTTTTAAGGATCCTTGGTAGAATGAGAACTGGCTACAGGGTTGTATTATACTTAGAGAGCTGTTATTATATAAAGATTTTAGCAATCAGCATAGCTTATCATTACACAGAATTTCTAGCAATTTCTGTGTAATGATAAGCTATGCTGATTGCTAAAACCAGCAATTAGCTAGAAATTCCTATTTTTCCTCTTACCTAAAATTTCAATTTCCTAGACTTTTCAGTCACCTGGACCCTCTGCAGTTCAGGTCAAATTCTTAATAATCAGTACATGATACAAAATTCACAATATAGACTCTGACTTTAAAAGGTATACAAGTCACGCACTGAGCCCATCAGAGGAAGAGTGATGTATGATGATGAGGGTGTTCCCCTTTCCTTCTCCATGATTTGGGCACCCCCTTGTATCACACTGGGAAACACAAAGGCCTTAGCAGTCCAGCTGCTCTTAGATCCACTTCAAAAACTTTTTTGATGAGCTGATGCTTCTCAGTTTGGGAGTTTGGTGTTTATCATTTCCCTTAGTGGATTCTGAAGAGGCTGCCAGACAATCAATATGCTGCATGAGACAGCAAGCTGCAGGTGGTAATGGCTCCTTAATGATCTTTATCTCTTCCTCTTCATTGTCTCTTCAACACTAGTTGCTCTCACTTTGACATAATGTCGATGCTCCCAGAATACATCAGGCCTTAGCATGAGCAAGAGCTGAGTGAACAGACACAGGAGACAGCCCTGACCACTGGTGGATCATATGCCATTAACATTTCCCTGCTCTATAATGGATATCACCATATGTTGGCATCACTGCTGCACCAGGTGTCAGGAGCAGGGGGCACAAAGAGGGGAATAAAAATCACTGTGAACAGTAAGTTGTCTGGAGATGCTGTGGGATCTCCCTTCTTTGAGATATTCAACACCCAACTGAACATGGTGCTAAGCAGCTGACTCTGATTTCAGAATTGTCCTCTGAACTGAAGGGCTGGACCAGAAGTCCCTTCCAACTGAGGTTATTCCATAATTTTCCAGTCCTAAGAAAATTTGTAATTTAATTTTAATGAGTATTTAATTTCAGTGCTATGGCAGCTACAGCAGTGCCTTTTCCCCTCGTCCTACTTCACAGAATGAACATGTCTTAAATGCCTAAGAAGGTGATAGTTCCCCAATTTTTTGCTGATAAGGAAGGCAGCGAGAATGATTTGGTTTCTTTGATAAAATTTCACAGGCGTCCTGCCTTTGTTGAAAAAAAAAAACGTTTTCCTGTTACTTGTTTTCTCCTGTCAGACTTGTTTGCATCTTTCTTGTTTTCCAGAACATACTGTTGTCTTTCACCGCTTAGATCCCTTTCTATGGACTGCTGCTCCACCTTCTGAAGCCACCTGAATAATCAGCACTGCAATTTAATCATGGAAGGGGTTGGTTTTTTTCCTCTTGCTTTCTTCTCTGTTTCGGGATAGATATGTCTTCTGCTACTTTGACATACTCTGCTTAGAGCACTTAAAGCCTATTCAGGAAACTTGCATTAACCCACTTACCATTATAGAATATTTTTAATAATGTATTCCTTTTCTCTTATTCCCCCATGCTACTTTTCAAAGCAAATATAACACAAACATAGCACATGTCTGGTTTTGTTTGGGTTTTGGGGTTTTTTTGTAATTTAGTTTTGTGCAGGAATATGCATTATCATAGGGCAAGACACTATTCCAAATATGATGCTCCAAAATGTCTTAAAATTCCATTCCCATTTTAGTGGTGCATTTTTTCCCCATTAACATTACTGCTCCTTCTTTCTCTAGTACCGAGCTTTCAAGAATATATCTACTCTCCTTGAGCAGCTGTACCTTAAATAACTTCTCTTCACCTCACTCTTGTACCACATTGATTCTTCAATGTGACCCATGATGGTCATTTTTTCCATTTACATCCACTTGCTATCCAGAGTCAGAAGTAACTGTGTCACCTTGACTTTGGTGAAATCTTGGTGAAACCCTTGCCATTCTACCACAAAATGATTCCTCACACTGCACTTCCTGCTACATCTCTGACAGCAGAGGGAAATAAACCCTTGTCCCAGGAAAGGGATGACTCTCCACTACTAATTGCCAGAATACTACACTGCAAAGAGACATGCAAGAAAACAAAGCTGTAATGTCTCTGTACATTAGATGTTGTCAGTCCTCAATCACTTCTCCCTCCATTTTATTTCATTTTGGAAGCTGAATAATTATCATAGAATAGAATAGGATTGGAAAGGAGCTTAAGATAATCAAGTTCCAATCCCCTGCCAGGGGCAGGGACACCTCCCACTAAATCATGCCATCCAAGGCTACGTCCAACCTGGCCTTGAACACCGCCAGCAGTGGAGCATTCACAACTTCCCTGGGCAACCCATTCCAGGGCCTCACCACCCTCACAGTAAAGAATTTCTTCCTTATATCCGATCTAAACTTCCCCTGTTGAAGTTTGAACCCGTTACCCCTTGTCCTATCACTACAGTCCCTCATGAAGAGTCCCTCCCCAGCATCCCTATAGGCCCCCTTCAGATACTGGAAGGCTGCTGTGAGGTCTCCACGCAGCCTTCTCTTCTCCAGGCTCAACAGCCCCAACTTTCTCATCCTGTCTTCATACGGGAGGCGCTCCAGTCCCCTGATCAAACTCATGGCCCTCCTCTGGACTTGTTCCAACAGTTCCATGTCCTTTTTATGTTGAGGACACCAGAACTGCACAGAATACTCCAAGTGAGGTATCACGAGAGCAGAGTAGAGGGGCAGGATCACCTCCTTCAACCTGCTGGTCACACTCCTTTTGATGCATCCCAGGATAAGGTTGGATTTCTGGGCTGTGAGCACACACTGCAGCCGGCTCATGTTCATTTTCTCCTCGACCAACACCCCCAAATCCTTCTCTGCAGGGCTGCTCTGAATCTCTTCCCTGCCCAACCTGTAGCTGTGCCTGGGATTGATACCACCCAGGTGTAGGACCTTGCACTTGGTGTGGTTAAACTTCATCAGGTTGGCATCAGCTCACCTCACAAGCGTGTCAAGGTCCCTCTGGATGGCATTCCTTCCCTCCAACATATCAACCAAATCCCACAGCTTGGTGTCATTGTGTCCTGGGTTCAGCAGCAGCAGTCATTTTTCTCTTTGGTAGCTGGAGCAGCGCTGATAACACCAGTGTTTTCAGTTTCTGCTTGGTAATGTTTTGGTCTGACCAAGGACTTTCTGAGTCTCATGCTCTGCCGGGGAGGAGTGGAAGCCAGGAGGAAGCAGAGACAGGACACCTGACCCAAACTGACCAAAGAGGTTATTCCATACCACAGCACGTCATGTCCAGGATGTGAACACGGAGAGCAGAGACCCGGAAGGGTGTGGTGGTGGACTGGGGGTGCACGGCATGGCCAGGTTTTTGGTACTGGGGGTTGCACTGGCTGGGTCGGGCTTGGTGAGCAGTTCTATTCTCTTTCCTTGTACTTCTCCTGTCATTATTATTATTGGTGGTAGCAGCAGTGATTTGTGTTGTACTTAAGTTACTAAACTGTTCTTATCTCAACCTGTACAACTTGAATTCTTTTGATTCTCCTCCCCATTCCCCCGGGACTGGGGGAAGAAAGAGGGGAGTGAGTGAGTGAGTGAGTAAAACTTCGGGAGTTTTAGAAGCTTAAACCACGACACATAGGCAAACTTGCTGAGGGTGCACTCAATCCCACTGTCCATGTCACCGACAAAGATGTGGAACAAGACCGGTCCCGACACCGATCCCTGAGGGACACCACTCATTACTGGTCTCCAGCTGGGCATTCAGCCATTGAGCACAAGTCTTTGCATGCGGCCATCCAGCCAGTTCTTTATCCACCGAGTGGTCCACCTATCAATTTGATGTCTCTCCAACTTAGAGACAAGGATGTCATGTGGGACAGTGTCAAATGCTTTGCACAAGTCCAGGTAGATGACATCAGCTGCTCTACCCCTGTCCATCAGTTCGTAGCCCCATCATAGGCCACCAAATTGGTCAGGCAGGATGTAGCCATGTTAGTGAAGCCATGCTGGCTGTCACCAACCACCTTGTTGTTTTTCATGTGCCTCAGCATGCCTTCCAGGCGGATCCGCTCCAAGATTTTGCCAGGCACAGAGGTGAGACTGACTGGTCTGTAGTTCCCCGGCTCATCCATTTTCCCCTTCTTGAAAATGGGGGTTATATTTCCCTTTTTCCAGTCATTGGGAACTTCCCCTGACTGTCATGATTTTTCAAATGTGATGGACAGTGGCTTAGCCAACTTCATTTGCCAGCTCCTTCAGGACCCACGGATGGATTTCATCAGGTCCCATGGACTTGTGTATGTTCAGGTTCCTAAGACGGTCTCGAACCAGATCCTCTCCTACAGTGCGCCCAGGGTCTTCATTCTCACTGTCCCTGTGTCTGCCTTCCAAGACTTGGGTGGTGTGGTCAGAGCATTTGCCGGTGAAGACTGCAGCAAAGAAGTCAATAAGAACCTCAGCCTTCTCCAAATCCAGGGTAACCAGTGCTCCCAATAGCTTCTGGAGAGGGCCCACATTGTCCCTAACTTGCCTTTTATTTGCAATGTACCTCTAGAATCCCTTCCTGTTATCCTTAACATCCCTAGCCAAGTTGAATTCTAACTGGGCCTTAGCTTTCCTGACCTGGTCCCTAGCTTCCCGAACATCATCCCTGTGTTCTTCCCAGGCCGCCTGTCCTTGCTTCCACCTTTTATAAGCCTCTTTTTTCCTTTGGATTTTCCTCAGCAGCTCCTTATCCATCCAAGGAGGTCTCCTGGTCCTCCTGCAGCACTTCCTTCTAGTAGGGATGTATCGCTCCTAGGCTTGCAGCAGGTGATCCTTGAATATCAACCAACAGTCTTGGGCCCCCCTGCCCTCTAGGGCTATATCCCATGGAACCTTACTAAGCAGGTCCCTGAAGAGGCCAAGGTCTGCTCTCTTGAAGTCCAGGGTAGTGAGCTTGCTGCACGCTCTTCTCACTGTCCTGAGCATCTCGAATTCAACCATCTCATGATCACTGCAATCAAGGCTGCCCTGGAGTGTCACATTTCCAACCAGCTCTTCCCCTTTGGTGAAGACGAGGTCAAGAATGGCACCTCTCCTTGTCAGCTCCTCTATTACTTGCAGAAAGAAGTTGTCTTCCACACAGTCGAGGAACTTCCTGGATTGCTTGTGCCAGGCAGTATCATCCCTCCAACAGATATCAGGGTGGTTGAAGTCCCCCATGAGAACAAGGGCCTGCGAGCATGAGGCTGTTCCTATCTGTCTATAGAGCGCTTCATCCACCGAGTCCTCTTGGTTCAGGTGGTCTGTAACAGATCCCCACAATAATGTCACCCATCACTGTTCTCCCTTTAACCCTGACCCACAAACTCCCTATTGACTGCTCACCTGTCCCCAGACAGACTTCCATACTCTCCAGCCTATCCCTAACATAAATAGCAACTTCCCCTCCCCGCCTTATGGGCCTGTCTTTCCTAAAGAGCCTGTAACCTTCCATTCCAACACACCAGTCATAGGAGCCATCCCACCGTGTTTCTGTGATGCCTATGATATCATACCCCTGTAGATGTGCACACATCTCTAATTCCTCTTGTTTGTTCCCCATGCTACGGGCATTTGTATAGAGGCATTGAAGCTGGCCCATTGGCTGGAACAGCTGCAATGTCTCTACATTGCTCCCAATGTTTACTATAGGTGCTGGCCAGTGATTGGGTGTGTTGGGATGGAATGATGCCCCCCTCCCCCAATACATCTAGTTTAAAGCATCCTTGCCCAGTCTGGCAAGCCTCCTACCAAAACCGCTTTTCCCCTTCATTGTCATACCAGCTCCACCAGCCCCCAGTAGACCTGGCCTACTAAATTGTGTCCTATGTTCAAGGTACTCAAACCCCTGACTATAGCAGCAGCATTCTAACCATTTATTAACCTGGCCAATCTTCCTCGCCTTTTTAAGGTCCTGCCCTCTATCCTGGAGAATTGATGAAAAGACAGTCTGAGCTCCAGAGCCCCTAACCACCTCTCCCAGAGCTCTGTAGTCCTTCTTTATGTTCTCCAGGCTACTGCTATCTCTATCAGCAGCACCCACATGGATCACTAGAAGTGGGTAATAGTCAGTGGGACCACCTAGAGCAGGCAGCTTCTCTGCAACATCCCTGATCCAAGCCCCTGGCAGGCAACACACCTCCCTTGAGCCTGGGTCAGGCCTACAAATGGGTGCCTCTGCTCCTTTCAGAGTAGAGTCCCCTACTACTACGGCCTGCCGCTTCTTCCTGGCAGCACCAGTAGTGATCTTCTTTACCAGTGCATCAGCCCGTTGCTCCTGGTGGGAGCGTGGTTCCTCATCAGAAGATTTGAGTTTCATCATTTTTCTTTCACCTTCGTCTTATTATGTGTAATTATAATCGGACTCATTAGAAGATTTCTTCTTCAAATCTGAACAGTTGTATCAGTTGGTCTAGCAAAAGACACTGGATCTATGAAACTTATACAGGTATAACAATACAGCTGTATTCATGCAGCAGAAAACTATAACATTTATAAACAGCTGGAGGCAGCTCAAGATTACAAAATTCACATCCAGAATGGAATTTGTCCTAGATTTGGGTGGTTTCATACAGGATTTATGGCCTGGTGTGTTTCTCATACAAAGGGCTTATCAAATTCGGCAGTTGCATATGATTTTTTTTTTCTTCAGAGTAATGTCTGTCAGCAAACAACTCATCATAATAGATTTGTTTGGAAAAAATACCCTTTCATTTTCCTCCACAGACAGTTTATTTAGATTGTCTCAGGACAGAAATACATTAGCTAACTGTAGCTGTTCAATATGATTGCAAGTATCTTAACAGAAGACATAACTTAGTATTGAAATTGTATCCAACTCTGCTTCAGATAACTGTTTCATCCCAAACTAGCAGCATCTTGTTAATGGCTTTCAGTTATGAACCTCAAGTTGTAATCCTTAAACACTTTTTTTTCCATTCTAGTTATATGTAATCCTTGGTTTAAATTCATGAAATGGTCAAAAATAAATGTTCAGTTCATTCGCTTAACTTTACTGCTTAAGAGAAGAACCCAGAGGGGTTTTGCAACAAGACAAATACTTTCTTCTTTAGACTTCATCTCATATTTGGCATCACATCAGTGCTTTTTAAAAGATGAACATTAAGGTCAAAACGTCTTTTCACTGGAGAAAAATGTTTCCTCAGAAAAATCCCAAAGAGGACGAGAAAGGTCATTTACTGGGTGTAAATATACATAAGAGATAAAAGAAATCTTTTTTTTTTTCAGTTGGAACATTAATAGTATTTTTCAGAAAGACACGTGTTTTCCACAGAGTGTGTGCTGTGCTTCACTTAGTGCAGTGTGGTAACACTGAAACCAAATCTTAGTCCTGACTGATGATGTTTGAACAGAGGAAAAGACATCCTCTGTCAAAGTCAAATCTATCATGCCTTTTACTATATTTTATAGCTGGCTTTTATTCAACAAATAATCCAAAACATGCACAAAGAAAAGCTGGGAGCCAGCATCATGAAATATGACCTATTTTCAAGAAATGCTTCAGAATACCATTTTCAGTTATCCCATGTCAATGATTGATTGTTTGTTATTGCCTATGTGACTAATGATAAGCATGATGAGTTGACACG
Organism: Myiopsitta monachus; assembly: GCA_017639245.1. Lineage (NCBI taxonomy): Eukaryota > Metazoa > Chordata > Aves > Psittaciformes > Psittacidae > Myiopsitta > Myiopsitta monachus. Next base: position 32,201,369 of record CM029919.1, read on the forward strand.
AAATTTCACACTACTTTCAGCTTGCATTGCTTGTTTTGTCACTCAGAAATATCCCTGCTTAATGTACCACTCACATAATAATTTATTTGCAGCACATAATAGTAGACTTAAAAGCAGACATTCCAGACAATTACTCTTTTTAGTGATAAGTCAAGGTTATTTTACTTGATCCAAAGTAAAGAATTTCCTTGCTCAGAAATGATATATATGTGACCTGACCTAGAGCATACTAAGTTAGACAGCTGAATGATGCAAAGCAGACAATGGAGGCTACACAGGCATCGGTAAAGAAAAAGCTATATGAAGACAAAAATCATGAAAGACAAAGATTTTTTAGATCTTTGTTCCCATTCCTTAATTTTCTGCACTCTTTTCCCAATTAGTGTAACAGAAAGCATGCTTCACTGAGTTTTCCAAGTGAGAATGCACTTGACTTCAGTGTATATCTGTATATAGTTACTATGCTCATATATTGCCTCAAAACCCCTCACATGTAAGGCAATTGATACTTAAATTCTCTTTAAGCATTAATAAAAGTGTCATACGCAAGATCTAGGTGGCAATTACTTTAGCTGCAGCTGGTCAAATCACAACTAGAGTATAGAAGCCTGCTGAGGCATTGTACTTCAAGGGAAATTTAGACAAATAAGAGACAGCCAGAAAAAGAATAAAAATAAAACAATTAGAAAGTATGACTTCTATGGAATGTTTGACAGAATTTTGCCTTTTTAGTCTAAGAAAAAAAGAGGACTGTGAGAGGCATGAGAACAGCCTTCCAAGAAGACAACTGCCCTCCAAGTGAAGAAGGGGTAGAACCAGAACAAATCAGTCAATTTTGCTGTAAAAAAAATAAAAGAGGTGATGGAAAACTTTCTAAATTACAAAAGCAGGCAATCACTGCATGAGAGAAAACAGGAAGTTGATGGTATCTGCTTTCTGGATGTTCTTAAGGGAAAAACACCACAAGTTATTCAGGGATAAACCACAAATATCTTGACTCTGTGCAGCAGGCTGGAGTAGGTAATTTCTGTCAATGGTGTTAAGCTAAGACTGCCAATGCACTTATCGGAGGTATCTAGAAGGAGCACTGGTGTTAGCCCGGTTCAGGTAAAAAAGATAAGAGTGGCTGCGCCTCGCCAGAGCTCAAGCCTAACCTTCACCATGTCCTACATCCAGATGCAGTCAACTCTGAGCCCTGGACAGACGTGTAAGTGCCACACTAACTGCCTGTGTCTTTAGGGCACTGACAGACCTGACTTACCTTGCCCAGCCTTTAGCACCCACACATACACATCCCTTCCCAGCCCTACCCACAGTCCAGGACCCCATTTTAGCCTCCTGGGGCCATCAGTCCCTGCCCCAGTGATGCCACAGCAGGTCTGGTCTCCAGCTCCCTACTCAGCCATGAGCCTCTCTGAGGTCCCATCCACTGGAGACCCTAGTCCACACAGCATCCTGACACAAGCATGAAATAGTGGCACTTTCCCAGACCACTTCTTCAGGATCCAAGAATTTTTGTCTAAGACTTTTTCTTCCATGAGCAGCCATGGAGTCATAGAGCTGGGAATAAAGAACAGAGGTTGTACTTGGAGGGGATGAGACCTTTGGGAGGCAGTGGCTAAATATTTGTAAGTTATGATTGATTACAGGCTAAACATGAGGCCTATGTACAATGCCGCATCCAAAGGGCTCTCTGAGCCCTGGATAAAGAAAAAAGAACAGCTGGGAGCAAGGAAATCATTCTGCCTTTATGGGTAGCTCTGGAAAGATCAGTTTTGGAATATCAAGTGAATTTCTGGTATCTACATTAGAAAAAGGGTGTTGAAACTTGGAGATGTTACAAAGAGAAGCCACAAAAATAACTCGAGACTTTAAATGAATACCTTATAGAGAATGTTTTAAAGAAGTCCATCTCTTCGGCTCGTCAAAAGAAAGATGCAGGAGTTACCTGACACTATTCTATAAGTACTTACCAGATGTTAATAATGTGCTCCTTAGCCTACCAAAGAAAAATGGATCAAAGACCAACAGTTGAAACAGAACTAGGAAGAGAAAACATATCTTAAAAGCCATGGGTGATTACTCCTTGGAAAAAGCTGCCAAGAAAACTGAAGGATTCTCCATTTCTTGGCCTCTGCAAATCAAAAAGGAAAGCTTTTCCATAAAATAAACCCAGGTGAACAAAGACACGTACTGAAGGTCTAAATGGGTACAATCCCGCATTCAAATTACCCATTCTTTCAAAATGTTAATTTATTTGGCCTTAACTTGTGCAGTTCTCTGTAGACAGCAGTCCACAAATAATGTTTTTCAATTCCTTTATTTGTACTTCAGCTGCAAAAAGATCTTGATTAGATTTAAGACACAATAGAAAGAGATAGTAAAGAAACAAAACAATATGTTAAATCTACCTACTAAACATGTTTCTATGCCAGGATTGCAACTAGTTATCAAAAGCAAATTTCCTATATCTTTGGCTCACATCAAATGTCCAACTTTCTAGCTCAGGAAAAAGTGATACCAAGTTGTCCCATTTATAATTTGTAATTCTGAAACCCTTTCATTGACATCTGCGTAGAAAAGAAATCTCTAGAGATATATCAGGCAGACATATCCGATAATCTTTTCCACTCTGGCTGTGTTTCCCCTAATGCAGCTAAAGCCAGTCCAGATGGAGGGCTGGAAGCTTTTTTTTTGATTGAGCAACCTTTCTCTCCCTTTGATATAGCTTGTCATACCGTGATGAATGCAATGGCAGCCTTCTCTGACATAAGTCACTAGGAGACATATGGGGTCAGCAGAAAGAGCTCAGCCACACATGTCATTCACTAGATGTAAGAATTTCACCATTTCTACAGGCAGCAGGGCAAAACTAGTAGTTTCTGAGTTTAGTTTACCTTCTCATGGTCATTTAACCACCAAGTTTACAGGATGGTGTAAGTTGTAAGCAAAGTGAATAGTGTGGAGATACTGGGCAGGCTCAGGCAGACCCTAACAGACCCCTCCACAGCATTAACAGTATTATCCTCCCCTCTGATCTTGACCCAACAAATGTGTGCAGATACGTCTCTGCTCTCACACTGGAGCTCTGTGCAGGAAAAGAGCTCCTTTATATGGAGCATAAATTTCCCTCCTCTTCCCAGCCTACCCTTTCCAAACATCCTGCACTCATCCATGACAGGTGACACCTTGCTACCCACATCCCAGCTGTAGGACTCCAAACTTTCCAAAACATCCAAGGGACAGAGGTGTGATAATAAATATTGGCATCATTTACAGGTAATTTTTCCTAAGAAGAAAGGATACACTCTAGAAGCATAAAGGCTTTTTGTTCCTCTTGAAAGAAAAACAATAGAGCAACAGTACAGTTGCACTGAAGTGCAAACTGTGTACCTTTTTTTCTGCAGGCTCCTTAAGAACTGAATGTAAAATAGCAGTGGCCCCAAGCCACAAAGTGTGTGTGCACGTAAAGCTTTGTTACATGAGTGATCAGGCTGATAGAATTATTCAATATTCTTATTAAATTATAACATATTTATCTTACATTCCACTCTGAGGAAAGTATCAATGTTAATTTACATTAATATTGTTTAATTATGATCTAATCCATATACATCCAACAAGTGAATTTCAAAAACATCAATGAAAACTTTACCCAAATTCTTTGTTGTTTTTTTTCCCCCCATGTTAATCTCATCCTAAATGTCTGTTGTTCATTGAATAAAAGAAGAGAGAAGGGACAAAAAATAGCCCAGTATTTGCTACATAAAAGTTAAGGGTTTAATTTCAGCAGGGATTCCTCCAATACTTAAAACAAGTTATAAATATCTGGGTACCATGGAAAGTCCGGTGATGTCATTACTCTTTCAAAAATGTTGCAATCCTAAACAAAATGTGTATGTTTGGTGTATGAATGAAGACCACTTCTGAGGATCCAAATATGGCTATGAATTTCTGATTTTTCCCATTATTGTTTCAATCTTCAGGAGTCCCTGGCAGTCTTTTTTCTGTTGTGTTCTTTCCTCTGTTATGTTTAAGCTTTAGTAACTGCTAGTCATGCAGTTATTTTTACTCCCCGTTTGGTTTATTCTTGCCAACATTTTTATGTAACATTTTGTAATCCAACACAACTTTTTTCCCTAATGAGATTTTACTGAAAATGAGCATAAAGCACAAGGACTGTAGGTTTGTGCATCCAGCCCCTCCCTCCCATCCACAAAGAGCGGTATAGTCAGATGTTAAGATTACCCAAACACAAAGCTGGTGGATTCCGTGTGCTATGACAATTCTTAAAAACACTGTTTACCCTCTAGCTCCGTGACCATGCTTGAGACACGCGGGCCATCATGTCTTAAAATGAAGAGATCATCCATGAAGTGAGTGGCAATGGGAATAAGCTAAGCAGTCCTGATTTTTAGCCAAGGGTTAAATTCTCTCCTGGTGCAACTTACTCCATTATTTGTTTCCTTTACAAAAATCAAGATGGCTAAATGAAATGCAGACTTCCTAGAAGTGTTGTTCACTGTGAGCTGATAAAAAGCTAACAAACACATTTTTAATCATAATAACTGTTTGCTGTGAGAGTTGTTCTTGCACAACAGCTTGATCTGCAGGCAGTACCTCACATGTATATTAAAATCCTTACCAATTTTAGAAGTCAAAATGATTTATGTCAGTTTTGGTTTGGGTGGCAGCAAATTATGACTTCACTCAAAGAGAAAACATTTCCTGCTGCTATCTCTTAAAGACTGCAGTGTTTACCTATCAACTGCTAGCATCGCACAGACTGGAAGGTGACCAATGGAATGTGCGAAGAGAGATTACAATTAATTTTTGACGTGTGTTTTCATTTCATAAACTCCAGACTGTGCAGCCACAAGTTTTTCAGTTGTTATGTTTTTTTTAAAGGCATTTTTGTCTTATCTGATGTTGAAACTCTTCCATGAAGCTTTGAACGCTGAGGTATATGAAAGACAAATCAGTCGGAAATTTGTTCATGTCTACCTCTGTGCTTGACATTTCTCCACTGATAAGGTACAGCTAAATATTGACTTTTTAGTTAAGTTCAGATTAGCTGTCTGGTCCATGAGCATTGACTGTAAACCATTATCTTTTCCCCATTTATGGGCCCCAGTGCTCTAACACAAAAAGACAGAAAAAGTGAAAAAGAAAGACAGAAAACAGAAAATGGAATGTAATGGAAAAATGTGTAATTGGCTGTAAAGATGTCATTAAATTTTACTGGGAAAAAATAGAAATGCTATTGATGTTTACCTTTAAAAAGATATCCTTTTTTTATCCTAACAGTCACCCCATTCAACTCAGTTTTGACCCACTCAAGGGAAATGTCAAACCAAGATTGGCATGAGGACACAAAGCTGGGAAAGATATAAAAGATTCTTCTATCACTAATTAAGTAAATACAAAATCTGACATTAAATAAGCACTATTAAATATATTGCTTTATAGGGTCTTAGTGGTACTGCCAATTCTATTTCACTATATTACCTTTCACCATGAGGGCATTGAGATACTGAGGTTGCTCAGAGAAGTTGTGGATGTCCTATCATTTGAAGTGTTCAAAGCCAGGTTGGAGGGGGCTTTGAACAACCTGGTCTAGTGGAAGGTCCCACGGGCAGCGACAGCTTGGAACTAGATGAACTTTAATGTCCCTTCCAACCCAAATCATTCTATGACTCTATGGTTCTATGATTATCCACCCCCCACCTCAATCCAGGAGAACAGTTTATGTCAAAATAAGAGCAGATAAGAGAGCAGGATGATGTAACTATTTTAATTTTTGAGCAGCATTTGACAAAGTCCCTCCCAAGAGACCGTAGAGGAAACTAAGAGATTGTGCAGTAAAAAGCAAAGTATGCTTATAGATAAGAAATTGGCTAGGAGAAAGAAAACAAATGGGAGAAATTAGCAGGAAAATTTCAGCTTGGCAAAAGTCAACCAGTGGGGAGCCCTGTGAGTCCACTCCAGAGAGGTGGCACAGAGGGGACATAGCAAGGTAGCTTGTTACTTCAGCTGCCTAGGGATGTGCCTTAGCATGTCGCAGCCAGCTGGAAAAGATTAGGGCAGCCCATAGGGCTCACACACATGCATTTATTCTGAAGCAGCTATTGCCCACTCACTTCACACATTCAGTTAATCCCATCTAATTTCCAAGTGTAGACAAGTATTTAACTTCACTGGGGCTGAAGCTGGAACAGTACCCTGGCTGCTCTGAGCAGGGGAGATGCCTGCTGCCTTAGGTGCCAGGAGGAGGGGAGGGAAAGAGTGACAGATAGGTCTGGATCAGGGACACAGTCAGCATTAATTCTGACAAAAGCTTTGCCTATTCCTCCAAGACTATAACTGGCCTGACCTGAGCTGATAATGTCAGCTAATTAGAGCGTACATACTGGCTTTTATAACTTGAGCCCTGCTGGGCAGTGCAGACAAAGAGTTAAATTTGTAATTTTAGGTCCAGCATGTCCCATTTCTGTGTGACCTTAAATCAATAAAGGAGATTCTCCCCATAGGTGAAAAGAAGCTGCCCTCAGAGGGACAGAACTGGCTGATGAATGGACCAAATGTAAAGGGAAAAGAGCTCTTTTGACACTCAGCAGACACCATAGACAGTAAGTTTAAGGATCTTTTCTGCTGTGAACTATGCCAGCAGTGCACAGTCTTGAATCAGGAACTCCAGGTGTTATCCTGTGTTCCCCTTTCTTCACTCTGCCTGGGTACGCAGTTCACATTTCACATTCTATGCCTGTGAGTTCATTGCAATAATGATAGTTTAGCTCCATGAATTAAATTGAATACTTTACATGGCTTACTTGTAAATTCAAATACTAGCACCCTCCAGAAGATGACTCATTTAGAGACATGATTTTCTCTTGTGAATTTTGATTCAGAGCAGTAAAGGAAAGGGAACTTAAGAATTACAGCATTATAGGCTTCGTCACATCATTTGGTAGAGCAGAGAGTACTACTGGAGCCACTAGTACTTCAACCTCAAGCATAATGAAAATGTGTGATAGGAATACATAGCTTGGATATGGTACAGCAAGTATTGTTACAAGTACCTTGTGACATAACAAGCAAACATGATGAAAATACAAAAACCAGGTGTGTGTCTTTGCATTTTAAGGACTCTGCTATTTAGATGCTCTTAATTGCCAGCACACCAAATCTTCCACAGAAAGAGCTTGCAATATTTCAGTTTTAATGACTGCCTTTTCAATTACTATAGCATGAATGTCAGCAAAAATACCCAACTTGAAAAATAACTGATTACCTAAAGTCCTTTCTTGCACTTAAAATCAAATGTTGCATCTATGCCAAGTTTCAGATCAATGCATATTTAAAAACTAAATTATAAATCCTTAGAAAGATATTCACAACAGCAATGCTGATAGGCTTTTAACTTTCACCTACAGTCCCAGAAATTAATGCTCTGATCTCATCACATACCACAGGTCCAGCATTTGGGCTAAGTCAATCCGTAGGTGGGAAACCTCAGTGGATTTCTAGGAAGTAGTATTAATGATAAAAAGTCTATTTATCCTGCAAATTTTGCTAAGGTTGCAGTGCAGTTCATTACTTTCAGAAAGCAGGAATAGCACTTTAACATTGCTCCTGAAAAAGAATGCAGAACAGTCAATCTCTAACTACAGTCACTCTGTGCAACTAGAAATAAGCAGCATAATTAGAACAAGCTGGGGACCTCTTATGGCAATAGGAACCTGTGAAAAAAAATGTTGACGCTGAAAGATATTCCTCATTCTGCTCTGATTACCCACATTATGCAAAGCCTTTTTTAAGCAGTTGGTCCGTGCTGGTACAGTGCTCATGCTTGCGTATGGCTGGGAATAGTGACTTTATACTCCAGAAAGCCTCTACAGTTCTCCCCAAATGATGAATTGTGGTGGGACTTGTCAGGTCTTCTGAGCATAGAGAGGGAGATAAATCTCCCTCTAGATAGAAAAGGATGGCAGCATTATTAGCATGCAAGTGACTCAGCCAGCATCCTGCCTGGAAAACAATGAACTGTATGAATGCGGCATCCTCTTATTATCCCTGGCTGGGTCAATAATCCTGAAATCACAGCATCACCAAAGCCAGGTGAGCAAATATTGTGTGTAGATAAGCTGTAAAATTAAGTGGAGATCAAATTAACTCTACAGATCTGTGGAAGTCAAAAACCATAGATTCTTCTATGCATGAAAATTGTGAAGAGGATATACACAAAACCCCTGCAAAATACACTTTCTCTTTAATAAAATTCATCTCAAATATTTTTACAGTGCTAATTAAGATATGAGGAATGGTTCTTCACCAGAATCATCTGAAAAACTTTACATACCACATGATCCGTTGTCCCTCTTTCATACCTGCTGAACCTGTTTTAGAGGGAAATTAATGGGCCTCCTGCTATCTTAGATGAAAGTGCACATGACCATTTTCAGCTTGGCTGGCATTCACTTTGCTACTATTTAACATGTTCAAAAGATAAGTATTTGGTCGAAGCTAGCCAGCTAGACTCCCTCTGCACACAGAGAAAAAGAACCGAGGGCAGCTCAGTTCTTTACAGGACAGACACTAACATAAATTGAAAGAATATTCTTGGGAAAGCACTTAAACCCCTACATTGCTTATAAAAGGATCCTAAATCATTACCCTGACTAGAAATGTGAAGTTTATATAGCTACATTAAGATTAAATAAATCCCACTGCTAGATGGTTGTTGTAGAAATTGTAATGGCTCTCCTCTGTTGACTATACTGGATGCCATGTTGATCTGGAAAGTGCTCTAATTGCAGTCTGTGCCTATCGCAGTAGAGCTGTAGACCTTCATTTTCCTTAAACCTATTCCTTTAGGAAGGAAAGAAGAAGGGATGGAAAAAGAGAGAGAAGAAAGAAAAAGAAAAGGAAGGAAATAAGGAAGGGTTGATGGAATAATTTCCATATTTCCCTTTTTTCAGGGTGGATAGAAGTCTTTACTGCTTTAGGTCTCTCTGGCTTCTGTTTCACCTCTTATTTCCTTTTCTCCTAGAGAGAAAAGGTCAGAAAATGTGGCCTGAACCTAGAATGAAGCTAAATTATCTTACTTCATTTTATATCTTTTTTAAATGGTTGTATTTTGCACAAATCTGAATGCAATAAACTTTAAGCTGTATTTTTAAAAATCCATGAAAAAATTACCATTTTTCAAGCACCCTCTTAGCTGACTGATGATTTCAATTACCTTTCCTCTATGACCACTAAAAGCTCAGTCAAGGGCTTGCTGATGGTAACAGAAATCTTTCAGGTTGTCACAAAAAGGCTTTTCAACCAAACCCGAAAGGCACTATTTTTATCAGTATTTGTCAAGTTCATCTCCAAATATTAAAATTAAATGAGAGAACTCCAGGTCTTCAAGGCACTAACGTGAATAAATACCAGAAAATTAAACCAAATTCAGTCATGTCTCCGGCGATTCCACTCAAGCCAGTGGCATTTCAGAGGTTTCAGATAAAGAGAGAATTCGTCCCAGTCACTGTTCTGCAGTCAATTTACACTCAGAGTTCATTGCCTTCAGTGGAAATTCCACCATGATAACCATGACAGAGCTGGGAATTAACTGGGTACAGTTAAGATATAAAGAGCTAATGAAGCATGCACGAATCAGTTCAATATGTTGAATATTCTCTCAGGACTGCTGGTTAGATAATAATTTAAGTAGATTAAGAGTTATAAACAGGATTCTTCTTTGTCTCTATTTTCTAATGAAATAATGACTAATCTATGCTAGGAACACAGTGACCTACGAAGTCAATCAAAAGACAATTTAAAGAATAAATAAAATTCTCAAGATGTTTTCCCACCAAAGTGCTTGCCCTTTTGTCCTGCATTTTTCCATTCTTAACTATAGCAATCTTGTTCAGAAATATGTAGAGCACCCAAACATATATTTGTTCTCACTTCTCATTTAGCGATGGTCAATATACTGATATGCACATTTCAGATTTGTCAGCAATTACTGTAGATAATTCACATTACATATATGCACATTTCAGATTTGTCAGCAATTTCTGTAGATAATTCACATTACATATACGCACATTTCAGATTTGTCAGCAATTACTGTAGATAATTCACATTACATATATGCACATTTCAGATTTGCCAGCAATTACTGTAGATAATTCACATTACATATATGCACATTTCAGATTTGTCAGTAATTACTGTAGATAATTCACATTACATATATGCACACAAAATTAATACAGTCTTGAGAAAACATTTTTTTTCAATTTCTTTGAAGATAAAAAATCCCTAATTTTTGGAGTACAAGAAACAGCATGGAAAATAATGTAAGGGACTGTTACACTGTCTCCCAGCACTGGCTCCAGTCAGTTCGTTGGCAGCTGGGGAATTATTCTCTAATTGTGTTCCAACCACTTCACCCCATTCCGACGTGTAATAACCCTTGACTTAAATGAGAACCTGGACCATTATATCTAACTGAGTTATTATCAGTGATAGCAATTGAGATGAATCACCTCTGGTAGAACTGCATCGGTGGAAATTTATGTAGATTGTTATTCAGGATTTAGAATATTGTCTTATAACCCCAAAAGGACAAGATGCTGGACAGCATTCAGGAGATGAATGGTAGATGTTTTCCTGTTTTCAGGCACTCACAAAGAGCCTAGCAGTTCTTTCATGTCCTAATCCCACAGGCAGTCCTAACTCAGAATTTCCAAGGCCTTGCCATCACAGTGAGATGTGGAATGGTTATGTAGTTATCTAAATGGAGTGCCATCAAATGCAGGGATGTTCAGAGAGCTGGAAAACAGCCACTGTAAGGGGCAAAACAGAATTATTGAAGCAGAAAAAGCCCCCAAATGCAGAAATAATTCAGTTGTAATAATATGTTATCTAAATATACTGAGGTTGATGGTAACAAATACTTCCGTAAGAACTGAGGTGACATTCAACCCTTCACAGGATTTAAAGAAAAAAAGCAGTCAGAAAGAAGCAAGAATCATGACAGATAACGAACAGAACAAACAGAACAAAGTGCTGCTAATCCTTGTTAGGGTAAACAACCCCAGCCTTTTATGATCTCACTGCCAGACACTGCTTTTAAGGAAAATTATGTCTTCTATATCTGATTTTCCCCATATTTTGTGTGACCAGTATTACAGCCTTCCAATCTCTGCCTTCTCCACTACCTGCCTTCTGTTTATGTAATGATTAAGGACTATCTAAGGAGCAGAGATTTCCAGTGTGGCAGCTCCAGGTCAGGAACTGAACAATTGTAACACCAGTCATCCAAAAAAGTAAAATTGCTCTCTTGTGCTTATTCAGTATGCTGTAGGCTATAGGCAGCCCATGTCAGACTGTGTGCATAATCTGAGTTGGGAAAAGAGTCAGAATTTAAACTTACCTGGAAATTCCAACCAAATTGCATACATTGAAAAGGGATGCATGCATAGTATCACCAGTTGAATCTTCTGTGTTTGTTGCCCTTCATCATGGTATCACCATTTCCATTCTCACATTGTTTTGTGCAATTGTTCAAGACTGTGTTTATAAATGAAAAAAACCTGACACGTTTCTGATCTTAGAAGTCCTTACTTTTTTCCTGGAATGAAACCAAAAGCAAAGGTCTAATCCTTGTTATTTAACTGACAGAGGACTATCATTTTGGACATGCACAAATAACTTTTCTCAAAAGCAGGTGCCTCAGATAGGCATGTCAACTGTTTTTGCAAAGTCCCTTCATCTCCTACAGTTTGTGTCTCATAGAAGCCTCCCATCTCTCAAAAACTAAACCATATTGTAAGTGGTGGTGTTCAGATCTTTCAAGGCTGATAACTTTCCTTTTTTCATTTGCAATTAATTGGCTAAGCAGTTGTTTTGTAATTGTCACATAAAAGTAAAGCTATTTTAGTGCAGCCTTTTCATTATTATTTAGGATTTTAAATAGTTTAATGAGTTTTTTACATTATAAAATTCTGATGATGCCACTTGTGACAGAATTATGGGCATTTGCTGATCTTTATCTGGGACGAATTCACGGTTGCACTTAAGTTCACAGAACAGTGCTAGCAGCACTGCACCCAGTGACACACTTCATGCTGTTAGTTCTGTTCCTTGTTCTTTATGTACTTCTTTAAGAGGTTTTAAAATAAAAATAAATAAATTATAAATAGATAAAACCCCAACAACTTTCATTGCAAAACTTTGTTGAAAGAATCAGTTAAACATTGGGCAACTGAGTATTAAAAATAAATGGTAACTAAAAGAACTCTTTTTTCCAGTTGTATGGTGCCATGGAACAGTTACAGCAGGATATTTTTGCCATGTTCTCTCTTCCTCCCAAGTGACTTCAGAGTTGATTTTTCCATGGTTATTCTTTTTCTATTCTTCATTATTATTTTTAAAATGTGTGTCTTACCTCTTTCTCTGTTTTACGAATGCAAGAGGGAAAAATATGAATTTGCCTTAAAAAACATTTGCCTCATTTTTAATGCATGTTACAGCAAAAGAACCTTTTTTAACACTCCATTATCTGAACTGAAAGAGGTCCAAGATACCATAGGTAATGGAAAAATCTAGGAAACATAAGTACTAGTTAACCACAGATCCAAATTAAGTGTAACTTGGCCGGTGCTGACACAGAGCTCATGAGCTTGTCCTGAGCAAGTTGAGAACTCATACAACCCACATCAAAAATATCCCTGCATCATAGAATCATAGAATGGTTTGGATTGGAAAGGACCTTAGGGTCATCTAGTTCCAACCCTCCTGCCATGGGCAAGGACACCTCACAGTAGACCACGTCACCAAAGGCTCAGCCTTGAACACTGCCAGGGACGGAGCATTCACAAGTTCCCTGGGCAACCCATTCCAGTGCCTCACCACCCTCACAGTAAAGAATTTCTTCCTTATATTCAATCTAAACTTCTCCTGTTTAAATCTAAATGCGCTACCACTTGTCCTCTCACTACGTCTCCTGACAAAGAGTCCCTCCCCAGCATCGCTATAGTCCCCATTCAGATACTGGAAGGCTGCTATGAGGTCTCCACGCAGCCTTCTCTTCTCCAGGCTGAACAGCCCCAACTTTCTCATCCTATCTTCATACGGGAGGTGCTCCTGCACCCTGATCATCCTCGTGGCCCTCCTCTGGATTTGTTCCAACAGTTCCATCCCCTTCTTATGTTGAGGACATCAGAACTGTACACAGTACTCCAGGTGGGCTCTCATGAAAGCAGAGGAGCAGGATCACATTCTCTTCCGTGTAGCTCTGTGCCTTAGCTAAGTACCACAGTGCTCCCAAAAAGCCTAGGCAGTAGGCAAAAGAAATACGTTGTATAAGCTAGTAGGCATTTCAAGGATGTATCTGTGGTACATGCTTTGCTATGTGCATCGAGTTGCATGTATTTTCATTAATTCAGTTATGGTTGATCAAGTTATATAAACAGGAAATGGCAACAGATTAGCTCCCGGAGAGTGTTTCATATGGGATTATGTTTAATGCTGAAATTCCCATCAAATTCTTAACTTTTAAAATACTGATAACACAGTACATACTATGCACTTTTTTGAACACTTGAGCAATGGATTCCCAGCAACACACTCAGAGCCCTAATAATCCAGACTGCATTTAGAGAAGCTTAATTTTCATGCTATTAATCTCTCCGGTGGTAAGAGTAATTATTCAGTATTCACCAAGAAGCAATCCCATAACATGCACAGGGTGCCAGTATGTTAGCATGGTTTGAATGACCACATAGTGAGAAGAAATGTTTCCCTTTCACCAGCAAATTATTATGCAGGTCCTTAAAAAGACTGCAAATTGTATTAGCTAGATGTAAAATTATCTCTGTTATAAGGATCATGTAATTTCCCTTTACCCCATATGACCTCCAAAGCTTCCTATCTTCTTTAGCATCACTTTCAAGGTCTCCCTTCCAAGACTACCTTTCCTTTTATGATTTCTTTTTTTTTTTTTTTTTTACTTCACACCCTTGTCCAGCACTACATTCTCCTAAGGACTTCTACTGTTTGACCTATTTCTTATTCCTCCTGTCTCAACTGAAGCCTTTTTAAACCTGTGTACTGAGGCTTTTTAAGCCTCGTGTATTGTGCAGCCCCCTTCAGTTGGGAAGGCAGAAAGGCAGCATTTGAATAAGAAAGGAACCACTGAATGTTAACTCATGATTTGTCTTTGTGCTGAAGCCATTTCAATTTCCAAGAAGGAAAGATACCTTTTTTTTACTGTGATTTTACTTTGAAAAGATGCATCCTCTAACCAATTAATACCTCACTTTGAAAAAGATGCAAAACAGTGAAAGACTAAAATGGCGTCTTAGAGAACATGTTCTGTATGTAGTGACTAAACCTACGACCCAAAGGTTGTATGCGTCTACCTTATTAACCACACATCTCATTGTCTCTTGTTCACTTCTGCAGTCTCCTGTCATATATTTTGACCTTCCTGAAGACAAAAATAATCTATTTTTACTGTATCTAGTACATCCTGAGTCATGATTCAGGCTTGTAGAAACCTCTATCATACTTTTCATAAAATAATAATGAACAAAATAAGTATTAGATTTGGAAAATTTTGCAACATGAGAGCAGTCTATACTGGTTTTATGATTTGCTCTCTGCACCTGATAGGCAAGTGCCTGGATACTCTGACGTGGATATTTGTTCAGCTACTGTGCATTTTAGAAGTTGGCTAATACATGAAGCTTAGATACCATAACCACATCCAGTCAGTGCTGACTGCCTCAGGGATCTTTTTACTCCTTTTGCCATGTAACTTCAACAGGCAACTATAGTGCCTGTCCCTGACTGCAGAGGTTGATTGCCTCTTCCTTGCTTACTTGCTAAATCCTTCTAAATCTTCCTATTTCTAATGACTATTCCACCATTTATCTCAGTTTATCCTCCAGCTGGATCACCTCTCTCCATATAAACTTTGACTGTCCCTAATTCTTCTTCCCCATGCGCACTCACAACTCACTCTCCACCAGCTCCTTCAATTCCAAGTTTATCAGAAATGTCAAGTCCTCCAGGTCAGGTAAACACATTTCCTCATCAAAGAGGAATTAACTCATGGATTCTGTGTACCTGGGCTCTCCTCTTGATATTTTAAGGGGCACAACATAATGAATAAGCCTATGAATCACATTTGGAAGATGCCAAATTACTGCTGTATAAGCATTCTTATGGGCCTGAGGGTACTATTATATTTGCTTCAGGGTTTATGGTGATGGTGAGGAGCCAGATTTTAAAGGAGGAATTATTAGCTGCAATGAGTCTGCCACCTCTGAGATGAATGAGTGATCCTGTAGGAGTCAGTACTGCATGCACATTTTCTGGCTTCCTGGCATCCTCCAAAGAGAGCCAGACTCTGTGTCTCCCTTACCAAACAATGCAGTCTACGATAATATAGTGTGAAAGGAGGGCTCATGGCATGCTCTGAGGAATCGAACCACCACAGCTGTAAATATTATCTTTGAGTCATACAAGCACACATCATACTCAGCGTAGGTGTGTCCTCTGGGTCTGAAGGCTGCACTGTCCTCTGAGAGTGCTCAGAGTTATGTTAATTCCTTGCACTTCAGCTATTACTAAGAAATATTAGTCTGGTTTAAACTGATATTGTGTGAACTAGAATCATTTATTTTGATCTCCAGAAAAGAAAATGTTTGTGTTGATGCATCTTTACACTGGGAATTTCTCTCCTTATCTGCTGGGAAACACAAGTCTCCTTGGGCAGGCACTGCCTCAGGCTATGCACTGACCAGAGGAGCTGCTGGAGATGACTGCTGTCAGTAGCTCTCTCCATGCTTCACACCAGTTTATCAAAGGGGGAGGCAGGTCCTGGTAATCTGCATCTCAGTGAAGTTATGGGACAACATCCAGACCCAGTTTCCATTTTCAGAAGACAACTGCTCCCTCTGTCCCCAGGCTGGTCCAGCTACCATACTCCTTTCTCTTGAATTTTCCTGAGCTTAACCCTTCCTTGCCCAGCACTCCATTATTTATGCCACTTCATCCCTCAGCAGCCTGCCTCTTTCAGCTCTCTCCACGTAAACTTCGACTCTTCCCTAGACCTCAGAATTGTTAGGCTTTTGCACAATGTGTATGCAGCTGTGTTCACTGTCAGATCCGAGCTCTGCCTTACCTCCAGTAAGGCCAGGGTGAACATTAATGTGTAAGCAATGAGGAAACCATTGAGTGTGACCTTGAATCCCAAACTAACATGACGGTATAAACAGTCCCAGTTACTGCTCGTATGCTCTCTGCCTGTCTGAACAATCTCTCTCTTTTTCTCTTAGGCTCTCCCATTCCCTCTCACCAAACTTTCATTGCTTCCTCCACCATTCCTCACTTTCACTGTGTGATTGGAGACCTTTTAAGCAAGTTGAATAGAGGTATTGAAACAGTACAGAAAGGCCACTAAAAAGCACCTGGTCCTGAATGGCTTCACATACACCCATGCTACAATCATGTTCAGAGTCTCTATTTGGATACTCAGAGGCCTCTGAAATTTTTTAATTAATTGGTCAATGATTCCTTAAAATCATTTCAGTACAGTCCTTAGTACTCACCTGTGTAAGAGAATTGTGAATGTCTGTCAATAGTGTCATGATACTGCCCAGTCATACTTCTATTTGAATAATCAACAGACTAATTATCACAGGTTCCCAAAAATATTGACACAGGAGGCATTTGCACACTCACCCATAGCAGAGGCAGAGTTAGAACCCAGAAGATGCCTCAAATCCTACTTCACTTCCTTATGCATGGTACAGGAAAGCACTATTATACTAAATAGTTTTAAATTAAATAATGAAGGTTTTGTGTCCTGTTTTGCCTTCACAAAGGGTTACCAAATTTCAGCATATTCCCCAACCATTGCAGTCACTCTTCATTCTGATAATTGTTTTACAGGCAGGAAATCCCATGATTTATTAAATTACTTTTTAATGAACACATAATAATAACTAACAATAAATGAAACTAGAGAAGGCAAGAAGTAGCCATAATCACAGCCATCAATTCAGTCTAAAAGTGCCAGTCCTGATGCTAATTTAATTTGCGATTTAAGAAGATTACACACACTGTATTATATTAATTTCCATTTCCACTGCCTCATCAGTCAGCAAGCATTGGACAGATAGCATCATAACCAAAATATTTTCCTTGTCCCTTATGTATATTTCCTTGAGTAATTCATTTTAGCATGCTATGGCATGTCTGTAGAAAACAAAAATCACAATGTCAAAAATCACAATCTTAGGATTGTAGAAAAAACAGGTCTCAGTTAGATCTTACATATAGACATATAAATTTCTTTTCCTATGGTCTGTCAAAAAATTACTTTTCAATATCTAGTTCTCAACAACAACAACAAAAAAACCACAAAACTAAGCTTTTTATCATTGTCTTCCAATAGCCCTCATAAATCTGGTTTTCCTGATGGACTACATGTCCTATTTGATGAATCAGGAATCAGCAAGAGATGGCATATTATAGAATAAATAAACTGAGCAATAGAGAATGACAGACCAATAAGAAACCCAACTAGAAACTGTATCAAGTCCCAAACTGCATATTTGAGTTTTGATTTTCAAGCAATTTCTGTGTTTCAGGTCAAAACTTTTGTTTTGCCCTTTTACCCAAATGTCGGTATTTTCCAGTGAGCCCTAATCCCTTCTTGATACTCTGACTTTTGCTACAAACACCTCATGACTTCTTTCTGCATGATTTCTTTCTATTTTAAACTTTCTTTAATTATATAAGGAATGCTGTAATATTTCTAGACACTAAACCATTCTGTCACAGACAGGGATTATACTAACTGTTGCTTTCAAAGTTCAGCAATTCCAGTAGGCTTCCAATTCTTTTTCCTCTCCTTTTACAAACCTGGCCACCTGTGGCAAAGAGGAAGTGTAACCAGCCATTTAAAATAAAGAATATTTTAGCATTTAGATTAATGTGCCACACTTTTTACAAACTACAGGACGCAGAGAAAGCATGTTCTAACTGTACTGTGGCTTAGCAGGTACACAAAAGAATCAGAACTAATCCTAGTTCTGGTAAAATCCATGAATACCAGGAACAACAAACTAATGTAGTATTTGCCACGGTAGGTGGCCCACTGGATTAAGTGATACAAGTGAATTCCTTATTGAAAAGGAAAAGAAGAGGCAAGAAAAGCATAATCAATATTCAAGAATGTATTGGGAGAAGGAGAAAGACATCTTGCCTTTTAGAGAATGAACTGCAGGGAATAAAAAGTAGGCAGGAAAGAAGAAGGAGACAGGCAGAGATTGATAAAATGAGGGATCTATAAAGTTTATGTAAGTGATTCTCAGGTTTCAGCTGCTAGAAAACCATGTCTGCAGCAAGCAATTCCCAAAAGTGTTCAACATCAAGCAGTTGGTATGGAAACTGAGATACATACGAGTATAACTTCAGAACACCCACCACTGAGTCAGAGCAAAGTCTCTGTCAGCACAGTATCCTGCATCTGACAGTGATTAATACCAGTTCCTTAGAGGAAAAGCAGAATAAAGACAACAGGTACAATGTGACCTCTACCTATTATATACTTCCTGCAAAGAGCTGCTTGGAAGAAAAGACTCCTGAGATGGAGAAAAGTTAGCAGTCATGGATGGTCTGTACCTAATTCCCTTGTTAAATAGACTGCATTTGTCTATCCATAACACCGTTTCATATTTTCATTCTGAACTGCAAAATAATATACACAGGTTTAAATTTTATAACCTTCTGTCTAAACATGTCAGGGGGAGCAGCCTCTATGCTTCATGAATATCAACTTTTTAGTCCATATTGCCACAAGGAGGAGACCTTCCAAAAATCACAACTCAGATGGAGGCTCCAGAGCATTTGCACCAGAGAAGGTTAAGATTTGGTATCCTTCCTTTGCCTAAGGATTTGCCTATCCTTCCTTTTTCCTTTGACACAACTTCAAGTCTGTGTATGGCACCTTCTTCTCCTCTGGATTTATGACTGGCTTGCTTCTTTGCCTAAGTGAGCTCAAAATCTTCTGAAGCATACTCACACTAGCCAGCTCCCTCTTCAGTCCCTACATGATGGATAAAATGGCCAGGTGACTGGAAGTGCTCAGATATGAAGAGGCAAGTGTTGCATCAAGGAAGGAAATGAACACATAGATTTATCTCTTTAACAAGTCACCCCTGCTATAGAAATAGCTAAATTGAGTCCAGAACAGGAGCATGTAGGGAGATAATAATCTCTTCTGACTATACTTTTCCTGGTGAAACTCAACTTCACTGATGAATCTATACATACACACTACACTACAATATACCTGGAATAAGAACATCCCAAACCCTTCAGTCATCACCAGCACCCTCACAATGTGCTTGGAAGGATATGGCACCTGGATGAGTTCAGCCTCCCTAAACTGCTGCCAGCAGAGCGCTGTTGTGCTCAGTACTCTAGAGTACTTCAGAGCTGACTCTAAAAAGAGTCAGCTTCAACTCCCAACCACTTGTCTGGGCAAAAAGCAAAGTGAAGGGTCGAGTAAAACTGGATCACAAGCTCCAAGTTAATCACAGTTTCCTGCTAAGTTACCTCTACTGCTAGTCTGCTGCAGGACACCTTTGCATATTAGCTGGCTATTCAAAGTCAATGATTGAAGATCTAGTGAAAACTGAAAGAACAGAATAATTGAAAATCATTCTGAAACTGTATTTTTTCTTCCAAATCAGGTGTTTTTTTCTATACATTCAGCCATCAATTTTAACATGCCAGCAAGCCTGACTGCGAGCAAGCTTCATCACCTCCTTCAATCAGTGCTTTTAAAACATCATAGCTCACCTCGGATTGTCTACTGCAATTCCTAGATAGGCTGATTTCCAATAGTGTCAAAGAGACAACCTAAGCAGCAGGCTCCTCTCTTTACTTTTTTGCGACTCCAGTGAAAAATTTGTCTTTTTCTTCCTGCGCTGAGCTTGAGGCTGTTAGACCGCTGAATGCTACACCAACCAGCATGACTTCGAGCACCTCATGGCGAGTCATTTATGTCTGATTGTTTCAAAGCAAACAGTGCTGTGAGTGGTGTCCAGGCTCCCCACAAAGGCAGGCCACAAGACCTAACTCTAAGATTCTGCAGGCGCACATGTGCGGCACACACAGAAAAGCCTGCCTGTCTACAAAGAGACATTAATGGCACATACGACTATCAGCTAAGTTGGCTACACACAGCAGGAGTCTTCTCCCTGACACGTGGAGCATTTCACCTTGCTATGACTCACTCATGACTGATGTCATTGTGAAGGCACCTCCATATGAGCAGGGAATCATTATGGACCCAGTGAATAGCACTGACAAGCTGGTCCCCATCACCACACTTCTGAGGCCCACAGCCTCTCTTGCTCCCCAGTCATGCAACTTCACACACATCTACAGACCGTATTTGGACATATGCCTTAACTACAGTAAGTACCTCCACTCTCACCAGCATGAGAATTGAGACTAACTGAATGATCATGTTCTTGTAGAATTAGTTTTTTTAACAGAGATATATTCCCTCATTTTACTGAGAACCATCACATCCCACTTAGCAAAAGACTTGCAAATCGGAAGGTTCTCTTCCCATTACAGTTAGGAATGCCAAGGGATATGCACAGTAGTCAATACTAACAGCAACGAAAGCACAGAGATTTTAGATCCTGAGCATCTGTAAGCCACATAGACTACAAATATCATTTCTCATTTCTCCATAGAAGTTTGACTTTACCATGTGCCTGTACATAATTAAACACTCCTGATTTCAAATACCACAGTATAATAATCATTAGCCTATGCTAGATTTCTCTTATAGTAACCACCCTCAGACTTGGATACCATTCTGAAAACTGGTAAAACAGTTTCAGCTATCTTTACAAATATAGTGAGAGGAAAAATGAAATCACATTTACAAGCAATGGGGAATTTCCTTTCCAATAATTCTAGGAAAGGCTATTCTTATGTCAGGGATTATAATACAAATAAGAAATGGTAGAGACTTAACCCATTTTCATTACAGTCTTAAGACTGCAATTTTGTGGTTGTAATCTAATGTCATGCCTTTGCTATTAGTAGATTTTCTCCAGAGTCCAGACAGAAATAGATGTGTTCAGAAAGACCTCAGGAATATCCTGTTTTTCTGGCACCAATTTAAAATATAATTCTTATTAGATTGGTGCCTCTTTTTTAGTAATGTTTGGGGTTTGGGTTTTTTTCCCCTAGAATTAAATATACTTTGCCTTTAAAAGAAATGCTGTTACCTTTGTTTCAAGTGACACAGAAGTGGCCTTTAGATCCCATTGCCAGAATCAACATTCTGCCATTCATATCTCGAAGTTTACTTTGTGATATGGTGATCATGTACCTACAAGTCTGATATTCAAATTTAACTGAGAGGAAAGGGAGTGCACCCTGATGTCCTCTCTATTCTTCATATCCAAAATCAGCAGCAAGAATCCCTGTGATTTCAATGAAAGCAAGACTGGGTCATCAGAACATCAGCTTTTGGGCACAGGAAGCAGGTCTGAATGGTGCCAAACACAACAGTCATGCCAAGTAAACACAAAACACTAATAGCAATGAGGAAACCACATACAAGTGTTGTGGATTTTGCCTGGTGTATTTAATAAAACAATATACTTCCACAGATTTAAGGCTGTCTCCGAAACAACCCAAAATGAAGCAGCCTATGTCAGAGGGAGCACTGGAAGGTTACCCTGCCTTAAGAAAGCACGATGGCTCTTGGACAGCCCCTGCATACGGACTGCCAACCAATTTCCCCTATGTGCCCATCCTGCTGCTGTATGGAACCACAGTGTAGCTGCTCTCTGCCCTCCCATATTGCCCCCGGCAGGGCAACAGAAAAGGAGTGAGACTGGAACAAAGCCTGCACCTCATACATACACAACCGGATCTTCCTCATGTACCCACGCAGATTTTCAAATGAGTTGGAAGTGCAGGGTATCTGTTCGCTGCAAGACAGAATTTTACCCCTTGCTGATGTATTTCTGGGCAGGACTTCTGGTTGGGTTTCTTTTTTTCTTTTCAAGCCAGTAGCAGATGGCTCACCAGCCTGATTTCATCTGGCAATTCCTCTGCTCCTGTATTGCCTTCATGAACTACTCCATAGCCACAGTATGGGGCAGTTTCAGAGGTTTCTGATGCATAATTGTCACAGCTATTCAGAATCACGAAGTGAGATACTGACAACAGCAAGCTATTTTAAGTGCTGGGCTTATTTCTATCCAAGGTTTTCTTCTACATTCAATTTCCTCCTAAGCTGTGAACCATTCAAACTGCACTTTTTATATACCTGAAAGCAGATTTGATTAATATGATTTCTTTGTGAAAATCTGAGAAGATTAAGGAGCAGTGATGTAGAGACCATATGCCCTTTCTCAACATGACACTCTCTAACATTATACAGGGGGCTGCAGATCCTTCCAATCATTATATTGTTCCCACTAGTGATATCAAATAGAGAAAAAATCTATCATCGGGGAAGAATTTCAATTTTTTTATATTCTAGTTTCAATCTCATGTGCAGGTCAACAAATCTGCAGCTGTGTATTGATTTCATTCTGTAACTAGGCAGGAAAGGCCACGTTTCAAGGGAGCATTTGCAGATTGTTTTTCCTCTGTGTTATGGGATCTTTTTGTGATGGTCCCATAGAAAAAAATTAGGATTGGCCAGATGACTTATATGCTCAGTGAAGCAAAATGCCAAATAAATATGTTTACAGGCACATCAGTTAACTGTTCTTCCTCTGTGTGTCCTAGAGTGTTACTAACCATGGAAACACTTTCTAAAGTCAGTGGGGGAAAAAAATCAGTTTGGTATTGATTGAATATGGGTCCTCATCTGTCTTACGACCTTTTCCATCATATGTAATTACAAATTGAAAGGTCTTAGCTGCATGCTTGCAATACCTGACAGAATACAAACGAAAGGTTTAGTTCACTGCTGAGATACAATGAAGACACATGTTCCACAGGTTCTAAGATATGGCAGTGCCAGTATTTGGTCCTCAAAATACGAAATACAGCAGACCATACCAGCACTTTCAAGTTGATGCAGGATAGTATCAGTAGGTCTCTTAATTGTGGTAGTGTAATATCTTGAATTAAATTGCGCATTATAGAGGACGTAATGGTTTGCAACCACGTACAGCACAGGAACACATAAAACTTGTCGATTGCATGATACAATCTTTGCTGCTTCCTGCTGCAGGAATGTTTCTACGTGAAACAGTCAACATGATTTGCTAACCAGTGGTTAAGGAGATTATGATGATGACTGTTTCTAGAAGCATATATATGAGTCCCTTGTGGTTAGTCAAGCTACTGTTTCTAAAAGTCTAAAAGCTCAAGCAGCCATATTGACCATGGGCTTTTTGTAAGGTTAGTACGATAGCATTTCTGATTTGGACAACTACACATTCTTTGCTTTTGCTTGGGTTTAGAAGGTTTGCATGAACGCCATTTTGAACTGACCCTGACTCCATATATACATAAGGAATTATACCCCAGAAACATATGCCTTTCCCAGTGCGAAAAGCAGAGATGTTGGTTGTGGGATCACCTTAGAAAAATTAAATATATTTTACTTTCAGATGCAGCTCTATTTCCATTTTAATGTAAAAATATTCTAGCGAAATACCAGAAAAGCTGTTACTGAAAATCAGTGTTTTGAGGTGGATGTTTTTTCCTGTATGGGGTAGAGTTGTAGATCAGCAGAATGTGTTCCTTGGCTCACTATTTGTAGCTCCTTTACAAAACTGCTTAAGAAACTGATTAAGGACAGGTAAAATAGACCTTCAGTATTTAGGATGCTGGATTAGTTCAGATGATAAACAGCTGCCACCATCTTATGGTTGGTTGCTTGTATCTGTGTTTCCAAGTTGCCCATACTGAACAGGAAACAACTAACACTGGCACAGACCTAGAGGAAAAGCCATTGCAGAGTCCACAAAAAGGGTGACTGAAGAGGTTGATACAGTCTTTGAGACTGTCGTTCCCTTTAGAAACTTTTTCCCATAATCTGCATGAGTCTACGGACTATAGGAGTATGACATCTGACTGGCTGCATCTGCCTATCCTGTGGCTTTCATACACATATAAACCTAATTTTTTAAAACAGCTGACATTCCTGCCTGATTTCAAATACCTGCTCAAACCTCTGTGGACTCTGATTGAGCAGTTTGCAAAATGAATATCTCTCCCACTCATTCAGACTATTTCAACTCCAACAAACAGCTTTGGTTTCTGGCTTTTAAGCAGGCCCTGTTTCTGTGCTAGAACAGCTTTATTGAGCCACCATAAATAAGAGATTTGCACATTTAGAGGCATGCAATTGCCCTGGTTGTGAATTACTGCAATATAATTTACAAATTATTTCACAATAGAGTATATACAGGTAGTATTCTAGATAAAGTTCTTCAAATTGTTTTGACCAGAAATATGACTCTATAGAAAAACAATAACAGAAGTATCAGATCATCAGCAAAGAACACATTTTCAGTGAGGATGAAACATGTAGGAATGGTGATTCATCACATCTGTAAAAAAAAAATAAAAATCAATAATCCCCCGTAAAAACAGCAAAACCCAAAAACCTGAGTTAGTGTTGTTTGTAAAGCCCCGGTCTTCTAGATAAAAAAACTTTTAGATGGCTCGCCTGCAAAAGACATGATACAATGCCACCTTCTGGTTAAAGGTGTGAAATAAAACATACCAGCTTCGTAGCAAACATTTTTATCTATTCTTGCATGTGCTTAACTAGCCCATTTTGTGTATGACTTCATAATAACCATCTCATCAGTAGCTTGGGCCAGTTTCTTTGGCATACCGCAGTATATCCACTACTGAACTTTCTGGGTCAGCGCAGCCTGGATCAAACTGCAGAGGCTTCCTGCTCAACAATTAAAGTTCAGTGCAGGTTTGCATCTTAAGATGAGAATCTCTATTTCATATGCTAGCAATAGGTTTTGGCTTCCAATTTTAAGACATTTTTGATAGATTACCTGAATTTTTAATGTTTCCTTGTTCAAAGGTGTAATAACTTTCGCAGCAAAACTGTTTCAGGTCTTTGTGAATTTTCTCTTGAAAGCCTCCTGTTATTTGGAGTCATAGAGCTACAAACTCTTAACTCTGCAACATGCAGAGAAATTTTCATAACAGCTTGGAGATAAGAAAGACTTAAATATTTTCCAGTTTAACCAAAGTAAGAATTATTTGCCAATAGGGAAACCAGCAGCTCTTGAGATACATTCAATATCTCACTCCTCCAGTCCTTTCAAACTGTGAAGTGCTTTAAAATAGTGACAGGATCAAGGTAAGGCTAGCACTACTGCTTATTAATGTTAATAGCTGGAAGAGACCCTGGACACACATAGGCATACACACACGAGCACCCCTATACCAAATTTCTTCAATATCCTTCCATCCAGGAGCAGAGTTTGGACACTGCTTTCCACTTTTGAAGAAGCTCTAGGACTAACTTCAACATTCTGAAGTTTTCCCTAAGACCTCCAGCTATTCCAGGATCATTTATAAGGAGGGCACCTCTCTTGTGTATCAGTTCAGGGTCCCATCCCTTCACTCCCATGCTGCATGGTCCCAAGCACACTGTGGTCCCCAGAAATCCTCTCTACACAGACAAGCAAAGCGAGAAGCCCAAATGGCACTTGAGCAAGACGAGTAGGGTTGGTGGTATTTCCCACTTCCGTTCCACCAGCTCATTTCAGTATCTCAGAATTTGCCTTATCCATATTCTCTCAATGCACTAAGGGAAGGGAAAAGAGGGAGAGGTGTGTAAGGAAAGGCAACCGCTGCTGCTGCAGAAGAGTAGTGCAGGGAAGCTTCCTGAATGCACCAATATGACCCAGGCTACAGTTACTGCAACATATTTCTACAGCTTTAGACTTACAAACATCAGAATTGCCCCTGATGGGTATCAAATGCCTGAACATGAATCTGTGCTCTTTATATGATATGAGAATAAAGCTGATCAATGGAGAGAATTATAGTATTATAAACTACAGCAATGAGGGCACTGTGACAATTATTGGCTATTTATTCAACTGATTTTCCTGGAGGAATTTTAATGAGGATTTCACACTCCATAACCACATGCTTTAGATTCTGTCAGTAAAAATGTTAAATGCTTCTGTTGAAGTAACATGACACTGCTTTTACTGCACTACTCCTTGTAGGGGAATGATATTTTAGCAAGACGAGAGCATGACCACTTTTTTTTCAGACATCCTGGGAATGTTTTCAATTACTTTATGTTGTGGCTGAATCCCTCAGTATGCCACTGAACCCAGAGAAAAATGACAATGCCAACCACATAGTGGGACGGTTGTGGAAATCCCTTCAGCTTTCCATGTATAAGTTCCCCCTGTGCTCTCCATGTAGCTGGCAGCAACATTGCGCATAATGCACAAAGAATGCTTATGGTAGGATTAAAAGTGGCAAAACGCATCAATTCTATACAGGAAGTTCCAAAGTTAAACTAATTTATTTGCAATTATGGCCATCACATGTTATTGATCATTATGATTACAAAAAAATCAAGCTTTTATTTCCCAGTGCTTAGATTTAACCTCATGACTACAACAGTGGGATCTGAATAAGAACAGGATGAATTAAGAGCCTGGAAGCTCAGTTTATGTTCTTGACTTAGCCACTGCTCGACACCATGACATTCACAGGCTTAATTTTTCTGTGCTTCTCTTCCACTCTTGTCTTGCAGATTGTAAGTAATGTTTCAGAAAAAATTGTCTCATTATGTGTTTATACTGTGTCTTGTTTAATGAGGTGCCAAATTCACTGAAGCCTCTAAGCTTAACTATACTACACATAAGAACATAATAACCCATAACGCACAGAAATCATCCTTCACAAACTGAAAATTAGGGTTTGTTATTCCAGATTGCCATTACTTTCCTGTGCTGCTGATGTGGGCTGCTCTGCAGTTGTTCACCAACGTGTCTCAGAATTTGCAGACAAAATGGCAGTGTTTAAAATGCAATACGTGAAAGTATCTTTCAGGTGACCTGCACTAAATCATTCATTGCTGTGGTCATTTAAGTATTTCCGTGCATATGGCATGGCTTGTTTTTTCTTCTTGGATGTTTAAGGCAAATAATCACAAAAAAAGTAAGTAGAGCTGTGTGACCTCCTTGAACACAACAATATATATTTAGTTTTAAGCAATTACTGGTTCCACAGATGCTTATGCCAGACCACTGCAACTCAGAGCTCTGTGAAACAGAATGAAATTTCAAGTTGGGGCTTTATATTCCTTCTTGGTGTAATTCTACAACATTTTATGAGATTACACCAGAAATTAATATAGCCCAGCAACAGAAAATTACTGTCCTTCACTTTGGGTTTGGAAATGTGCTGTGAAGGGAAAATGCCTTTGGTATTGCAGACTTTAATGTCTCTCAGTTGTGGTAACTAACGTCTTGATCACCCAGACATTCCACGTGAATGGCTCTTCCTCGTTTAGTTAGTGCCACTGATGCCAACTGGATAACTGTGTAAAAACAAGGGAATAAAAACCTTCAAGATTTCTCCACATCTGAAGTTGACCATATTAAAAAAAAATACTTTTATCATCACCAACTAAAACAGGTGTGGGTTGGAGAGAATCCTCCCCACTGAAAAAAGGAGAAAAACAAAAGTGAAAATTCTGAATTTTGGTAAGGGCTGAAAGGCAAATCACAATGACCAACATTGAAGCAATTAAAAATGCAATGACTATAAAAAGCAAAAAGTGTCAAAGTAGGTGATAATTAAATATGGCAATTTGCATTTGGAGCAATTATGAGTGAGTCTAAAACCAAAACTAAACTTCCGGGTGTAAACTTTAATAGTGGTTCAGAAGGTTTACATGAATCCAAGCTTTCCAAATCTATCTCTAGAAGCTGTGATTTCTTTAGTGGACCCTCAGCACCCTGGCAAAGGTTGATAAACAATAAAGTTCAGTCTGGGTGAAGACCTAATGCAAATATACACACACATCACAGAAAGCAGCATAGAATTGGGAACTTTTAATTAGAAATTGTTTTGGACAGATATAGATTGCTTTCCTATGGGATGTAGCTGTCACTCTGTCAGCACAATAAAATGGCAATTATGGTTTCAGGTATTGGTGATCTAGGCAGACACCTTCAGCCTTCACTGCAAGGAAAATGCATGTTGCTACCTTCCCATGCGTGGCACAGCAGAGGCCAAGGAACCAGCCTTCTCTGTAGTTCTAATCACAATGGCCACATTCATGCATGCATGTGAACAGGCAGGATGAAGCACTGCCCTGCCTACAGAGAGGGTGCATAACACCCTTCTGGCCCAGGCAAGACCCCAGGGATAGGGTGTTGGAGACGGGAGTGAAGCCACCCTGTTTTGAGTAGGAAGAGAGTGGGTACAGTGTGTGCAATGCCAGGTGTCTTGGGGTGAAAGAATAGGGGTTGGCCTGTTTGGTGTACTAGCCAAGGGGTTTTCTGTAAGTGAAAAGCATCTCTAATTAGCAATAGCAAAATGCCAGCAGTAAACCAGCATAGCATCCAGCCTACAGCAGTGGCTGACTGACATCTGCTGCTCCAAAGGAAAGCAGAAAAAGGGACTCAGCTCAGCCAGAAGTACCAAGCACTGCACAGTGGGAAGAAATAATAATGTCTATGGGGACTGATGTGTTCCTCGGGCTCATGCCACCTCACAGTCCTCCTAGATATCTAGTTAGGAGAAAAGGGACAACAGCTCTGGCTCATGAGGATACACTCTCTCATGGGGAAGCTGCCTTGTCTTGCAGCTCTCCCTCAAATCAACTGCAAATTAGCATGTGGGGAGCTCACTCCTCTGCATGGCCAAGTGAGATTAGAGGCAGCATTTCATTTGTGCGGTCCTTTTGGCAAGCACTCACTGAACTGAATGATTACTCATAAAGTCAGTTATTCTGCTGTTAAACTACCTTTTTGAAAAAAGGATCAACAAAACAATTTTTTCTATGAAAAAAGTCATTAAACAAATTTTGGTTTAAAAGAATTTATCAGCACTGAAGGACTCAGAGAAAGAAAAGAATTAGGGAAGCCTAAAAAAGAAAAAGAAGAGAGGGTGGAAAAAAAGAGAAACTGATTTCTTCTGAATGTTTCCCTTAAGCTGAGGAAGACAAAATGATCATGAAGAAGAAAGGGAAAATATGTCATCTGCATTAATCAGCATTAAGCACTTAAGAAGTCTCAATAACTGCAAATTTAAATTTTTGAACTTGTACTTTCTATCCTTTCTCATTGATATTCATGAGGCAGTAACCATTATTTGCAAAGATAAAAACCAGTATTTACTCTTGCTGGAAAAGGCAGCTATAATTTGTTATGAATGCATTCAATTTAGTGTGAAGCACTTTGTAAAACTTTCATAACATAACCCAAAACAGAGCTAGACAAATAAGTAGGCTTTTTTGGTTCAATCACTAAAGAAAAAGGAAAACAAAATGTAATCAGTTAAGTCTGAATCAAAACAGACATTGTATGGTTTTGGAAAAATGAGGGAATTTTTTTTTTTGATCAAGTTAATCTATAATGATTTTTGCTTCATTCTGAAACATTCCCTTTTTACAGTGGGCCATTATTAGATACTAAAAAGAAGTTATTTGCAAATGTCAAAAGCAAGCATTCTAAACATTCTAAAATAGAACTTCTTTTCTTCAGAAAATTCAAGAACTAATGCTGCTTCTTTTTGTGTAACATCTGTTTTACTCTTTATTCAGCTGAATTTATCTGCAGATGATTCATATTCACAGTTTCAGTCCCCTAAAAAATACTGGCTTTACTGTTAAGGCAAAACATTTCACACAATTTCGGTAAAAAGTAGGTGCTACTTCCTATTTGTTTGGAATTCAATTCTGCACCTGAAAACTCAGGATGTATTTTGAAAATGACTGTTTATTTGCTTGGCTTGGCTTAACTTTGCTCAGTTGAGTAGAACCAGGACAAGTTCCAATAGGTCCTGGAGCGACTTCAGTGTTTTGCTGGACACTTCTGAATGCCTTTCCGAGGGGTCTCATGCTGAGTGCTATAATCTCTCAGCAGGTGAGAACGACCCTAACAGTCAGGACTGCTGGCTCTGAAAGGCCCCAAACACAGGACAAGTTCATACAGAGTTTCTCATAATACAGACAAAATGGAAATTTACCACCCCAAATTTCAGGATTCAGAGCTGGACTACACCTATCAGAGGGGGTCTTATGAGAAGTCAGCCCTTATTTATAACTGCTGGTAGAGTGGGGAAAACAGGGGAAAGACTGCTGCTGGGAACGGGCATCCTGACTCTGTCCCTGATGGCAGCAGAAGCTCCAGGCACCTCAACAGAGGCAAATACAAGTTTTCAAGCTATGGCAGAGGGAATGCAGGCATATACATATAAGGATGATCGCAAGTGATACCGAATGACCATTTGGTTCAGCATCTTGTCTCTAGCAGTGTCCAAGAGAGGCTGGGGAAACATGCAAATGAAGACACTCAGTAATGTTCCCCTGGCTTGTAGTACTCAATGACCTCCAAGGTTTTCTGAGCCAGAAATGGTTTCTTTGTGTTTTACAGCCAGTAATGAATTCTTCTTCTGTGTATTTACGTAATTCCTTTTGAAGCCATGTGAACTTCTGGCATCCTCAGAATCCCGTGCTAATGCCTTCAAATTTTAACTCTCTTTTCTGTGAAAAAGCCCCCTTTTGCTTGTCAACTCTGCTACTCCATGTCCCTATTTGCGCTTTTGCTACTCCTGATTTCTATTCCTTCTTTCCTTTTTTTTCTATTCCACTCCTCTCTTTTCCTACTCAGGATACCAAGTTTATGTAGTCAATCCTCATCTGGAAGCTATTTCATAACTTTGAGCATGTAGTCACCCTTTTCTAGTCCTGCTTTATTCTTTTTGAGATGTAGGAGACAGGACCACATGCAGCCCTCAAGATATATCCACCTCACAGACTTATGAAGTGCTATATTGATGGATTCAGTTTTGTTCTCTATTCCTCTCTTAATAATTCCAGAGTCAACTTCAGGTGCATCAGTTTACATCTTCTAACACTGAATTTTATCTGCCATTTTATCACCCACCCAGCACCTTAAGATCCCTTCAAAACTAGCCTGACTTGTTAGTTCTGTTTGAAAAAGCTGAGTCACTCATTTTGTTGAGTCCCTTAACCAGACTTATGTGTGTTTGAAAGCATAGAGCTCAGCAACGATCTCTGTGGATATCCACGGGTGCATCAATCAGAAAGGCCAACCCCTTTTGGTTTCTTTTCTACCCCCAAAGTTGCTATTTAAACGTGCTAGGACCTTTCATTTTGCGCCACACCACTTAATTTCCTTAAAAGCATTTGATGAAAGCCTCCTCAAAATCCTTCTAGAAAACCCAGTAGAAGGCATCAACAGGATTTTCCCATCCAGTGCTTGTTGACACCTTCAAGGAAATCCACATTTTCAAGAATAATTTCCTATGTAAACACAATGCTTGTGTCCTACTCAGCAAATTGTATGCATTTGTCCCATTGCATTTTTCATTGGTTCTGTTCTTTATTATAAGAATCACATTTATTCATTGTTCATTGTTCTTAACTACTACCAATTTACTAAATGTGGATGTCATATCTACTAAGATTTATATATCCTCAACTCCCCTACTAAGTCTTTTTGGTTTTTTTTTTTCAAAATCATGTCTTTTTCTTTTCAGATGCAAGGGGAAAATCTTAGAAGACTATGCCATGATAATAGCACACTCACTTCATAGCTAACTTCCTATGTAACCCCTACCTGAGCACCACTAGCTGATCTGTTACTATCTCTAGTTAAAAAAAGCCCCAAACTATTGCTAACTCATTATCCATTTTCTTCAAAGACCCTTTTTTTTACCAATATTTCAGTTTATAGCAGATCTTCTGAGATGTCCAGTATAAAAATATTCAGCAGTAAGAATCCACCTAGCCTCCCACAGTGAATATGGCTTTAAACAGTTAATTTAATGTTTATGCTTTTTTAGCTGGATCATCTATTGTTCCCTGCACACTGGCTCATGTGTGTGAAAAAGCATTTCTAATCTCTTCAGCAAAAAGTGCAAGGTCAGTCACTCCATTAACCAAATCAGTTATGGTACTATCCCATCTGTACTATTGTTTCAAATTAACACAGGAGAAAAAAGGGATGTATAAGATATTACTTAAAAATTATTATTTATTTCTTAAGTCTAATGATGATTGTGATGATAGTAATCTTGAGTTCACAACATTTATTTCCACCACATTACAGCTATTGACATAGACACCACAGAAAGCATGAGTCCAGTCCAACCTGCAATGGAATATCCAGGGAGGATTTGTGGAGTGGATACCCAGTGCACTCTCCTCATTATCCTTCCCCTCTTCCTTCTTTGGAGAGATTACTGACAATGACTGTATTTTCTAGTTAGGCAAAACTCTTCATTTTATCTTCTTTACCTTCCCCAAATCAGCTGTGAACTCTGAACCCATTTGTTTTATTTACAAAATGTGATAAGTCAGTATAAATATTCCCTGCCTCAAGCAAGCTCAGTTTAAGATTTTGAATGGGGTAAAAGGATAGATTAGATACTGCTGAACCTAACTTTGAAGTTGCCATATATAAGTTAAACATTAGTGAAATTAGAATCCTTCATTTGAAGCAGGGGTTGATAAATAAAGCAAAAAGGAGTAACAAAGAGCAGATTCGAATTGTGATGTCTACACATATTTGCTGAGACAAGAGTGTTTCCTGCCACTCAGAGCCAAAGGCATTTTCCTCCTCATCGAGGTTCTCACAGGAAAGAAACCTGGCAGTGTGAGCTAGAATGATGCACTTCCAATTCTAAACATTTTGAGTAATGAGCCTACAGCGGTCAGAGCCCACTTGCCATGCAGAGGCCAGACAGTGACAGGTACTGGCATTCTGTTTGACAGCTATAGCTTCTATGGAGTTTAGCCATATAAATGACTCATCATACCTCCCATCAAAAACAAGACTAACATACAACAGTGCAGGAAAAAAAGTAGTTGTCAACATGTGGCACATGTGGCTGTGCAACTTACTGTCCC
The DNA here is from genome assembly GCA_017639245.1 of Myiopsitta monachus. Taxonomy (NCBI): domain Eukaryota; kingdom Metazoa; phylum Chordata; class Aves; order Psittaciformes; family Psittacidae; genus Myiopsitta; species Myiopsitta monachus. The sequence continues at coordinate 32,234,547 of CM029919.1, forward strand.
CTTACACACAAATGGATAGCTCTTGTGCGAGAGGGTAACCGCCTAACAGTGGAGGAAGGTCTTTTCCACTGTGGGTCAAAGTCAATCCCAAATTCTGTTATTATTTTAAATTATTTTAAGGTCTAAGTTTAGGCTAAAATTCAAGAGCAAGTGAAAACATTTTTGGCATAAAACCTTTCAATGGGAAATGATGATCTATCTACAGAATATGTTTCACTTATTTTCATTTTTAAAGAAAACCTTAGAAGAAAGTATTGACTGTCAATATATTTTAATTATTTTCACCATATCTCTTTATGACAAATTTGGAATTCATTTATGGTTAAAGTGTTAAAAAGAAAAAACCAAAACCTATAAGGTCAGAATTGAAAGCAAGCATAGTGACCATATTGCGACATTTCAACTAGTGCACTCTGATTACCCATTGAACTATTATTTCTGTTTAAAAAATGCATTTTTATTTCCCATTCTGCTTTTAGACAGGAAGACTCTTTCAAACAGGGAAAATTCTCACAATTGATTCTCCTCACAACTCCACCTAAAACCTTAGTTCAGGATGGTCCACTGCCATTTCATATCTTTGGCCACAGATTAACACACGACATAGAGCAGAGGACATTTTTATACTTGAGCTTTTTGAGGGGCAGGAAACACACAAACCCTTATAAAAGAAACCTGAAGCCAAATCTTGAAATGATACACACTGCAGCATTGCATTATTGTGTAGACACAGCAATCTGGTATATAACTTTAAATTTAGGAGCCCAAACCTGACCCTGTTCAACTGGATGGAAATTTTGCCACAAGGTTAAGTAAGACTTAGACTTGGCCTCAAGTTTCTACATAGAAGTAGCATCGATTTGAGGGTTTGTATCAGCAACGTATTTTTTATCAAAGCTTCCTATCTCACCTTCATCCCACTGCTGCTGCCCCTGCTGTTACCATGCCGCCCTGTTGCTCACGCCATGATACTGGTTCCCTCTGAAACTGAGATTTGAGTTTAGGATTTTACTGGCAACTTTCAAGCTTCTTCAAGCCTTGACCCCTCTGTTCTTGCATAACCTGGTCCACATTTTTATTCCTTTTCGTAACCTACTTTCTGCTTCACATTTGTCTCTGGTCTCCCATTGCTTTTCAAGTTGACTGTTTCAAAATACGGTGCTTTTGCACAGCTGACCCCAGTGTGGTGAAACTCAGCTCCTCTTGATATCTACAGATTTGGGAGATAAATTCTCTCCCTCTGTCTCGCCAAGATTTCGATGGCCTGTCTCAGTGTACAAAGTGTGGTCAGGCCATGTGATACCGCTTTCATTCACCCCAGACCTCCTCCCTCTTCAATTTTTTAAAGTTAAGGGCAGGCTATGTAAAAGAATCAGAGCTCACAGCAGAATAATTGGAGTCATGTGAGATGCACACAAAGGTCACATAGGTTAGTACTGTTGAGGAATCCCTGATGAGGCAGTGGCTAGGAGGGTTTTGTTAGCCAAGACAATATTTCTGCTTTGTGTCATTTATGGGACAATTTTAAACAAATCACAATAGAAACAAATCCCTTTTGCTGTGCTCCTTTTCATAAAGTTTATGAGTGCTGTGTGCAATATTGGACATGCAAGCTTCCTGTCCTCTTGGTTTTCTGAAATGCATTTTAGATGTTCTTACTGCCTAAGTCTGCTACTGAGAGCTTTCTTCCCACATAAATAACCTTGAAGACACCTCAAATATGTTTAAGAATTAATTCCTTCTTGATCTCACTGTCTTTTAAAAGAGCATGCTTTGATTTTGAGACAAATATTAATTAACTGGGAAAATGACAATTTCAATACTGTATTAATTTAGCTTAGAAAAACACCCTTTTTTTACTCGCATAATTTTGTATTTCAGAAAACTCTGGAAACAGTTGCATTGCTCAAAGTTTTCTCAAACTGTAAGAAGAAAAATGTCTTTTCACATTTTTCTTGTATACCATAATTTTTTTCATTACTGTTCCAGATTAGTTTCATCTTGATTATGAATTTTATGACCATAATAACTAGTCACAGCATGTTTCCCTACAAAGCTAGTTTCTTACTGCAAATCATTGCTTGCATTACAGCAGATTCTTGAACCAGGACTCCAGTATGGTTAGCGCTGAAGAGGGTCTGAACAAAATTCTTCTCCAGGATTGTTTTGTAATTCTTTTGATTATTCTTTTTTGTTAAGCCAAGACTTAAAAATTCATAAGAACCAATTTCTAAGCGCATCCTGAATGTGCTACTTCTGCCCTTACCAAAGCGTGCAGTTTTCTGTATTTTTGGCCAAACTTCATAGAAAGAAGATCCTAATCTAGGTCAGGAATGAAGGGTATACACTGTGGGGCTAAATTTCTTTGGGCAGGAAATGGAGACACTGGTGTGACTGAAGAACTTGACCAGACCGGCTTGGGGTTTTGTAAAAACAAACAAACAAACAAAAAAGAATAGATTTGTGCTCTGACCTTAACTTCTCTTAGAAATTAACAGTGTGCTTCTCCTAATGTCAGTGAACACTTCTCACCTGATGCCAGCTTGTCATCATATAAATCAACTTGAGGAGTCATGCAGTAGACAAGTAAAACTTGCATTCAGATTTCTGGTAACTCAGAAATTAATATAAAGCAACCAACAGTAATCTCTATTTTGCAAAAACAGAATTCAAACCTCTGTTTCAGCACTTTTTGGAACTCCAGCAATATCGCTCTTTCAAGGGTATATTTGGAAAGTCAGCAGTTTCTTGTCATATGTACAGTTCACCTTTCCAGCTGTGCAGTGCCTTGACTTCTGCGCACCATTTCAGTGCAGTCAAAAGTCCACAGTGAAACAACAAAGCCCAAACTTGCATTGAACTTTATCAATTCATAAAGTCTCATAAGCTCAGGTGATTTGGGCCTTTCAAAGAACAGTTTAGTTAAGCCCTGCCTTGGAAAGAACAAAGACTTGATAAATTTTTATCTCTTCATAGCACACTTCCCTCCCAAACCGACTGCCATGTCATCAAAAATGAGTAGAAATCCAAATGGGTGGAATTCAGAATTGACTGTATCTAAAACGTGAGTTTTCGCTGAAGAGAATAAATCTTCACCCAGTCCCTCACAGGAGGCCTTTACTTTACAGGCACAATTAAGCAGTGCATCCAAGATTTTTTGTCTGCATACTTTACAGACCTCTTCAGTTACGCAGGCTCGTTGAGTTTACTAAGTAGCAAATATATCAGTTGCAAACATTCCTCAGGAGCACAGCATCCCACAGCATAAAGAATGGCTCCAGGAATTCTTTTTCCACACTCTTTTCCAGATCTTCTGATGTGTAACAGATGGTTGTTATTTCTCTTCTTGGTTTCTATTCCTTTTATCTTTACCCAAAGTATTTCACCGCCGCGTATTTGTACTGTCAAATTGCACCATGGTGGAATTATGCCTGCTTCTGGAATGTGGGATCATCTCTTCAGTTTTCTGCCCTTACTAGCACTTCCAGATAAATCCTCACTTTTGCTGACATTCCACTTCTGAGAATCATCTTACAAATGCCATTCTTTGTCATTCTCCATAAATAACAATCTCCATAGTATAGAATAATTTTCAGTTCTACTGTTTGTTTGGTTGTTTGATTTTTATTCCTTACTTCTAATTTCTAACAAAATATATTAATACAAAAATATTTATAACACATTGGTCTTTATCAGAAAGCACCTCAATCTGGACAAAAGGTATGAACACACAGAACTTCCATATTCATGTTACTAGCAGGTTTATCATTAGTTTGATACCTAGTTTTCTTCCTCTGAACACAATCTTGCAGTGCTAAAAAGTTTTCAGACACATTTTTCAGACTTTAATTTCTTTCTTTACAGAGTTGTGACTCTCTCCTAGGGAGACTATCCCATCCTTCATTTTCATAAGGGCTCTTCAAATAGTAAAAGATGCCTTTCAATTATTACCATGTAGTCTGATGCAGATTTTAAAATTAATAGTACTATGGAAAACATTTACTGAAATCTGAGGTATATTCCAGACTCCTGTAACAAAAGCACCAGCTGGCACTCTGTTATTTAAATAGCTGGTCTCCATTTAAACTACTCTATTATACTGATGCACAATTTATCGTTGGACTCATTTGTTCAGCCTGGCTATGATTGATTTCACAAATTTCATCATTATTCAAATAGATCTTCCAGTGCATACATGCTTTACTGTAGTCTTATCATAACTGTTAAATAAGCTAATGTATTTCAGCACAAATATTCTCTATCAATCATTTGCAACTACACTACAAGTCCATTCATTCTGAGCAATAAAGCAAGAAACACTTTATTCAGATCTTACATTCTTCTGAAGATAAACATGTTTATCAAAATTCTTGTTACGGTTTTTGTTTGTGGGATAAGGTTAAAGAAATTACACATTCACTTTGGAAAATACATTTCTTCAGAATGCTTTACCCCACTTCTGGTCCCAAGAGCTATGCCTTCAATGTGCTTGAAAAGCTTTCTATATTGGCAACAGGAGCGTGAGTTTTAATTTGAACAAAACAGGTATTATAGAAAGGGCTGCATATAAAAGCAGCAAGAAACCTTTGAGGTTCAAGAGGCCTTTATTATCTTCCTAAGGGGCCTGTTCAGCTCTGGCACAAAAAGTAATTTATACACATCTAGTCCTCTTTGTTTTCATAGGAATAATTATTTCTTCCTGTTACAGTTTTCCTTCTGTTGCCACTTTCTCCCTAGTGCAGTTTAACCTCTTTGTAATATACAGTTACAAAACATTGCTTGCAACATTAATTTCAAAGAGGTATTTCAACCTTCTTTGAAGGTGGCTTTAGTTCAGTATATGCAGTATTTCTCCTGTGTTAAGATTTCTTCCAAATTTAGTTATCTATTTTCATCAAAGATGAACAGAATTGCTGACAGTACAAGCAGCAGAAAAGACAGGGTCTCACAAATATGAAAAGGAACTGATCACAGATGACAGCCTGAGCTGTGGGTTACTGTAAGTTGCATACACTCCTATTAGAACTTATCTAATATGCATCAGGACATCCTTGCTACTCTGTCTTTACTCCTGCAGTTCAAGTGTCAATCTAGCTAGCAAAATAAAAGGCCAAGGTGGCTGGTAAAAAAAAAGGTATACAGAAATGGTCTTATGTCAAACAACTGACATGAAGATTAGATTAAAAATCTACACTTTTGCAAGATGATGGATTCATTTGTGCCGGTGACTAATCTCTTGGTTGAAGCTGAGAAGATGAGAGCAGAATGTAGTGAATGGCAATTCCTACATGAGATGACCTCCTAATCAATTCAAACGGGGACATAGAACTATAGGAAAGGTGATTTCTGTTTTTTCCAAAGTTGTCAGACTTTTGAGCTCAGCTCAGGTTTGCAAAAAGAAGCTAGGCATCTTTTCTATCTTACACTTTCTTCAACAACACACAATGCTTCTGTCATTTCAAATTCTCTCATTACTTTGATACTGATTGAAAAATAATATGATCTACTTTCCTTTTTCTCTAAAAAGCTGGTTTAGATCAGCTGCACAGAAAGCAAATCATAAAAATGTGGGTTTGTCAATTCTGTGCAAGTAGACGGCACTTAGAGACATGGGGTTAAAGGTTGAAACACTTACAATTCATCATCCAGCTCTAGTTCTCAAGTATTTGGCTGTTCAATTTTGGAAGCACAAGACAGCAATTATATGTGGAAATTGAGAAATTAGAACTCTTATCAAGCCTGAATGTTTGTATAAGGGCACAATTTTGGGAAAAAAAAAATTTCCAAATTCAAGGTATGTAAGGGGACATACAAGGACCAAAATACGGTTTAAGAGTGCGCCTGCCAAAGACAGAATCTGTCAAATGTTTGATGACCAGAACCCTTGCACGTGTATGTGGGAGGCAGTGGTTCTAAAAAATAGGCCCTTAAAATAGATAAGAAATTCTCAATATCTTTATGGGTAGCTGAATTTTTTCTTTGAATATCCAGTATTCCTGAGCATTTCCAAGAATTATCATTATTTGTCTCTGTAGTGATATAAAGCAAGTGAAAAGCACTGAGCTGAACATTCCACAAACATGTATAATGAGTACTTACACTGTGAAAGCTGTGTTCACTGCAAACAAATGCTAGGTGCTACCAAATTTAAAATCATAATCTTGATATGGGGTTGATTTTCAGGGGGACAATTACATTTTGTACTTACAAGAAACTGATGCAGTTTTCCAACTAAAAATTTGCACAAGCCTATTATTCCAGGACTAATCTTCCTTCCAAAAATGAAAAGCAGAAGAAGGGTTCAGCTGTTAATCAGAAGCTTGAAACTAAACATTTTTATTTCCATTTCGTCTTCTTCTAGTGTCAGCTCTTACTCCCTTTTTGATCCATAGGTAAAACTAACTTAATAAGTTTGCCCCCTTCCCAGTTATTATGAATGACCACCACCACAAATGAATCATCTACAGGTTACAGCTTAAGCAGATTTAAAGCCAATAGCCCTGCCAAGCCAGGGGCTCTCTGCATCTCCAGTTCATCAAAGGCTCAATTCTGCTCAGAAAAAACGTAGCAAATTCAGGACAAAACCTCACAGGTTCGTCCAGCAATGCATGCTGAAAACTGACAAGCTCTTTCTAAAGACAAACAGACACCTAGATAATTACAAGCTAATTGTTTCTCTGCTAACCTACAAAACACCTGCCATGGCCATGTGGAATACAGGACTATGGCAATCCTTTTAATAGGATGTGGAAAAAATCCCAAGTCTTTTGATTCATTTTACCCAATTCAAGGACTTTCCTTTGCCTCAAAGAATTTTCTTTTGGTTGAGAATTTTAAGACTTGACTCCCACTTTCTGGAAACTTAACTTACGCACAAAGCTTGCAAAGTTTGCTTGCAGTGATTGGAAGCCAGTGTCCATATTTTGTCTCATACACTGTCTGTGCAACCTGGGAATAGCAGATGTTACCCCTTGCTTTCTTTTTCATTGTGAATGCCACTCTATTGAAAAAGAAAAGACAAAAAATGTTGCTACAGTGATATGGAGACAGCAAAGTGAATTAAGTAGAAATAATTGCATTAAATCTATTTAAAAAGTCACTATACATAGCTGACTAGGAAGAGTTGGCATTGGTCATCAGAAAGAATTTAAAGTAATTTCCACAAAGAAAACCTGTGCATGTTAAAAAAAAAAAAAAACAAAAACAAAACACCACAACAAAAAAAAAAAAAAACAAGCAAAACCAAAAACCAAAAAAAACCAGCATTCACTTAGGAGTGGGGCTATGCCCCACTTTTGTATCAGCTCTAAGTCCTAACACAGGAGTAGTTCTACAGTCAAAAACTCCTCTGCTAGTGTTACTTCATTTGCTCAGGGCATCTGCCTAAGGAATACCATCAAAAGAAGAGATTTGACGATATTAACTCTAACTCCATTACACAAATTAAAATAGCAAAAACTTCTTAATTTCCTAGTCTCCTGAAGAATAAAAGAGGAAGGTTTCCTTTAGAAAGGAAAATGAGCCAAGTATTTGTCAAGTATTCAACCATGACACAATGAAGCATGGGACAATTTTCAGTCTTCAGAGAAAGGGCAGATTAGGCTGCTATTAGCTTCTTATCAAAGTTTCTACTGACCATCCTACTACAGAACATGCCCCCAACCATATACACCACTTAATGTAAATTCAGGGGCAGAAGCAGTATTCTGCAAGAAGAAACAAAATTCCAGTGCAATTCTGAACGACGCAAATTCAAGTAGTAATACTACTAGATTGGAACAGTAGTAACTGGAACATAGGTGAAAACTTAAGAACAGTTTGGATACTCATCCACCTAGATTCTTCTGAAGTAACCTGCTGTGAAGGTAGCATGATATACTAAATGTATGTTAAAAAGATGGGGGGGAAACTCTTTTTGCTTTTTGCCATGTTTTCTCAGCTTCATATTTCATTATGGTTATGCAAGGCCCAATGAAAACAAAGACAAAGAGATGGTAAAAAAAATCAGTCACCAAAAGAATATTTATTTTAGTCATCTTGATTAGCCTTAGTTGTTGTTATGTCAATATTTATTCTGTGTATGGAATATAACAGCACTATAGGCCAGATTTTTGACATGTGTCTCAACTCAGTGTCTAGTTATGTGAAGTGAAATCTCTTGCATGTGGCATCAGTCAGACTCAACCAGAACACAGGAGTTTTGTTTAAAAGATATTATTTGTTAACACAAAAGGTAGCTGATAGAAGAGCACATGCAAGTGACTGAAGAATATATGACTGAAGATCACACTAGGTCTCTGAAAATTTGACTTTCACTGAATTTGTAATACTTCTTTCTCATGCTATCCAAAGAGTATTGTAATTGTTTCATTGTAACTAGCTAGATTTAATGTTCAATGTATCTGGTAGTTCAGATATTTTTATCTTTCAGAACTCTACATTCAGGACAAAGTCAATGCTGTGGATCCTTCAGCTGTACTGGAAATCTCCAGCTCATGAAACACGATTTTGCTTCTTGTATTAAACTTCACCTCTGTTATTGATTCTTTTGATACCCACCTTCCTTAAGGATAAGACTAAATTGCTTGTAGACTTCATTATAAAATTATAAATATAATTATAAAAATCAATGATAGATACTTCTAGCAATTAATATGTCACTACCAAACAAACTTTCCCACTTTCTCTATGTGTTATTTGCTCATTTAGTAAGAGAAACAGAAAAAATAGCTTTAAAAATCTAAAAGTGAAATATAGTCCTTTATTTCTGGGGAAGAGAATCCATAAATTTAAATCATTAAACTATAATTATACTCATAACATTGGAAGGATTTGCAGTAAAAATATCAGGTTGAGATTAAGTCAATAACATTAATCACTCGTAACCCTGAAGGAGCAAAAAGGGTTCAAAAATGATACAAAACTGAAAGCTACCATGAGCAAAGAGACTAGGGGAATTCATTTTAATTCACCACAGCCAAGTTCAAATACAAGCTGTTCTTTGTTATTCAACCTGAGGTATTATTTTTCATACAGACACTCACATCTGACCAAGCCATAATCACACAGTATAGAGTTTTCTTTATCTGATTGCAGAAATTTCCTGGTTTAGCTATATATTAACAATGAACTGCATATGGATAGGGTTGTGCCACAGGGTGGACTACATTCTGCTCACCTAACCACATCTATCAGTGTACTAAGTGCCTGAAAGCTGCAGCTTGAGCAATTGGTAGTAAAGTTGGCCTTAAGTCATTACTCTCTCCCTTACATGAGCCTAACAGGCATTATATATTGTTGAATTCTTTGCTTTTCCAGCAGAGCAGACAGCTCTCCTGCAGTTGCCTAAGAGAAGGCTATGAATTGCAGTAAAACTTTCTCCCTCATCTGTGTTTAATGATTGACTGTGCTGTCTAAAATAGTACTTCTCAACCCCAAGGTACGTTCTACCCATGAGAAACTGCAAACAGCAAATGCAACCATATCCACTCTGAGGATGCACATACTATGATGATGGGCAGAGACTTCTTAGTAGAAACTATCTAAGAAATTGTGAATTTAAAGGGCTGAGAAGGACACAGGAAATGTTGTGTAAAGGACACATGATCAACCACCTAAGAATTAATTTGTAATTCAGAAAAAAAGTTATTGTGCTTTTGGATCTGAAGTGACCTGATCCATATGCTCTGAAAATCAAGGTTTGTGTACTGTGGGACTGTGCACTATGAGCGCACTTCAATTTGGTGCAGAGATTTAGGTCCTTCCTCTAGACCCAAGAAAATTAAAATCAATTAATGAGCTCTTTTTTTGCTTCAGCGTATTATACTAGATATCTGATTTTACAGCTATGAAAGTGGGGACAGCTGTGTTTGAAGACTTTGAAGTAATGGAGAAAATTGCTTAATACATGATGTAAAGTAACACTTCCAAGTGAAACCAACCAAAGTTCAAAGATTTTTTTCAAGGAATGCTTTGAAAAAAGAGCAACTCAGGAACAATTTATGTTACCAGAAATAGTGAAGTAGGGGGTGCATGAAAAAGTATATATGCCATTGCTCATTCATAAGCAAAATCAAACACCATATCCAGTATTTGCAGCAAAAAAGTTTCAGTGAAAACATGATATGTTTTATGATATGATAGCACAACTCCATGCTATTGGCCTGATATGGCTTTCTTTCCAGAATATTGGAAAGAATAAGCTAAAACCTTTGTTTATTTACAAGATTTCCACTGAAGCTAGTTTAAATAGACAGATTTTTTAAAAATATTTCCAGAAACATGCAGCAGCCATCTGCAGGCAAGTTTATTTCTGAAAAGGCGTTTATGAATTTACATCCAACATAAATAAAGAGCTGTTACGCAATTAAGCTGGCAAACGTGCATTTTTCAGACGGAAAATAAACATTTGTTTCTAGCCAGTTGATGTACAAGTACCACAATTTAAAATTTGAAAACATGACTTTCTGTCCACAATGTGAAGACTGAATTTCTGCTTGAAAAACAGAATGTGTAAGTGTCCTTGACTATGTGGACTTTTTTATTCTTATCAATATGGAGGGTGCTAATCTTCGACATGATTTGAAAAGCAATCTTCACTCACATCTCCCTCTTATTCTTACCCCATATACAAGACCACCTCAATGAGCTATACCCTGCCACACTTTTCCAGGCAAATGGCCATTTCAAGTCAAAGGGAATTATGCTTAACAAGCCTTAAGGAAGGACTTCAGGAGTAAAAGTAATTCCTGGAATTAATTTCTTATCACCTAGGGATATAGGTGGAAACTGAATTTTGGTTTAGGCTGCCAATTCTTAGGTGGAGAGCACTGAAGAATAATATAGCTTTGCTTCTTTCCAAGCCCCTGTTTTCAGCACTTCCCTCAGCCTATTATCTTTGCCCTGAAATATTTTACCCTTGTTTCTATCCCCACCAATGTTTCCTATCTTTTATACTCTTCATCTTTGAAGAGCATCCAGCTATTCCTTTAGATATACAAGACCTAAAATAGTGCAAGGATATTTATTTAGCTGATGGTCTGTTAAGATATCTTTGGAAGAGGTTAGACAGAAACTATTTGGCTTTAAAATATCAGATGTAACATATGTGCAGCTGCCTGTAAGGAAAATTGCAAATTTTTGTGAGAGAAAAGTTGGGAAAGAAAAGAATGAGATACAAGCCATACTGTTTTCTAAGGTATATAGGGTCTTGATCCAACAATTAGTCAGAAGATGACTTTCCACATCTATGTGAAACCCCACTAGCACTATTAATAGGAAACTGCATTGATGCATGTACAATCATTAGCCTTAGCATTACACAGGCTCGTGTACTCTTCTGGGAATATAAAATGAGTGACTAATGAGGAATATGACACAAGGGTGTTAATTCTGTAGTCCATCTGGTCTAAAACTGCATTTCTTATGCACAGGAAAAATGAGATGTGATATATATGCTGGGCTTACAAAAGCAAAATAAAGATAATATAGTTCTTCTGCATATATTTTTCTTGAAATAATACCTATAGATTGCTGCTGTGCTCAAAGCCACTAAAGCTTGAAAGAATAAAAGTATTACAATTTGTTTTAACAGTAGAATTTAGGTGCGGTTCCCCAACCTGCTCATGGAATAAAAATGTGTTTGGAAGGAGTTAGCTAATGGTTTCTGAGCTGTGCTGTACCACTCCCTGAAATCTCTAACAGCATTAGCAGCTAGTCCACATTATTCCATTCTCTATAGTATTAACTTTCACTCACATTAATATTTGTATCATCTGTGGTATTCACCTAGTTTGTACTTTACAGATTCTTTAAGATAAAGAATTGGATGCAGGGGGATAGGTCCATTAGTGTCTGATGCATATAGTGATCTAGGTGCACTCTTTGGCTATACAAGTCCCTATACAGCTGCTGAGTGCCAGAATCGAGGAAGGTAAATCAGAATAAACATCTTGCTACTCTTGCCCAGTATCTTACACATTCACCCTCAAAAGTCAAAATTGTCCACCATCGGGAGGAGGAGTCTGTGCTAGCCAGGTCTGGGTTTATGTGGTCAGACATTTTTATATTCTCAATGTTATCTACATTTTCATAGTACTCATCACAGCCACAGCTAACGATCATGACCCCTTGTGCTATATACTGTACAAACACAGAATAAAGTTCCTGTCCACAGTATTTAGTAAGGCAAAAGATGAAACAGACACACTTTGTCAGAAAGGGTCACAGAGATACCAAAACAGTAAGAGTCTATTTGTTGACTAGATAGACAATGAAATCAGCAAATCTATTTCAAGGGTTGTCTAACTTCTGCTCACCATTCACTGCAACATGTTCAGAGAGATGCTGACTAACTGTGATGTTAAAATTGGTATGCACTGTTGACTGAATCTGCACCCCTTGCCTCTGGTTAACAAGACACAGTTCTTTGCACCATGGAAAACCATAAGCGATGTACATCTGTTTGGAAAAGAACAGCAGCTGCTGTAATAATGGGTGGAATCCAAAAACCTGTCCTAAGCCACACACACTGTGACACAAAGGCTTCCTGCTGTAGAAACACACCCAGAGAGGCCTGAGAGTGTTCGCACACAGTCCTACCACCACAGAGTTCTGCAAAGAAAGATGATAGAAGGCACTACTCCAGTCCAGAGACTGAGATAACTTTATTCTACCCGTGAATTACAGTAGTACATCCCAATCTCCAGTCCCCACTTCATTGTCCTCAAAAAACAGTTTGTTCCATCTTTGTGCAAGCCTTAAAATCTCACACATACACATAGTGCTTCTTTCCCTTTAAATCATGTTCCTTATGACAGAGTGAATTTAACCTGCATGTCAAAAGATTTTCATAGGAGCTCGGAAACAAAATTATGTGCAGAAAAGCCAGTTTCTAGCTAGATCCATGTAAGATCTTGAATATCTAGCTCTCAAGCATCTAAATCCTCACTGTAAACCATAGCAAAGTCAAGTTAAGAATAGTCCCCTGATGCTCTAGCATTCCTTATAACTGATTTTCTATATAGATTGCAGAAAAGCGACTAGAATGTCCATGTGTTTCTTCCTTGTTAAATAAGACTTAAAGTACTACTGCATCCTGAATACACACAAAATCAGACAAAACCTTCCATGTCTTGAAGAGTGATTAAAGAAAAAAAAAATCTGAAAAGTTGCCTACGAACTAAGAAAAGCTAAAAGAAAAGGTCACGGGGAAAAAGGAAAGCGAAAAGAAATGGTAGAAGAAGAAGAAAAGAGGAAAGAAACAGGAGAAAAAAAAGAAATAAAAAAAAAGAAAAAGAAAAAACAGAAAAATAAGGAAAAGCGTAAAAAGAAAAAAAAAAAAAAGAAAAAAGAAAGGAAGCCCATATTTTAAGCTTTAAATTTTGCATTCCTTAAGAATCTTTCTTATTTAAACCAGACTTTGGAAACCTTGCTGTAGTTTCAGACTGTAAAGCAACAATTTGCAATGCTAAAGATATTTCCTTTGGAGTACTAATCCAGAATGTCCTTCTTTTTTTCTTGATTTAAGAATATTTTAATTGGAAAGACTGTATTCTTTTTTAGTTCACTTAAGCAAGCAGTTTTCTTCTCAAACATCTAGTTTTCTGTTAGTACTGTTAACTACTTCATCTTCCTTCCTATGCACATACACGTCATGTCTGGAGCAGAGCAAAATAAGAACCACATGTTTCATATAAACAGTTAGATTCTTTGCATATAGATGGTGGTTAGCTGGAACAGCTATAAAGGAATAAAACAGAAGGAAACAGTAGGTGGAAGACTCAGCATTTTAGTAAGAAAGCAGGAACTTAACCAATTACTCATTCATATGGAAAAAAGTGGACAGCAATAGGACAAGGAAAAGATTTTGTTAAGCTTTCATTTGAGGTGAGCCTCACTCAACCACAGTTTGAGTCTTATTTAAAATACACATCCAGGGCAACACTCTGCCTTGATGGAACCAGTGTCAAATCTTAAACACTCGTTTTCCAAGAGTTATAAGTAAGAAGAGAATTTGTCCTTTCATCATTCCATAAGTTTGCTGAATTTATTGTTTACATTTCAATTGTTCAAAATTAAAGCCAACAATGTAACTCAGGATTTTGATCTTAATTGCATCCGGTAAAACAGAGTAACTCTACTAAAATAAACAGTGATTCTTAATTTTGTTAAGTAAATGTCAGTAGAGTTACATCGATTTATCATGGTGTAACTCCGATCAAAAGCTAACTTAGTCAAAAGCAGTATCGGAGTGTGTAATGCCAGACTTGTCAAGCTTCATACTGCACACACAAGACATGCATCTGGCTCCATCCTGCTCTCTTCAGTGTGGTGCTTCAGTCTCAGGCAACCACACAACAGCTCCTCAGCTTCCCTCCAACTCCAGGATCCAGCATCAGATACATGCTTTTAGACAGCCAGCAAATCGTTTGGCAGATGGGATCCTGGATGGGGAAGGAGGCGGGAGCATGCTCCCTGGCTGGGAGCAGTTGCCGTCGAGCGAGATCCCACCCTCTGAGTCCCATAGGTATGCAGCAACTCCTCAGCTGCAGCTTCACAGCACTGCCTCTTCCCCGTGGCGTCCCAAGCCCCACATTCCCTTTAAAACCAGAGCACTCCTGTAGGAGCAAATCTGAGCTCTTAATGTTGATAATAAAAGCATTCAAAGAAAATTACTTCAGTGATCTTCATTATATGAAGTGTTTGCTAAAGAGAACGACAGGTAAGGTGTCTCCATAGTAAGAAATTTTGTGTTTTCTTAACATTTTATGGAACATTATAGTTCATAACTGTTGAGTTTTCCATGGTGATCACCATGCAATGCAGTGGATAGTCTCTGTGAAATGTATTTTCCTCCTAAAAAGAAAACTAAACACTGAACACAACTAAACAGCTAACACATATCCTTTTTTGTCTCAGTTAGCAGTCACATCTTGGCCGAAAAAATAAGAGACAAATGAAAACCAAAATGTTCTGAGAAGAGCAATCCTGGGACATTACATAAATTTACATAGCAGCTTTTTCAAGGACTTTTTGTAATAATGCTTGAAGAAGAATGTTGCTTTCTCATTTTTTTCAATATCTACTTGATTAGTGAATATCCCATTGTTGAGTAAATTGCTAAGTAAAATATTGCTTTATAGCTAACCCAGATTACTTTCAATAGTTGCCTCTAGTTACAGTCATACTTTTCAATTTCATTTGCAGAGATAGATTTGCTGCTTTGAGATTATTTCCTACAAATGGGAAGGGGCAAAAAAAAAAAAAAGAAATAAAAAAGAGAGAGATTAAGGATTTCTCTTGCTCCAGGCTACAAAGAGGTTACAAGCCAGATTCTGCCTCTCTTTTGCCAAGTCTCAGAAGAGTGGGGGCTGGGAAACAGGGCAGGGGTGGAAGCACAGTGAACTTCAGTTACTCTTTTATGTCCCTCTATTTCACCCATTATCTTCATCACCACAAGTGAAATTGTCTTTAAAAGATAATTAGGAAGCAGTTAAGTTTAGAGCAGCCCTGTGGCTGTCCTAAAACAAATGGCTGGAAAAAGAATGATAGCAAATAGCCTCATTTTTTTCCTACATGGAAGCACATGGGACTTCATGAAAAATATACAGAATTAAGACCAGAGAAAGCTGGAGATTTCCCAGCTCCTAGTTCTGTCTGAAACCCCTTATTTCTCATCCAGACACAGAAGTACTTCAGAGCTTCATTTAAACTAAAAGCTCTAATGGGAATCTCTACCAGATAAGGGTATAGGTCCTTGGTCTAAAAATCAGGAGACAGAAATCACTGAAATTCAGCAATGATCTACTTTCCAGTTCACAGTCAATACTGTAAAATAGATTGAAAAAAATGTTTAAAGCTAAATCATAATGAGCCTTTATTGGATCATCCTGGAAAAAAAATAAATGCAATTTTTTGGGGAAAACACATTGTTCAACTTTTTTCATTACAGGGCTCTTACCGCCCTTGAAGAAAAAATAAAAGGAAAAGCTTCATTATGATGAAAAGATACATGTCATGCAGTGTGCATCTTACAGATGCTAACCTAATCCATCAACAGCCTGCAAAAATATGTGCCTTGACAAAACAAAGCAGATGTGCTCTTAATCCTCCTGAAGTGAACTATGGGATGGGTATCCTCAATCATCCAGGATGGTTTCTCTGGTGCCCTTATGTCTCTTGGTAAAGGCTGAACAGAGTATTTGTCATGGAATCAGACCTTCACTTGAGATTTGTGTGCTTTCTAGTCCTTTGATCATGTCTCATATTTTACCTTAACTGAACCTTCATGGACTTTTGAAGATAATCATTGCTTTCCATTTTTCATCAGAGAGAGCTACTGGCATGAGCAATCCTCCCTCTCTGCAAACACTCCTCTTGAAATGTAGGAAGCTACTTGCACAGACTACTGAGAGGCAAATAACATACAGTAGGTGCCAGATTTAGGCTTTTTTCAAGTAACAGTTGTTATATCTTTGCTACTTCTTGTTGATTGGATGCTTGATTAATCTTTCACTGTTCAGATCCAAGAGAGGTGAGAAAACACCTTTAATGCCAAAAATGGAAATAAGCAGGGTTTATTATACCTTATTTATGACCAAGATACCATGGCTTGTGCAACACAGAGGGTGTGCAGGGTGTGCAGAGGGCAGTCACTGAGCTTTGCCTGGAATTCTCTCCAGTGCTGTGTATACAGCAGGCTAAGGCAGTATCAGCCCATTTTTGTGACAGGAAAGATGCTTTTGACAGTTTTCAGTGATTTTGGGTTGGACTTTTTTTCTTGCTTCATCAGCTTGCAAATAAGAAAAAGACATCTTTGTTAATGAATCCAGATGTCCCACCCAAATGTCTGAAAACACCAAAACAGAATACACCTTTCATTTATTTAAATGCATATCACGGTTTAAACCCAGCTGGTAACTCACAACCATGCAGCCATTTGCTCACACCTTTTTCGCTCTCTGGGTGAGAAGGGGAGAATTGAAAGAATGTAAACCCCACAGGCTGAGATAAAGGTTTAATAACTAAAGTATAGTAAAATACTACTACTAGTAGTAATAATGATAATAATGACAATGAAATAAGAAAGGGAGAGAATATAAAACTAAAAGGGGAAAGGAAACAAAAAAACCAAACCCACAAGCAAGGCACAGTACAAACCCACAAGCGATGCACAATACAATTGCTCACCACCCACTAACTGATACGCAGCCCAACCTGAGCAGCAATTGGTCTCCTCTGGGTAACTCTCCTGAGTTTATATACTGGGCATGATGTGCTGTGGTATGGAATACACCTTTGGCTTTATTAAGGAAGCACAAGACTGGAAAGCAGGTCAGTGCAGTCAGCAGAGAACCTCATTACTGTGAAGAAAGTATGACCTAGGGACAAATCAACAGTTCTAGTACTTCTATCATCAATTTTCTCCTAGACTAGTGTGCTCTTTATCATTGCCTATTCTGCAGATTCATCAGAACAAGAAATACATGCTCAGGTTATTCTGCACTGCAACAAACCCAGACTGACATTTAACTCGAAGTTCCACCAAAGCCAGCACACAGTCATTCAGAAATTCAGAGGTCTATAATGGTTCATTTTCTTGGCACATATAGTGTCCTTGGCAAAACAGTACATGTACCATTCAGTATAGCAGCCTCTTACCTTGCCTGAGAACATGTAGCTTTTGTTTGAATATGACATCTTTTGCAAGGTATTTAGAAGTGTTGTCTTGGATTGATCACAGGACAAACACTGTATCATCATACATAAGTTCTTTGCTCCTAGGAATAAAAAAAGCACAGGGCAAGTGATTAGTCATTAATATCACACAATGAGACAGGCAGAGCTCTGGCTGAAATAACAGGCCTCTTGCCACCCAGATCCATGCTGTAAGGCTGCAGTTCCTACAGATGACTTAACTTTTCTGTGGATCATTCTCCCAAAAAATAAAATTATATGATATAACTCTTTCATCCATGACATTGATATAACAGGAGTGCTGATACAGCATACAAATATTCATAGCACACTTTGAAAATGCAAGCTACTATGTAGGAAAGCAGAAAAATTGTTAATGGTTTACTGCCTGATTATATAGCAAGAACAAACACATGGAATAAAACCTCTACAGGCATATTCCACAGAGGTAGCATCATAGGAGTCTTATAAAGCCCAGCCCAACCCAACTCAGTATAGACAACACGGGGAACCAGTTCTGTGGCACTCTGCAACTCCACAACTTTTCTGAACTTGACCCTAATGAAGTAGTTTAGATGTTTACCACAGTTTTGACAACATTCTTTATGTAGCTAAAATGTTCAGTGACAAAAGAAAGTGCTTTATTGTGCTAATTAGAGAAAATGGACTGGTTTGTACTAAACTGGCCTGTGATTCAGGAGATCTGCATCCAGCTGCCAGCTCTACCAGATTTCCGCAGGACCCGGAGCTAGTCAAGTGTCTTTCCATTCCTCAGCTCCCCATAGGTAGCTAGTTCAGCAGAAAAGTTGCTGGAACTGACAAAGGAATTACTGGATAAAATTCTACAGCAGGTATTTTAGATTACATATGATTATCAGGGCGTAAGTGATATAAGATCTATGGCTCTATCTTCCAAAGTCTATGCAACTGTTCCGTTTTGCAAAGTTAAAAATTTCAGCTGGATCTATTGAACATTTTTCTAAGCAGTCAGCTTCTCTCACTTAGCTGCCAATGTTTTGTAATTAGGAAACATTTTATTCTCAAAGCTTTGCCATGCTTTCATTGCCATGTTTTCACAAACTACCAGAGGAGATAAATAAAGGCTCAGCTGTCTATGGTTTAAGAAAAAAGAAAGATGCCGTTAAAAACTTCTGAAGAACTAGGCAGAGAAACAGCAAGACAGATGATTATCTAGTGGTTACATTCATAAAGTGGTCTTGAAGGATAAATATATATATAAGGAAAAGAAAAAAAAAAGTTCTCTTTTCCCTCAATTGGTTCGTTTTATGAAATAACAATGCTGCATTCTTCTCATCCCCTTTAAATTCCATATATAACCTTCCAAGTCAATTACATGGTACAGACAATGTCAAGAAAACATAACCTTATAGTTTATGCATAAGCCATGATGAATATGACAACTGCAGTGAAGTTATAATATCATTTACTAGTCATTAAAAACAAAATTAAAGTTGCATTTTTTTATGAGTTGCCAGAAATTACAGTAAAGCATGTTTTCACCTAAACAACATTTCTGGTTAGCCATATATTAAATATACTGTCAGACCTTTAAATTAGGTACTCACTGGATTTTGTAATTCAGCGTTGGTGTTCAGACTGAAATTTAGTGTTGCACTTTCCCCATCTAGCTGCAAATAGCAGAAAAGCTAGCTAGACAATGGCTAAGAACTATCCTTACAAAAAGGAGTACAAATCTGATTTAACTAAAAGATAGAATTTACTTTTTTTTTTTACAGAAATAAAGTTCAAGATATTGTGAGTTGTGATCTTTCAGTATTGATTGATAATCCATTTAGAGCATATTCTCTTTTACTTCACTAATCCAGTTGCAGCACTCCCGTGCTTTACAGAAAAGCTATGTCAGAAAAGAGTCCTTAAAGGTATGCAGTCAAACACTGAGCAGTTGAGAAATATAAAAACTAAAATTCTCTAGGGAACTTAATTCATCCCTTTAATATGCATGCACTATGTTTCAGACTTTTATCAGTACAATCACACACTATCTTCCCCTATGGAAAACCAAATCAAATACAGATCAACAACCTGTTCATCTCAATTCTCATCTGCTTACACAGCAACACTCCTCATGTCCTCTGTGTGTCTCCTTGAGAACCACATAGTCCTTGCCCCTAGCATACAGAAGAAGGCTCCTTGACCCATTTCAGTAAGACTTATTTCCAGAAAATGCTTCTTGCTAAGAAAGAATTCGAGAGCTGCTCTTTCCTTTCCCTTCTCCCATTTGTTCTCACTGTCACCCAAAAGGAATGAAATAATACATAGCAGGGGAGAAAGGACCAGAGAGCCCAGCAGAACTCAAGAATGAGCATGTTTAGGATGCCTGCAGGAACAGGTCTTGACATGTACAAGGGGCTGAAGAGTAATGGGCATGCTGGCAGTAAGCCAGGGGACAAAACAACTGTGTTTGTACAAACTGGTTATATATTTACTTCTGCCTAGTAAAAGGTTATAAATGGTTTGCTGTGCTTTTGTAGCACATTATTTGTCATTTCTAGATTGTATAAAGAATAAATCACCCACAGTGAAACAAAATACGGGGGAGGGAGGGAACAGGGGGGAGCAGGGAAGACCCCTACAAGTGCGTGGACATTTCTCTAGCAGAGCTATTATCTTCTTTATCTCAAAATTAGGAGGGGAACACGAGATGTCCCAGTAACACTAGACAGAATTAATATTTTAGAAATTATCTCAGCCAGTCATAAGGGGCATAAGCCAATAAATAATAACTTCATAGAATCACAGAATGGTTTGGGTTGGAAGGGACATTTAAGATCACCTAGTTCCAACCCCCCGCCATGGGCACGAACACCTTCCACTAGACCAGGCTGTCCAAAGCCCAGTCCAGCCTGGCCTTGAACTCTGGCAACCTGTGCCACTGTCTCACCACCCTCACAGTAAAAAATTCATTCCTAATAGCTAATCTAAATCTCCCCTGTCAGCCATTCCCCTTGTCCAGTCACTACACACCCTTGTAAAAAGCCCCTCTCCAGGTTTCTTGTAGGCCCCCTTAAAGTACTGGAAGGCTGCTCTAAGGTGTCCATGAAGCCTTCTCTTCTCCTGGCTGAACAACCCCAGCTCTCTCAGCCTGACCATCTATTGAGCAAATTACGAAGTTTGCAACCAACTTTAACCAGATTCTTTCGTATTTGTCTAATGCAATCATACGTGGTACTAGTAAGTGTCAAAGACAGGATGTGGGCTTGGCAGTATTATAGAAAAACCCACACAAATTTGCTGGAAATCCAAGTTTCATTGTATAGTTACATACTGGAACCAGAACCCAGAGCCTCACTAAGCTATGCACATCACGAGACACTGCAATTAAAATACAGTAAAGGGGAAAAGGTGCCTTCTCATTCCTTCATCTTGTCAAGCTATGTTGAGTCATGACAGTGGAAAGCTTCATCAGGATTGACAAGAGAAGTCTGAGGAATCTGCTCCAATAACCTTTTATGTTACTAGAGTTCTGAAGTCTCTCTCATTATTTAGTCCTCAGCCTAAGACAACCCAAAGTAAAGCAACTTGTCACATCAGTGTCATTCAAGTTAGCAGAATAAATTCCAAAGACTTGCTTTCTACAGAAAGACTTCAGTTAAGAAATTGTAAATATCTAGCTTCAAATCACAATTTATTAAATAAAAATTAATAATACTAAAAGTATTTTTTGATACTTGAAAGTTTACCTTCTGTGAAAGAACAGAGGTAACTTAATGGACTGCTCCTATCAAAAAGCACTGATTTCTTTTAAAACTTTTTCCTGTAAATAAGAGGCCTAAATTTAAGATGGACCCAGCAGTTAACCAGGAGCTTCATGCCACTGTGCTTTCAAGAAAGCAACCAATAAGGAAGGAAGATGAGTTTAGGGAATCCCTGCAGAAACTCGATGGCAGAAAAAACAGCTTGTGGACAGTGAGAAAAAGCAGAGACATACTGTAGAAACCACATCTCAAGGAATTCCCTTAAATGTGATAGTGGGTGTAGTCTGATGGTATACAGAAGTGAGGGAGAGCAGAGAAGCAGGTAATCAGGGAAAAAGATTAAGACTATAAACCAGCAACCTGCAATGAGTTCCACATAGAGCCTGAAGAGTGAATAGAACACCCACTGCTGTTCTCATTTGGGAAAGTTTCACCTATAAGAAGAATAAAGAGCTCATAATTTTATTATTTAATATTACTTTTAAAAATTCTGCAATTAGTTTCTTTGTTAATAATGGTGTTTGCAATACTGAGCCACACTGGCTTACTTACACATACCGGTCCATGAAAGTCAGCTGAGCAGGTCCTGTATCAGGAGTGAATTTGTACTGTTGCTAATAAACGGGTGGCTGTGACAGCCTCACTTCCTCTTGTGTGTGAAAATCCTGCAAGACTGTACTCTTTCAATACTGATGATTTCTGCTTCAAAACAGTCCTGAAAATTCCTTCTTCTACAATCCCTGTGCTAAACAATTCAATAGTGCACCCTGTATTTTCTCTTTTAAATGTGGATTTCAGAAGCTTAACAGGAAAATGGAACTCAACAAGAACCATATCTTTTATATACCTCTATTAGCTCCCCACCCTATTCTCTCCCTGTTATTGCATATTTCCATACCATACTGAATCATATTGAGTCAACTCAGGTTCCAAATTATTTGGGACAGTGCTCCCATTTTTGTGAAATACCTGCTCTGTTTTAGGAAGTTGCACTAAAAATCAGAATCAGCATGAGTCTGTCTAACAAAGTGCACACCCAATCCTCTCAGCTAAAGGTGCCATTCCTCCCTGGGAAGTCATGCAGATCTATACAACTTGATTAAATTTGTCGGCAGCGAGCTCCAAGAAGGTAAAATAATAGTCTGCAGCTTCTTTTACAGCTATAATAGAATTCCAGCTGGTGGCAATTCTCCCCCTGTTCCGGGTTTCTTCCAAGTGAAACAACATTTTTTTAAACAAATAACTTTAAGGGAGCATATGACATATACAAAAATAAATGTCTAGGGTATCAAAAGCCTAAAGCAATTTTTATTTTGACTGCCAAAGAAGGTTTTAAAATTTCTTTTTGGCTTTGCATACAGAAGAACCATTGTGAGGCTTTTAGCAGCACTTTCTCTGTCCCACTTTATCTCAGAAAACTAGCATTAATAATTAAAAGTATTTTTTAAATACCATAAACATAGGATTTGCTTGCCAATGTTTCAGCTCTCTTAACATGAAACATTTTAAATTCCTTTTGCCCTCAAGATGACTTTTAGGCATCTGTGACAGAAGCCACTGACTATAGCCTTTTGCTTGTTTTGCCCTGGCTGCCAGTATCTCTGCTAATCTAGAACCCTTTCAACGCATTCTTTTGGACAGCAATTTGCAGGCAAGCTCCTCAAGGGAAGTGAGATCTGGATCTCCCCTGCTGTTGCAACTGCTTTTTAAAGGACCTCTCTCAGATAAAGAAGTTCTATCTTATCTGAAACTGGGCTCTTATTCTTTTCTATGATTATTCTTTTCTAAGGTATATGTGTAAGTAGTAAGTTTTCAGTTGGCATACTGTATCTGGCTCTCTCCTCAAATTTTCTTTTTATTACAGACTGTGTCAGGGAGAAGCTGACTGTGCATTCATTTGACTGGAAATCAGGGATATTGCTTTCTACAAGAATTCTACTCTCAACAATACTCTTACAGCAATAGCTATGTGCTCAGCAAATCTATTATATGGTGACATGGAGATGTGTTGCTTCCTGACAAACTACCAAGTCATCTTTTATTTATATTAATTACTCTTTCTAATGTGGGGAGGGGGAAGAAAAATGAAATTATTATTTCCCTTCTGAGGGAGTTATTTAATTACCACTCATGCCTCTCTTTGCAGTAAATTGGATCTTTCTGAAAAGCTAACCCTATATCCAGGAACTTCTGGTAGCAGAGGGGATTTCTACTGCTATACTCTTCAATAGACTCCTACAAAATGCATAGAACTCTGGTAGGATACTGAGGTCACTCTTGTTTCTTAATTTAACACCACCTTTATAATTTCTATATTCTAGCACAGAGCAGGATTCTCATTTCTGTTGAGAAAAATTTCTTTGTAAGGAAACTTCTAAAAGTTCATATGGACTACAAATTCTAATGCGATTACCACTTTGGGAGCTCGGTGCCACCTCTTACCTTTCTCTCAGTTTCAGCTCCAAAGTTTTTTTCAGTGAAAGACACAATGGCTGATCAAAACCAAACGGGTACCTATGTTGGGTCTTTCTCCAGGAATTATGTAATTCTTCATATTTCAACATTTTGTATTTTGTATATAATTCCTGAAAAACCCACCCACTGGGCAGCTTATATTCTGTGTGACTTGGGTGATTTGCTTTATCTCATCTGTTCTCTAACACCTGGAGATACCTTTTCTGCAAAACCATCTTTTAGCAATAACTAACAATGTGGCTTTCTTTATTTAGAAGTGCCATATATGCACAAGATATATGAAGATGCATAACAAAGTTCATGGAACCTCCTAAGTGGTACTCAGTGAAACACAACTGCAAAAAAAACATTGCTTGTATTTTTTAGGTTTTGGTGCAACAGGCTGGGAAGAACTCTATTTTTATTGACAACTTCTATATAGATTTTTACATAGAAGGACCTCGAAATTCAAACATGTCTGCTAGCAAAGGTCTAGAACATAGGAAGCAGTTTGGCAGCTCTAAGAATTTAGCAAGAATTACTATCTTGCAAGCCAATTATGTCAGTTCTCCTAGAGAGTATTTGGTTACTCATCTTTCACAGTAAAGAACGCCTCTGTCAAACAGCACATGGAGCTGACAGAAGTTTGGCTGATGAACTTCCTTTACAACTCCAGAAAAAAACCGGTGCTATACCCAACTCTTTTCAAGCTGTTTGCTATAAGAAAGGAAATATTTTTAAAAGAATATATTGCGTAGATGAAACGTAGCACTTTGCCATCATCATGTGTAGGCTTTCGCTCTGAATTATCTCCAAGTCCAGATGTTTTCTTCAAAACCCTTTGCTTCAGAAACCATAGAAAATTTTCCTCCTGAAATTTATTCTCTGTAGAAAAGGAACACTGCCACTTACCAGCTCTGGCTGGCTGGTTTTGGCCTTTCTGGCTGTAATGTAGGTGAAGTATTCTGCAATAAAAGAAGGGGATTTTTCTTGTATTTTAATTCTTCTCCATGATTCTGAGACAAAGTGGGCTTAACAATCTGGATCTATACACATCATTCTCATGATTTATCTTGTGTCTTCGTTAACAACCATATAATTCCTACTCTGTTGCCTCTTTCTGCCATATCACAGCATGTTTTCCTCTGGTGTGCCAGCAACATACCACCATTCCTTGTTCCAGTCCTTAAAATAGATGTCATCCTAGTAATATTGAAGAGCTTATATCTGTGCTGTCTATAGTCACATAAGGTAGAGAGAACA
This sequence comes from Myiopsitta monachus, assembly GCA_017639245.1. Taxonomy (NCBI): domain Eukaryota; kingdom Metazoa; phylum Chordata; class Aves; order Psittaciformes; family Psittacidae; genus Myiopsitta; species Myiopsitta monachus. The sequence continues at coordinate 32,259,698 of CM029919.1, forward strand.
GTATGGAAAGATGTTTCTATGTTTGACTTACAGAATAATTTTTATTTTGCAGAGGAGTTGGGGTTATTCCACTGAGGAAGTTCTATGATGAAAAAATATAGCAGGCAAAACCATTCAGGGGCTAGCATCCATCATTTACTACCTCTGATAGAAGTTAAGGAAATTTTACTAGAAAGAAGAACTAAAAACCTTTACCAATCCAAAGTTAGATTGGGTTGCACAGGGCACTCCCTAGCCAGATACTGAAAATCTGCAAAGAGGATAATATCACAGCCTCTCTGGGCAGTTGTAATTATTAGCCATTCTCCCTCTTCATGTCTAATAAGAAATTCTCTTATTTTTGAGAATTCTCTTATTTTTGAATTTTTGAATTCTCTTATTTTTGAGCCAGAGAAGACTCTGGCTCCATGTTCCTGTGACCCCTGTTTAGGGAGTAGTTAGGTCCCCCATCATTCTGTCTTTCCTTCTCCAGGCTAAACAAATGCAGTTCCCTTAGCATCTCCTCATTTGTCAGATGTTCCAGCTCCCTGAATGTCTCAGTGGTCCTACATTGAACTCTCCCTTTTATCATCGTCTCAGCTTCCCTCATAGACAGTCTCAAAACACAGCCATATTACCAGTCATGTGCTCATTTTTGTCTTACTACAAGAAAGATACTGAGGTGCTGGAGCAGGTCCAAGGAAGGGCAAAGAAGCTGGTGAAGTGTTTAGAGCACAAGTCTTACAAGAGGTGGATAAAGGAACTGGGGTTGTTTAGCCTGGAGAAGAGAAGGCTCAGGGGGGACCTATTGCCCTCTACAGCTACTTGAAAGGAGGTTGTAGCAAGGTAGGTCTTCTCCTAAATAACAAGCAATAGAACAAGAGGAAATGGCCTCAGGTGGAGCCAAGGAAGATTTAGATTGGATATTAGGAAAAAATTCTTCACCAGGAGTTGTCAAGCATTGGAACAAGATGCCCAGGGAAATGGTTGAGTCACCATTCCTGGAAGCATTTAAAAGACATGTAGATGTGGTGCTTACGGATATAGTCTAAAGGTGGATTGGCAGTGCTAGGTTAATGGTTGGACTTGATGATCAGGGTCTTTTCCAATCTAAATAATTCTATGGTGGCTTGAACAGCATTCAGATGACAAAATGAGGCAAGATATATGAGCACCTCTGAGATACGTATTTTGATTTTACAATCAAAAGCATCTAATGGGTGATATTTTCTTACAAGAAAGTCCTAATTGCTTTGAAACATACTGTGAATTTTGTATTTCACATGTAGACTAATTAGTTGGAATATAATAAAGGATTCCATATTCTGATCTGCTGCTAACCTTCAAATACAATGACTTTACCCTTTCTAGTAACCAATGGTCAGCCTTTTTTTTTTTTTTCATTTAAGAGCTCCTATTGCTATATTTTGCCTTCATAAAATTTCTGCTTTCACATACACCCTAATAAAAGAGAAGTTAGGATTTTTTATTTTGTCCTCTTTATTTCTTAAATAAAGAAGAAAATGCATATTCCTTAATGAAAGTTTTGGGTTGGGGTGGAACTTGCCATTATTTGTAATTTATTGTTTAATTAAAATATAACTTTGAACAACTAAGCCATCTTTCAAATGTATCTCCAATTGTTGTCCTAATGATTTATTATATTAATTCTCTCCTATCGGTAAAAAGGAAGTAATTGCTGTTCTACTCTAGCATGTTTCATTCCAATTTTTACTCCTTATAAATGTGTTACAGTTCTTCTGTTGGCAGTGAGAGAAACTCTCTATAAAAGCAGCATTTACTGCAGTTTCTCTCAGAGCCAAGGAATACATATGCAGCTTGACATTTTGGAGGATCTGTTTTCAAGCACTGATTTACGGTAGCTATTAGAGCTATTGCTCTTACTATTTTACACTGTCTTAAAAGTGAAGCTTATGCTAACTTTTCTTGGTAACTTTTATGTGTTACTGTAAAGAAAAAAAAATGGCATTGCATAAAAATAAATGTTGATATGGACAAAAAGTCTTCACACAGTCACTGCAGGTTTCCAGGTTCTTCACTTTTTTAGTTACTGGAAAACAAAACTAAGAGAAATAAAACCAGTCTCATTAAACTACTGGAGGGCTTAATTTCATTATGCACTAACTGCAAACACAGATTACCTTCCATTTTAGAAACAAACAATTTATTAATTTCTGAGGGATGTGCATCTGTTTTCTTGTATCTCACCTGTCTTCCAATATAGTAACAGCCAGACAATAAAAAAAAAACAAACAACCTTTTTGCACTCTGATTTCTTTTTGTAAAGAAGGGCCAACCTTCTAATTATAACATCTTCTGAACTGAATTTAAGACAAAAAGGAATCTCAAGTTCTTGCTAAAAGACAAACTCAACCTGCCTCAACATTTCTTCTTTACAGGAGTTACGATCAAGCCTTCCAGGTAACCCTCCTCCCCTGAGGCATTCACAACAAGAGGAAATAGAAAGAAAAATAATGCCTTTTGTGTTAACTAGAAATTAAAATTATATCTAGAAAGACTAAATATTCAGTAACAAAAGTAAATTGAAAAACCTGCATACACACAAGTTACTGGATTAGATTTTGTCTAGATTTCTGAGCAAAGACATGCTTTTAGACTACACACTGTAGTGTGTAAAAAGGAGGAGGAAACAACTTCATTTTACTTACCCTTTTTTATACTTCAGGGGCATAATGTTACTTTTTTTGTTTGTGATAAGGATCTTCTTAAAGTATTTAACAGACTAGTCTGATCTCCCGTAAAGGCTGTAGTCTTTGATGTATCTGCCCCTGAGGCACTGGGGCAATAGACACTTCTTACACCTTAAATTCATTCATTACAGTCTGTGCCAATACTGATTCTATTCAAATCCTCAGTGAAGCACAACCAATACACCTCTGGAAGTCCTACACCTTCACAACTGACAGGTCAAGCATCAGGACACTCTCATAACCACTGCAGAGAATTCCAGTACTGATATCGGAACATCTCCTTACAGCTGTTTATTGGGGGGTGGGGGTGGGGGGAATGGGACTTTTTCAAAGCAACATAGAAAAGCCCCATTTTAAAGGTTTTTTTTTTTAGTTACAAAATCTACTCAAGGAATTCTCACGCAGTAAGTTCTCTACTCATGAATAACAGCTGTATCTAATTAACTAACACGCAATGTTTTCATTTTAGCTTCAAATATCCTTTTAACTAGAGCAAGATTGCCATTTATATAAATTTCAGTTACAATCAAGTTCTCCAGTTCTTTGATCCTGCTTAATGTACTTTTACACAGAATATGAGTTTATTGTTATATATTTAATGTAGATTTATGGCTGTATGAGATGAACTATTTTATCTTTAAAGTTTCTGGATGAAAGAAAAAGAACTTGAAGATAGTTGAGAATAAGTCTATCCACGTCTTCCAATACAATCAATAGAAGCTAGTTTCTCCTTGATGCCAGTAAGACTTTTTCAATGCGCTCATTAGATAAGTTTCAAATACCAGCCACACAACCAGGGATAGCAGCTGTCATTTTCTCTCTTTGAAAGATACCTAGGGAAACTCAGTGCTGTAACTTTCTGGTCCATAGGAGAACAAAGACATTTCTAGAAACGGTCTTTAAAAAGCAATTTGGTTTTCACTGCATACAGGCAACCTCACAAAGCTAGTATGTAATCTACCAGTTCTACTCTGTTTCAAAATACTCATGGTGTTCTGTTCGACTTGTCATAAATATTTTAAGACATCAACTCAAGAAAGCAAAAGATGGTATTCTTTTCTGCAAGTTACTGTTACTATGAAAATGAAGAAAGGACTCTGGGCAACTTGCCAGTATCCTTTTAATTTTCACAATACCCATGATAATATTTTTCCCACTGTTTTTCAAGAAACTCATAGAATGACCCACGGCTAATATTAGATGGTGATAGTAATGAGCAGATTGCTAGCTCATCTGGTCTTCAGGAATTGCTTCAGGGCCTGGTTGTGATCAATCTCTGAAGAACACCCTGTTGCCTTACTATTTCGACATCTACTCCCACACATGCCACATTGTTCTTCATTGTTTCTGCACCACCTCTACTTTATTATTTTCTTTCTGAAGCCAGAGAAAGCACCACCCTGAATACAACTCCCACTGAAAATCCAATAGATAGAAATCATTTGTATTAGAGAAGCAAAGTGTTCTTCGTATGTATCAAGCATTTGACTGCTTCGGGATTCAGAAGCTGTATATACCCTTGTACTGCTCTTCTTGCATGGTTCTTCATCTGAAGTGAGGAAAAAGAAAAACCATACAGTACAACCAAGTTGAATGCATGGAGTATGGTTTTCCACAGCATTCTCATTTGGTGACAATGGAGGTTTTGTCAGTAAAAGTGGTATATCACAACACCAAATTCTGGGACGCAATACCTTTGTTTCACAGTGTCATGGTTTAAGCCTCTAACCATGAAGTTTTCTCACTCACTCACTCACTCACTCACTCACTCACTCACTCACTCCCCTCCCTTTCTTCCCCCAGTCCCTGGGGGATGGGGAGGAGAATCGAAAAAAAAAAATGCAACTCGCACAGGTCGAGATAAGAACAGTTTAGTAACTAAAGTATAACACAAATCACTACTGCTACCATCAATAATAATACAAGAGAAATACAAGGAAAAAGAATACAACTGCTCACCAAGCCCGACCCAGCCAGTGCACCCCCCAGCAGCGAACCCCCCACTGCACCACCACACCCTTCCGGGTCTCTGCTCTCTGTCTTCACATCCTGGACATGACGTGCTGTGGTATGGAATAACCTCTTTGGTCAGCTTGGGTCAGGTGTCCTGTCTCTGCTGCCTCCCGGCTTCCCCTCCTCCCTGGCAGAGCATGAGACTCAGAAAGTCCTGGGCCAGACAAAACAGTACCAAGCAGTAACTGAAAACACTGGTGTCATCAAGTTCCAAGGCCCAAAATCAAAAAACACAGCGCTGCACCAGCTACCAAGAAGGAGAAAAATGACTGCTGCTGCTGAACCCATGACACACAGTTACGAAATATTATGTATTCTATTTTGTAACTTAACAATTAACAATTTTATGAAATCTTATTATTGCAATAAATTACAAATTTCCTGAGCTGTAAATGACACACCTTTTCAGTGTTCCTTTTCACTGTTTTGAAGGAATCTTTATTGTAGGATTTGCTATTTAAGCATAATGTGTGATTTCTTGGGCCTTTAAGTAAAGTTGGTTGTTTAAAAATCACGTTTTTAATTTTCCAGCATGGTCACACAACTCGAGACATCGCACTCCTAGTGCCAAAAATCAGGTTGGAAGTTCTAAATCTCAGCACACTTTCTCAGCCAGTGATGCAAGCAGCCTACTGAAGTGAATGAAACCTTTGTCTCCGACCGGGATTTTTCGTGTTTTTTTTAAGAACTCTACAAAGCCTAGCTCCTGAATATGCTCACAAAGTAAGCTTGAAAAGATAAAAATCTCTAAAGTGACAAAATAGGTTTCAGAATTGGATTCAGACCTCTCAGGATTAACTACTGACAACATTCCTGTGTTTTAAATAGCAACTTACTTTTACTTAAAAACCAACCAACAAAAACCACACACACACACACAAAAAAGAAACAAAACACATACAAAAAAACCCCACAAAACACTATTTAAAATCGGACCCCTTATTTTGAAACAATTAACAACAAATATGCTGATTCTGAACAGCAAATATGCCATGCAGTAAGTAATACCAACCGGAACACTGAGAGGCTGCTTCTTTCCCTAAGTCATATCAACAATTCAGGAAACACTTCAGCTGACAATTAACAAACCGCAGTACAGTAATGTAAATGTACCCACCTATATATGATTATAATTAATGGAGAGAAGAATTAGGGTCCAATCCAGGTGACTATCCAGTAGGTGTTTAGGGCAAGCTGTTCACTCTCCAGTATCTATTCATGTTTTTGCAGGTAACTCTTGCAGCATGAGATGGGGAGAGACCAAAAGCTATGCTGCCAACAAAGCAGCACCTGAGGCCACCTGAAAAAAAAAACACTAAGACATCTTTCATTCCTTCTATAAGCCTTCTCCCCATCCCCAAAATTGTATCAAGCTGGGTTCAATTCAAACAGCTATAAACAATGCTTATGACATTGAATCTTCACACTGTTATGCCAGCTAAGTGAATTCAGAATAAAAAGCCTTAACGGTCCAGTGATAACCCTTCAAGTGCATGAAACAAGTTGTTAATTTTCTTTAAGCAGCAGACCCATACATACATTCAATCCCTGTCTATCCACTACTGAAAATAAAACAAATTATTCACACACCCAGACCACATTGCATAAATTGCTGATGAAAGTCACCACGATTTTTTAATCAACAGTGAGTGCAGTGAGGGCTACTTGCGTTTGTAAGCTCCTAGCAAGCTTCAATGAAGTTCTCCAGCAATACAGTACCAGTGTTTACAGAGCTAAATTTGTGGCACTGCAAGAACATGAAGTGCCACACATCAACTCCAGCTCTACAGCAGCTGAAGAGCCTGTGGGGAACCACTTCAGGTCTTAGACACTGCCATTTCCGGAAACATACGAAGAACGCAAGGCCACACAGTATCCTGGACCAACATGATTAAGGCTACTCCTTTTGCAAATAAAAATCAAGTTCTGGCACTCTTTTGGTCTTTTCTTTCATCCCTAAAGCCCTGCCCACAAGTTTACTAGTTAATAATTACTGCGTAATTCTCTACACCAGGAACATTTTATTTTTTTCTATCTTGGCATCAAAGGTACAACCCCTATTCATGACAACCCATCTAAATATCAGCCACACTTTTACAGAACTGTTGCAGTTTATGCCCAAGTCAAATGAGTGGAAAAGCATCAAAGGCCCTTTCACAGAGGCCAGTGAAAGAAGTGGTTTCCAAAACAACTGGTTGTCTTTCCCCTCCCCTTAAGCAAGTGTCCCAGCTTTTATTACCTGTGTCAATGGTAGTTTCTTGACATTGAGCTATACCCCAAACACAGGGAAAACCAACACAGGTTGCCCCTGGGTAATCACAAATCAGCCATTTCCAGTGCCACTTGGACACAAAGGGGCACAGCAGCCACGGTACAGTCCTGCTCACCTATCACAAAAATCCACCACTGCACCCTGTCAACCAAGAGAGTCTAGGACACAAAGTATACAATTACAAGGGTATGTATTTATTCATGCACATAGGGTGTCCCAGACCAACTTGAGCACCCTAGATGTGGTTTTACACAGGGTTCTTACACCCTTCACGTGTTCAGGTACAAAATGCAAACTGACTGATCACTAACACCCACACTACCGATTACTAACCATAGCAAAAGTCACGCAATTACATTTTTGCAGCATTCTTGCTGCTTGTCTATTTACCCAAATGTCCCTGGAGTCAGGCATGCTATAGTTACTTATCTATCATACCAGACCACACTGAGAGGGTTTCAAAGACATGTCAGAGGGGCTAGCATACTGCCATTATCTTGGTTATGTGGGTATACCCTTTATCCTTAATGGTCAGCTTTAAGCTTTCAAGAAGCAAAGTCCTTATTTCCAGGGCCAGGTTGTTCTTTAGTTTGTTTTATTTAAGCGAACAATACTAAAGCATCCAGCAAAATTTCACTACATCATTACATTATAGTGTATAACCTGAATACACAAATTAACAAAGTTAATATTCTATCACACTGTAAAGACTGATTGATACAATCATTAGGGAAGGGAATGTTTGTAACACCTCCCAAAGGGCTGCCGCTTCAGGCAAGCAGCGGGAAGGCACTTGGGCTCACTGCATCCTTTCTTGCACAGGCAACAGCAGATTCTCTCATTTCTACTTTTAACTTGTGCCAGTACAGAAGATTGGTCGCATTTGTAACCTCTTTGTTAGGTTAAACTGTCCTGCAGAAACATCCCACGCCTTTACACCAGCCTTTGTCAAATCCGACCGACAACGTATTTTCACCTCACTGACTACAAGCCACTGACCAGAAACCATGCGGCTGTTTTCTTTCACCTTGCTCTATACAGCCCCTACATTCAAATTACAATACGGCTGCCCGAGGCCACCGGTGCGAGAAGCCGGCTGTGGAAACCCGTCCTTCCCCTCACGTCGCTGCCCCTGGCGGCGGGCAGAAACCGCCATTACGCGAGGCCAGCTCTGTTCCCAGCGCTGCCGCCTTGCTGAGCTCTTTTACTTACCATTTTATTTGTAATTGAGCCATTTGCCAGGAGATGGCAGCGTAAGATAAAATATCCCTGAACTCTGCAAAGTGGTGTCCCCGGCATGGAAATACGGGCTTCCGGGGTAGCCTTTTACGGTAAGATCTCGATGTACAGAAGTAAGCGGGGGGCTACAAACCCCTTCTACTTAACTTAGTTTTTAAACGACAAGGTTGATAGCAGCAGGTAGAAACCAACTTGTTTAAAGCGTGTTCGGGTTTAGTGACAGCAAAAGCCGCAGTCAGACAAGGGAGCGTGAGCCAGGATCACAGGCCAGCCACTGCTTCTCCTGGTTGAACTTCATGAGGTTCTTGTTAGCCCAGTCTTCCATCACGCAGAGTGTCTCTCCTTCCAAAGTGTCCACTTCCCGACTCAGTTTGGTACTGCTGGGAAACTTGGTCAGGGTACACTTCATCACATCTTCCAGATCATTTACAGAGTATTAAACAGCATTGGGCCCAATATCAATCCACTAGTGACAGACTACCACTTTGAAAAGGAGCCACCTTTTCACCACCAGCTCCTGGGGGCAGCTGGTAAGCCAGATCCCTACTCACAGCAGAGACCACTTATCCAGACTACATGTATCAGTTTCTCAAGGAGGAGATGCAGGAAACCATATGGACAATGTCCATCACTCTTCCCGCACCAACTGCGCAGATCACTTTGTCATAGAAGGCAATCAGGTTTGTCAAGTACAATTTGCCCCTACTGAATGCGTGCTGCCTTTTCCCAATCACATGCTTCATTTGACTTGTGATAGCCCCCAGGAGGATTTGCTCCGTAACCTTCCCAGGGACTGAAGTCTCAGATACCACTGGAATACCATCTCAGATACCACTTGAAATTCTGGAATTTCTAAAATAAAAAGATACAGGGAATGCTGATCTGTCAGGTCAACAGTCTGGATAAATTTAAAAAGAAGCACATCCACAACTGGTAAACTGGTATTCTGCTGAAAGATCTGTGCTGTAAATTCTTCCACTTTCTAAATGGAGTTTCACGAATAACACTTGACCATATAAAATACCAGAACAGCAGGAAAATAACTAGCTTTTATACCTTCGTATGCAGTAGGCAGAAGAGAATCATACACTGAGCCTTTATGTGAACTTGGACAATTTGACCAGCTACAAAAAAATATGTACTATAATAGCTCTATATATATCTGATACAAATTTATAAGATTTATGGTATAAATATATCTGATTTATGGTATGAATTAATTTTTTGTGCTTTCCTCAAGTATCAAATGCCAATTTGATGCTTCTGGGTCAATTAGTGGTATTAATTGCAAGCTTACTTGAATTACCTTTCTCAATATATTATGCTTGCAGAATAAATTATTTATCTCACAAAACTTGGCTGAAGAGTCTTGCCTCTTCCTAGCCACAGTGTCTACATCAAGGCAACAAACAAGCACCACAGTATTTGCCTTAATTAAATGATGAGGAATAGACTCAAGTATGCCTAAAAAAAGATACCTGGAGCTTACAATTTGTCAAACTGTAAGCTACACAACTGTGGGATTCGGAAAACAAAGACACACATCTCCAGGAGGTATGTGTTATTGTACTATCACCAGATGTCTATGCTTTGCAACTTTCTTTTGAGTTATGTTACTGTCTTTTCAGCAGAAGATAAATTTTTGGGTTTGGAAATAAGAAATACACTTTTGTGTGCTGAACTTGACTGTCTGTGACTGAAGCGTGTTAGTAAGCCCACATTTATCCATGTATTAGTGAATGCCTGGATCATGTATTTGTGGGGAATGTTTTAGTGTCTGATTTCTTGTCACCTGTTTTAACAAAACTCAATAAAACCTATTTCAATTTAGGAAAAAAAATGCATGCTGACTAGTGACAGAAAGCAGATGTTTGGTGGGACACTGCTAGCAATGGTTTATATAAATTTGTCTAACTTGATAGCTGCAGGTACAGGTTGAAAATTACATTTTTTGGTAACTGTTTCTCCTTATAGTGGGACATTTTATTTTCATCTTCAGCATGCATGCTTAACCAAAGTTTCATAGGCTTTGGCCCTTTTTTCATTTAAAAAAAACCATACAAAAGTATAGAAATGTTAGGCGTTACATGGGACCTTGATTGTATATATATTCATCAGTTGCCCCATTAATATTTTTTTCATATAACCATGCTTTTCACTCATTCTTTAAAGACAACAAAACAAATCAACAAAACCACAGCAAGCTCTTTAAATCATGTTTTCCTTACATCTCTGGCTCACCTACTTAACTACCAAACGTTACTGTTTATTCTGTAAGGGCATTTGTTGTGCTCTGATTTGAAGAACATTTGTCTGTTTCTAAAACACAGTTCAAGGTAATCCTAACATAAACAACATTCCTCAAAAATCCCTGAGGTGAAAGTGACTGAAGTCTTAAAGAATGTTTTTATAACATGTTGTCAGACCATGTAAATATAATAGGCCAGGTTCTACCTGAAATTTGAGTTGATTTGCACTTGCTAAGAGCAAATTAATTTGATTTGGTAATCATCCCTCAGCAGTACCTACAAAGGGTCCCTGAAATGATGAACTTTACACATTTTACCTAAACCACCTGCCTGCTGCAACCATGCCAACATGGCAGCACTCAGGGAAACTGCAGCACAAAGTGACGTTCAGTGCAGCTACAGGGCAGAAGGCAAGGACAGAGCTGGCACAGCACTGGGACAAAGGCAGAGGTAAATTTGTAGGGTAATATTTGTTTTTACAATCTGGTTCAGGGAATCTTTCATAGTTCATGTAGGTGTCTTCCATTCTAATACATATTTTCTTGTTGAAGGATATAAATTATTGTTGGATATTCTCATTATTTAAGTGGTATTGCTGATAGTTATGACACCTCAGAACACGATATCTGAGCTCCTTAGCTGTTGGAAGAGCTTGTATCATCAGTTTAGGCCTGTGATATTTTGGAATTTTTGCATCTTACTTATACATGCAACTTACCAGCAGCACATTATGATCTGACATCTCACTTCAGTGGACTATGACAGAATTTCCATTTTATAAATAGAACTTTGTGACTTTATCACACATGAACTTTAGGATCCATCTTTTGGCTTTGCAGTCCACTAAAGTGCCACAGCGAGAGTCACCAGGCATATCTACAGTGAACAGTGAATAAAGGAAACAGAAGAGGTAGGAAGAAGGTAGAGTTTCATTGTTAGAGAAAATGCTGTAGGTGAAGAGGACTTTGTTCTTATTTGCAGACAAACACAAATAAAAACTAGGCCTGATATTCAAAGGTGGTTCAGTGCAGTTTTGTATGAACATTTCCAATAATCAGTACATTGGTATATAAAAATAAGCCAAAACAGCAGTCGTTCCTAATTTGGAGAATGTCCATCTGTACTTTTTATCTCGTTACTCTGGTTCACTTCACATATGCTGCTATTGAAAGCAGTTTACCCATGTTTAACTTATTTGAATTCAATGAGTGTTGAAAAGTTGATCAATTTTTAAAGCAGCTGTTAGCCTGACTCTTGTACACTATCTCACATTCTTAGGCAAGTAAATGTTATTGGCCAATTCTGAGCATTAAGAAAGCAAGATTAATGTGTTCCTGTAACTGGCAGTTTACTTGACTAACCAAATTGTGAATTCCACTCAGTTCAGCCTGCAGAAATTATAAAATGGAAATTTAAATAGCTGAAGTAGGAAATCATACTGTATGGATTTTTTTTGTTTGGTTGGTTGGTTTTGACTCCTAGGAGAAAAAGTCCTGTTTTTCTAATATTGTGAGTATGTGGAAATATTATTCCCTGGGATATTTTATCCAGTAGTAATTTCCACAGTGCTCTATTATAGTTTGTCAGTCTGATTTTCATGATGTTCATTGTCATGAATTAGGTGTTTAACTAAAATCCATTAGAATTACATGGATATAAGTCTGTGAGAGGTAAATTAGGCCCATTGATTCTTATCATTAACTCAAGAACCCATTTAATTATGGGATTTGGGAAGTCTGTAATTATCTTCTAAATGGGAAATCTACTGATTAAGAAATTAGTGTCATAGTGTCATGCATGTATGAAATTTTACTGACAACTAACAGCTAGTTCTGTGATAGTGGCCTCCATCAGCCAAGAGGAATGTCACTGACACCGGAAAAGGTGATTTATTTTTCCCTCAGGGGCCTCTAGGCCTTTGTAATTGCTGGGGAAAACTTCCATTAGGACAGGCTTTGTGTGATGTACTTTCTTTTACTGACTTGAGAACATATTTTTAAGGAATGAACTCAAATAAATTTGGATTTCTATAAAAACATTTCCTCTTTAATTAATTCTTAATTTCATTTTAATTTGCTGCTTTTCTCTATACATGCTTTTCCTCTATTGAAATTGCAAAGACTGAGAGAACTTTAACTGAAACATACGCTTGTATGAGGTATGGAACAAAGTATATACAGACAGTTCTCATTCCCTACCATTGATGGTGTTTCTTCTTTTGACATAAATGGTATTTATTTCCTTTTTGACTAAAGGTTGAGAACATGGTTTTCTAAATACAAGTATGCACATTATGTGTACTGATCAGCAAATTCTTTCAGACTTTTCCATGAAATGCAATGTGTTTTAGGAGAAGTGGAAAATCCTTAAAAATTCCAAATTGTAGGTTTAGTTTGACAGCAATATGGCTGTGGAATTCTGCTGCTAGGAGCCCTAATATTTTCCATCTTGGCCCTGGTCAGTAATACTGTGCAAATAACATTTTCTTTCAGCATTCATTCTGTTTTGGGTGTGCCTGGTCTTTGCTGGAAAATTCAAGCAAGGAAAGAATGTATACTAAATGAACTCCATTCAAAGGATCAGCACAGCTGAGATCTAAGTTGATTCAGAAAGATTTTAGATTTTGCATATAAGAAAGCAGAATGATTCCAAATGCAGAATATTTTGTTCACGTGCAGCTGTTCACTAACAACAACAAAAAAGGCTTGCCAAGAATGTGTAAGCCTGTGCCATCTATCACACCATCACAAAAGGAACCGACTTCAGAGGTAGCTGAAAGAAAAAGCACAATATAACATGGAGTACAAAAAGCTATCAGCCTTGCAAGGCACACATAGAGTAGACAATACTGAATAATCCCAGAATACTGCTTTGTACCGAATGCTGAGGTATAGAAGTTGCATTAGCATTTAATTGCCACGTGCCATATTCCCTACTGTGATTTTAACACACCTATTTCTGGCACGATGAGTGCATATTAAGTAATTTAAAAGGGGAGGGGAAGAGGGCTACACATCCTTTGTTGTCATCCTTGCACAGCCTGCGACCCACGCTCAGAAAGCTTGTGCTTTTACTTCCAAGCTTTAGATCCACGCTGTAGGAAGCTTGCAATTTTAGTGAGCCCCACGCAGGAACAAGGAAACACTTAGCAAACCAAACCTCAAAATTAGCGTTGTAGCCAGCGAGTGGATTTGCGAGGCAGCGGAAGGCAGCGCTCTAACGCAACTCTGGTACTGCCTGATCAGCCCTTTCATCAAAGCGACAGCAAATTACAGGCGTTTCGCGGATGCAGTTCTTTTGTGTGAAGAGAAAGCCCCCCGCCCGTCTATTTGCAGGAGCAAGCAGCGCTGTGGAGAGGGGTGTGCCCGCCGGTACCCCCTCCGCCGCGGCTGTCCCCCTGCCCCGCCGCAGGTGCGTGCCCCGCTCTGGGCCGGGCGCGGTGCTAGCCCGTGGCTCTGGGGGATGAGGCGGGCGGCCCGGCCGGCCGGGTGCACCCTGCGGCGCTCGGAGCAGCCGGCGCCGGGAGCAGGAGGAGGGGCAGGCGGCCGCAACGTCACTTTCCCCGGCCGCGTGTTTACGTGGGATGAAGATGGCGGCGCCGACGGCCCAGCCACGGCAGCCGTCGTCGCTGTGAGGCGGGACGGAGCAGCGCAGCGAGTGTGCGCCCCGGCTGAGGGGAGGGGGCGGGGTGGGCCCCGCCTAGCCGTCGCCGGTAACGCTCTTTTTCCCGCACAGACGCTATGGAGGACGAGGAGCGGCTGAAGAAGCTGGAGGCTGGGAAAGCCAAGGTAGGAGTGGGTGGCGGCGCGGTTGCGGGGAGGCTGAGGCGGATGGCCAGCAAGGCCGGGCGGCGGCGGGGGCGTGAGGCTGCGGCGGGGGCTCGGCGCGGGGCTGCGCTGCGAACAAAGCCGCGGGCGGAGGAGGCGGTGAGTGCCGTCCTCGCCGCACTTCCCCCGCCGGCCTCGGGGCGAACGGCGTTCCGCGACCGGGGCGCGGGAGCCGGTGACATTGGGCCAGCAACGTGCATGCTACAGGTGCCCGTTGCAGGGCCCGGCGGTGACAGCCCGGGCAGGGCCCTCTCCGCTGGCTGTGCCCGCTGGAGGAAAAGCCGAGGAGGAGAGCTTGCCTCCCTACTGCTTCGCACCCGGTGTACGGATTCCTTTTGCCTCTTAAGCCTGGGAAACTCCCTGTAAACCTTTAAGGAAGTTGATAAAACGGACAGCTGTTCTCAGTGTGGCTCCAATACCGGGTGAGAGCCTTAGGAGGCAGAGGATTAGAGATGCGGTGAAGTGTGTTTACTTCTTGTCTGAAGATGCTGTGTATTCCGTGGGTCACCCGCAGGACTCTGCCGCCTCCTCAGGGGCTTTGGGGCGGCTCAGCCAGTGCCCGGCGGGCTTCCCCCAGCGCTAATCGGGGAGCTTATCATTTTACTCCTTAAGTAAGGCTCAGTGCACACCAGCTGCGAAGCACTTCACCTTCTGGGCAAGAGACTGGAGTTCCCGTACTGTAGGAGGACCTCTTCTTTACTTCAAAGAAAGCTTCAGTGTGGTCAATGAGTTAATTAGTAGCATTTGTAGGAAAATGAGGTAAAATTAGTGTTTTGACATTAGGTATAGTCTGGTTCCTTCCAGCAATCCGAATGATTAGAAGTTAGTCAGTCATTCATTCTGAAGATAAGCATGTAACTCCTCTGGAGCTGATAATATGAGCAACAAGACGACAAGCTAAAGAAGAAATTAGAAAACATTATAATTTCCTTGTTTATGTGGTCTGTGGAAATGGTAGTGTAGTTTGGCTGAGAGATACTGAACAGGCATTTTGCTGTATCAGACAAAACTTTGTAACTTAGTGTTTCCTTTTCCTTTGAAAAAGTGTTCAAAATGTACCTTGGGAAACTCCTAGACAGAGCTGCATGTTTATATAGGAAAACCTGTTCTGAAACACTTAGAGCCAGAGTGGTGACACTGTAATGCTGAGTGAAATGCATCATTGTGCAGCACTATTAAAAGGCACTGGGATGGATCAGGAACTGGTGGCAGTACGGTCTGTCACGCCCGGTTTGGCTAATTCTTTTGCAAATAATTAGAAAGTAGTTCCCAAAGAAAATGGTTGAAGTAAATTTGCCAGTATAATAAATCACAGGGAAGAATTTATCAAGCAAGTTTATATTTTTTTTTTGCCCATGTATGCCTGGAATTAACACAGAAAATGACAGTTACTGAAAGTGAGGCACTGGAACAGGTTACCCAAAGAAGTGGTGAATGCTCCATCCTGGGCAGTGTTCAAGGCCAGGTTGGACAGAGCCTTGGGTGACATGGTCTAGGGTGAGGTGGCCCTGCCCATGGCAGGGGGATTTGAGCTAGATGATCTTGAGGTCCTTTCCAGCCCTGACTATTCTATGATTCTCTGAAAAGCCAGTATTCTAGCAGGAATTCACTGGCTCCCTTTTTACTTTAAGAAGAGATGGGTACACACTTTACTAACTTATTTTGCATTTTAAGAGCACTGTTGTAACCTTCTTCTAGTAATTTCTGATGAAAATTTAATGATGTTCTTGTACAAGTGTTTGCCTGAAGGCTTTCATATTCTGTACTTTTAAACATCCCTTGTGATTTAAGTCATAATAACTTTAAAGCTCTATGTACTTTACATGGAAAGGGACTGTAAAAACAGTGTTAGCTTTTCAGGTTTTTCATCAGTGTTCTGTATACTGTTTGCCCCTTTTTTCACATGAGTGATGTAATTAAATGTGTTGTACTGTGGAGACTAGGTCACAGACGGGAAAGAGGAAACTCTGTTAGCAGAGAATGGAAGTGGGAGTTGCTCCTGCAGCTTCTTTTCCTTTTTCAAGGATACAGACACATTCACAGTAGCATAATCAGTATGTCTCCTAAAACTGGTTGGCTCCAATGAATATTTTCTGCAAACCACAGCAACAAGCATCCAAAAAACTTTTGAACCTAACCACTGAGTGTTGTTTAAATAAAATAGCTGGGAAAGTGTATTAAAGTCTGTGTTGTTACTGTGCTAAAGGCACAGATATTGCTATATTGCAGATACCTTGATCATCCACCTGAAATGGTACATTTTAAATATAAATAAGATATTACATAAACTGAAGGATGAAAGTAGGTAATTGGGAGACTGGTGAATGAGTGTAGTAGGTGCAGTGGAGGTGGCTGGTACGTTGCTAACAGTGGAGTTATTATTCAAAATTGGCACTTAGAGTCTTGTTTGGGTTTGAGTTGGTTTGTTGGGTTTTTTTTAATCAAAAAGTAGATAGCTAACTACTGCCAAATATCAGTGTGGGAGTTTTAAGCAATATGAACTTTCTGTAAAGCAATCCTTTGGTTGTTTTCTGATCGTAAAGTTGACTAAGCAAGCTATGGAATTTGGGTTTACGAGAATTTATCTGCAATGGAAATTTTTCTTGATGTCTTTTTAAGACGCTGTCTTAAGTTGTTTTTTTTTTTACAGAGAAGTTTATTACAAATGGATTTTTCTGCAATGGAAATTTCTTTTGAGTTCTCCTTTACTGTTACTGGGAGTGAAAAGCTGCATTGTGAATCTTACCTTGACTGAAAGGTGCTGAGTGTACTCAAGGCCTGGCAGAATGGGTCTTAGTGCAAACATACAGCTTTCACCAGAACATCATTTGAAAAATTAGATAAAAAGCTCCTGACAGAGGCTCACCAACATTCATGTGTACCTGTTGACTTTTGGAGACTATGCCAAGTCTGTTATGAAGCAGTTGTACCATATGTTGCTGTTCTGTCGGTTTCAAACCCACAAAGGCAGGAGAGGCACAAAGTTAAACCCAGTAAATTACGTGCTTCTTTTTCCAGACCTGTAATAATTAATTTTCGTTTGTCATAAGGTAGATGTGCTAGATATTAACCCAGCCTCTATAAGCGTCTGTCTTGCCCATTGTAGTGGTTTCTCTTGTACCTTTATAGAGCTGTCCTCCCCAGACAAGCAATTTCATCATCTTGGATCCTGATCTGATTATGGTGGAGCAAGAAAAGTGTTTGTCAGAAAGGCTAGTTAAGGGAAATGTGGCTGACTTGTCATGGAAGGTGGAAGGAAGATGTGTGCCAGCAGTGGAAATACAGATGCTCATTATTAAGTTCATCAGTGCCCCAAAACACAGTGAGCTTCAAAAATTTAAACAGGGGAGATTTAGTTTAGATAAAAGGAAGGCATTCTTTACTGTGAGTGGTGAGGCACTGGAACAGGCTGTCCAGAGAAGTGGTAAGTGCTCCATCCCTGGCAGTGCTCATGGCCAGGTTGGTTGGGGCTTTGAGCAACGTGATCTAGTGAAAGGTGTCGGTATCCATGGCAAGGGGGTTGGAACTGAATGATCTTATGGTCCTTACCGACCCTCACCATTCAATTATTCTATATGTTTTGTGCCTTGCTTAAGAGGTTCCAGAATATTGTTGATGGCCTGAGATACAGTGTAGGTATATCTGGTCTGACAAAAGACTGCAGAGGATGGTGGTTAAAGATGTTGGTGCAGTACTGATGTGCACATCTGCTATGCATGTGTGCCTGTGGGCATCAGTTTGCTTGGAAATCTCATCTGACATTACAGTATATTCTAGTTATGGTAGTTGGGTATTTTAATTTAATGTATTTATTTAGCAGCTGGCTTGTCTTATCAGGAGGTTCCACTGTTTTGATGAACTTTCAAAACTATACACAGTATTTTGCTAGCTTCAGAATAAGAACATCAGGGGCTCAGATTCCCATGTGAGAAAATGCCTGAGTGTATTTTGGTAAAACTTAAAAAAGATACTTTGGTTCAATTTATATACACACACATGAAATGCACAGCTATTATGACTTGTAAAATTAAGAGATACAAACAAAGCAGTGGCAACTGTCATGGAATAGTCCATTTTACTGTACTGAAATTTTATTTACAAAGTATTTAAATATGTGTATTGGTCCAGTTTAAATTTGTGGTGAGGAAAGGGCACTCTCCTTAGCTGTATGGGGTTCTTTCAGTGTGTGAACGGTGAATGAGGGAAAGACACTAACTTATTTTGTAAGTTCTCTTGGGTTGGTCTGGGATTTCAAGTCTAATGTTAAAAGTACAAAATTTAATGTCCTGATTTTCAAAGGTTCTGTGTATGCTTGTAATACATTCTTGTTGCGGTATTCAAAGAAATCATATAATTGTTGAAGAACCTTAACAAATTAGTGAACTGGTTTTGTTAAATACTTGAGTACAGAATAAGCAGTGTTACTGCTTTTGATCCCTGATATACCAGGGAATTGCTGAGCAGATGGAACAGTGGCGCTGGTTTGGGAAGTTCTAATGGCGCTCAGTGGACAAGTATTACAGGTTGTATAACTGATTTGACGAGTTATCTTCACAAATTGCATAGTAAAAAGAAATAATTGCGTATTTTTTCTTCTGGTCATGCATGTAAACGTTTCTGGTGGCTGAAGATGAAAATTATATGTACTATTAAAATAGCATTGTGTAAGAGTCTAAGAATGTTTGCTCTTTGCATTCTTACATCTTCTTCTTTTGAGGGGAGAAGAAGTTTTTACTTCCTTACGTCTGACCTCTTCAGACTTAGAAATTTTGAATTTCTCAAAGAAAGCTGTTGATCAGGTTTTTTGAAATAAGACTCAAGCAAAGCATGTTATGGTTATGTGCCACAGTGATTAAAACACTAATTTAAAACCCCAGAAGAATTTAACATACCGATTATGTCTGTAAAACACAGTCTTTTTAAACTCCCTGTAATTTACCTGAGGAGGGGAAAAAAAAGTAGTATTTCAGTGGTTATTAAGAATTTTTCATCACAGAAGACAAACTACATTCACTTAAATGTTACATTTCATTGAAGAGCTGGCCTACTAGCATGTCTTCTATTGCTTTGAGGTGTAGACTGTTCATTTTGTGTATCCTGTCTGCCTCGAATAACTTGAACAAAAATAATTAAATTCCAGAATCCTGGAAGTGAGAATTTCCTTTTCAGTTTTTATTTTCTTACTCTGTTTTCTCTTAAAATAAGAAGTTGAATTTGCCATATCACCAAGTGCTAATTTCATCATAAAGTCTTAGTCATGGTTGTCATTCTGTGGAGGAGAGCAGCTTTATGGGTTTAGTTCACAGAATGAGAATGATGCTGGGCTATATCTGAAGATGGTGTGTGAGCATTAATGGACAAGAAAGGAGGCAACTGAAGGGGAGTGTAGGCTAACTCTCAAGGTTCTCCTGGAAAGGTGTGGCTGAGCTTTGGCTCAACAGATGTGAACAGAAACTGCCTAATTTTTGTTTGTAAGAAAGCAGGAGAATGCAGTGAAAATATGGAAGAAAAAAAATACTTTGATGAAGAACAGTTTTAGGGACCCACTTTTCAAACTTGTACCTAATTCCTAGGCATTCCTCTTTCATATTGCTAAGCTGTTTCTTTTCCCAGGTCCCTCTAAACTTTTGGGGGTTTTGGCTCTTTTACAGGCTTCAATGTACTCTCTTGTCTGTTGCATCTCTGTCAGTTTTAAATGCAAACAGTAGGAGGCACATGGATTTGCCTGTGTGTTTTGGTTGTGAACATGAGTAAGCTTAAGAACTGACTTTTGTCTTGCAGAGAAAACCGCAGATACAAGCACTGGATGTTACCCTGGAGAGAATACACATGGCTTTAAAACTTTGAGTTAAAGCAGTATCATGGGTTCAGCAGTAGCAGTTATTTTTCTCCTTCTTGGTAGCTGGTGCAGCGCTGTGTTTTTGATTTCGGGCCTGGGAACAGCACTGATAACACCAATGTTTTCAGTTACTGCTTGGTAATGTTTTGGTCTGACCAAGGACTTTCTGAGTCTCATGCTCTGCCGGGGAGGAGGGGAAGCCAGGAGGAAGCAGAGACAGGACACCTGACCCAAACTGACCAAAGAGGTTATTCCATACCACAGCACATCATGTCCAGGATGTGAAAACGGAGAGCAGAGACCCGGAAGGGTGTGGTGGTGCAGTGGGGGGTTCGCTGCTGGGGGATGCACTTGCTGAGTCGGGCTTGGTGAGCAGTTGTATTCTCTTTCCTTGTATTTCTCTTGTATTATTACTGGTGGTAGCAGTAGTGATTTGTGTTATACCTTAGTTGCTAAACTGTTTTTATCTCAACCTGTGCAAGTTGCATTCTTTTGATTCTCCTCCCCATCCCCCCGGGACTGGGGGAAGAAAGAGAGGCGAGTGAGTGAGAAGACTTTGGGATTGACTGGACTTAAACCATGACAAGCAGATAGGGCAGAAATTAAAGAGAAACAAAAAGTGAGGTGTTCACCTCACTGTGTATGCTTTTATTTTTGTTCAAAACAATAGGTATCAGCGTTTTATTATAGCAAAAATTTCTATACATTTGAAATTTAAATATATTTTATCTATACAAATCAATGTGATTGCTGCTGGGGTGGCACATAAGCTCAGATGAGAGATCGAATGGACAGGTAATCTGTGAAATTGTTTTCAAGACATTCTGTTTCTAATAGCAGAAAAATGGGAATGACTAGCTTAAATATTGAGGTTTTTATTTGAACTTGATTATTCTTGTGAGGATAATAGAACTGCCTGCTCTTTACAGTTTTCTCTGTGTTCTTTTTTCCTTTTCTCATTGTGTTCAAGTTTCTTCTGGATTTTATTGCGTCCTTTTGAAAAAAATAGTAGTTGAATTGAAATCTGGGGTTGCAATGCTCTTTTCAGTTGGCACTACTAGAACTCTTCCTATTCGCGTTCTCCACTTTTTTTTTTCTTCTATTTCCAGGTTTTTATCTCCATTTCGCTCGTTCCAGAGTTCTGTTCTTGCTTTTGATACAGGGCTTGATAATTTATTTTGAGTGTTTTTGTTAATATACTGTTTTGTTCAAAGCTCTGAAGTAGCTGTCTACCTTACGATAGTAATGCAAGGCAGAATGAGCTTAAACACTTGCTTTCTTCTGAGAATGCAGTTAAATCACACTTTGCAATAATCTTTGTTCTGTAGGTAGATAAGAGAAAGTTGGTCTTTAAGATGCCCAGTGAATTTCACAAAAATAGAGAAATAAGGCAACAGAGTATTGTTAGTAACACTGTGAAACCAAGAAATTGCATTGTAAAAACACAATTTAAAATGCTTTCTTGCTGTTCATTCCTTGTGTAAAGAGGAGGAGTTACAGAAAAGAAAGCACAAAGTTGCTCTGCTTACATTCAAGACTTCATTTGTTTTAACACTAGTCTCTCCCTTATTTCTATGGTCTGCTTTCCAACTACTTGTTTTCTTAGTACGAGTGTTGCAAAAGCAAAACAAAGGTGACTGGGACATTTGTTTCCGTCAGTTATAACAGTATCACAAGTTTGTTTATACTGATTTGGAAATAAGTTTGGTCACCACCACAAATACTTTCTAAAGTGCTTTCAGTAAAGTATGTCTGATACTCCAAGGAAAGCAGATTGAACCTTTTGGCATATATAGGTGTTACCAGAAAATTCTGTGGGTTGTTTTTTTTTTTTTCACACAGGAAGTAACCAACAAATAAGCAGTTCTAAATATTGATGTCCAGAGGTACTAACTGAAGAATAATATATGGTGACTGTAGCATCTTAGTGTTTGATTGGAATAGGGAAAAATCTGATGAAAATGAGGACAAAAGAAAAAAAGTCTACTGACATCCAACTTTGTTGTCCTACCTTATATTGCAATATAAGTTTATATACTAATAACACACTTGTTGGGAATCCTAGTTTAGGGACTGAAAGCTCTGTCTGAGATATCTGCCCCATAGGTAGAGATTTCAGAGTATATTGCTATGTATTTGTGTCAGAATCCTTTTGTTACTGGTGCCAGCTAACATGACACTTTGAATTTGCAATGTCATATTGTTAAATGTGCCACAGTTCAATGAAATGCATCTGATAATCGCAGTCTTTTGTCTGCTATGCTGAAACATAAATAGATCTTGAAATTTATGATGATGAGATGCTTGTATGTTGACTGCAAATTGCTGGCATGCCATATTGTGTTGATGGTTCTGGTGTTCTGTTTCTTGAAAGAAATCTTAATCTGCATTTTTACATGATTTCTTGAGAAGCCAACTTTTTATATTACAAACAACATTTTCTACAACCAGGGGAGAAAAGACAAAAGAATGAATAAAAATGCTGAGATTTCTTAGAATTTTTAGTTTCTTGGAAGTATGGAGCTAGTTTTCTTGCTTCCCCCCTCTTCTGAAAAGGAACCCCAACAAGCCTCCAGATAGAACAAATTCAATAGTTGTCAGCTGTGCCAAAGAATGTGGACTCTGGAAACCAAACACTAAGCTTAGGAAAGTGGGGGAGTGATCAAATCATAGTTGTAACGTCCCTAAATTGTAGCATCACCCAAAGCAAAGGAGCAGTAGTTTATTGGACCATGCTTCTAAATGTCAGAACATGATAAAATTTTAAGACTCTCCACAATTGGAGATAATAATTTTAAAGAGAATACGTACAATTTTTGTGGATATTCCCAGGGCAAAGCATAGATTTGATGATAAATCTACTGCCATGCCAAAATTACAGTGTATCTCTAAAACTATGATCCTGAGCGGAAGACCCAAGAAGATTGATGGAGTCTAAGAGGTGGAGTAGATGGGATTCTGGGACTGAGTATGTTCCTATGCAAATATTGATAAGATGGGTATGACAGAGAATAAGCAGAATAAGTTGCATAAGGGCCTACTAAAATCTGACTTTGCTGGCAGGGTGTGACGTAACAGAAGTGGTTGTCCCTTAATCCTGGTGGGTTTTTTGATGTTTTCAGTTGTTTTTGAACTCTGCTTCTCTGTGAAGAAGCCTCCTGTGTCCAACTGCAAACCAAGGGGAAAATATTTAAATGTACCTAAATCCATTTAAATGTTCAAGTGAAGTAGCTGATTTACCATTAGTACCATACATTGAGAATATGTATTTTCAATTAAAAGGTGTATAGAAGAAATGTCTTACTATTACAGGTAATGCTCCATAACAATGATGACGCCATCTCTTTGTATGCTTAGTGGTTATGTCCTGCTAGCTAGCCTAGTTTGCTGTGTTTAAAGGAAGAGTGGAAATCCTGATACCAGAGTCCTCAAAGAGGGATATGATTCTTACATTTTCTTCGTTATTTGGAATATATACCAGGAATTCAATTTTGCTTTCCTCTTTTTATAGAAAAAGCGCGAACTCCACAGACAAATCTGGAATTTTGTGAGCGGTAACAAAGTCCTTGTGAACTCACTGTTGTCTCATGATTCAGCAGCGTGTAAAAAAGTAGTAGAAGCCTGTCAAGTAATGTACAGTGGCCATGGAATTCATGCAGTTGGTTCTTGCCTTATGTCTTTGTTCCTCACAGAGCTGTCACTCACAAACCTCCTGAGTTTGGGGACTCTGTCCATTCTGTGCCAGACATGCCACATGGTATGAATTCATGTAAAAATAATATAAGCTAGGTGGGAAAATAATGAAGCTGCAACTGAGTTTGGCTTGTTCTGAAGTATTTTATAATTTATTAAAAAAAATCAAACCTCTGAAGTTTTTAAAATGAAAATTTAGTTTTATTCAGTTTCTGTGCAAGAGTTGGCACACCGGGCTGGCCAGAATGCCTTCATGTAGTCTCCTAAAAACATATGTAAATTCTTCCGACTACTTTGAAAATCTCAACAGTAATGTTTGTGAAAAGATTGCCTTTGACAACTGGGTGGAAGTCATTACAACACTTGTATTTATTAACAGGGGGTGGCTATTGCTCCCTGCTTATCTTGAACAGGATTTAAAGTGATGATCTGTGTCTGAAAGGCTGTTTTGTTGCCAAGGATGTAACCTTTTAAATTTTTTACCAATTCTGTGACACTTGCCAACCTGAAAAAAATTATTTTTGCTAGTTATTAATATAGTCTTATTTAGACATAGTCTGTGCATTCTAACAGTGCCTTTTTCTTTGACCACTTAGTTAACGAGAAATCAGATGCAAGCAAAAGTATTTAGATCTTACCGCACTTTATTTCATTCCTTTATATATTGTCTCTACCTTTTGAAAGGATTTTTTCCCCTCCATTTTGGATCTTTAGGTATTTATGATGCAGCTACATTTTTATTAAAAAGGCCACAGTGCGAAGTGGAGGGGAACAAATCTAAGGGGAACAAATCTAAATGCATCCACATAAATACAACTAATAGGGTTTATAGCAAGGTAAAGGTGTTGCTATTATAAATCCTTTCTTTTTGTCTTTAGAAGGAAAAAGTTTAATTTACAGGAACCATCAGTAATATAAGCAGTATATAGAGACTCAAGGTAAATCGATAGTTGATGCTTTTTTTAACATCCAGAAATAAACTCCTCAGCCTTTTTCAGCCAACTTCTAATAAGCACTTCATCCTCAGTATATAGACTAAATGTCACAGTGCAGAAGGAAAGAAAATGTGCATTGTTGTGAAGTGTAGGAATCCTGCTGATCAGGAAAAACAAGCAGTGGGCTGCAGCCCCTTTGTTGCAGCATCAACACAGAACAGAAATGGCAAATCCTGTGATTAAAGTTTTCTTGCATTAGCTGCATAGAGAAGGCTGCACAAAGCTTCTTTCAGGTTCTCTGCGCTTTTCATTACACGTCTCAATATATCTGCATCTCTAAAGCCCTGTACTCTAGAAATGATGTTTTTGTTTTTTTTTAAAGTTAATGAATTTGAATTTGCAGTTGGCTATTTGCAGTGTGTTATGGAAGAACAAACTATCTGAGCTGGAACAGTGTTGATTAGGATCCCACAGGAAACAGTATTTACCTGACTACAGTTTTCTTCAGACATGTCAAGATTTTTCTTGTAGGATTCTCATCAGTATTCATGATTTTTGAGAAACATCTGATTACCCCCAACTCTGGCCCCCTGGAAGCTACATTGGTGCTTGATAATACACCATAACCAAGGCTACAGTCATCAGTAAGATTCTGCATATACTCTGTAGGGGGTCTCAAAAGACTGGCAAAGATTGCTTTTTAAAGGAAATAGACTTGTCTAATGAATTGTCAACATTAAGGTCCTTGGGGATCTGCACAACTCTGAATATGAGAATGCCTTTAACTAGGGCTGATTCAGACAGAACTTGCTGGAAGTCAGTGTGGTGGTAAGATTTTTGACGCTGTTTCACACATTCTTAGAAACAAACTAAGGACTTGATCTAGGTACAATCATAATTTTGTGGTTACACGTGAATAAAACATTGTACTAAGCATCTTAGGGTTGTTTTTTTTTTTTTTTTTTTTTTCAAATGTCTTGCTCTCAAAGTAGGTGGTCTTCCAGGGGTCTGTGTCACTCAGCATTTACATTATTAGCAGTGGAAAGAATGCATGGTTTTATGTAGCCAATACTAAACTGAAGTGGGTGCAGAGGCTTAGAATTCAAAATTATCTTGACAAACTATGTGGTACAAAAGGACATAGAAGCAATACTTAAAGCTTTCTTTGCCTTTTTAATGATAAGGACTGGCTTTATGTTTCTCAGGTCCCTGACCCTAATGGCAGAATTGCAGGGAGTGAAACATTATCCCCAGTGCGAAAGGTCAAGCTGGGGATGACTTGAGCAAATCTGATATACACAGATTTATGGGACTGAGTGTGATGTATCCAAGCATCCTGTGGAAGCTTGCTGCTGTCATTACAAGGCTATTCCCTTGCTCATCTTTGAAAGGTCATTGTAATTAAGCACATCCAAATGAGCAGGGAAAAAAATAAAACATCAGGTCTGTCTTCAAGAAGGGCCAGAAGGAGGATCTGGAGATCTATAGGAAGGACAGCCTGGTTGTCTCTGGAAAATTATGAAGCAGATCCTCCTGGAAACTCTGTTCAGGCACATGATGGGCAAGAACATGACTGGAATTTATCAAGAGCAAATTAATTGTCCTCTATGATGAGGTGAGTGGCTCATTAGATGAGGAGAGTGTGGTGCATGGATATTGTTTATTTTGGCATGAGGAAGGCATTTGGTGTGATCAAATTCTGGCTATTTGTATCTAATCTGGAGGTGGGTGGTTTGGATAGGTAGACTGCAAGGTGGGTAGAAAAGCCAACATAGCTATCTTGCCTCTCTCCTGCTCCTCCCCATGTAATTTTTTCAGTGCAGTGTATGGTATGTGTGTGGGATTTCCTCTACCTATTTGCTGATGTTGTGAACCAGCTTTTAGATTCACTTGAGCTTATTTAGCAAATATTATGGTTTAGTATTAATTTATTCCAAAAAATGTTCAGATGTTGACATTTCCTATGAATGCTGTTTTAACTCTACAGAAGGAGTTCGATACCAATTTGTTCTTTCCAAACAACTTTCCATTGGGAGAACCACATTCAAAGACTTGATTTTACAGTGCCAGATTACACACAACATAGACCTAATTTAAGAAAATACAAATACATAAGCATATATTTAGTAATTCAGTTCTATACTACATCCTAAGAAGCTGATCTGATCTGTGCAATGAAAGGATTATATAAAACCTGCATTTTTTGGATGTAATGCAGTGAGATGACACACAATTAAGATGATTTCTAATAGTGCTTCGCTCTTTCCATGTTCTCCAAAATAAGTCTGTATTTGGGGCATAGTATTCATCTACTGGGGGTGGGGAAAAACACCTTTTTAATTTGGGATATAGTGTACGTGTAGCTGTATCTCTGTGGGGAAAAATGGATTTCAAGTATTTCATTAGGAACCTACTCAAATTAATGTAGTGGCTGCTATAAAACTGGTGAATGCTTACTTTTTGTGGTGATTTTTCCTCAGTTGAAAACATAAACATAATAGTGTGCTGCCTATAGTTGTTTCATAAATAAATATAAGCGAGTCTGGTAATAATTAAATCTGGTGCAAGTAATTTGTATTTAGGATGGTATTACTAGAAACATGAGGATCATTACTTTCCTCCTTGATGCTTTCTCTTTTCTGGTTTTATAGTTTAATGATAATGCTTAAAGTTCAGTCTTTATAAAAACATAAAATGTCAACTGTAACTTTTAAACATGCAAGATAATAAGTAGAAGAAAGTGTCTGTGTTACATGTGAACTTGTGGGCTGTCAGTAATTTGATCGACAAGCGCTGTGTGGAGATACTGGCAACTGTTGGCTTTGCATACTGTTGTATTTTTATAGTTGGCTCCTAACTGGCAAGCACAGATGGCCATAGATCATGATTTTTGTATGTTTCTGAATTAGAGAAAACATTTGTACGGTATTTTCAATTTCATTGTCTAAATATCATGTTATAGTAGTTATAGAGTAACTACATGTATAGAGTTCTAGAGTAGCTACTTATATACATATATAAGAGAGTATAAGTAGTGTTAACAGAGTTATCGCTACATGGATTTTGATTTTAGTTGTTGTCATATGGGTTTTCTGGAACCAACTGTTTTAATATTTTGTTAATGACCTGAAAGGCTTCTGTACCAGCTTTTAAATAACTGAAGATATGTTCTCAAGTAACTTCTCATTAAGTAATAAGTGTTGTCTTGTGATAGTAGCAACTTTTTAAAGTTTTTCGTGAAAAAAAGTATTCAGATCTGACACTGTCTGGCCTTATGCTTGCTGATAATGAAGAAGGATGAAAAAATGAACGTGAGCCGGCTTCAGTGTGCGCTCACAGCCCAGAAAGCCAGCCGTATCCTGGGCTGCATCAAAAGGAGTGTGACCAGCAGGTTGAAGGAGGTGATCCTGCCCCTCTACTCTGCTCTCGTGATACCTCACTTGGAGTATTCTGTGCGCAGTTCTGGTGTCCTCAACATGAAAAGGACATGGAACTGTTGGAACAAGTCCAAAGGAGGGCCACGAGGATGCTCAGGGGACTGGAGCACCTCCCGTATGAAGATAGGCTGAGAAAGTTGGGGCTGTTGAGCCTGGAGAAGAGAAGGCTGCGTGGAGACCTCATAGCAGCCTTCCAGTATCTGAAGGGGGCTTATGGGGATGCTGGGGAGGGACTCTTCATGAAGGGACTGTAGTGAGAAGACAAGGGGTAATGGGTCCAAACATAAACAGAGGAAGTTCATGTTAGATATAAGTAATTCTTTGCTGTTGTGGTGGTGAGGCACTGGAATGGGTTGCCCAGGGAAGTTGTGAGTGCTCCATCCCTGATGGAGTTCAAGGCCGGGTTGGACAGAGCCTTGGGTGACATGGTTTATGTGAGGTGTCCCTGCCCATGGCAGGGGGGTTGGAACTAGATGATCTTAAGGTCCTTTCCAACCCTAACTATTCTATGATTCTATGATCTGCCTCACTGTCAGAACTATCTGTCAGTATCACTGTCAGTATCACTTTCAGTGGTACTTCATAAAACATTTGGTTCTGTTCTAAACGAGAGCTTAAAAACTGTTTTGGAGAGACCTTGGGAACTTCTGTTAGAAGGATCAGCCTCGTTCTGCCCGCTCCATGTGTGCTATGTAACTTTTTGCTCTGATTCTGAGGAGGGGGGGAGGAGAGGATTAAACTCTGTTTTCTAGGATGTGATAAATTGCAATTACATGTGGTTAACAAGGAGAAAAATGATGAAATGTTAGACATGAAAACAAATCCTTCTTTGACCAGAAGGAGACTTTGCTCTTTCCATTTGTTATTACAGAAATTTAGATTGGTGTTTAGCATTACTTTGGGTTAGGGGAAAAGAGACGCACTTTTTTGCTCCCTTGTGGTCTTAGGAATGTTTTTCTATGGTTATTCTTTGGGGAAGAAGAGCAGCCTGTGAAGAAAATTCTGAACAAGGCAGATTTATTAACTTCTTGGGTAGGTATTGTATTTAACGACATAGTTTCATTGTTTTTTAGACCATTCCTATTTTGGAAGAGATTTCTTTTGACTTGAGTACTTTTGAGACCTGAATCTAGTGGAACAAACATGCTTAATGGTTAACCCTGTAACTGTATTGCAGTTGTTTTCTGAAAATAAATTGTTATCCTGAAAGATCTCCAAAGGATTAATTAAATGAGTCTCCAGCTGTTGATTTAAGTATATATAGTTAAATAACCAATATAGCTAGATGCTTGTTAAAGAACAGGTGCTAAACCAGTTGCTTTAGGAAGAAATAAAGTGAAGTAACTATGTAAGGAAAGCTCAGATTGTTGCCAGCTCTTTTTTAGTAATACAGAAGGCAACATACTGGCAAGTGTCTGATGACTCTACTGCTTTACAAAAATTAAAGTTCTATATAGATAAATGAGTTAATGCTGATGTTTAAGCACTAAGTTGCTACAATGCCACACGACAAGTATTCTTTTGAGGCCCAGCTGAAGCTTATTGTCTGTGAATGTCCATAGTTTTTTATTTCTTGTGGTGTGTGGTAGTTCGCCTGTATGCTTTGTTTAAATAATTAATTGCGAACAGTTCATGAAGTATAGTTCTGTTGGTAAGAATGAGTAAGAAAGATACTTGCTTGTAACTTGCTTGACTGCACTGAAATCAACAGAAATCAACTGCAGAAATTTAAAGCTATAATTTTGATGAGTCAAACACAATACTGAAAGAAAAAGCAGATACAAAATTTGGAGCTAGTACATAATTTAAATGCCTGAGTAGCATGGGTACAGTCTTCTATTTTTTTTTTTTTCCTTTTGTTCAGGAAGGCTGTATCTGCCTTTTGCTTCCAGAAGGTAACTTGTTTTACAAGGCTGATTTCATCAGGAGTTGAATGTGGGGAAAGTACTTTAAAGTTCTACTTAAATTTGTAATTGTATAACCTTACGAAAATGTGAATGCTGAATCTTGGTTAACAGTTCATTTTTATGAAATATTGTCTTTATTATGGTTTTTGATTTAACAATATTTCCACCAAATGTGTTTTGTAGGCATTACTTTAATCTGTTCCAGTGGCTTTAAGGTGTGATACCTTTTGCAAGTCGCAGGCCTTTTTTATTGTTGTTGGGTTTTGGTTTGTTTTACCTTTATTTACATGTGATTAAATTTATTGAACACGAGCTTTGTCTTAGGCCAGTAGAAGATACACAGCAATCTAGTTTCCATTTGGTTGGTGTCATGTGTAGTCTACCTAATTTTTAGTCTACTACATGCCATCACTGGCTTAGTTTTATTAGTTATTCTGAAGTTTTAACTTTGTGCCTTTGGGTTGTTTGTTTGTTTGTTTTTTCCAGCCTAGTTGAAGAAAGCTTCAGGATCCAGTTTTTAGTTAAAGTTGATGTTACACATAAACCTAGTGGAACATGAATGCATTTTTGTCAGTGCATAACTCTTTTGCCTTTCCATTATTACCCAGCCTTTGAAACTCTGGGCAAAAGCAAAGGACAGACTGTGCCTTTTGAGACAGCACCCAACTGGTTATCTCCCTCACTTAACGTAAAGTAAAAGAGGTTCTGTTACATGTCAGCTCCCTTCGTCTTGATGGACAAAGGTATTTCAGGCTTCAAGCATGGATGATCTGTGCTTTCTTTCCACAACAGCATGAAACAAGCTTTTTGTTGCCCTCTCATTTTTGTTGCTGAAGCTTGGCCCAATCCACTGATTTTGTCTTCACTTGGGGGAAATGCAGTACCAGCGCAAGTTGGAGGCTTTTTTCATTCAGTATGAGGGTCAAGTTTAAAGGTAGATAGGAGCAATATATAAATCATGTATGTAGAAGTAGTTAGTTAAGAGAATAGTTGAGTATTTT
Source organism: Myiopsitta monachus (assembly GCA_017639245.1). Classification (NCBI taxonomy): domain Eukaryota; kingdom Metazoa; phylum Chordata; class Aves; order Psittaciformes; family Psittacidae; genus Myiopsitta; species Myiopsitta monachus. Next base: position 32,290,821 of record CM029919.1, read on the forward strand.
TTTTTTTTAGCTGTTAGTTTGAGGCACTGCATTTCTTGAAGCAGTTCAGCATTGAAATGCATTTGATGTACTTGTGTCTGTCATTGTAACCTGACTTGAGACTATTTTCGTATGCTTAACTTCCATTCCTTGTCCAGGAAATAACCCAGCTGTAATGAACTTAGCTGTTCCTAGGTCTGTTCCTATTTAAATTCTTGGGACATGGAAGAGCAGACCAGATGAGAACCACACTAATTCTGTGGCTTTCCAGTTCACAGTGCCATCTGGAGCGGTTCATTCAAGTTCAGTGTCCTTGGTTATTAGCACTGCCAACAGTATTCCAACTTGATACAGGCTGCTAAAGAGAATTGACTGGTGTGCTATTCCTCTCACTGTCCTGTGTGGTCCTTTGTGGCACTTCAGCTATAAATGTAAATTGTGGTGATCCCATTGGTTTGCTTCAGAGTACTGCAAACAAATGGCTGTCTCTGGAGCTGAAAAACCTTGTATTTAGGTAAAGACTATAGCATTTCTTGAAATTTTCATAGCCTTATTGGCATCCTCTGAGGCTCTTGAGTCTCTCCGTAAGGGGAGATGTTCTAAGGTCTTACTCATGTTATTTGGGAAAAATTGACTGTAAGTACAACATAAAAATGAGTAGATTGGAAATACCTCGTCCCTGGATAATTATTTTCTTGTTCATTCAACCTAGTGTTTCCCGCTTAGTAAGTTCATTATCTTTTGAGTAGAACAAATAAACTAAAGCTCCATTTGCCTCAACAGTTAAGTAGATTGAAACTTGGAGAACATTAATTCTTTACTTACAGTTTGGATTTTCAGATGTGTGGCATAGTTCATTGAACGTATTTGCAGGTTGCTTGCTCCATTACCTTTCTGTAAGTTTTTATCTGAGAATTTGGAAAGACTTCTGGTACTGTCCAATTTGTTAATTACCAGAATAGAATAATAGAATCAATAGAGTTCACCAGAAAGATGTCTATCCTCTGTTTTTGAAGTTATCCTTTGTTAGTAGAGGCATCGGGAACCTAGAAGACAAGGTGGCACTCTAAATTTGTCCTGCGCTTCAGGAATTAGTGCTTTGCAACACAACCCTCAGTGCTTAGATCTTCTGAGAACATGACAAAAAGTAATAAATAGCCACTTTCTTCTCTGGTAATGTTACCAGTTAACCTGTTTGACACCTCTCTAGGGGGCAGACTGTCAAGCTTTTATAAAACTTGGTGGCCTAACAACAAATGAGTTTTAACATCCTAGGCGAGGCTTTGCTGCCTAAATCTCACTGTTGCTGTCTCCCAGACTCTCTTACTTATACTTTTTGAGGGCATCTTATCTACTACCATGGAACATTAAAATGTTCCTGTGTATTGGAATCATAAAAACAGGTCACAGGTGTGAGACAGATTATGGCAGGGTTTTTTGGGTTTTGTTAGTCATCCAGGGAAAAGTAGAATAGATAACCTGAGACAAACTGCATCAAATCTCCAGCTTCTAAACAGTGTCAAAATTTCAAATTCAGGTTGGCCTTTTTAGTTTGTCCCTGTTGGCTCGCGAGACACCCGAGTCAAGACTTCATGGGGCATATCTATACTTTATAGATGATTGAAACAAATCCCACTCCAGGGCCCTGCTTTTTGTCCTTTGTCACTGAAAGCCTTTGTAGCAATAATTGCTTACCTGTGGTCAAAGGAAGTAGTGACCTATCATTACTAGGGCAGGTGAATCTTAAATTAATCCTTCACCTTTAGAGATGTTTATAGTCTGTCCTAGACTGAATATTTTGGTTTCATTTTCACTCTCAGTAATAATTCAGAAATAATACCTTATTATCACTCAGTCATAAGGATTAGGAGCTTTATAATTGGAAAAGTCTGAGCCTTTCTATCACAAGACTGTGATTTTCTGCAAGCTTCATGATGCATGAGCGGCCTCTTCACTTGCAGCCGGAGTCTGTCTTGATTTTGATATATATTGCAGTTATCACTTGAACCATACAGTTTGCCAAAATGCATGTTTTGCATTCAGATGCAACTTAGAGCAGACTTCTTAGTATTCAGTCTATACACCAAATACCCCTTTCTCAGACAAGTTTGTGGCATTTGTTTTGGTGTCAAGTCTCAAGCAACACCTGGCATTTTGCTTTTGCCTGCCCTTTATGTGTTTAGTTGCAGATATTTCTGTGAAGAATTTCCGTCACCTGGACTGAAATTTTAAGTGATGCTTTTAGCTGTTAAATGCAACATTTAAATTGAAGCACTGAATCTGGGAGTTGTTCATTAGGCTCACTGAGCCTTTTTCAACTGTATTGTGAGACCAGATTCTCAAAACCAAATGGTATTACTGCTATAAAATTCTGTTTTACAAACCAGGATCGTGTAGGGTTATTTCAGTCATACAGTAAGTAGTTAATTGCAAAACTGGTGTATAGACAGTTGGATTCAAAACTTAGTCATGTGCTACGGTAGGCATTGAGAGTCATTTCAGAGAAGTTTATCTTCATTGCTGCCTGGGCACGCTGCTCACTCATGGTTAGTTTGCTCTCCAGCAGGACTGTCAGGTCCTCTTCAGCAGAGCTACAAACCAGAGCAGTCAGTCCCCAGCTGTTACTGCTGTGTGGGATAATTCCATCCCAGGTGTAGGACTTGAGGTTTGTCTTTGTTAAATCTTACACAGTTCTTGTTGGCATAGTCTTCCAAGATGTTGATGTTTGTCTGTATGGTGGTTCTTCCTTGTAGTGTATCTGGCTTTCCTCCAGTTTAATGTTATCCGTGAACTTGGTTAAGGTGCATTCAGTTTCATCATTCAGATTATCTATAAAGGTACTGAATACTGTAGGTCTGCCAGTTTGACTTTGAACTATTAACCACTGCCCTGAACTAGAGACAAGAAAATTCGAAAGTCCTTGTCTTCTGATACTGACTGAGTGATCTAAAGAAAGACCATCACAGAACTGGTCCAGCGCAGAACATTTCTCACTGGGTGTCAGACTGTTTGAGAGCTTTTAACAAAGTGCAAGACCTCTTCTGTGAGTAGGACACATTCAGCTGAAGTTTAAGCAGTATCTGGAACATCTTTAGAAAGAGAAATGCAAGACCATGATGTCGATCTCCATTCATGCTTTTATTGAGGAGTGGAGAAATGAAAACCAGTAATTAATTGCTTGTAGCAGCTTCTCTGAAGTTTCTGTTTGTTGTCAGTCTGTAAGTTCACAACACATCCTGCTTTGCTGCTTCTTTAAATATGAGTTAAAAAAAAGAAATAGAGATTTTGGACTTACAAGGAACTGTGAGAGACGAACAAACCCTGCTGGTTTGGTAGGAAGTGCCTATGGAGGACTGATGATGAGATGTAAGGATTGGGTGTTACTAAGTTAAAAGTTGAAGCCAGTAACGTTTGTATATAGATACATGAAGTGCAACTATACAGCAACACAATGTGCTGCCTATAAACTTCTAGCCTTGGCGATTAGAAGTGCTTTTTTTAAGCACTAAGTGCAACAAATACTATCTTATTTCATAACAACCTTCTTCAGAGGTGCTGAGAAATTTCAGTTCCTGTTAATGATCTGAATGTTAAGTCTGAAAAGGAGACTGTCCAGATATTGTCTGTGAATATTAATAAGGAATAATAAGTAATCATAAGGTAGCATCCAATTTTAAATGGAGCTTAATATGTTTGTGAAGTAAAAATATAGCTATTGATGCTTTATAAATGTAACTTAATTTTCATGGATTTCTTCGGTATTTTTTTTTGTGCTGCTATATGGGCACTGATTAAATGTTGTGGCTTTAATCAGATATTTTATATATTTTTTTAAATGCTTGAGTAGCAATTAAGTTTTGCAGTCTCCTGAAGCCAAATTTTATTTTACCATGCACTTTAATTTCTATTTTAGAAATAGTTCAGTCAGACCACATTTGAAATTAATTGATGCACAGCATATCCCAGCCATCTAGATGGCTGGCATAATTGACAAGGGTTGGAACGTGCTGAAGGTAGCTGAATGAATAAATACTTCTGATGTTGCAATTGTAGCAGCACATTACTATCACAGTCGACATGGTTTACACAAGTAATCCCCACCACTCTGCGAGTTAGTTCCCTTCTGCCTCAAGAGTAGTTTAATTCCTAATAGCAGTTGATTCTCCTGCTTCTCTGACTTTCTGACAGTTGGAGGGTGTTAGCATTTAAAAGCTAAATAATGATGTACCAGGTGTCTGTAGTTTCGGTGTAGTCTGCGATGTGGGATTGGGGCTAGTATGTTGGTTTGGGATTCATACATAGAAGGAAATTATAATTGCAACTACATAAATGTCCTCTAAATATCTACATTCTAGTCAATTGTTATTTTGCTGTGGGAAATGATTTTGAAAAGTATACCCATTACTTTTCTGCATGCTGCTCTGATGTAGTCTTGTGACTTTCAGTAAGTGTTTTCCTATTTATAGGAGGCAATATCTAGAACGACTTGCTCTAGATCTGTTTTCAGATGTGTTTAAGCCTATGGCAAAGGTGCATCATGGCTGACAAAGTTTCTAACACTTTCCCAGGCTAAGGGGCTCATTCTTTATCGCTTCTTGGAGACCGAATCAATGCGCAGAGTCTGTTCCAAGTGTCCTTCAGCTTCTGGTTTTGGATTCTTCTTCCTCCATTAGTAACTCCTGTGTTTATCTTTTGCTCTTGCTTGCGAATTTCTTTAACTCAACAGAGACATGACTTTGATAGCTTCAAAACTGCAGATTCAATGCTGACAGAAGTTAAGTTCTCCAGACTTAGTTTTGGCATTATCAAGCCAATGTGCCTGGAAGACAGGGTAAAAGAATGCATAGTTATATTAGCTTGTATTTGTTACACATTTTGTACAGACCGGAAGAACTATTTTTCTGAAATACAAAATCTGAAAGTATTTTTCTCTTTAATTAAAGTTTTAATTCTAGAAAATCTGTTTTCTGTAGTTTCCATGACTACTGATGGATTTTTTTTTTCCTGCTTGTTATTGAAATGCAGATAGATCCTCCTCAACTCTAGTTCCTAAGTCCCATTTTCTGAAGGAATTAGCATGCTGAGACTTCCCTGTCTTGATGTGAACATCACAGAGTGTATCTGGTCAGCAGGAGCTTTTTGTATGCTGCTTCTCCCACTTGTTTTACTTGTTTGTTGGTTTGTTCTTTTTTTTTAATTTGATTACAATTTGAAGCTACAGTGCATTAGTAGCTGGACAGTTCTGTGTGTGTGTGCGTGTTCAGAGGAAGAAGTGATGCGATTTGTGTATGCATCCACCACTAATCACTAATAGTGTAGTTATTTCCAAAATACTAGATGCTGGTACAGAAATTATCAGTTGAGGACTTCAGTAGCACACAAAAAAAAATAGTTTAATTTGCACATGCAGTTAGTTTTCATAAGTGCCCATCTTCATTAACGTTTAAGCAGGAATAAAGAAAAAATGAGGTCTGCTTATAACTGCTATGGTAGAATATAGCCTGTTAATTCTGAAGTGAAAGTCGACAACTTAATTTGGAAAGCAGAGAAATCTGGCATAACCTGATATTTCAGCTAAAATATGGAAAATTCTTGAGGAGGGACATGTAGTAATTCACTTATCCTTGAGCTACGCTTCTAATTTTGTAGGCAAATCAAGACTGTAAAGCTGCTTTAAGAAAAATCCAACTTAACTTTCCAGTATACAAGGTTTCAGACAAGTTGGGGAAGAAAGTTCTTAACCAGTGGCACTGCGTGTCTTTCATTATTTGAAACTAGAAAATGGCAAAATCTCCTGTAGTTACACTTGAAGTCAGGTGGTCTGCTTCCTGTCATTGTGGCGTTTGGATGAATTCTGCTTGTCTTTGGCTAAATTTAAAATAGTTTGTTGAGGTAAATTTACAGTTTTTGGAGAAGGTAGTAAGGTTGTGGGGAGGCACCTGGGGCCATCACTCTTCCCATTTTTGAGAAGCTTAATCTATAGTTTTATTGTTTGTGGGTTTTTTTTCCTTAAACTTTGAAGTCAGGAGGAGACTATCCTTTCCTGTGCTGTTCAGAAATTGTGGATTTAATAGATTCTTTTGTGAAATAATGAAAGTTACCTATTTAAAACATAAAAAGAAATAATTAATGAAGATGTAGTAGGAAGGAAATAGGTATTAACTCTGTAGGTGGGTGTATTTGGCTCAGCAAATCTTCAGGTCTTCCTCCTGTAAACAGACTAGGAGCTGTATACGAAGCTGTCAGTCATCTTGAGAATGAAGAGGAGGCTGAAGAAAGCCACGAAGAAATACAGATAAAGGGATAAAGCATAAACTAGCCAGAAGTCAGAACTGATCCATCAGTGATGTGTTTATTTAGACGGGGGTGTCTCAGCTATCTTGGGGCCAGATGAGAACTAGAGATCACTTAAAGTGACAGCTTGCACTGCAGCTGAATGGTGACTGGGAAAGGGAATCTGTGTGTCCGGCTTGGTTTGGGTGTTGCTGAAGAGGTTGGATGGAAGCCTGGCTTTCTCGATTGGTGAATATCCTGAGCAAACATGCTGCCTTTTTTCTATAGCTTTCTCTTAAAATTGCAGCAGGTTTATTAAAAAATCATGATATTTGGTATTAGTTGATGTAAAAAGTATTAAAGCTTTAGGGTCTTCATTAGCACACTTTATATTTACTTTGGAGCTACGTTTCTAAAACATATTGTGGCACTAAATTAATGTTGGACTCTTCAATTGGAAAATAATGATTTTTGATACCAGATTTTATTGGTAGCATCTGTTTAGTTTTCAGTTTTAATTTAAATCAGTTTAATTGGTAAAACCTGCTCTGCCTGTTTTTCTTATTTGAACAGAAATTCTGTTCCTGTTAAGAAAAAAGTATTTTAAATGGATTTTCCTGTGTAAACCACTATAAAGTGATTAAAAGTGGTAAGCTCTTCAAAAGGCAGTGTCTTACTGTATTTGAATAGCTTACATACTAATTGGTTTTTCAACTGTGTGCCTGGCTCACCTGTGACTTTTTGTTCATCAGCATGTTTTGCTACAAGGTAATGTATCTTGTAATTTGCTCACTGTTTGTTTCTAGACTTTTCCCTCTTATGCATTTCACTATTTCTTTATGATGTTTTCTGGAACTTGGTCTGCTTTTTGAGTTCTAACATAAACTTTTTTAAAAAGCTTTATATGATACTTGCTGAAAGAAACGTTTGCTTTATCTGTCTCTGGCATAAAAAAATTTTAAAGTAATTTCTGTAAATTGATTTTTGAGGTATTTATTTCTGTGAAAATTAAAAATCGGAGGTTATTTCATTGCATTTGTCCTTTGTAATGACATTTGTACCTTTACCTTTGGATGGTTTGATTTCTAGGTATCAGTTTGTGGAACAGCAACTTGCTAGTATGAAACTGAAAAGGAATTCATTACTACATTGTTAATTTATATTTAACTTTTCTTTTAAAGCAAACTATATAAACAGGAAACCTGAATGTGTCTCAGATATGCAGCATTAACTTCAACTTGTTTCAGCAGTGATTGGTTTGAAGGTTTATGTAGAATAGCTGGTAAGCCTTTACAGAGGATGTCATTAGTAATAAACAGGAAAACTTTCACCTTTAACAAGATTTTGTCTTTTATGCAGCTTGCCCAATTTAGGCAGCGGAAGGCCCAAACTGGTGGTCAGAATGGATCAAAGAAGCAGAAAAAGAAGAAAACAGCAAGCATCAAAGATGAAGAATCAGTACAGGATGGGATTGATACTGAGCGATCTCGAGGTGATGAAGCATCCACGTGCAGCAGCCGAAGGGGAGCAGGTGCCACTGCTGACTTTGCTATTATCAGGACTTTGCATAGTGGAGAAATTATCAAACACAGCCAGACTTACACCATTGAGGTAAGTAAGTTTCAGGCTGTAAACAAAACTTTAACAAAAGAAAACTGTAAATGAAAGTTACTTTTGAGGGGACAAAATAGTCCATTAATTTGAGAGTGGGAATAAAGGAATTACACGATATTTTGGACATTATTTATTTCCTTGCCTCCTCTGTCTCTCCGTAGTAGTCCTTAGAGAAGGCACTTTTTACCAGCCTGCTTGTGTTTTCTGTGGTAGTCAGTGTACTGTAGATTATGGAAAGTTTGTTGGTACTGCTATATTTTCTAAATAGGTGAAAAATGGTTTTATTTTATTGCTTGTTCTTATGCACTGTGTTTTATTCGAAGTTTACAAATTGCAGTGGATTTTTGATCACTGCAGCTATGGTTGTAGCAAAATGCAAAACTAAGCGTCTTTCATGTATTCATAATGTAATTTGAGCCTTTCTGATTAATAAGGAGAAGGAATAAATTTAGAAAACACTACTTAGAATTGGATGGCTTAAAAGACTGATAAACAGATACTCTACTTTTACTACTTAATGAAGTGCAATCCGGACTGCTAGTGGCTGAAAGTATGTGCTCTGGGAAGGTTGCAAGACGCCCTATGTGATATACTCTGGCATTCCAGTTCAGTTCCAAGTGAAGATGAATTCATGTAATGTAATACGTTGTTCCAGGTATGAGGGACAGGAGATGCTGATGTATTTACAGAATAGCTTATTCCATTTACAAAAGCAGTGCTTCTAAAAGGACATGAATGGTACTCTGAAAAATCAGCTTGATGCAGATTCCCAGCTCTGTGCAGGTGAATTTAGTCTTTTCTGAGATACGTAGAATGCTCTGCATTTTGTCCTGTGCTAGGATAGACGATTTGTAACTATTGTGTCTCCATTATATCATTTCCAGTAGCTAAGAAGTAATAGAAAAATTACACTTTTAAAAATTTCTTGCATTTGTGCAAGCGAAAAGGTTATCCTAGTGGAGGAGCAGACTAAGACATACGTGTGAATAAAAACTTGTGAAGTCATTGATCCGTTTTTTTACAATGTGAAGCCTGCAGTATATCAGTACACCAGGTATTCTGAACTTTAAGGATATGTGCCTTTAATATGCAGCTTTTCATACTTTGAAAAGTCATATTAGGGCTTCAAAACCGTTTAACTCAGTAAAACCGTCTGTTCAACTCAGCTTTTCCTGAAGGAGGTAAATTTTTTTTAATGAGTATTTAATACCAGAATGACAGTTTTTGTAGGTGAAGATGAGTCCTTTTTTGCTTTTTAGGAAAAGAGAAAAGTGTACTTCATGAAATGCGGTAGGTTGTCTACAACTAAGGAGAGAGCACTGTGAGGGCAGAGAGCTGTTTAGAGGGAATTGCTTAAGAGGTTTTTTTTTTAACATTATAGTCTAAATAAATATAACTGTATGAAGAAACTTTCTTAACTAAATATATTTTGAAGTACATCATTATTGCATTTTACAGAGAACTCTGCTATTGTAATTGCTCTGTCAGGATAAATACCTCTACTACAACTGGAGAAAGAGGGTGAAGTACAAAATCATAGAATAATTTAGGTTGCAAGGGACTTCCAAGGTCATCTAGTCCAATCCCATGCTCAAAGCAGGTCTAATTAAATCAGGTTAGTCCTAGTAGCCTATGTTGATCTCTGAGGGCTAACAGCGCAAGACCGATTTTACAAATGGGAAAAGTATCTGCACTGCAATTGCTAAAGATTACGCACATAGATGTATTCTGAAGATTGGGTATGATTTTTCTGAGGTCTGCCTTATTCCCAAGGGAGATCATTTTATGTTTAAGTAAATAAATGTAGAGGTGCATTTGAGGTTTGTTGGTTTGTTGGGATTTTGTTTGTTTCATTTTTTAAATGTAGCTTTAAGAGAATAAGCATGGTGATTAGTATGTATTTGTAATTTGACTGTCCTGAATTACTCATGCCTTAGTGACTTCTGAAACAGTACTCACTTCCACCAAAAAAAGCTGCTCCCAATTGAGAAAGCATTTTCCTTTGTTACATATTGCATGCATCCTGCTTCCTTGTGTTAAATAAGTAATGGGTATTTTGGAGCTGGAAGATGATTGCTGAAGTCTCTATCTGTGCAGTACTAACACAAGAGGAAAAATTCTGAGAGTTTCAGTGAAACTCATAACTTAGTGGTTTTAGTCTTAGAAGTGCAATGACTTGGACAGAGAGCCTGCATTACAGTAATTGGATTAGAGCTTGCTTAGTTGAAATGGCAGACAGTGTAATAGGCAGTTTCAGGCTAATCTCTGCAATGGAGAATTAGACAGCCTTTTTGAGCTGTTTGCTTTTTCACCCAGCATTAAATCTTCATAGGCTGCTGTGTCAGGAGAGTAAGGCAAGATTGCTGGAGGCATTATGCAGGAATATTTCCTAGATAAATTTTGATTCCAATTACTTATTTTGTCTTTTACTGGAATTCATGTTTAGAGTTGTTCCCTCTGTACCACAAAGTAGACTTGGAACATGTGACTCTCTTGCCTATCTATCTAAAACCCTGTCAGGGCTCTTTTGTGGTAATTTTGTGGATTCGAGTTTATTTCCCTGCAGTTTTTCTAGTATGAGTCCACTTAATCTTTTACTGGAATTCATGTTTTGAATTATTCTTTCTGTACCACAAAATAGACTCAGAATATGTGACTATATTGCCTAAGTACCTAAAAATCTTGACTAGGCTCTTTTGTGGTAGTTTTCAGGATAGAAGTTTATCTCCCTGCAGTATTTTCTGGTTAAAGTTTCTGAGTTTTAACTTATTTTATGTTAAATGCTTTTTGTCTTGGCCTTACAAAGATAATAATATGTTGAGTTTCTAGTTGCCTTTGTTTTTTGTCTTTGTTCTGTTGCACCCTGGTATCTTTTGGTCTTGACGTCCATAGTGTCTTTTTCCACATAGAAGTAAAAATAAACTAGAAGAGACGCTGCAGGAAATTAATTGGATCAATAAAACTTTTGGGTTTAGGATTGCTTCTTTTTGTGACTTCCTGCAACTAAAAATGGAAGAAAGAAAAAATGCTTCAAGGGTAAATAATTGCTGAGATCACCTTCTCTGGAAAGTCTTGAAGTGATTCATTGGAGCAGACTGCTTTGCAGAGTACACTAATGCCAGGAAAGCATAAGAAATTAACCTGTGGCACAGTAAAATTGCCCTTGAGTCACCTGAGTAGTAAAAGCTATTATACAAAGCTGCTTAGAAAAGAAAAGTTCACAGTCCTGTGATGAAGAATACCTATTAATTGACTAAGGTTGGATTAGTAACTCGTCTTCTGTTTTTCACGGGACAAAGGTGTTTGGTAATAGTTTTAGAATAGCTTAACTGTTTACTCAAGTAGATAATGCAAACATGAATGTGGTGCTATAAACTTTAACTTCAGTTGCTTGTGCTTGAGATTTGTCAGGCAACAAACAGAAGCAGAGTAAGAAGGAGTACACTGGGTGGGCTTCTTGAGAAGAACCGAAGAAGAAAAGTGACAAAAATATGGAAACATAAACAGTATGGTGAAACTGAGAGGATGCCTCAGTGAGAAAAGATGTAGGTGGAAAATGTGGGTAAGGCATTCCAATGATAACAAAGAGCAGTCAAAAGCTTTGGCTACAGAAAAGATATTCTGGGATGTACAGTAAGATAGAGAATTTGAAAAAAGTAAGTAGATCTTTGCCACATGGATTGTGTACATTCTACTTCATCTGGATCTATGAGTGTATCCCAGGCATCTGACTTGAAATAAGTCATCTCTAGAACAGCTAATTCCCTCAGGTACTGGAGGCCTTTCTGTATCATGAGCCACTTGCCTGGGCGACATACGACATCTACCTTGTAGGGGTACCTTTCTTTCACAGTTTAACAAGAGCCACCTCCAGAGGCTAAGGACTCATTTCTCTTGCAGTTGCTTTGTCAATTCCCCCTTCCCTAGCAAGTGATCCCAGCTGCTTGGCTTCCCTACCTTCTAGTTTGTGACTCTCGGCCCCATTGTCCCAGCATCGGAGCAACCGGGTGACAATGTGCTCCCCTGAAAGATGGCTGAAATTTTTTCACATATTCCGCAGCTCAGTCAAGGACAGGGACTGAGAAGTTAGCTCTTCTTCTGATTCCTGTAGTAATTCCTCTCATTCAGATGTTGCCTCCTCTAGTTCACATGTTGAGTCTTTATCTTTCTTCACTGCACAAGTTGTTTTTCATTTCCATTTCCTCTTGCTTATAGGGGTAACTGATAGCAGCAAGGATTGGTCCTTTAGTTCAGCTGCAGTGTCTGTCACTGGGTCTGGAGTGGCTGCAGTATCTCTTGTCAGAGTTGGCGTAGCTGCTGTGCTCATTGTTTGGGATGGACTAGCCGCGGTGTCTGTTGCTTTGCCATCAGATCCAGAGACATCTTTTTCCCCTTGATGATATTGGATAGGGTTGTGTGGGGCTTTGTAGGCATAGTCTAGGCCCCAGCATGTTACAGTTGTTTGTACCTCTCTGGTATTGCCAGGATGACAGCATATTTTTTCTAAATGTTTTACTAGTTTTTCTGGATTTCACACTTGTTCGGGGGTGAAGTTCCAAAGCACTGGAGGGGGACTACTGGCCTAGGTACTTACCCATATAACCCCATACACCTGCTACTCATGACTCTTGGTGGTATTCTTAGATAATTGCCTAACCTTAAACAATATCTGAACCATATCCAACAGAATGATGGTTCCTAGCAAAAGGAGCAGATTGTTTTCAAGGGTACTCTTAAATTCTCAAAAAGTACAGTAAATGGCCTGCTGGAGGAGCAGAACGTGTGAGGGGATATCTTCTCCATAGGTTGGCCCTCCAAGAGGGGGGGGAAAAAAGAGGTGTAATTGTTAACAATTCCCATTGCATGCCTCCTGAAGTATGGAGGTGATGGCCATGCTGACAGTGCATATCAGATCAGTTTCATGATCAATAATTCTATTGTATCACAAGCCATTATCATAAAGTACAACAAAATGAGAACCTTAGCCCAGGCCCCAAAGCTAAACTAAAACAGCAAATACTGGCTGCAAGTAAGGTGTGACATAAAGAAACTCTGAGACCAGGTGCTGTTACTCTGAAAGCAAATAAATCAGCATTGTGACAAGTGACTATTAACCCGAAACAATGCATACTTATCACAGATGCGATTAGACACACTCTGGTCAGATCTGTCGTTATCTCAACCCTTTGTGCCCCATGTTGGGTGCCAGAAAGGACTGTTGTGGTTTAAGCCCAGCTGGTAACTCAGAATCCTGCAGCTCACTCACTTTCCCCCTTCTTCCCACCTTACTTCTGGAGGGATGGGGAGGAGAATCGAAAGAATACAGCTCCCATGGGTTGAGATAAGAACAGTCCAGTAACTGTGGTACAACACACAACTGCTGCTACTGCCACCCATAATAATAATAGGGGAAATAAGAAGGGGAGAGAATATAAAACTAAAAGGGGAAAAGGAAACAATAAACACAAGTGATGCATTATACAATTGTTCACCACCTGCCAACCGATACCCAGCCCCACCTGAGCAGGGATCAGTCCTTTCTACATGACTCCCCACAGTTTCTGTACTGGGCATGATGTGCTGTGTTATGGAATACCTTTTCTCTAGTTTGGGTCAGGTGTCCTGTCTCTGCTCCCTCCCAGCTTCAAGTGTCCCCTCTCACTGGCATAGCATGAGAGACTGAAAAGTCCTTGATCAGAGTAAGCACTACTTAGCAACAACCAAAACACCAGTGTGTTATCAGCATTGTTCTCAGACTGAAGCCAAAACACAGCACTGTACCTTCTACTAGGGAGGAGGAAAAAGGCAACCTGTTACAGCTGAAACCAGGACAGTGTTGGAATCTAATGTGTGAGCTCATAGGATTTAAGTCTTTAAAGTAATTTTGAGCAGGGTAAGGATGAATGCCATAGCACAGAAGACAGAGCCATTTAACTTGAGTTTATTCGTTCATCTTTCTCTACTTGAGAAATATCCCTTGGCTAAAATACCAGGTCTTAACAGCCAGAAAACTGTCTAGATGCAGGGTTGAAGGAGATATTTTAAAAGATTATTTATGCTGCTAACAGATATTGCACACCTGAACTGATGGAGCAGTATAGGTTTTGATAATTCTTAAAAAATTATTTTAGTTTTTTTTTTTTTTTCCTTTTTTACTTTGGTGTTCAGAAAGTACCACCAATATAGTAATTTTTTAAACAAATCTTACATGTGGCAAAATAACCATTAAAAAAATAAGTATTTTCAGTAATCACCTTTCTTAGAGAATTCATATTTTCTCACTATAGCCTAAGCGTCAATCTGCAAGTTCTTTGTCTTTTACTATCACTATCTACTAGGTTTAGTTTATCCTGGGATAAACCTGACAGGTTCATTTATCTAGTAGAAAACATTCTAGTACAATATTTCTAACATTGTACTAGAATGCTGTAGAATGCATTAGAATTAATGCTGTAGAAAACAATTTATCATGTTTCTTATAGAATTCAAAAGCATTATAAGGAAGATCTGTGTAAGACATCAGATTACTTTCCCTATTTTGCATGTTGGAGAAGTGCCTGTATTTCATGCAGTATATAAAAAACTTCAACTCATTGTATCTAATTAAATATGTAAATTTATAGGAATTCTCCTGAGCTTCTATAGTACTTCTGATCTTTCTTTGTGAAATCTTCTGAATTGGAACAAACTATGAAAAATTTTAGGATGATATGGCCATACATCTTTTTATCTGTATTAGGAAAATAAATAATAATGTGGGTTTCCTGATTTTATTCTTTCCAGAGGAAAATATCCTAGACAAGGATATAAGCACAAAAAAGTGTGTTTAATTTGGGTGTGTTTGTGTGTATATGCATATATACACAAATATACATATAAGTATACAAAATCTGAATAAAAATTTATTTATGTAAGCTAAATATTTTTAATTGTGCATTCCATAGCAGAAACACTTTTATCACCCCATAGGTTTGTGGTTTATTTTAAGGGTGGACCTTTTAAATTTTTAGCCATATGCACTATATGAATTTTAGCTTCCACACTGATATTTTAAGTTAGTTTTGTGCACTCTTACAAAATATGCTTTTTTTTTAAAGATTGATTGCATTGTGGAGCTATATATTAGATTCAGAATATGTAGAATCGATGATGACAGGGTTATAAAAAAAGCAGTTCGCCAGTAGGTCTGAATGACAGATTTCTTTAAAATAACAAAATACAGAACACAGTTGACAGTTCTGAATTTTGCTTATGTTTACTGATGCAAAATTGACTGTTTCTTTGAAAATGAGCCTGACAGAATTCAGTGTAAAATGGAGGCTGATACAGTGTGAGGCTGGCTAATGTGTTAAAAGAATTTTGAAAAAGCCCTATTACATACATTTCATTTTTGTTAAAGTAGCTTTAATTCAAAATTACACCTTTAGAGTTTAAAAGCATACTTACTTATTCCCTTATCGTGCACCTTACATAGATAATTTGAATATTTTGCATATTTTCCTACTCACATTTTGATTCTCAAACCTGATGTATTTTATGTAGTTCATCAAGATACTCTATATTTAATTCAAGCATTTTTCATGGCATATTCATGCTTAGTTTAAGGCTTTGTACTTTTAATTGCTCTAATTCATTAGATCACAAGATTTGAGTCTTTGTTCATCCTGATCACTTTTACTTTCCTTGTTTTCCATGGAAGCTGAAGGAGAGTATGAGTATTTGTTTTAAAATTCTAGTCAATATCAGAAGCATTGCATGTATGAAAATGACATCCTATATATGATTATGTTCTTAAGCCAGCAAAATTCTTCATCAGGTAAAACTCATCTATCAAAAAAAGTCCTTTTCTTGATACTACTTATTTCTTAACAAAACAAAAAAAAAACCCAAACCAAATAAACTATAAGTTACATTTCCAAAATACTGTTTTGTACCTGTAGGTTGTATTTTCAGTAGAAGACTCTCTCAGGTAATGTTTCTGTGATCATAGTTGAACAGCAAATAACTTTTTCTTTTTTAAAGCTGGCAGTGGAAGACAGTGAAGGTGGCCTTCACTAGATACTTATATATACATATATATACACACACTAATCAAATTCATGTGTACCTTAATATTTTCAAGTATTGTCTGGATTCTCAGAAACAGATGGAAAATGTCTTGTATAATATTTTTAGTGTGCCATCATTGTAAATATTTTAATATTTTATTTTAGCCAGAAAGTGAAATTTCCACCACAGTAGAAGATTACAGTTCTGAGGTAAGACTGACCTAATGCTTTTCCTAACTTCTTTTACATATTTACTGCAGTGCTGTGTGTTGTTTCCTACAAATAAAAAGGAAAGAGCAGATGTGCTATAGACAAAAGCTGTTACATGTCATTACTGGTCTGATTAATGTACCATTAAAACAAGCATTATGTCAACTACATCATGGAATGGCTACTATAATCAACAATGCAGGAGATAATGAACTGTTGTTGTAACAATGTCATCATTTGGGTTGTATTAATGCTTGGTGTTGCCATAGGAGTTGCGGCTGTGCATAATTTCTACTAATTTTCTGTGGGAAACTATTTAACAAGTTGATTACATTCTGTTGAGTTCCAAAGCAGCTGCTGCTCAGCAGCTGGCTAGGCATCAGTCTGCTTGTGCAAGGTGGTGATTGCCTTTGCATCCCTTGTTATTTGGGGTTTTGTATTGTTTTCTTTTGTTTATTAAGTTCTCTTTATCTCAACCTGCAAACTTGCTTGCTTTTGCCCTTCTGAGTTTCTCCTCCATCCTGCTGGTGAGGGAATGACTGGGGGGCAGGGTGGGGAGCTGAATTTCCAGACAGGGTCAGCACACCTCATATTAGCGTCTGCTACTCATCTCTGTCATGCCAAAAGGTCATAGGATATATGGGACTTCGGTCTTGCCAAATGTTTGTTATGAGGAGTAAATTATCTCATGCAAAAATGTGGGTCAAGAACATGAAACAGCCATGGAATATCTGAACATGGTGAATATTGCTCTAGTTAAAAAAATTAATTTTTATGGCTAAACCAATCACTTTCTGTAGTGACAATCTGGATTTTGTTTTGCAGATCTCTGTGCTAAATTCTTCTGTAAAATACACCCGGAAATCTTAAACTTGACAAAGAGGGGATGAAGTAACCAAATATGTCTCAGTTGCTGGAGTAAATTTGGTGTAGAATGCTTTGCTCCTGTCTTGATTTAGCCTTTTGTAAGAGAAGGTGACTATGCTCTTCCATGCTAGTATTATAGCTGCCTATTATGAAAACTAAGGGTGTATACACACTAGACAATGTGTCCCCGACTTGGTGCACTGCATGGTGCAAAAGTAAAATCATTATCACAGTGGGCAGTCTAAACATGCTCTGAAAACTGGAACCTTTCTTTCCCAACTTAGATGCTCTGTCTCCACTTGCTCCTTCTTCCAGCCTATTTGCTTGACCAATTCTGTGTCTGTTTTCTATCCCCTAATTTTTTGTGAACTTTTCCATTCTCTGCGGTAGCTCCTGTCAGTCTTTTCAGCTTCCCTTGCCCATTCCCTTTTTCCCTTTGCTTGGTTTCTTAGCTCAGTCTTACATGTTTTTTCAGCCTGTTTCTAATCTTCCTTTTCCTCAGTCATTCTGAAGACTTTACCCGCCTTTCCAACTTCATCCAAGCATTTTTTCTTCTTTCTTCTTTTTTATTTTCTCTCTCTACCTTGAAAACTTCCTCTCCTTTATTCCCTCTTCTTATGTTGGGATCCTCCTAATGATCAGCTCAACTTGTCCTAGATGAAAGCATTAGTTTTTCTTTCCAACCTCTCTTATCAAATCCCAATTACAGTTTCCTCCATAAGTTTTGTCTGAGCCTTTTGTTTGACTCTCTCCCATTTTTTCCTCCTGTCCTTGTTTCTACACAGTGTCCCTTTCTTCAGGTATGTTGAGGAAAAAAAAGCATTTGTGAATACAGCAAAGCATTCCCTCACATTCGTTATTGGCTACTTTCAAATACAGAATACTGACCCATATGGTCTGGTCGGTTGGGATCCTTCTTATGGCATGTGGTTTTGTGATGCAAATTAACCCAAACAAAAAAACCCCAAACGACTCAGACCAGCACTTTTGGAGTCAAAGATTCTAGTCCAGCTGCTGTGGAATGCTGTAAATGAAGAAAAAAGATTTTTATGGAGGGGCGGGTGCAGCGGGTTGAAGTAAACTACCTGGGGCAGGGGGGGGGGAGGGAATCTGTTTAAAGACTTAATATTTTTCATAGGTAAAATATGGTTTATTTTGTCCAAAGAATTGAAGTAGCAGATAACAAGAAGAATCTGAGTTAGCTTAATGTATGGTAAGATGATAAGGCAATATGTGAACACAGTTTGCCGTTGAGAGTGTAACAAATACACTTTTGAACAGCTGTTATGACCTTATTGCACCTTTTTAGACTATGCATTGCCATGGTATGTGATTACTATTAAATGGAATATGCAGTATGTAAAGAATGGACCTTTGAAAACAGTTGACAATGGCATTGGTGTTCATGTGTTTTTACAAGTGAGAGGTATTTTTATTTATATATAAGTATATATACATATATATAAAAAACATGAAATATGACTAAGGAATTTTGACCACTTCTGAGGTTGTAGGAAACAGTGTTGGAGATTGATCACAAAAGTTCAAGAAACACAACTTTGCACAGGGGGACACAGTGCAGAAAAGATGGACAGTGCTTCATGGGAATTGTGGATATGTTATGATTTTGAGTGTTTTGGTGTTAGTATCAGTCGGATTCAAAGTTCTCATTTTAAAATGAATTTTCACATCTAAACACTTAACTTTATCCTGATTCAGTCTTCAAAAGTTCCAGTAGGTGTCTACAGAGTATAGTTAGGGATCAATTTTTCAGGTGCTAAAACCAGTAGAATTACAGCCAGATTGCCGTCTGATTGTGCCTTTTAAAAAATTTCAAATTTCCTCAAAAATGCAATGACAGATGCATTTCTAGGTGCTGCTTTATTCTCATTCCTTCAGAAAGACTTTTTACCTCCCTGAGGGTTATTTTCTAAGACATAA
The DNA here is from genome assembly GCA_017639245.1 of Myiopsitta monachus. Lineage (NCBI taxonomy): Eukaryota > Metazoa > Chordata > Aves > Psittaciformes > Psittacidae > Myiopsitta > Myiopsitta monachus. Next base: position 32,309,753 of record CM029919.1, read on the forward strand.
GTAGGCAACGCAAAACTCGTGAATAGTAACATGATACTCGATCTGTTGAAGAACAGATTCAAGTGGTGAGAGTTGCTATCCTTAATGAGCTCTTCTTCATTCCAGTTCATTAGAATTGGTTGGTATCTGCAGTGAGGAAACAACATGCTTAGGAATGCATATATTTTAGGGACTGAATTTTCAATACGTTTCATGGTAGCTGTAATGTTACTTTTATCACTAAAAGCTATACTTACATTAATGACCATCCTGTAAATAAACTGTTCTGAAGCCTTTTTCAGTTGAAGAAGATGAGAATAAGTTAATTTTTTTCTGTAATAGCACATTTGCAAAGTTGTATGAGATCTTGAGCTTACTTTTCTTCAGATATGTGCCCTCCTTTTTGAATACAAGGAAGCAACATATTCATAGAAGCAGTAGACTCATAGACTTAAATGTAGTTATGACTAACTATTTAAGGTTATGGTCTAAACTCAGAACTAAGCGAAGTTAGGCTTTTTCCAGCAGTTATAAAATAAATAAAAATTCTAACTGTATAAGGTAAAATTGCCTGTTTTCCATATACCTCAATTTTACAGTACAACTGAAAAACTGTTCCACCTGATTCTTTTGTTTGTTTTTCTTTTATTGACTCTTTTACCAGCTTGCAAAATATACTTCTGAAAAGGTAGTCAATATGAAGTCTACAAACAAGGGGACTTTTTAAATGTTAATGAAATTCTATACCTGAACCTTAGCCGCTATGTAAAGAAATCTTCTGTTGCGTGCTATTAATAAACAGAAAAAAATACTAAGGATATTTTTAAAAGACATCAGTGTTACCCTTCAGAAGTTACTAATTTTAGTTACATAATTGTAATTACTTTCATTACAAACTGAAAGTCGTTTTAATTTATGTATTGTACTCCCCCTTCCTCCCCCCAAAAACCACCAAAAAAATCCCCAAACAAAACCAAAACCAACCCAAAAAAACCCACCCAAAAACCACATACCCCAGCAAAACCAAAATAAGCAAAACCTACCAAACAAAGCTGAAATTCATTTTCCTTAGTTGTCCTAATTGTTAATTTTGCCTAAGTTTCATACAGTCTTTTGTGACATAACTAGAAAATTGAGGAGATGCTTAGAACATTGACAGGTGTTGTTGGCGGTCTAAGTATTAATTTTTGTGAAGGAATAAAAGGGAGGAGATGACAATGACATGACACAAGCCAGAAGATAAAATTATTTGTCCATTCCAGATACTGCTGTATGTTTCTGCTACCAAATCAAAGCAATTTTTAAATTGGTGATTGAACGTTTGGTTTATGAGAGCATGAATTTTCTATTTATAAAGGAAAATCTCTGTAATATTGGCATTAATGTTACAAGTAGTTACACATTATGTATTAGTACTGATTTCTCAGGTACAATTTCTGGTCTTTCGATGGCTAAGGAACATTAAAAGGAATACAGTGATTTCATAAATTTAATCCTGACCTCTGGTGGCAATTGTCTTGAATTGCTGCCTTAATTCAGTGGCAGAAGTTAGTTTTCATTATGCTTCTCTGGAAGATTCCTTTCATTTATCTTAAGGATATGTATTTACTGATGCAATATAAATTATACCTTTAGTTTTAGCTAATAGAACACAGATTATTTTTTACTTTATATTAGTAAGTAACATTTCTGTGAATTAGTTTGAAAATACAAGCAAGGAAGAAAAATCAGAACATCCTTTAAGGGACTTCCATAACTTTCATGTCTTTTATTCACCAAAGCAGTTGCTATTGTGTATCTAATTTGTTCATGAGTGTAGTTTTTTATTACTCTTTGGTTTCTTTACACAGTTGTATCCAGGGCTCATGTTATTCCTTGCTTCCATTACCTTAAAATGCTATGCAGTTTGTTCCTTTAAATGTTTAACTATTTGCTGGGGAGTGTAACTAAGCACATCAGAAGGCATTAACGCATAAGGACATTTCAGCATTAAAAATAAACTGCAAAGTTTTAAAGGAAGAAACTACAAGAATCTACACCAATAGTATTTACAAACTTGCAGAAGATCTCTGTACTGTTAATCTCTGCGACCATGAGACAAAACACAGATGTCCAGTGGGCCTGGATATCTAGTAACACAATATTGCCGATGAGTGAACAATTAATTTTAAACTAAGATGTTTTGAAGCTCATAACTCAGCCCCAACTCTTTGTCTGCTCTGACACAGCAGAATTTTTGTCATGCCAGTAGTTGCGAGGCTCTTCGTGAGGCTCCCTTCGGCACAGCACCTTGCTGCAGCGGCCTGCCTGCTTTTTCCATAGATTACAGTGCAGTTTGTTGTCTGGCCGTGTTTCAACTTGCACTGTACCAGGAGGCATAAGGCATTTGAAAGGAGAAGGTATTAGAGGAGAAACAGCATGGACTACCGTGTTACTGTGGTTTTCTTTCTGTGATGTCTGAGAGCTATGCTCCTGTGAAATAAGGTGGGATTTATGAAGTTCCAGACAGTTGTCTTGAATGCGGAATCCCTTTTATAAGTAAAAGGTCTTTTGTGGAAATTTCAGCTGCTGAGAAGTCTGGAACATATAAGGGGATAAGGCTTTTATGTCTTTCCTAGTAGCTCTTGTTACAGAGCATCTAAGAGTCTGATTGTTGCATACAGAAATCACTCACAGGAAGAGGAGCATGTCCACTGGGGTAGATTACAAGAATTATACACTACATCTTAACCAATTAAGCCTAAATAAAATGGGAGTTAAAAGGAAAATAACTATTTCATAATAGTTTATTTTAATCTAATTGTGTTATTAGTCTGGGACATGCACCAAAATCTGGATAAAGACATTGGTGCCAGGCACTGTGTAGAAACTTGTATGTCTGAATGTGGAGTGAACATCTGGCAATACACAACTGATGTGCAGTGCCTCTATCAGCAGCCTGCTTTTTGCTGCAATTTTTTTTATTCTCTCTAAAATAAGGTATTAGTCTCTCTGTGGTGTTTTCCTTTTTACTGAGGAAGTCAGGAATTGAAAGGGCACTGTATCAGCTCTGCAAATTCTTGTCTAATGCAAGTTTATTCAGTCTCTTAATACAAACTCAATGACTATATATTGATCCCATTTACGACAGTGTACTTATTGATTTGGTCAGGCATGGTAGTCCTTTGTAAATGAGCCCTGATCTGGGCTGTGGCAGATGTCTGAGCAGTATAGCTTCTTATTTTGATGCAAACATAGCGTTTGGATCTGAAATGCTATGATGCCTTTCCATCTCTACTGCCATTATTTTTCTTTCAGGCTCTGATGTAATAAAGAGCTCTGAGGGCAAATACAGCTGTTCTTGCTTTTTCATTTTAAAACATTGATCGGCTGTTTTAAAAGCTTGCCTGCCTGTCCTGTGGTTGCTCACAAGTGCACAGCATATTATTTTCATGTGATTTGGATTTTTTTGGTTTTTAACCTGTAATTGCTACTTCGGCTTGTGCTTTTGGAGATTTGTACTTATTTGTTTGCACAATCTATAGAACCAAAATTCTTTTAGGAACTGAATGGGGTTGCAATGCTAGGTGAGTGAAAGAGGATTTTTTTCAAAAGTCTTACGTTGAATATATAATTTCTGTTCTTTCTCAATTTTTAAGAAATTCCTTCACATTGAATGTAAGAGTCTGCAATACTGCCTTTCATCCACTATTGAGAGATTAGTGACTTTCAGAGCAAATCTTGGGGTGTATAAATATCTTTCAGAAGCATAAATATGTTTAGTAATATATAGAAATAGTAAGCAATTTAAGATGCAGTAATACTGCATTTTAATAATTTTAAGTATAAAGCTTTGCATTGACCGTTAAATCTGAATTCCTTTGTTTAATCTAGATATTTAAATTGGTAATATGGATTTTGTTCCTAGATAGTAGTGTTTATTTTTGCAGTTTGGGGTGTTTTACCTGTTACCTATGCTTACTTTGATGCAATTCACAGTATATAAAGCTATTCTGTGTTTCAAACTGAGTAAGTTTTTGTAGCATAAAATTCCAGTGGGTCTGCAAAAATCACCATATAGATTCAAATGAATGGAAAATAGAAATCAAGCTTTATTTCAGATAATTTAGAAATTGTCTTTACACAGGTAAATGGTTGCAGTTTTGTGACAAGAACAGCTATACCCACAGACTTAATCAGGGTACAGTACTGCAAATTGAATTGTAATACTAATGATGAATGCTAAAAACCTTAGTTTGTTTTAAACAAAAACTGTGTTGCTGACTAATAGTTTATTTTGCATGCTGTGCTATGCATCTGCAGTTTGCTATATATTAATAGTGTGTATTGTTAAACTTGAAATACAAAACAATTTACTACTTCTGCTTAGGCTAAGATTATGAAATTACTTGCAGAAATGCTTTATGTCAGTGCTTTCAAGGCGTGAATTATACTAACAAAGGAGGTTACCATGGCAATAACATCTGTGATGCTGTATTGTATGTTAATGTTCTAAGGTGGTATTTTATACTGAATTTGATATTTGAGTTTACTTACTGTGATAAAGCGTAAAAAATGGCATGTTAAGGAGCTTGGATTGATTTAGGAAGAAGAATTTGGAGTTGGAGAGATTTGTTCTGAGCATGGAATGCAGCGCTCTCATACGCAGCTAGAGGTGATGGAGAATGAATTGGCTGGGAAACAGCAAGAGATTGAAGAGCTAAACAAAGAGCTAGAAGAAATGAGGGCAGCATATGGTACAGAAGGATTGCAACAGGTATAATTACCTTATGTTGCTTTCTACTTGCTACTCGGTTACATGCAAAAAAATCTAGAACATCACCCGAAAGAGTTCGCACTTAATGGTAGCTGTTCAGACTGCAGTCAGTGTGTGATAGAGAATTACACAGAATTTGTATCAATCACCTACCATGCACTCTTTTGCTTCACATGGCATTTCCACTGTGTGTTGTTTTTCTTTGTGTTATGTGACTAAAATTCCAGTCTTCTTTCCAGTGAGTTTCTTCAGATCGGGAATGGAAAGACTTTTCTTCAAGAAGAGCCCTAATTCTTCACTAGTTTTGCAAACACTGCGTTTTTTTAATACCTTTCTCCAAGATCAGAAACCCCCCAGGTTTTACTTCCCAAAGAATGATATAACTGAGTTGATCCTTGAACCAGAAAGGTGTTTGTATGTCAGACTTCACTATCTGAAATACAAGGCAACTGTGTCAGAATTTTTTAATAAGTGTCTAATAACTTTAGATTACAGGAAAGTATTTCTTACTTTAGAAATACCATTGGAATTTAAAAATAGGTTTTAAAGTAAAGAATGTTCTTCTAGTTTAAGCCAGTGGTGCAATGCACGGAAGTCAGTGCTTAATCATGCTTCATGTCGTACTTATGTCTATCTTTTAATCTGGATTCAGGTCATGTCATTGTGTTTTTTCTATTTTTTTTTTTTTTTGCAAAGCACTACAGAAATCAAAAATTGTTCTACTGTTCAGTCATTTTCACTGTTGTTATTGCGCGATTTCAGTTTTTTCTTCTTCCATTTGTATTTTATCTGTGAAAATGCATGTCATGTTTTCCAGCATACTAGAGTGATCTTTAAGTGGTTGCTCTGGAGGTGATTTATTATTCCTTTGTCCATTGGTGAATTTCTGGTGTTGCATTTTAAGTCAAGCTTAACTTCTAATTACTGTGCCTTGTATCTGTTGTGCTAAACATAATAGTCATAATTACAGCCTAATAAAGAACATAAACATAATTTTAGTTTCCACAATTGTGACTAATGTTTTTCCTGAAAAAGCTAAAAGTGAAAATGTTTGCATTTTTTTTTAATGTCCAGTTGCTGTTTTAAAAAGAAATTAAAAATATATTAAAATAGGCTGTGGTACAATAATACTATAATATTGGCAGCAGATTTTTGGATGGTGGTGGTACAGTGCATAATGTCTCAGTTGAGAAATGTTTATGGTTTACTTTTCAGAAGACACAAAAGAATTTTAAATAGGGAGTGTGAAAGATGTGTTGTCTGCTTTAGTGCTGCCTGCTTGGTAAAAAGATTGTTATACAATAATTCTCAACTTTTCTAATTCAATGTGTGGATTGGAACACAGAAATTTACTTAATGTCATTGAACAGATGTAAAAGGGAAGGTATGACACACGTGTCTGATCTGTTCCCAATTTTCTCTTTTATAACAAACATCTAGTATTTTCACTAAGTCCATGCTTTTGAAGTACGAGGTCACTGCAGTGTTCTGGGAAGAACTTTAAAAAAAATCATAGTTTGGCTGTTTTTAGCTACTTTTGTCTTGTATGTCCCATTAAATATTGTTTCTGTCCTCTCAATTGGTAAACATTATCTGAAAGCATTATAACCTTATCTTCAAGACTCAGGATATAACTTGGAGAAACTTCTTTGTAGGGGTATTGTAAACAAAACAGTTACAGAAGATGAGTGATGGATTGAGAAATTTGCAGTACATAGAGATGAATTTTCCACTAGCCTTAACAGAGTTCAAATTGGCAAAGTGACTTTAAATTAATGTGCCTATAAAGTTGCACATGAAAATAGGCCCAATTAATTCTGTAGAATTTATGACTGCAGAAGTGTAATGCTACAAAAAAATAAAACACTTGCAAAGGACTTTTCCTGTACTTTTATCATTGCTTCATCAATTCCAAAAGTTTATTAAGTTCACTGTATCAGTTTTGCAGCTTGAGCTGATCTTCTCATGTAGCTATGAATAGTTTCTCTGTGTTCACAATGTAGGATACTGCTTTGTATCTTTTTAGTGTGATGAATGCATTTATTGCATTTTTGGCGAGAGATGAATGTACTTGAGTAGTTGTATAAAATTGCTGAAACACTATAAATAGATACTCTGGCTTCCCTTATGATGTTTTGCTTATGTGGTCACACTTTTTAGTTTAGATATTTAACTAATCCTCTTGAAGGTTCAGATTTTGTTCTTTCATAAATTTAGTTTATGGAGAGGTCATAAATTGATAAATGAGGGGGAAAAGCCTCTTTCTGAAATATTTATAAACAGAATTTATGAGGGTAGGGGGAGTGGAAATATGCTCCAGTAGGTCTGTGTGACCTCTTTTAAATGGAGAGGTTAGGGCATATTCGTACCTAGTTAGAATAAGCTGGTTCTGTTTGGGTAGATTTTTTGTCTTTGTGGCTTTGATGTGTACTAATAGTTTAAATATTGTCTTTTATAGCTGCAGGAATTTGAAGCTGCTATCAAAAAAAGAGATGACATTATCACTCAGCTCACTACTAACCTGCAGCAGGCACGGAAAGAAAAGGATGAAACTATGAGGGAGTTCTTGGAGCTTACTGAGCAAAGTCAAAAACTGCAAATTCAATTTCAGCATGTAAGTTACAGCACTACAGATAGTTTCTGGAGGTTTGAAAATCAGTGTCACTTTGGAGGGTCTGTAAATGGCTACTTCCTGCAGAGATGTAAATTTTTGGGCATTCCTTTAAGAATTGGTCTCTTAGTGCAGGTCAGCAGTTACTTTATTGGGCCTGCAGCTGTCATTGTAATACCTGGTTTATTGTATTAATTCACTATAAAATAATGAAGATTAGTCTGCTTTCTTTTCTTGTATATAGTAATTGCTTCTGGTAAATATTGGATGATAGCAGTTATCTTAAACAAGAGCGTTTGTGTAATTAGTTCTCAGAGCTTTGAGCAGAAATCCATCCTGTTCCCTTTGAAATCAAAGCAGCCAGCCATCAACTTTGGTGGGCCATCATTTCATGCTCCAGTCCTTCCTGTATTATTTGGTAAAACCTGCCTCTTGTAGTCTTATTAGAAGGTAGTTTAAATAACAAAGTTAAGTTTCAGAGAAGAATTTGTTCTAGAAAACACTGGTGTTTGAGGTGCTGTGGACGCTTAATCTATGACTAAAGTTTATAGTGTTGTAGTTGAATATTGTGGTTGCTTATGCTGATTAAGCACTTTATATAGCTTTTTTGAACTTCAAGTGGATTATATTCTGAAGTCTGAGTATTTACTATTAAAAATCGGATTTTGAGGACAGCAGTTAGAACTAGTTTACTACTTAGAAATGTTTCTGAGACACTGCTGTCCTGTGCTAGCTCACCATAGAACAATTCAATATGAAATATTCTCCATTGGTTGGCCATCCCAAAAGAAAAAGTATATTTCAGTTCCTCCTAAAAGAACTTATAAAATTTTGTGATTCTGTGTAGTGTAAGCTGCTTCTGAAAAACTTGATGTACTTTATGTTTTGGTTTTTTTAATGTTTAAGTTGCAGGCAAGTGAAGCCCTAAGGAACACCAGCCATAGTTGCACAGCTGCTGACTTATTGCAAGCCAAGCAACAGATAATATCACATCAGCAGCAGCTAGAAGAACAAGAATATCTGCTGAAGAATTATCAAAAAAAGAATGAAGAATTTGAAGTGCAGATTACGCATCTTCGAGACAAAATCACCACATATGAAGTGGTATGTTCCTTACTGGAAAGATCTCTCTTCCTAGTCTGTTTTTCTTTTCTGGATTTTGTGGTTCCATTGAAATATGAGGGCCAAAGCAGATTGTGACTGTGTGTGTGCGCAGCATATAATGCGTACAAAGATCCCAAGTTTTTAAGACTGGTTCTGTTAACTAGCATTTAATATGTATATTGTTTAAAACTGAAATTTTAATTTGTCACTAGTATGTATTGTGTTTTAAAAAACAGCAGATATATTTACAACCAATTATGAAACTATGTTGTGTATTAGAATGCCTTCATTGAATTGCATTATTTTTATTTTTATTTTTTTCCCTAACAAAATAACAAAAGATTGCTTGAACAATCTTTTAAGGAAAGAATGAATTATTTTCTTCATGTTCTTTTTTTTTTTTTTTTTTTTTTTTTTTTTAATTATCCTTTATGGAAAATATCTTAAATCATAGAATCAATTAGGTTGGAGAAGGTCTTTAAGATCTTCAAGTCCAACCATTTCCTCAGGATTGTCAAGACCACCACTAAACCATATCACTGAGGAATAGTGACTAAAAACATTAAGCATCATTAACAGTGACAAGAGAAAAAACTTCAGTAGGTTGCAGCAGTTCTTTAATTTTTTTTTTTCAAGTAACAGAGCACAACTGGAAAAAATGGATATGGTTATTTTCTTTTTTGACTTTTTTTTTTTGGTTGAGGGATGATGTAAGGTCGGGGGGGCAGGGGTTGTCACTTATTCCAAAGGTACAGAAAACCTCCAAACGAGATCAACGAATATCTGTACTTGCTTTTTATAAGTGATCGCTAGCCTTCTAAAGACAGTCATTGTGTTTAAATGGCTATGTATAAATGTTCATGTATGTTCAGTTAGCAAACTAAAAATAAGAACATGGTTTTGCTCATTTTTTAAAGGAAAAACAAAAAAGTGAGGGAGAAGATGTAAGTAAACTACAAGAAAAAGAAGCATTAGTTGAAGAGCTGGAAGCAAAACTTGGAGAAGAAGAAAAAAAATCATTTCAACTTAAGGAAAAATTATCAGATGTCAGTAAATTACTTGAAGAATCAAAAGAACAGATTTCTCTAAAGAACCAGGAGATAAGTAATATGAGAGCTGAACTTACCACCTACAAACAGAAAGAAAGACAATGTTCTGATGAAATAAAACAGTTAATGGGAACTGTGGAAGAATTGCAGAAACGATGTTACAAAGACAGCCAGTCTGAAGCTGACATTGTACAAAGAATGGAATTGGAAACACAAAGGAGACTGGCACAACTTCAGGCTGAATTAGATGAAACGCACGGCCAGCAGATTGTACAAATGAAGCAAGAATTAATTAAGCAGCATGCAATGGAAATGGAACAGCGTCTTTCGCAACAGAAGGTAGAATTGGAGAAAACTTCAAGCCTGTGTTTGAATGAGAATGTCAATAAGGATCAAATGCATTTAATGACCATTAAAATTAATGAAATGAATGTAAAATTGCAAGATGCTGATAATGAAAGGAAAAAAATAAAGCAAGAATTGTCACAACAGATGGAAATCATTTCAGCAGAGAGGTCTCTTCAACAAACTAAAATTAAAGATCTTCTCCAAGAACTGAATTTTTCAAGAGAGCAGGTTCAAAGAGCCAAACAAAATATAGTGGATATGGAATGTAAATTAAATGAAGCCGAAAAACACCAGTTTGTGATTGAAGATTTAAAAACTCAGCTGGCTTCTGCCTCTGAATTTAGGAAGGAATTGGAATTAAAACATGAAGCAGAAGTCACAAATTACAAAATTAAACTTGAAATGCTAGAAAGAGAGAAGGATGCAGTTTTGGACAGGATGGCAGAATCTCAGGAAGCAGAATTGGAGAGACTGAGAACAAAGCTTCTGTTTAGTCATGAAGAGGAGCTTTCCAGACTTAAAGAAGATTTACAACAAGAGCACATGGTCAACATGGAAAGCCTTAAAGATAACTTGAATATGCATCATAAACAGCAGTTAGATGAGATACAAAATGAAATGAGTCGAAAGATAAAAGCTGTGCAATATGAAAATGACAGCTTACTCACCAAGCAAAATCAGTTGATATTAGAGATTTCAAACCTTAAAGACCTACAGCAGTCTATTGTAAATTCTAAATGTGAAGAAATGACACTTAAAATCCATGAGATGCAGAATGAGATTGAAGTGCTTAGACAAGAGGAAAAAGAAAAAGGTACCCTTGAACACGAAATTCAGGAGTTGCAGCTTAAAACTGAGTTGATGCAGGAACAGATGAGGGAGAGAGAAGATAGCCTTCAAAAAAAATATTCTGAACTTGAAACACAAAATAACCTTCTTAAGGGGGAAAACGAAACTCTGGAAGAGAAATTAAAAGGCATGTTGGTGGGCTCTGAAGAAAAATTTATTTTTAACAGTGTTAGCTCTAATTCAGAAATTTTGGACTTGCAAAAAAGAATAGAAAAGCTGATTACTGAAAATGAGCAACTTAAAACCCAAAATGGTCAACTCCAAGAGGATAGTGAAAGGCAGAAGAGTACCTTTGCATTTACTGAGAAAAAACTTGAAGCTAGTTATAAAGAGCTGCAGAAAGAATGTGCTACTCTTCTGAAGGCAAAATCTGAGTTAGAAGAGAATAAGAATAAGCAGGAAGCTGAATATGAAATCAAACTCAAAGATTTGAATGAAAAACTTCACTGTTTACAAAGCAGTAGATCAGTTCTATTTAAAACTGAAACTTCTGGTTTTGAAGGGAGTAAAGAAATCAAGGTGTCTAGGGCAGACACATTTGAGGCTGGAGAATTTGTTGAGAAAGATGTGACAGAACTGATGGAAAAGCTCGAGGTTGCCCAGCATGAGAAACTGGAATTATCCCTGAAACTTTTCAATCTCTCTGAACAGTTGAAGTCAAAACATAGTGAAATTTGTCATTTAAATGAAAAAGTTAAATCCTTAAAAGATGAGAAGGAACAAGTTCTAGCAAAGTGTAAAGAACTAGAAGTCATAATTAGCCATGTTCAGAGAGGAAATAGCAGTAGTAATTATCCTAAGACAAAATGCTCTAAAGGAAAATATCTAAAAACTGCTGCTCCAGCATCTGAAAGGAGAGGTAAAACTGCTGGTCCAAGGAATAAAGTTGATGAAGTAGTAAATGTAAGAGGAAATCTAGGTTCAGGTAAAGATATCAGTCATGAAGTGACAAAAAGAAAGGAAGTTCAGCAAATGTTGAAACCGGAACAACAGTCTCTTGTAGAACATTTGCATGGGATGACGGACAGGCTGTCTGATGAAAAAGCGTTAATAGCTGTTACACAGAGTGAAAATAATAATCTTCAGCAGCAGGTGGATGCCTTAAAATCAGAACAGGTACGTTACATGAAGCAGGATAGAAAACAGTTTACCTATGAAAATTTGTAAGCACTTGCACTTTGAAATTTGCATCGTATTTTTCCCATTAGATATGCTTTAAGTACAGGTGTATGGTCATATGTGTATGGTAACGTGGCCAGTGGTCGACATGAATGACCAGAATGATAACCACAGTCAATGTGTATGAGGATGTTTTTCTTTAAAGTGAAAGAAATACTCTTCCCTGACATTTAATTAAATCAACAACAACAATAAAAGGTAAGAAGATGTCTAGAGCACATTGCACTTTGAGGTAGCATTTAAGTTACTGGAGGTGAGGACTTACTCAGGACATTTTTTTTTTTTTTTTTAATCTGTGTTTAGGTTTTCAGTTCTCTAAGTACTCATTTAAAAAACATAAAGAGAGAAACTCTTGACTGCTCCAGTCGTCTTTTGTCAATCCCATGAAATACTCATCTCCATTATCAAAACTTTTAGCTATATGCGGTTATCACTTCTTAAGAAATGCATCTGTCTGTGAGAGTGAGAAATGTGTGAAGATACAAAGTTACTCATATTGTGATTCTGACCAGTCTGTGTTTTGATGGAGAAACTTTGCTTGTTATTTTTGGTATTGTAAATGCAGGTAGTATTGAAAGAATTGTTTGTCAGTAAAAATAGCTAAGTCTTGCATTACCAGTATTTAATCAGTGCTGGAATCCTAAATCTGGCTTTAAACTTACATTCAGTGATGAAGTTGAATAGTATGATGCAAGAGGTATGCAACTAAAGTTTCCATAGAAATAGATGTTAACCAGTCTTCTACTTTTTTTTTTTTTTAATTTTTTTTCCATGTTCTAAAAATCCTCCGAACTGTGAACTGATACCACTACTGCCTAATTTTATGTTGTGTTGTAGTTCATTCATTTCCTAAGAAATAAAACAAGCAAAGCCACACTGGAAACAGTTGTGAGGTTATAGAAAAGAGCTATAGCTGTATAATGTTCGTGGTTGTTTTGTTTTGTTTATGAGGCTGTGATAACAGTCTTGCAATTTCCTGCCTTAGAACTAAAAAATCATCATGATCCAGATGTGTCTGAAAACCTTTTCAAACTTGAACTCTAAATAGCTTATTATTGGCAAATCCTAAACATGCTTTGCTTAGGAATAGCATCCCCCATAGTTCATACTGGAACGTTGGGAATGAATGTTTCTAAGGTCTGCTAATGATACACTTTTTTTTCCCTGTAGTCGGAGTGAACTTTCTTAACCTACTCTGTTGGTAGTGATATTTCTCTCACTTCATTGGGGTAAAATTTATTGGTTTTTTATTGCTGCAAAATAGGAATTGAAGCATATCGAGTTTTCTTGATTTTTCGTTCTGTTTTTATTTTAAGCTGAAGTTTCATAATATTATGTTACAATTTGGTTTTTCAAAACTGCATATATGTCTTTTTATTCAAAGACTGATTTACAGCTACAGATGGAAGCACAGCGCATTTGCTTGTCCCTGGTTTACTCAGCTCATGTAGACCAGGTTCGTGAGCACTTGAAAGCAGAAAAAGAGAATGCACTTTGCAGTCTTAAAGAGGAACTTGTACATAGTCATCTACAAGAGATGAATGATCTGAAAAAAATGCATCAGCTGGAGCTCCAGACCTTGAAAATTCAACAAGCAGGTAACTTGACCGAAGTTACAGGAATGAGGCTTTTGATACGAAAAACAGTGTCTTTAAAGAAGCACCCGTGCATGTAGCTGTCCAGTAAATCATTTTTATACTAAAGTGGTTTTGTACCAAATTGTTTATCCATTAGAAGTAGTCTCTTACTCAGGGTACTTAGGGAAAAAAAAAAAAAAAAAAAAAAAGAGAGAAAGAGGTTATAATAGTATAGGAGGAAAAAAAATAGGAAGTATTACTACTCATGTTTTGCTGTTCTGTATCAGGTGAATTAATTGTAAAGAACTATATAATAGATTCATCTTTAAGGCTGTATTCCTTACTGAAATAATAAGCAAATGCATCAGCAAAATATTCTGGGGCTCTGTTCTCTCAGTTCTCTGTTCTTTGAATTCCTGCACTGACTTCTATCCTACATGAAGTAGGATCCTTTGCTACTACTTCTTTGAAACTGTTTTGCATCTGTGAGCTTTTATGTTGTCATGGTGGTTTTCTATCCCTACTTTTTCTGTGATCTCATGATTTGCTCTTGTGTAATTCTTTTAAGTCCTTTGTCCGCTAGTATGTTTCCATAAAGTTTAACCTTTGTAGAGGTCACGAATGCACAAAGCCATTTCTTCTCGCTTACTCCTCTTGAACATGCAGTTCTACCATAATAATTGAATGGATGTGATGGAGCAAGAAGGATGGGAACAAAACACTGTGCCTTTCTAAGAGCTGAAGAGGCAACCTCACCGAGGCAGGAAATTAGGCCTTTGAAAAGTTGTTGTGCATCTAGTGTTTAAAAATAATATGAATAATTTGTATTCATAGATGATGAAGTCAAATCTACACAGAGACTTATAGAAAAGCTAAATGAAGCTGTGACTGAGGAGTGTTCTAGGCTTGCTCAGGTAAGACTTAACAAAAAGCCTTTTTTAGAATGGAAACTTTGAAAACGAAAACTGGTGTGTACAGTGAGTCATCCTATTTTCATACATATTTTTTAACAAGTTTTCCTTGCAGCTTTTCTCTTTGCATTGGTCTCAAAATAGACACTGATAAGCCTGATCTTCCAAAATAACATTGCAAGGGTTTTGGTATTTTTTTCCTAAACTGTTTTATGTCCTTGTCCGGACAATTCTGCTGTTTTATACTTAATTTTAATCTTCTATTTACAGTTTGTCTTAGATTTACAGCTTCAGAAGTTGTTTTTTTTATTCCTTTCTACATGTCTTTGGCTATATGTTTTTAACAGTGGTCTGAGGTCACGCACATATTGACACACAAGACATCACCCTGATGTTTGCAATAGGATAGTAATTTCTTTCTTTGCAGCGGAATATCTTTTACAGTTTTAAAAGTGCCTGAGAATCTAACAAAATTGCTCTCTATATTTTTTCAGTAATTCAGTATTATAGTCAAAAATTGAAGCTTCTTTTTAGTCTCTATTCCAATATCAGCCAGCAGTAATACTGTTTTGCGTGTTTATTTTAGAATACTAATAATCAATGGCCCTTACAGGTACTTTTTGACCAAGAATCAAGTTACCTATTAAATTTATTTGTAGATAAATTAATCTACTTCCATCATTCATTATAAGCTATGTTTTTCCAATCTTAAATACCTAAAATGGTTGGATTTGGTGGTGTGGGGTTTTTTTTCCTTCTTTGCTGGTCTTCTTTCAACACTTTTCTGAAAACTGAGTAGCAGGACTGCTTTACTAGAGGGCCAGCATTGGAGAGATTACGCAGGACTCCATGATAGCTCACAGAAAGTAGCAGCTGCATGAGAGTCTTTGGCATTAGTTGTTTTACAGCTGGGAAAAGCACTGCCAATCATGATTCCACGTTGAGCTTTTGGAGAAATTATGTTTTTACTTTTTAAGTTGAATTTGCTGTCTATTGAGACCCAAATGTTTACGTAAAGAATCCCACTGTGTGCTCTGAGTAGGATGTTTCTTTTGAAGTATCATTTAGCTTCAGAAATCATACAGATAAATCTTCTGTTTGCCTACTCATTGTAAGTATGGCAGCTATTCTGCTGGCCATGTAGCACCAACAAAATGAGGCAGTCTGTTTATGACATACTTGAGTTTTCTTTTGCCATCCCCTTTTATCCTACTTGTTCAATACTTAAGAGCAAGATGATTTGTGGTCTCTACAAAGATATAAATTTCTGCTATAGGGAATCCTTCTTCTAAATAAAATTGCATTTTATGAGACATTTACAATGTAAATTTGCCTTCAGCATTAATCAAGTAGGCCTTTCACTGCCAGATTTTAATACTTGGCAGTTCCAAATTAAATACCAATTCCAAAATATATGTATATGTTTTTGCAAAAAGTCTTCCCATACTTGTTTCTTTTATCAGGAGTTTTAAACATTGTCTAGGTTCTTATGACTCAACAGAACATCTATGCCATCATTTCCACAGAAAATAATATTCATAAAAACTACTTTCTTGGCACAATTTCTCCTGTTTTCTTTTTGAATTGATTAATTAATTAAAAATTCTTCACTATGTTTCTTCGTTTCATTTGTTGTACAGGTTTTGTGTGACAATCAGAATGAACATTCTTCAGCTGCTATAGAAATTGGCAGTAGAGAGCAGGATATTTTCCACAGACCTCCTGCTGTGAAAGAACAACTGAGTGTAGAATTACCAATATACAGAGGTCAAGCTCAAGGTAGTGGCATTGTACTATCATGCTGGTTAAAAATACCTAAAGTAATTCAGTCCAGCAGTTATGCAATTAGTTGTTCAGGTGCTAACTAATTAGCCTAAATCGCTGCTTTAGAGACTTCCTCAGTATCAGTATTCTACGCCACTTTTATTTCTTGTTATGAGTATTTGCTTGTACTATTTTCATTACAGTGGAAACTGGTGGAAAAAAATGATGGGTCTGTAGGTTCCCCCCCCCTTGTTTGTAGAAGAAGCTAGCACCTCTATCCAAAAAAATCATGCATATCAGTACTATATACAAATGTGTCCAAAATTTGGAAGGAGCCTCACTTTTTACAATAATATGTAATGTTTATCAAATAATTATTTAGTGGAGAACGATGAACAATTCACTGTAATAAGATCTGTGGCAAAAGGACTGATTTATCCTTTTTTTTTTTTAAGTCCCTGGTTATCTGTGTAATTTAGCTGTACAAGAACGTATGGATGAGCTTCTACACAAGATAATGGAAGAATACAGTAGGCTGAAAGCACTTCAAACACAGCTGATGAAGGACCGTAAACAGGTAAACTTTTTATACTATATGAGTATATAAGCATTTGAGTTTTCTCTTGCATGAATTCTCTGTAGATGAGCATAAGAATGTGTTTGAAATGGCGTTTATGTATCCTGGTTGAGTGGCAAAGTAAGGCAATGGTTTGGTAAAATGGAGAAAATTGCTACTCATGTCACAGAATTGTGACAATGGCTGAGCTTAGAAGGCCACTCTGGAGTTCATCTAATCCAGTCACTTGCACAAAGCAGCTAGAGGAGATTGCCCAACTACTTCCAGCCGATTTTTTAGTATCTCCAAGGATGAGGACTCGACAAACCCAGTGGGCAGCCTTGTCTTCTTCAGGTTACACATTCCCAGATCTCTCAGCTTATTGCTGTAAGACATATGCTCCAAGTCTCCCATCTTCTTTGTGACCCTTGACTGGATGCATGCCAGTATATTTATTTCTCTCTTCTACTGGGAGTACTGCACTTGACCCAGCACTCCACATGCGTCTCACCAGTAGAGAGGAAGGATCACCTCCATCAGCCTCATGGGAAATGCTTTTCCTAATGCAGCTGAGGAGGTTGTTGGACTTTTGTCCTAATGGCACATTACTGGTTCCTGTTCAACTTGGCACTCACCAGGGCCCCCAGGGTCCTTTTCTGCAAAGCTGTTTTTCACCCAGTCCATTCTCTGCTTGTATTGGTGCACAGGGCTATTTCTCTCTAGGTTGCGGGAGTTGTGTTTGCTGTTGTTGAACTTCATGAATCTCCTCTCAGCCCATTTCCCTGGCCTGTTAAGGTCTCTTAAAACAGCAGCACAACCATCTGGTGTATCCCAGTTTTGTGTAGTCTGCAAATCTGCTGAGGATGCACTGCTGTCTCATTATCCAGGACATTAATGAAAAGGTTAAACAGTATTGGCTTTGCTATTGACCCATTAGGTACACCACTAGTTATTGGCTTCCAACTGGACTCTGTGCCACTGATCACAACCATTTGTGCTGAGCAATTCAGCCAGTTTTCAGTCACCATCCCCATTCTTCATTGGTTTCCTATGAGTATGTAGTGGGAGATGGTGTCAAAAGGTTGGTCAGGTATGATTTTTCCCTTCATAAATCCATACTCACTACTCCCAAATGGAAAATCTTCTCAGCTTCATGTGCTGGGAAATGATTTCCAGGATTATTTGATACATCACCTTCCCAGAGATCAAAGTGAGGTTGACTTGCCTGTTGTTCCTCAAATCTTCCTTCTTTCTCTTCTTGAAGGTAGGATTGCTGTTACCTAGTCCTCAGAAATTCTTCAATCACCATGACTTTTCAAGGATATTTGAGAATGGCCTTGCAGGAACACAGACTAGCTCGTTCATCACTCCTTGGTGTATCCCATCAGGCACCACCACATAGTTCATGTCCAGTTTGTTCCCTAACCTTATCCTCGTTCACCAAGGTTGTCTTCATTGCTTTTAACTTCTACACTAATCTCGGGGCCCTGGGATTTCTAAAGACAAATTTTATTAGTAAATTTGAGGTTAGGTACGTCCATGTGTTAAATAGAGTAGACTGACCAATTCTAGCCTAGAGATGCTTGCAGGTCACATGTATTGATGGATATACATCTACAGGGGAAAAAAAAAAGAGTATGTGAAAGCTGCATCTTGGGCCTGAAGAGGGTATTAGTTACTTCCTCTGCGAGGAGGAAGGGGAGGCTAGTGCTTTTGGGGTCAGAGGAATTGTGACTTAACAGTTTATATCCAGAGAGAGGAGTTTGAGATTTATTGAGTGGGTGTTCTGTACAGGCTGATCAACTACCTGTAAAAGTATACTTGGTCATTCAGGCTGTAAAATGAAACACATAGTTACACCGCTTACAATCTCTTATGTGTTGGCCACCAATTCTTATACATTTATAATTATAGTTAATATTTTTGCATCACTGCTAGACAAAGTGTTGTCATTTATATTTACTTTGGTTTTTTTTTTTAGGTCAAAGAACCGTGGCTGTCTTTCCTGGAAAGGAGAAAAGAAGAGCAACCTAGTCATCAGGAAACGGGAAAGGAATGTCTGCAGACCACTTGGCAGGAAGTAATGGGTAAAAAGATGCATATGCTTGTTTTAATCTATGTATATTCAAATAGATAATTACTTTAAAAACTTACTGCAACTTGAAATACATGATTTTCTTAAATCTCTAAAATATTTCAGGATTATATCTGTGAAATGGTTTTGATTTAGTCTTTTTAGGTTTTCCACAGTTAAATTTCTGTTACCCATATCAAATGCAATTTTGAAAAATGGAAGATTAAGTTATGATTTTTGTTGTAGAAAAGTAATTGACATGATAAGATGTCGGAAGAAAATATCAACCACAATAATAATTCAGTCCATCGCTGCTATTAACTTTGGAGAGAGTTAATGTCATTTATTCCTCCCCCTTCAAATTACCTGCATACAGATCCTACGATTCAAGAATACTGTTTGAGGGAGATAGGAAACCTTAAAACACAACTTGAAGAACAGCACACTCAAGAACTGGAACACCTCCGGTCCTATTTCCAACAGCAGCTGAAAGAAAGTGAAGAGAGATACACTACAGAAATTGTTCATCTGCAAGATAAGCTTCATAGTGCTGGGGTATCCTGTGACCATATGAGGTATTAATTGCTACATTGTTTTGATTCTCAAAGAGTTAAGTGTTATGAAGAAATGACATAAGCATTGCAAGCTAAGTGGTGTAGCATTTCGAATTTACTACATTTTTATAGTTAATAGAGCAAGATTTGATAATCAGAAGAGTGTATAAATGTCATCTCATATACATGAGCTTTTTAGCAGTAGTTTCAAAACTTCCAACTTAACAGAGCACTTCTGACCTTCAAAACTCCAGGCAATGTACTTTACATCCAGAGACACCTTGTGTAGACATAGTTGCCTGAAATAAATTATTTTCTAGAATGATATGTAGTGATAAAGTTTGAGGCAGATTTGAGGCCCTCTTTAAACTTTCTGGCTTTCACGCACTCATCAGCCTTCTCCTGGCCCTGACCATGGTGGCAATTCAAACCTGAAGGAGGTCTGAGTGTCTTCAGGGATCCTGACAACTGTAGAGCCACCTTCTGATCCCTCATTATATTTCTTAATTCTTTAAAAAAACCCCAAACTATTAACATTTTCAAAACGCATGTTGTGAAACTGTGCTTCTGTATGTGTGTTGGCCAGGACAAGTTATAAATACTCATATATGATTTCTAAATTATTTTAAAATGGATCATTAGTGTTCTGATTTAATCCATGGTAATTATTCACATAAAATACTCAAAACTCATTTTCCATATGTTTAATAAACATTTATAGCAATTATTGGTACTTATAAGCTTACTTAGAAGAAAATTCCCATGAAGGGTTACATTCTCTTAAATTCAGGTTTTAAAAACTAAAATTAAACTGGAGTTTTACAGGAAAGTTCCTAGACCAGTACATAAATTGGTTTCTAATACCGTAGTATGGTCACCTGTCTCCTTATGTCTCAAGCTTGAAGAGGAATGTCTTTTAATGGTGTAGTAAGTAACTTGCTGAATGGTCTGTTACATACTGCTTCTCCATACCTCATTTGTTGCTGCACTTTTTAATCTAAGCAGGAGTATAGCTCCAGGCCAAGCCTGGGGATTTTTTTTTTTTTTTTTTTTGGACGTTCTTAGAATCATAGAACAGTTAGGGTTGCAAAGGACCTTAAGATCATCCAGTTCCAACCCCCCTGACATCGGCAGGGACACCTCACATAAACCATGGCACCCAAGGCTCTGTCCAACCTGGACTTGGACACTGCCAGGGATGGAGCATTCACAACTTCCCTGGGCAACCCATTCCAGTGCCTCACCACCACAACAGTAAAGAATTTCCTCCTAATATCCAGTCTAAACTTCCCCTGTTTAAGTTTGAACCCATTACCCCTTGTCCTCTCATTACAGTCCCTCATGAAGAGTCCCTCCCCAGCATCCCTATAGGCCCCCTTCAGATACTGGAAGGTTGCTATGAGGTCTCCATGCAGCCTTCTCTTCTCCAGGCTCAACAGCCCCAACTTTCTCATCCTGTCTTCATACAGGAGGTGCTCTAGTCCTCTGATCATCCTCGTGGCCCTCCTCTGGACTTGTTCCAAGAGTTCCACATCCTTTTTGTGTTGAGGACCCCAGAACTGTACACAATACTCCAAGTGAGGTCTCACAAGAGCAGAGTAGAGGGGCAGGATCACCTCCCTCAACCTGCTGGTCACGCTCCTTTTGATGCAGCCCAGGATACAGTTGCTTTCTGGGCAGTGAGCACACGCTGCAGCTGGCTCATGTTCATTTTCTCATTGATCAACACCCCCAAGTCCTTCTCCTGCAGGGCTGCTCTGAATCTCTTCCCTGCCCAACCTGTAGCTGTGCCTGGGATTGCTCCCACCCAGGTGTAGGACCTTGCACTTGGCATGCTTAAACTTCGTAAGGTTGGCATCAGCCCACTTCACAAGCATCTCAAGGTCCCTCTGGACAGTATCCCTTCCCTCCAGTGTACCAACCAAACCACACAGCTTGGTGTCATCGGCAAATTTGCTGAGGGTGCACTCAATCCCACTCTCCATGTCACCAACAAAGATGTTGAACAAGACAGGTCCCAGCACTGATCCCTGAGGGACACCACTCGTTACTGGTCTCCAACTGGACATTTTAGCCATTGACCACTACTCTTTGCATGTGGCCATCCAACCAGTTCTTTATCCACCGAGTGGTCCATCTATGAAATTGATGTCTCCAATTTAGAGACAAGGATGTCATGTGAGACAGTGCCAAACGCTTTGCACAAGTCCAGGTAGATGACATCAACTGCTCTACCCCTGTCCATCAGTTCCATAGCCCCATCATAGAAGGCCACCAAATTGGTTAGGCAGGCTGTAGCCATGTTAGTGAAACCATGCTGGCTGTAACCAACCACCTTGTTGTTTTTCATGTGCCTTAGCGTGCCTTAGCATGCCTTCCAGGAGGATCTGCTCCAAGATTTTGCCAGGCACAGTGGTGAGGCTGACTGGTCTGTAGTTCCCCATCTCATCCATTTTCCCCTTCTTGAAAATGGGGGTTATATTTCCCTTTTTCCAGTCGTTGGGAACTTCACCTGACTGCCATGATTTTTCAAATGTGATGGACAGTGGCTTAGCAACTTCATTTGCCAGCTCCTTCAGGACCCGCGGATGGATTTCATCAGGTCCCATGGACTTGTATACGTTCAGGTTCTTAAGATGGTCTTGAACCAGATCCTCTCCTACAGTGGGCCCAAGGTCTTCATTCCCACAGTCCCTGCTTCTGCTTTCCAAGACTTGGGTGGTGTGGTCAGAGCATTTGCCAGTGAAAACTGAGAAAAGAAGTCATTAAGAACCTCAGCCTTCTCCAAATCCAGGATAGCCAGTTCTCCTGATAGGTTCTGCAGAGGGCCCACGTTGTCCCTAATCTGTCTTTTATTTGCAGTGTAAGTATAGAATCCCTCTCTGTTATGTTTCACATCCGTATTTTCATCTGGTTGTCTATCCTATTCCAATATCAGAAAAGGAGACAGTTACTACTCTACATTCATCAAATAAAACATGAATGCTAAAAATAATTGGCTGCTTTTCACAGTTTAAAACATTTCAAGTGTTATAAAATTACTGTTCTGGACTCCATTTCAGGATTATCTAAAACCAGCTCCCAGATTTGAGCAAATGAAAAGCTTCATGCTCTCTGTAAAACTGTGGTGTAGTTACATTGTCTCATAAACAATAAGCATATCTTCTAACTTCATCTGGTTTGTACCCTGTCTTCTAGCAAGGTATTTGTTTCTTTTTAGTTGCAGATCACAAATTCTAGAGGAGTTATGTTTCTTTTAGGTAGTTTGACACTGCATCTTATGCTTTTGGCAATGTATTTTGGTGATGTGTGGTATTATTTTGGTTTTTACCAATTTATAGCATTCTGAGTATATAGAGCAGTTTGTTGGAAAAGACAGTCTCTGAATATATTTCAGCTTTTTGTTATTTAGATACAAAATGAATCATATTAGTTTTCTTTCTATTTTCGTATGTATGCCTATATATGTAGCACAGAAATGAAAGAAAGCAGTGAATCTGTTGATAAACATCAATTTAACAGAACTAAAAGAAATATAACCACTTTCTAGGTGTTTTTATGGCTTCGTATACATGCCCATTCTGGTTTCTCACATATCCTTATTGACTCAAAGAGGTGCTTTTGTCTTCATCTTGCTGTGTGTAGTTATTGAACAGAAAATATTCCCAGATAGCCTTGAATTAAGTTGTTTGTTTCTTCTGCCTTTTTAGCATATCCACAAATCCAGAAATAAAACTAAATGAAGTCTTTGGGAAAGTGAAGTGCACTGAAAATATTCATCAGCAAAGAACAGATAAAGCATTGGAGGTATCATATAATTATCGTCTTAGTACTACTTAGACTGCTGATAGTCCATGTTAGAGGAAAAAGATTAAAATTTTCCTGAGAAATATTTCTGGGAGTTATGTGCAATAAAACTTCTTTTATTGGTCCTGGGTTTTACTTTTTAAAAACCTTATTTATAAGATTAAAAAAAGACATTTGGTTTGGGCTGTTTCTTACAGAAGTGGAAGAAAATTAGTGTTCAGTTTCTGGAATTTCTTCAGGAATCTTTAAAAGATCATGACTTTCCTTTGAGCACTAGTTAAGAAAGAAGAGCGATTTAAGTGAAATCTTAGTACTTTTGAAATGTAGACTGCGCAATTCAGGAGAAATATTGAAAAAGTAATCCCAAAAATCTTAAAAACCAGATGCAAATGGAAGAGACCAAATACATTCCTCCCCTAGTACTGCTTGAAAACTGGATCAAGAATTCTGCGTTTTGGAAAATAGCGATGCTGTTTTGTACTGTGATCCTGTGTTTTCTTGCCTCTTTTCTCTGCATTTGGCAGTAAAAGTAATGCTGGAAGAAGAGCTGCTGCAGACTGGAATTTTGAAGTTCAGTTTAAAAGAGAAATAAGTCTTTTACCCAGTTCTTTTTTGTTACAAAAATTACATTTTTTTGTGGGTTTGTTTTTGTTTTTGTTTTTCTTTTTTACAGCTTCCTAGTGAAATAGAAATGCGGAGTGATCTGGATGCTGTTCAGTTGCTAGAAAAACAGTACCAAGAACGATTAGAAGAAGAAATAGCAAAGGTACAGTTTTTATTTTGGTACTTTACATTTGTAAGGTACAGTCGTTTTTATTTGC
Organism: Myiopsitta monachus; assembly: GCA_017639245.1. NCBI lineage: Eukaryota > Metazoa > Chordata > Aves > Psittaciformes > Psittacidae > Myiopsitta > Myiopsitta monachus. The sequence continues at coordinate 32,333,692 of CM029919.1, forward strand.
CATTTTTGATGATTCAGACAATTGCAATACCATATGCTAACCTCTATGATAATGCATAACTTTTATTTGGATCAGATGACTTTTTCTAAAATGTGAGAAGTAAAATTAATATTTTGTTGGTAGAATATATTAAAATGTTTGTGGATTTACTTACTTTTTTACTTTCAAAATAGTTTTAAATTCTTTGCAGTAGGAAAAAATATCTCTGCTTTCTTTATTTCATGGTGTAAATCAGGATCAAATTAACGTAAATTAAACATTGGAAAAAATAAAGGAGTGCTTATTAAAAAAGTTTGCAGTCAGAGTTAAGAAGTTATAGCCAGCACTGGGTGATCACATTACTTTAAGTAATCCACGTTTCTCGAGTAAAAGTTCCATTTCTCTCATCTGCTGCCAAGAAGACCCTTCTTTATGGGAAAACAAAGTACGTGTTTGGCTGTTGTTTTCCTAAGAGCAATTTAAGTTCAAAAGACAAACTCACATTTTCTTGAAAGGAAGAGTTAGGTGTTTTCAAGTGTAGCACTTCCATATTTATTATTCTAATTTTTTACACTTTTTGTAGCTTATGCTGTAAATGGCTGTGTTCTAAATCTAGAAAAGAATGGTTCATGTGATTGGAAAAGGGGTTTAGTTGTGTTAGGAGTCACAACCAGCCTGTTGTGACTGCGGTTGTATCTATTTAATGCCAGTAGAAGTTTCTTTCTGGTCAAGGAAAATCCCCGTGCTGAGTGTCAAGCACATGGCTCTGCTGTCTTGGTACATCCCAAAATTTTCTGTCAGTGAAAAGTTTACAAAGGATGCTTGGTTAGATAGAGACTTAGCACAGCTGCACATATGTCAGTGTGCCAGGATTTTTACAAGCCACCTGATAGAATCTTTTTTAAAAATGAACTATATAATTCTGTGCTAATAATATATTTTAACTGAAAATGGCATCATAGTTTATTAAACTAATTTAAATGCAGCATGTCTATATTTTAAGACGTGATGACTGTTGATGAGATTGGCAATGTATCTCTGTTCTTTTACCCTTCTGTTTTCTTCTGGGGAGAAAAAAATCGTAGTTCAGAACTTTTAGTACTTATGTTATTGATAGTAATGAGGTTTCTGTGAAGCATAAACTAATACAGTCTTTTCTTATTTATTCAGGTAATTGTGGCAATGAGTGTAGAATTTGCCAAACAAACTGAATTGTCAAGAGTTGCTAGGCAGAAGGAAGAAGCAGAAACACAAACTGTATATCAACAAGGAATGCATTTTGAAATCAAAGAGCAGTACAGTGAAGAAGAGGTTTACAGCCCTTTCAGAAAAGCAGCAGGAAAACAGAATAAGAATGAAGATTTGAAGTCACTTTGCAAGGAACTCAGTGAAGAGTCTGGTGAGATCAATTCGCTTGGGGAAGAGCTTCATTCAAATAGCAAGCCTAGTTGTGTATTAGGACAGGTCACACGTGAATCAGTGATTTCTGAAGAACTTCTGTCTCATGTTGAAGGGCTTGCAGCAGAAGAAACACCGGTAAGTGTTCTTAAGAAAATAATTGGCATTGTGTAACACCATATCTGAATAATCTTTCCAATGCTTTTGCACTTCATTTCAATGGGAAGAACGGATACTACAGAGAAAGAAATGAAGATAAAAATTTCATTTGAGTATTTTCCTTTCAAAGATCTGACAACCTTAAACCTAAATTATCTACCCTTCTTTCCTTGTGTTCTGCCTGACTACCATGGTATTATGTTATGCTGTGAGGAAAGGAATTTGATGCTGGTTACATGAAAAGAAGTTATTCCATTTCATGGATAAAACTGTGTTGCAAACCATAAATTGTATTAAGGCTTTTCATTAGCTAGGCTATATTCTAGTATTTATACAAGGAACAGATAGCGCTTAAAGGGTTTGAGTCCCTTGTGATAAAGGATATCAGATGAACACAGATATTATAAAAGTAATATCTAAAATAACAGATAACGTTTCACAGACACGGGGTGGGGGTAAGGTTGAATAAATACAGTAAAAAGCAGTCATAAATTTTGACTCCACATTTTTATCCTCAGCTTTTTTGAAGCAAAAATTACACTTTCAAATTTGTGTAGCAGTTAAACATTCTGATCTTGTACTATCTTGACAGTGATAAAATGTAATATTCCTGTTTTGAATTATACTGCTCTCTCAAATTTATGTTGTTATACGCATACTCACACGCATGTATGTCTGCTGCTGTATTTTCTGCTGAGATTTTCACCAGCTAAAAAGCATGAGTTAAAGTAACACTGGTCACAATTACTTCTAAAAACTTGTCTTTTAAACTGAGAATAATTCTAAGCCTGGACTTTCCAGGAAGCAGGCACAAAGATAATGCTTTCGTGATGGCTACTTTAATTTCTGAAAGTATTTTCTAAAATTTATTTACTAGAAACTGTTATTGGACATAAAATGCTAAAATAATTCCAATATTTCAGCGCTACAGTGAGATGACAGCATCAGACGCAGAAACATCAAGTCAGCTGTTGTTATATGAGGAACGTTTGGAAGACATGAGACAGGAACTGGTACGGCAATATCAGGAACATCAGCAGGCAACGGAATTACTGAGGCAAGGACACATGCAGCAAATGGAACGTCAAAAAGAAAATCAAGAGCAACTCTTAGCAGAGCTTGAGAGTCTTAAAGTGCAATTAGCTGAGGTAATATGGAGTTTAACCCATGTTAACTAATTGAGTAACAAAGGGACATCAGGCAGATTTATATTTATTTATACTTGTATCCCTGTAAATGGAGGTACACATATATTTGCTATATGCATGTATACATACCCATGTGTGCACACACACATTATCTGTGTGTGTATATATACAAACACATATATGCATATATGTAAAGGGCATATTTCTTGTTTTCAAAGTTCAGTCAGTGATGGATCTATTTTGAATTCTGTAAACCTGGAGAAAACCTGCAGGGTTGCACAGCAGCCAGGAGAGTGAGTGCAGGTGCATTGTAAGCCATGCCACCTTGCAGATACATGGCTTTGCACAGGATACCAGCTAACATCTGTTTACATTAATGAAGCCAAGAGCTGTGGCTAGAAATACTATAAATTCTGTTTAGTTCTTCATTTTTTTACTCATCCCCACTGCAGGTCTGAACTTGAACTGTATTGGTGGCTTCCTCCCTTTTTTTGGTGGGTTTTTTTTTGCATGGGAGATGAAGTTCTTAGACTGTTGGAATAAAAAAAGATCTGTGAGATTTGGTGGGAAACACCACTGTTTCTTTGCCTTTTAAACTTAACTTGCAGTCGCTCTACACTAGTTCAAAGCCTATGGCAAGTATGGTAATGAAACACAATAATTTATCTTAATTATTAAGTCTTCAAAAATGTCCTTTATAGGCTTGCCTTCAAGGATTTCTTCCTTCAAAAAGCAAAGTAAACAGAATCAAGAAGAATTTTTCTTGCTCTGATTACATTCGGCAATGTAACATTACAGGAGCACTTGCGAAAACAGTAATCAGCAAATTCTGAAACAGAGCTTCATGTTCCTTCAGTCCTTATCCAAACCTAGTCCTGTTCTAAGTTTGTGCTCAGTGATATAGGTAATCTGAAGAGCTAGTCACTTGTATCCTAGGTGTCTTTTCCAGCAATGTCAGGTGTATGTTTCTCCTAAATGCTTAGTGAGTGTCTAGCCTGATAATCTTTCCTTTCAGTATATACATCCTTTCTCATTTTACCTCTTTGTCAGTTTGCAATTGCATCTTTCATCAGGGGTTGCAAATTCCTGAAACTAGTTAAAAGCATTAAGTAGAACTTACGCTGCTGGCTTTATTCCAGTTTTTAATGCCAAGGATGTTTATCCATAAGAACTGCATGGGAACATGTGTGCTGTGTTGAAGCCAGTGACTACTTCTAGGTCTTGTAAAAGAGGGTGTGTGTAGGCTTGTTATAAAATAATTTATTTTCATCTGATTTTTCTCGTGCAAAACATGTAATAACCAGAAATTCCTTCCAGTTTTTGTTGTGACCTCTGTTTCATAAAGTGCATAAAAACAGTATTAAAATCTTGATGATGTAAGATGCCGGAAGTATTTATTAGCTGTGTTCCATTATATAAAGCTTTCGGTGTCTTTGTAACCATATAAAGAGGTGGACTGAAATTTCAGTGTGCAAAATATGGAAAAAATTAGAAGTGACAGGACTCACTGAGAAGCTTAAAAACTTGTGTGTGCCTCTCTAACACTTCTTTCTTAGCATGTCTCAATGGAGAATGACAGCCTGGTTGCAGAGAAAGAGAGAATGCTTTTAGAAGAACTGGAATCATTAAAACAACATTCTGCTCCCGGAAGAGAGAAGCTGGCTTGTGAGCTTCGGAACAGCAGCACACAAACAGAGGTAAATATGGACTTTGACTTTCTTGGCAGCTGTGGCATGTCAAACCAGTAGGATTTCTTTTGCTGTTAATCTTTTCATGTAATGTATTTTCCTAAAAGATGTTGGGTATTACGTAAACAGAACAGATTTAAGAATCAAAAGGTGGTACTGGTAGGCATATTATTTTTGACTTCAGGTAAATAGAAGGTAGTTTAACAGGTTGAAGGTGGGGTTTGTTACTGTGGCTGTTTGCCTAGATAAAGTCACATTTTCATATTGCTATAGCAACGCCAACAGAAAATCCAAGGACTGTTTATTCAGCGTAACAAAGTTCTAATAGGCCCTGCCTTCGATTTCCTGTTTTGTTTTTATTTGGTTTAGTTATTTTTTTCCACATTGGAGGAGTATTTCTTGATCTGCAATCTGGTGCAGAAGTTTTATTCACAAAACACAACTAATTTAGGTTTTCAGTTTCGTATTCTACTGCATACAAGAAGAGTATGTTGACTTTGGCATGACAGGATTTCTATTCTTTTTGTCTTCTCTCCCTCTGCAAAAACTTACTCAGAATGAAAATGAAAACCCAAACAATGTGAGAGAGCAGATCTTTGAGCATGAAGATGGAGGAAGAAAGCCTGATGAAACATCTTCAGCTCTTCTTTCTACGGAAAGGTGCTTAGAACTGTTAAGAAAACATTTTTATTTAATTTTGATAATCATGTTGTTCTTGTTAAATTGATAATATTTATAAGCTTTATCCTGACTGCTGATGTAATTTTTTCATTCTAAATAACCATATTTCTAAGCTTACGTACTTTAGATTAAGCAATGTTGGGCTTTTTATAAAGTCTAACAATATGATGGCATAGTGGATGAGACAAATGTTAATCTGTTTTACTGTGTCTTTTATATTACACTCATGTACAATCATATATATAATTTATACATATGTATGTGTATACACATTGTATGTATATACATGAAATAAGCTTATATGAATATGATTGTTGTATTTGATAATACCTTTTGACTGTTCTGTAACTTTTTTTTTATCTGTGTAGTGGAACAATCTTTTTCACTGTCACTTTGAGGAAAGAGTAAATTTATAATGAATACCAGGCAAACAGACCTCTGTTTTAAAAGAATAACTAGTTATAAAAGCAAGGTCAAGTAGAACTATTGATAAACGGTTTGACTTTTTATGTTTTGTAAAAAGAATTGACTTCTAACACAAATGTGTTTTAATACTTATATACATGATATGGGGTTTAGTCTTAAAGAAATCATTTAAACTGCAAATCTTTCCTTATTGCAAGGGTGTATAAGGGATTAAAAAACACTTCGAAAGCAGAAGAAAATCAGAGGACTCATTAGTCTTTGTCCTGCAGGCATGTTTTTCAGAAGGCTAATGAAAAGCTCATGCAGATTCTTTTAGAAGTCGTGAAGACAACTGTGGCAATGGAGAAGACAATTGGTCACCATGTGCTTGGATTACTGGATCGGTCTGGGAAAGGCCAGCCTTCCAAACCAGCTGTATGGGACACAGAGGCAGAGAAATCCATAAAACCCTGTATCAGTGTGGGATATGAAAAAGGTAATGATTGTATGGTTTTGCATACTTTCATTATAGATTTAAATAACCTTTAGTTTTGAAATTTTTAATAAAAAATAGACTTTTAACTATTTTTCCTTTGAATGCATATGACATCTCTGCTTAAGAGACAACATTATTGGAGTTGTCTGCATCATGCCCTAAGACAGTTACAACACATATCTAGGGTCCTGTTTCAAAGCCTGCAATGGAATAGGAAAGTGATTGAGTAATAGAAAAATAAGTATGTTCCCTTTGAAGGATGCAAAGAGAATTAAACATAGCTCCATGGTATTTTCCACCAACTTGACACCTTCCTTTGTGTGTATGGGGTGTGGGAGCTAATGTCAAAGGATGCATAAGGATGTTGCTGCTGACTGAGGCCAGCTGGCATGGGACAGCCTGTATATGTGTATGCTCGAGGCCTTCCTTAGACTTCTAAAGAGGGTGATTGCATGCAAATAGCCTTTGGGAAACAGTTCCAGGAACTTTCTAACTGCCAAGACTTGTCAATCAGCTGTTTGGAGGAGTGCTAGTTATTACAAGCCTGAAAGGAGCATTTTAATGTTGTAGTTAGTTGTTTACCAGTGTCTGAGAACTCTCCCAGGTTTCATTTTTTGTGATTGTACTGGGATAGTGTCTGTCCATTTTTCTTCTGTGCCAGAATAGGAGCTTTACTATACCGCAGCTTAGGTACCATTTAGGTGCCATTAAAGTTGTGTATATTCATCTTGGATCTTACAAGGAGGCAATGTATAGAGTACAACAGATCCATTCAGCCTGAAAACATTATACATCTGGATTTGGCTGGAATTCTAACTACTGTCAATGAGAAAAAGAACGTAATACTTTATTTTCTGTATATCTTAATACAGAGAATACTCTATTTCAATACTAAGAAAGCATCTACTACAGAGTAATAATACAAATGGTAAATGAAGAGGAACTTTACCTCTTTCATTCAGAATGTAGATTATTAAATATTGATTTCCTCTGGCTGTAAATATAGGTCACATCAAGCCCTGGGACAAATTAAAAAAAAGGATGTATGACTACACAGCAAAGTGACTTTCAGTTGGTTGCTCAAAAAGTTGTCTGCAGTGAAATGTGTACAGCTGCAGTCTAAGAATTCTTGAATTTTTACAGTTAACAGCATTTTTGTGCTTGCACTGCTGCTTCATTAAAAAATCTTCCTATCTTTTGTTTTCTGCCCATTTCACTGTATTTAATTGTGAGGAAAATTATTTTATGAAAACTCAGACTTTTGAGAGGCTTTGCCTTTTTCCCCAAACTTTAGATTGGATAACTAAGCTTCTGGCCTAAATTTTTGATGCTTGTCCAGGAGATCTTAAAGATTGAGATCATCTGCTACTATAAATGAAGGAATTGCTTCTTTCAAAATTAATCGTGCTTGCACTTTACTTTGGGGTGAGAAATTTAATATAATTTGCTTATGTTAAAGCAGTTAAAAGTGTCTTCAACCACTAGCAATTATTTTCACATAGTCTTCTAGCCAAACAGTAAAAGGAGCAATGACCAGGCTCAGAGTTTATTACCACCTGCTTTTGTTTTCCGAGGTAGTCTTAAATCTTATGTAAAGTGCATTTTAATTAAGTGTTCTAAATGAAAACCAGCTATTCAGAAGTATTCTTTGTATTTTGAGTATTCTCAGGGTGTAGTCTTAGGTGTGTGAAAAGCATTGGGATTTTCACAAGCATACATTGCCCAAAGAGATAAAACCATGTTCTGCTTATGAAGGCAGCAATGACAGGTTTACACAGTAGCATGTATTACCTAGTGCATTCACTGAATCTAGTTCATAATTACATCATACCTATTCAGAGGACATGTACTGTTGCTTTTCTCCCTCATTCTCATTTGCGGAGAATACTGCTTCCCTTTCTCAGATAATATATGCGTAACTGCATGTAGAAAGGGCTAATACGTGAACGTTGCCCTTCACTACTCTCATATGTGCTTGGTCTGCATGGGCATGTACAATGCAAAGTGCATGCATTTTCTTTTTGCTTGTTCTTGTACACAAGTACAACGTGGGTACTTGTATGTGTCACTAATTATTGTAATGAACTATTCTTAATACGCATTATTTACATTACATATATGCACAGTTTTTAAAGTGCCATTATTTGGTATTTTGGGTGGCTACAATACAGACTTATGCTTCACTTTCATAATACAACTGTCTAAACACACAACAGGCCCTGTAATTGAAATGTATTGTTGATTTCTTGTGAAGTCTTCTGGTGAAAGAGTACTCTCGTAAATAAACAAGACATCTCTTTATTCCATTCTGCTGGTGATGAAGGTTTCCTGTTCTGACTCTTGTGTTTGCTGTTAGTGTATTTTGAAGAGGCATGTAAGGTTTCACTATTCTGTAGCAAAGAAATATGTCTGCTATTGGAATGCCCCTCCTTGGTATTTGAGTGGCATTCAAGCTGCCCCTTTCAAAATGATCCAGTAGCATCCTGGCTGTGTACATTGTTCTGCCACTGGGGTGAGCAGAGTAATAGTAGACTCTTAGTAAGTAACAGTAATAGCAGACTCTTAGTAAGAGTCATGCTGTTCCATCAGCAGAAGTATTTGGTCCTTCTTCAAGTGGAATTAGATGACAAATTCTGCTAATGTTTCTAGCAACAGGACTGTTGCTGTTAATTTCCTCTACTTCTACTAAATGGCCTGAGAGAACATAAGCTTTTGAAAGTTCTCACCCATTGTTTTCTGGAAGTAAGAAATAGGTGGACACTACTTTTGTATTTTAACCTGTGCATGTTGCTGTATTTTCTAACACCTAGCCAAACAGAGGTTCATAGCATCATAGAATGGTTTGGGTTGGAAGGGACTTTAAAAATCATCTAGTTCCATAGCATCATAGAATGGTTTGGGTTGGAAGGGACTTTAAAAATCATCTAGTTCCAACCTTCCTGCCATGAGCAGGACATCTTCCACTAGACTGCTTCCTTTTTAATTACTTATGAAATTTGTAGGAATAAATTTGTACCAATGCAAATGTAATAATAAAATAGAAAAAGAAAAAAAATGTTTATTAATAAAGTGAATTCTCACTGACCTTCTGAACATAATCTGTTTTTATTGACAAGCCAAACTCAGCTTACTGTCTTCGCCAAGTTTCAGCATTTTAAAAAGCTGAATCATTAAGGTCACATACTTAACAACCACAACCTGATTTATAGAGTGTATAGAGGTTTATCTGGGACCTTGTCTCAGTCATTGGCTATCACAGTATTTTATTTCTAGCAGAGTGAGTAAAGTTCAAATTTCAGTCATAAAACACAGAATCATAGAATCGTAGAATAGGGTTGAAAAGGACCTTAAGATCATCTAGTTCCAGCCCCCCTGCCATGGGCAGGGACGCCTCCCATTAAACCATGTCACCCGCTTCCATATCATTGGAAGTCAACAGTATTTGTGCAAAGTAAGCTTGTGAGTTAATTCTGTTCAGATATTTGGGTCAGGAATCATGATGGCAGAGTCAGCCGGTCTTGCTCTACTCCGCCCTCATGTTGTACCTTAGGAGGGGCTGTAGCGCTGCAGATTGCTCTGGAGAAACCTGTGTGATTATGGCATTCGTTGTAAAACACTTTACTACTTTCTGAGCTCCCTGTTTCTGAATCAGGAGCAAGGTAGTAAATAGCTTTGTATACTGACTCATCATAAAACTGATTTTGTTTTCAGCTTGTAACTTTTAACCTTAATTTTTTAGTGGAATCCCAGGAGTAAACTTAGATACTAGTTCTGCATGATGCAAAGCATGTATTCCTTCAGAAGTGTCAGCTGACAGTTCACAAACAACTTCTGTGTCTGAGACTTGTAAGCACTGTATAATTGAGCACTTTTCTTAAGATGTAGTGGGCCGTGACATCTGATGTGATGAATTGCAATCTTCGTGGTAAAGGAAACAATATGAGCCTTTGTTGGTTTGGGGTTTCTTTTTTGTTACAAGGAGAGAGTTTACACAAGGAAAAGACATTTTTACTTGAGCCAGTTACATTCTGTTTATTATTTTGAGTGGACTGAAAAAGAAAATTGGGGGACAGAAAATTTGGTTTTAGTTCTACTGGGATGGAAGAATGAAAAACATTCTAAGAATTAGTAAAGTCAGGGCTAGGAATACAACTGCCAGGGGGCAGTTAATAAAACTTGGCAACATTTCTGTTTCTTGCTTCCACCACTGAAAATCTTCCAGCAAGATGCTGTGTACTAGGGCCATTTTCAGGGGAAAAAGATAGAGATTTTCACTTTGCAGTTAGGAAGACCTTTAACATGAACTCCTGTTCTTACATGCCATTTTGTGTAAGTTATGGGCATCTACATTTATGATTTGCCATTGATTTTTCTGTTTGAGTTGCCAGCTCTACAGTATAAACAATTATCACAGGGTGCATTTGATACTTTCTGGTTTTCCTTTTTATCTTTGAGAATAAAGTTTAAATGTTCCAAATTATACTTTAGATGACAACTCTTTTTCCTCATTTGTTTATAGTTCTAGTTCAGGTCAATTATGATATTCTGAGATTTTTCATGTAATAAAATTATACTGTAACATTGATTTATTTTGCATTTATCCAGAAGAAATGGAAGCAAATTACAAAAGAACTGACTTAAGCAAAACAGGAGTATAAAGTCTTGTCATGCCTTCTTGGGGGCCAAACTGTACTGTTCTCGTCATTGGCAAGAAGTAGTGATAATATTTGTAATACAAGTAATGTAAGAGACATATTCTGGAGCTTGCCTTTGAAAGAATTACATTCTGAGCAGGCATCAATGTTTTAAGCCTATTATGTTTTAAGTTTCCAGGCAGCCAGAAGTTCAGATGGCTTTGAAACAGACTACACAGTTCTGCAGTTATTCTGTATAAAGTTTATTTTTGCATTTGATATACACTCATCATTGCGCAATTCACCTGTACCACTTGAGCAAATGATCTGCTAAAATGTAAGGGTTATAGGGCATGAATTATGAGTTAAGCCTGAGAAGGAAGACAGGGACATTACATAGAAAATTTGTACTTCATCAGGAAAGAATTAGCTTGTGCAATAACTAATATGTGATTGTTTTATCTTGTTTATAGCTGTGCTACTGTACTGTGGGCTTTTATTTGGTGAGATCTCTGAAGCTAAGCAGGGTCTTACCTGGTCAGTACTTAAGATGGGTGGCCTCCAAAGAGCGTCAGGTGCTGCAGTAAGTGTGTCGGTGGCTCAGTAGGGAATATGTTTTCCTTCAACTCAGTCTTTAAGTACCTTGGCACAGCATTTGGAAATATGTATGCTGCTGGATGTCCATCTTAAATGAAGGTCCTTTCTACTCTGAGGATATTAAAGCTTTTGCATCACTATTGATACTTTGAGACACCCAGAACCAACCCAAATTTGGGTGTTGAGAAATCAGAATGCTATTGAATAAAAAATGCGGAATTGTTAATTTTGCAGCCTTTCTTACACTGCAGGGGGGTGAAATATTAGGATGTTATGGGGAAGCTTTTATGCTGTACAATTCCATTGGGAATCCTTAATGTGCTGGCAGAGAATGACTGCCAGCCACTGCTAGGGTGACTCCGCTATAGCAGTTTGTTCCAAAGTGCAGTATTAAAAGTGCTTTGAAATCCTATGTAGATGAAAGGTGCCATGTGAATGTGTATTCTATTCATCCAGTTATTCATTCCATTCATGCATATAGTGTGCCTCTGTTTTCTTCCCTTTGGAGTGTGAAAATAGTTTGTAACATTATATCCCACATACCTAAAAGGAGATATGAAACAGTAATGATGTAACTAGAAGAAAAGAATTACTAAGTACATCTGCATTTTAAAAATCTTAGCAATTATAAAATAAAAGTAAACAAAATGAAACCTTTCTAAATAAAAATCGCTCTAGATTATTTTGTTGTATATGGGTCATATGTATGCAAGCTGTGTCTGTAGTGAAATAAGTGTGGAGATATTATTATCAGAATGTTTGCAGGTATCGTAAGTAAGCCAGGTGGTTAATCACTTTGCAACTTATTAAAAAAAATAAAAAAAGCCCTGAAAACTGGAGTCTGACTCCCTTGCTAGGTTCAAACAACATCAGCAACAGGATTTCCAATGTTATTTGCGTGCCTGGTTAAGGGGCAAGAGCAAGTATAAGGAAATTATGTCTAACGTGTACTGACTACAGTTTTTAAAGACAATTTTGTAAAATTGACCTATTATGATTTCATTTCAATCTCTGTAACTAAACAAACTGTTCCAGTTCAGCAGTCGCAATTCATAGAGTAACCAGGAACTTAAATTCAGAGATTACCGAGTATTGCAACTTTACTGCTAAACAGGTATTGACCAGTCTTAACTCATTACTCATACTGCTGTTTCCCAAAAATGAGGTGGATTATTTTTTTGATTATTTTTTATTTTTTTTTTTTTTAGAAAACCTTAACCGAAATCAAGATCTAATTGTTGAAAAAAACCCAACACAAAAACAAAGCACAAAAACATTGATTTTAAATCTATTTCAGAAATATGCTTCATTAAAATAAACTGTCATTTTAAAAAAACTTTCCACAGTAGCATTTATTTCTGACGTTTCAAGTCAGACAGCCTAATGACATAACACTTCATTTTTAAAGCACAATACCAACAATAGTTATCCACTGTTGTAATGTTACTACTGTGTTGCTATTTCATGCTGAAAGTATGATTTTGAAACACCTCAGGAGTTTGCTTGCACTTGTCTGGCTTAAATACAGCCCTGAATTCTAAATATGGCAAAATTGCTGTTTTCTAGATTAATTTCTGTCAGTTTAATAGCATAGGCATATTTTGTGTTTCCTGCTTTTCAAACAGAATTGATAATGCCCCTAAACTGTATCAGACCTCACTAAGGTTGAGCAGCAGGCAGGTGCCAGGTGACACACCAGTAGGGACAGTAACAGTCCCTTGCATTATCTTTGATTTGTTCAGCTACTCATTTTAATAAATTTTCAATTCATTAATGATAAAGCTGAATTTTGGTGTTCTGTATTCTAGTCTGTTTGTCCTGAGAAGTTGTCTGAATTATTTGTGTGTCTTTCCCTTTACGCACTTGAGGCTGTGTTTTTGAATCACTACTTGAACAGTTAGTGTGAATGCACACCAACATAGCTGGGCATTGGTGAAGCAGGGACTGACAGTCTGCTTTGTTTTGGTTTTTTTTTTTTACCTGGTTGTATTTTAAATACAATTTGCAAGTTACTATTGCAAGTTATTCAAAGTAGGAAGGGTTACTGATAGTAACAAAGAGTTGAAGATGAGCCTCAAAGATGAAAAGGCAGCTAAACTATTTTCTGTTAGTATCTCCTTTTCTCTTTCCCTTCTGCTTGTTTTTAGTTAACCCTGTGTATCTTATCTGTGTAAATTTTAGTATGCAATATTTTCCTGTCTTCGTGATGAATACAAATATTAATAATTTTATGACTTGTCTTTCTAATCATAACTTGGATGTGCAGATTTTCATGTTTCGAAGTGCTGAGAGTCTGTGTGAAAAGGCAGTAATTGTTTTTCCAGAGTCCTGTTCCTTATATCATGGTAGTAGTATGGAAGATGATGATATTAACCTGTGGTCAGGAGCAATGGATGAAGGACTGCTGAGCCAACATCTTGCAGAAAGTGGAGTGGAAATAGATCCTGAAAATGAAGAACTCATTCTGAATATTAGTTCTCGACTACAAGCAGCTGTTGAAAAGCTTCTCGAAGCTATCAGTGAAACTTCGAATCAGGTAGGGTGGTCTGAGAGTGACGCATTTTGAATTTTTTTTGTCTTTATTTTTTTTCCTTCTTTATTTGTCTCATGAATGTGTTTTCTATAGTAATTTGGTGTCTTGGTAGCCTTCAGGCTTTGTATCCTGGTGGGAAAAGTTGGTCTGAACATGGAAGAGATCCAGTTCTGTTTTGCTCAAAATTCTTCCTACTTGGCTTTTAAGTAGTGGCTGTGGGTTTGAGATTCCTCACTGTCATTGTCTGCAGTGTAAGCCCTATAAAAACATCTTTTTATTACAAAACGGTTATTTATATATAAATCAGTGTTTCTTTACAGTTTATTAGTGTGGTAGTTTGAATTAAGTTTTTATCCTTAATTTCTGTCTTGTAAAATTTACCTGCAGAAATTACACTAAAAAATTACAGACCACAGGGAGAGAATGGTTGAGAACTGCATTCGAACTTAACTGACTTAGTCTTTGTTAACACAACTTTATGTATCTGAACAAGGCTGGTTTGAGTGTAGTAAGTATGGAAGGGCACAGCATCTTCTCCATTTTGCTGCACTGTCCTCAAACTGGGTCTAGCTTTGAGAAATCTGTTTCCCTTTGGCTTTAGCCTTATGAAGTTTAACCATGACAAGTGCAAGGTCCTACGCCTGGGTCGGAGCAGTCCCAGACACAGCTACAGGTTGGGCAGGGAAGAGATTCAGAGCAGCCCTGTGGAGAAGGACTTGGGGTGTTGGTCAATGAGAAAATGAACATGAGCCGGCTGCAGTGTGCGCTCACAGCCCAGAAAGCCAACCGTATCCTGGGCCGCATCAAAAGGAACGTGACCAGTAGGTCAAGGGAGGTGATCCTGCCCCTCTACTCTGCTCTTGTGAGACCTCACTTTGGAGTATTGTGTGCAGTTATGGTGTCCTCAACATAAAAAGGATATGGAACTGTTGGAACAAGTCCAGAGGAGGCCACAAGGATGACCAGAGGACTGGAGCATCTCCCGTATGAAGACAGGATGAGAAAGTTGGGGCTGTTGAGCCTGGAGAAGAGAAGGCTGTGTGGAGACCTCACAGCAGCCTTCCAGTATCTGAAGGGAGCCTAACTGTTCTATGATTCTATAAGCCTAAAACCTCATATGAGGCTCATTTTGAAAGCTGAAATGATACTAAACATGTCTGTGCCCAAAAAAGTCTACTCCAGCTTCATCCAGTGATGAATTTAGATTCATGTTAGCTGTCTGCTTTGGACTGCAGAGGAAGTCTAAATTTGGGCATGTTTGTCAGTCTCAGGCACATCTCATTGCTTGTACGGGTGTGTCATTTGCATTCTACTGCAGTCCAGAGATGAGACAAGGAGGTGTCAAGGCACATTGAGCTGGGCCTTGTGAAAAGGGAGACTTAAAGGGCAGCTGCCCAGTTCTCTCGACAGCCATTTTAAAATGTCAGTTGACTGGCCAAAAAAGTCGCAATATTTGTGTGTTAAGCACATATCTACCCTTCTGTCAGAAAAGGAATTTGCACTTCCAGCTTTCTGGTATTTATATGAGGTATCCGATTCATAAATGCTCTTCAAAAAAGAGCCAGTGTAAGGCCTACTCCTTTCTGTTTGCTGTCAGGGTACTTTGCATGGCAAGATGTTAGTTGCTGTCCAGGGTTATTCCCTTTTAATTGAGATGGGAGCTGTATGCCTATCTCATTTCAAATCACACTGCTTATATCATGTGCTTTACTTTTATATTATGTACGTCTCAATTTGAAGGTATCAGAATAAATACTCTATTACTGTACTTCTTAAGCTCTCTTGAAGAACTTTGTCTTTAGAGTCAGCTCTTTAATCTTTGAGACTAGAGTTCAAAGGGTACAGTGTGGTCTATACAACAGACCCATATATTTGTTAACCAAGTAGTAATATTATTTAAAAAGTCATTGCTTCCATGTCTCTAGGTGTAAATTACATAAATCCTAACTACTGGAAATGAAGGAGAAAAAAATCTGTTATAATGAAAGTAATTTGAAAATCCATATTAAGTCTAGTACTGTAGAAGTTTTAAGCATTTCAGTATTATTGCTTTTGAAAAATACTTCAAACATGAAACTGATACTCTTGTTTTCTTAAAAAAAAAAAAAGACTAATCTGTGACTTACTAAAATCTAAAGTCATTTAAATACGGATTCAGAGAACTCCCTCTGAAGTGGTTCTTTTAAACCAGTTTCTGCATTTCATTTCTTTGCAAACTCATTCTGCAAAAGCTCTTGCCTGTTTGAGCATGAGTTCAATTAGAGATATTCGGCTTTTTGAGGTCTTTTTTCAGCTTAAGACGTAGCATTGCATAATAACAAAAAAAGATACACAGATAATCCAGTATATGGAGTTCTGAAAAAAATATAGTTAGACATTTGTAGGAAATCTCCCATTTAAAGAGCAGATGATACAGACAAAGAAAATGAACTTCAAAGTTTTACAGTAATGAAGAATTCATGCTGCAATTATAAAAGTATTGTCAATACATTATTTTTCTGAACATTTCCTTGCTGCTATTTAAATGCATTAGTTTTATACACAGCCCTAAATTATTTTACTTTTGTGAGTGATATTTTTGCAGTATTTATTTCTCAAAGTACCAATGAAAGTACTCAGTGTATACTAAGTAGCTTATTTTTATTTATTGTCAGTTGATTAAGAAAGTTTATTTTCCCTTCATAGTTTTGTAGCTGAGACCTTGCCAGCAACAGAATTATGTTTTGGCTCAAACACATACACACATTTGTTTCATTAATATAAATTATACAAATATGGATTTATATCCCTAATGATCATATCTGTTTGGGTTTTTTAAAATGAATAAAATCTTAATGTGTTTACACATTATCCCACAGTATTAAGTATAAATATTGACCTCTTTTCTGTAGAGGTACTTTGCAAGTATTCAAGCCTGTCTGCTTTTCAATGTCTGTGTACTTAGTGGATTATACACATTTCCTATACATACAAAGGGTTTGTAGGTGACTTGACAATTATCTTAAATATTCAGAAACAGAATCCTTTATTTATTCTACTCTGAAATAGTTTATAATCTAAAACTAATTACAGGTAGAAACTGTTTTAACCTTTCCTCTTGCTCAGTTGTGTTGTGCATACAGACATACCCATCTCTTCAAATAAGCTTAAAAGAGTGAGAGAAACCTGGCAAAGTCTTCAAAGTAACTTGAAGACCTGTCTGAACACACACGTTCAGACCTGAAGTGAAGTTTGAAAGTTTTCAGGCAAGGTTTATAGTGTTTGTGTTAATTCATATTCCACCTGCTGGTGTTATGTATAGGTAAATAAATCAGGCCACTCCCCTGAGCTCTTTTGGTCAGGAGGTACTAACAGGAAGCCTTTAAACTAGCAGAGCTTGAGAAAGTTCTTCCTTTTGAATCAACTCCAGGATCAAGAATGAAGAAAATCAGTGACATATCTGTACTTCTCTTTCATTTGCCATAGTGGAGATGGAAAATCATTTTCAGTGTCTGTTCTGCTAGCTTGCATGTCTGCTGCAGCGTATCTGTGCAGGTAAAATTACACTTCCTTGCCTTGGAAATTACCTGTCAGCTGCTGCTGGAACATTTCTGTTGCTTTTTCATGCAAAACTTCTCTAAGAAGGATTTTTGGGAGTGACTACACGAAGGTTTCTTGCACCTTTCTCTATTCTGGATTAATCAACAACCGGATAACTCTGCTTGAGAATGTGATTTGAGACTTCCTGCTGATTGTTAGTAGGTTTGTCACCGATAGTGCTGATACACGTCTTCAGACTGCTAAGTAGACATCTTCTGTTTACAAATACCTGTTGGAATTTTCTGAAACGAGCCTAGCTAGTGCAAAATACCCATGTGACAATTGAGAAGACGGCAACAACGATATTTTTTGGAATGGATTCTTACCGCACCTACTGGGCATCTCGTCTGTTCAGTGGTTTGTGGACTGAAGGACAAGAAGAAGATACATACGAGGTTGAATCTCGTGTGCCTTTACCATATCCTTTTCCTTTTACTGAACACTTGGATGAGAATAATTCTGTAGTTGTCAATACTTCAATTTTTCACTTCAGCCATGAAAAAAATGGGCACATTGTAAAAGTTGTCTCTAAAATCTCCTTGCCTACACCTCCCTATTCAGTAAGTATTAAAGTTTTTGAAAGAAAATACATTTTAAATCAGCTTGTATGAAAGAGACTACAGTGAAAAATGATATAAACTTGTATCTGTTGTTAAAGTTATGTACTGCTGACAGGATTTTTTTCCTAGTTAGTTGTTAATGGGCACTGAAAAAGCTTTAATTCTCTCTGTTAATTTCTAACAAGAGAAATTTAGCACAGAAATATATTGAATTATGGAGATTTGAGATCTCTTTAAAGCACTTTGATGTTACCTTACATTTTTCTCGCAGTGAATAATTTACTTTTATAGTTTTTATGCGCTGACTAGTAATATTAACTAACACAAGCTTGTTAATGGCTTCCAGTGATCCCATGAAGAAATTTTTGTTCTTGGAAAATCATGTTCATGTTTGCGTGTCTTTCCCCCCCCCCCTCTTGTTTTTAATAATGCCTTGAGTTGTTGTTATTGAAAATAACTGGAGAATAATTTTTATAGAGAGTTAGTAGGAGTATCTGATTGCATTTAAGTAAGCCATTTTTATTATTGTCTATGTACAGTAAACCTATTATATATTTCCCTTTTATCTGAGATGGGTCTTTCATTAAACACCTCAAAATGTAAGAATAAGGTGATTTTTAAAGTATCTCAAGCCAGTGCAGATATGCAACTGCAGTATTTATACCTTTCTTTAACTTCTGTCCGAATAAATACACATTAATGATGTCCATCTAAAAAAGGATGCTGGAGAGAAGAAATGAAGTATTCAGTGTATTATAAATGAGAACTTACTGATTATTCATACATTCTTTTTGAAGTGTAATTTTATTTATATGTGGGTAGTTTTGTGTGCTGTGTTCTAAGAATATTCCTAACCTATTTTTCTGAGTTTTTAAAGTAAACTAATCATACTCATTAACTTATCTGGAGATGGTGAGAAAGCTTTTGTTTTCCATGAAATTAGAGAAAGAATGTTTCTATAAACTGTAACAATGCCGCAGATGTTACTATCTTAAAAATATCTGTCCATATCCATAACATTAAAAAGGAAATGTAAAAAGAAATGGGTGAGAGGATCAGGAAATAAGTGTTATTTCATGTTCTGACATTGGAACTGTTGGAACTATTGGAACAATAAGTGTTGTCTTATTCTGAAAAAAACATGCTTTTCAGTCCTGGTTTTCTAGTAGTTCAGTAGAGTGGCATAGTAAGATTGTGCTACGTCTGTGCAGTACACATTAAATATCAACCCATCGGACAAGCAGAGAAGAATATTAAAAACAAGAATCCTTTATAAATCTGCTAGGTGGACATAGTTGGAAGAAACATTGCTTTACTGCCTTGTCGGTCAAAAAGTGCAAGGCATTCAAAGTTTCCTTTTTCCTGGTGGTCTCATTTATCTTCATCTTAAGGAGAAAAAGAGATGAAGCACCACTTGTGTCAGTTTCTATTGAAACTTCTGCCAGCTTTCTGCTATGTTTTTTAGCCATTTTAAGTATATGGTGGGTGGTAGCTTTCTCATATTTAGTGTAAAACTCCTGTGCAAACAAAGGTGAATCTAGTGTAAACTCCTAAACCAGGAAATACTGGAACAAAGACGAGGATTTAGCCAGGTGGCTCATTGAGTTTATTATACTGACAAAACCTATTTGCTTAGACTTTCGTACTAAGTCAGTCTTCCTATTGTAGTATTCAGATGTTTGTTCGGTAAAGTTCCTGTTCAGTGTCTGCTGCAGTTGTATGAGACTGTTACTTAAATAGGAATGATAGAAGAGTTGTCAAAAAACCTTTGGTTTATTTAACTTATGTAATTTTTATCTGTTGTAGCTTGAACATGCTAAAATTACTCAGACAGAACTCATGCGAGAGTCCTTCAAAAAGCAACAAGAGGCCACAGAGTTCATCAAGTATCAGGAAGAACTACAAGAACGTCTTAATGAAGAAACTAAAGCCAGAGAGCAGTTGGCTTTGGAGCTTAGTAAAGCTGAAGGTGAGTAGCTTTTTAATGAGTTGTTGAACTTTACATTCACCTATTAATTGTAAGATAAATTAGATCAGTTTCTTTGGAGATTTTTAGAATGTTATCAGCCCTCTACATAGTTATGGATAAGATGACCTCTGGAGGTCTCTACCAACATCAGCCACTCTGTGATTCTTTTTCCCAGTTTTGTCTCAGTATTGTCTGACTTACTAAAATTAATAGCTTGGATATGTGTTTTTTCAGACAAGCTTAAATATTAACAGCTTAGTATCATAAAATGATAAACAGTTGAAGTAGGAAGGCAGCTTCGGAGATCATCTATTCCAACCCCATGCACAAAGTGGGGTCAGGTAAGAGCAGGTTGCCCAGGACTGTGTCCGGTCAAGTTTTGAATCCACATTGTCTATGTTTGTCCACAGTGTGTCTGGGCAGCCTGTTCCAGAGTCTGACCACAGTCAGAGAGGTGAAAGAGGAAAAAAAACCAACAGTTTTTCTATGTTGAAATGCAGTTTCCCATATTTCAGTTTGTGCCTGCTGCCTCTTGATGTTCACTTAGTTTCCCACAAACATGGATAAAAACACAGACTCTTCACTTTGACTTGAATGCTGTGGTGGTGATATGCTTCAGTTAACGCTCTGTTTGAAGCCATCTTTATAAGTGCATTTGCAGCTGCATTAAGGAAGCAATTAAAAATTGCAGGGTATTGCAACAGGGGAAGTCTAATAATCTTTTCTGATATCAGGAAAATATGTTCAAACCTGACAGATAATTTGTTCTTTAGAAACAGCTTTGTTGTCTTGATAGCCTAATGTTTTTATCTCCATCCAGCATTTCTACTATTATCTCTTTGTAATTAGCAGCTGGACAAGATGCACAAAACACCAACCCTGTAGGTAGGTTGTCCGTAGTAGTAAGCAGAAGGGTACTTTAGTTAGTTCTAAAGATCAGCAGTCTTCTCTGAAGTCTGTTTTCAAATGAGAGCATAAAGTTTCATAGAAAAATGTTATTCCTTAAGACTGCTACACTGCCAGACTTCATCTTGTTCTTACAGATAATCCAACAGGAGTTCACATGCTATTAATAGGTGGGACACATAACCAGAAAAGGAAATAATATAGGTTTCTAGGCCAAGTGTCTAAAATGTGATGTGAGGGACAATTGGTAGCTTGTCAGTTCACACAGCGTAAATGTTGTGTGTCACCTGCACCAGTAGTGGCTGCAGCATTTCAATAGCTTTGGTAAAACTGGAAAGGAGGAAAATTGATTTCAGAGGGAATAGATTCAAATCTGAAAGTGGCATTATTACTTTTTTTAAAAAATTAAGAGTGAAAAAACCCTCATGTTGAACGTATCTAAACATGCAAAAAAAGATTAGATTGTCCACCAAAATGTTGACCCAAGAATTTATGTTCTTGCACAGATGTAGTTGCAGAACTGTTTAGTATTGGTGAATTTCAGAACACTTGACGGCTTTTATGTTTATTGCTGCTTTTCTTCAAGGATAATATTTTTTCTTCACAGACTTTTTTTTTTATTCACACATCTTCAATAATAAGGTAATATAGACTAACACATTAGGACAAAGCAGAAAGGTTCAATTTTGTTTAAAGGTAGGAATCTGTCATAATGTCAGGGCCCACTGCATTGGTTTATTCCTACAAGTAGTAACTAAAAAAATGCCAGAGAGTAATTTTTTTAAAGTGCTCATTATGAACTTATCTCTGGTACTTTGCCTTCTGGGTCTGTATTTTTTATATTAGTCAGGTTGTCCACCAAGAACTACGAGCTTGCCTCTTCTATATTGCAGAGGGTGCATGCATAATTGTATTTGAAGATGACATCCCACAGAGTGAGACCTTCTTATTATCTATTTTTTTATTTTCATATTTTTATTTTTATCCTATTACTGCCAGACAAGCAAATAATCTAAAATAAGTAGGTATTTCCCTGGACCAGTGCAGTTCTGTCATAAAATTTGCTTGTGCAAACAAATAGCAGCAGAGAACCTGCAGACTTACTAGGTGCCAGTTTGTAGATAATGGGATTGCCTACATGTAAATGAACAAATCTAGAGTGTAAGACAGAAACTGATGCTAGTTTTAGCCTTTGCTAGATATATTGCACAGTTGAGCAAATTCAGTTCAGTCTTTTGCAGGAATTCAGCTAATTTGTCTCTCATTGCTTGAATGCTTTACAGCTCCTGAATTAATTAAATAATTTTTCATCCTTTTTTTATGTGAACTTCTGAAATGAATGCACTTCTAAATGACAGGCACCTTTTTTTTTGGTTTTGATATAATGAAATGAAAACGCCATGTAGAACTCTCTTTGATTTCTTCTGCTTATTGAACTGAGTTGTGAGCATTCTCTGACAAAGCCAAACTACATTCTCTCATCAAATTCCTTTAATAGGTATGCAGAACAATGTCTTAATTCATTATACATCTGATGGTACTCTGTCTTCTCTTGAGATAAAATGTGTCATTTTTGATCATGCTGCAGCTGAGACATTTTCAAACCTCTATTGTTTTAGTGGTGTCAGATGTGAGTTACCTAATGTGGTAAAAACACTAATGCCTATTTGTTCACTGAACTCTGACAACCTTCATTACATCTCTTAAAGGAAAAAAAAAAAGGCAGGAGTATATACTACAACATGTGATCTTAGCAGACTACTACCTCATACTTTTTTGGTGAGGGTGTGCACCCTATTTAACCTGGGAATGCCTTCTCAACTTCCAATCTGTTAAGTACTCATTCTGAACAGCATCTGGTATGATGGGAATAATTACTAGCATTTGTATTGTCTCAAATATTTTAATTGCTGTTAATGATGTTTCTAGATCAGTATTTTTTGTTTCAACAGCCAGTCCCTCTATGCATGCAGCTGTGTTCTCTGTGAATCCTGGTCTGGGAAAAAAGATTAGTCAGCTGCGCTTGGCTGATATGCATTAAGACCAGACCTGGGATTCTCAGGTTGTATATGCAAAGATGACTATTACTTAATTTTTTCTGTTAGGGAACTCAGTGCTCACAGAGGTTTTACTTTGGATTGGTAACAAATGGAAGCATCTTCAGGTTTTGTATATTCTCAAGCATGTGGGGATACTGTAGTAATTTCACCATGCAAAAAACTCATTTTTTTTCTGTTCTTTTATTAAAATCTGCCCCAAAATTTCTGTTCTACAGGCCTCATTGATGGTTATGCAGATGAAAAAGCATTTCTGGAAAAACAACTCCAGGAAAAAATACATGTAATTGACCATCTTGAGCAAGAACTACTGTGTACAGGTAACAAATTACAGGAGTTAGAGGCTGAACAGCAGCAGATCCAGGAAGAAAAGGAATTGCTTTCCAGACAGAAGGATGCCATGAGAGCAGATGCAGGACCAGTTGAACAGCGTATGTATTCTTCACAATCTTTACATGAGATTTTCTTATACTTTCAAATAAAATAGTAAGTGATCTTAGTAGTTCCTCCGCTCCTTTGTAATCATTAATAAAAACATGATAAGGCAAAATGGGGCATTTTCATACTTGATGCGTAATGTTAGCACAAGAACTTTTCTTGATATGTAAACAAAAAAATCATTGAGGTTTCAGAAGTGTTGAGCAGTCACAATTATTCTTCAAGCCAGAAAAAGCTCGATGCCTCTGAAAATCTGCTTTTATTTTTATTATCACTGGAGGTGGAGTATCTTGAAGTTATGGATAAAAAGACTGGTGTAAATGCTAATACTTTCCAAACAGTATTTTAAAGGGATTAGCAAGCATACCTACCAGAACATGATTGCCATTCTTACTTTAGACACAGAAGATACACTTTTCTAACAAATTCCTCTTTGGGGGAAGAATGGCACAAAAGTTGAATGGTAAGAAAAGCCTGTTACCTACCTGTAGTGAAAACTTTCAGCACTGTGGTGAAAATTCCAGATAAATACCATGTCAATATAATCTAACTGCTTACTCAAAAAAAACATTTACCCTGCGTCTTGTAATTCTTCCTTAAACTAGTAACTTCTGTGTATGGTAGGGGAAGAAAATTACAGTAGCAGTGTTTTAAGAATTACTGATCCTTCAAAGACCCCAGTTTAGTTATTTGGTTTAGGTTTCTAAGTATTTTAAAGTTATTTTCATTATAACAACTATAAGGGTAATTCTAGAAGTATGAGTAGGTACTTACATCATGCATACCAGAATAACTTAACACATTCCCTAAGTTATCTCAACGTTATCATTAAATGCCACTTCTATCCTTGGCTTCATTTTCTCTTACATTGTTGCACCACAAGAAAACTATAGCTGGCATGTGAATTACTTTGCTTCTTTTTTTTGTTTTCTCTCTTTCTCTATTCTCCTAGGCCTAGTAGATGCTGCAGTCGATGCAGCTTCCCAAGCAGGTGTGTTTGTATGTTGCATGGCCAATCTGTAATTGGGTGGAAGACTTACACGTACTGACATTGTTAATCAGGATTATTGGGCTTTTGGCTTACTGACATTACTTGTAATTCTTACTGGCCTGCAGCTTTGATGTTGTATTTCATACTCAGTTTTACATTTCATTAACAACATTTCTTATAATTTCTAAACATGATAAGCAAATTCATGAATAACCATCATCTTATTCACCTATGAATTACAGATACTTAGATAGCATTGGAGGGAGATTTTGTAGCTTTTTTTTTTCTTTATTATTGTTTCCAAATACAATTGAGCCATTTATTATAATAACTAAACACTGTATTATATTGATATGTAACAGTTTTCTAGAAATGAGAATTGGTTAAATATGATGTAAGATGATGGTACTTAAAGGATATTTCTTCTATAGTGAAAGTAAATTGCATTGTTTCTGTCTATATATCAATCATGTTTTAAAGATTATCCAAATGTAATTGCACTTTACAGTTTGGATCTTACCTCCAAGGATTCATATGGTTACTTAATATGTACTTCAGTGGGCTGTGGCTTCAGAGGCTTAATAGAGTGGTTTGGGGCTTTACTGTGTACGCTTGCCTTTTCATGAGGACTCAATATTGGGCATCCATGCAGTCATTGATTTTACAAAGCTCCAGTAACAGGTCAATAATTTCCCTCTCTGTCTGCCTGGCAACCTTGCTAAGTCTTTCCATGTTTCCTTCGAATTACGTACATGTGTCGCATTGAATGATGAAGACTGGGAGTGGATTGATTTTACTGACGCTGGGGATGAGAAGACGGTTGGGTTTTCTGTACTTCATTGTTAGCTTACTCTAGCTATAGTTTGAACCCATGCATTTTATTTTCTTTTCAATTATACAGAGACCTTTTGATAAGTCTGAAACTTAAACAGGCAAGTGATCCAAACAAGTTCACTAACAGTTCTCTGAAGACTAATTTCATATGGATTTGATTTAGTGGTTATCTTGATAATTTTTCAGAAGAAAATACATTTTCTAAAAAAGAAAAATAGTAAAAACCCAAACCAGTTCACATCCTTCTGCAGAGTACAGCATGGATACCTTGGGGAGTGGTTCTGCTTCATAACATTACTAACTATTCATATCTAAAAGTAGTGTGTGGTGCTTTCATTATAACCAGAATTGCTGGAGGAAACAGAAAAGCTGATGAAAGAAAAAATTGAAGTACAGCGTCAAGCTGAAAAAGAGTATGGTGACCTTCAGAAGCAAGTGAAAGTCTTGGAAATAGACTTGGAAGAACAGGTCAATCGTTTCATAGAACTAGAACAAGAAAAGAATGCAGAGCTAATGGACTTAAGGCAGCAAAACCAAGCTTTGGAGAAGCAACTTGAGAAAACAAGAAGATTTCTAGATGTAAGTATGGTAAAAGGCTAGTTCCATAAGGGTGGGTGGGCGCCTGTACTGAGGTTTCTTTCAGCAGAAAATGCTACTTTTTTCAGATTCTGAGCAAACATAAAACAGCACACAATAGTCACAGTGTTACAGCCCAAGAATGTCATTAATTTTATAATTAAAATTTCATTTTAATACTTAAAGTCAAAAAATTCATTCAAGGCGCTTCTTTAGGACTGCTCTGTATTTCTTAGTATAACTCAATAGACTTCTTGAATGTTTAAAATAATGGGAAAATTCTGAAATTAATAAAGAAACATATTTTTTTTTGTGGTTTTTTTAACAGTTGTTAGAATTTCTGTTTTTCAATAAGGTCTCTTAGAATTAGTCTAAAGTCCGTACAAAGTCCTGCACCTGAGTTGTGGCAGCTGAGGTAGTGGCAGTTGAGGCAGCTGTATAGGCTGAGGGATGACAGGATTGAGAGCAGCCCAGCAGAGGAGGACTTGGGGTAATTTTTAACTGGGAATAAAAACGCTGGGCATAAGCTGGACTCACAGCCCAGAAGGCCAATTGTATCCTGGGCTGCACAGAAAAAAGCATGTTCAGCAGGTCGAGGGAGGTGATTCTCCCCCTCTACTCTGCTGTTGTGAGACCCCACCTGAAGCACTGTTTTCAGCTCTGCGGCCGCAAACACGAGAGGATGTGGACCTGTTGGAGCTGGTCCATAGTTTCTTTTACAGTCTCCCTTTGTAGTAGCCAAGAATCTTACCTCCCAGATCCTAAGCTGAACTTTCTAGCCAGTTACATTATGTGTATTTGTCCCCATTTACAGTGGTAGCCGCCCCTATTGTACCCAACTTCTTCCTGCTTCAGGCTGCCTCTGCAGTTTTGTTTTAGACTCTAACCCATTTTCAGCAAACACCATCTTCCCCACCTCCTTCTTTTCCCATTTTATTCCTATTAAGTGTCCTGTGCTGCTGTTGAGAGAAAACTATTATCTCTGTGCTTTCTCTATTAAACTCTCCAGCTGAGAGCAGTAGGGTGGAATAATATTTTTACATAATAAATATAATGCCCTGTGGCACCTTCTCTGCGTAATCTAAGCAGTACTAAAGGAGAGATTTTTCCAGGTACTCCTTAGCACAAATGGATTTGCTATATTTCATTTTCTACAATTAGAAGATTATTTTTCTCACTGAAACTAGTGTGTCATAATAGGGCAAGGTTCAGAAGTAAAAATTCCTATTACAAGTGTCACAGTTACAAACACATTATGGTTTGGGATTATCAGTAGCGTGAACAGAGTTACGGGCTACTGAGGTGAGTAGTTGTTTGTAATAACAGCATTAGAATTCTGCTGTTTCCTCAAAGCAGCAGGTGAGTTTTTAAAATCTGCAGATTGTAAAGGTTAAGGTTTTATTCTGGTTTCCTGAATTTTTGCAAACTGTTTTGTTGCTAGACAGAAGCATCCCTCTTTGTATCAGGTACTTCAGGTAGTTTATTTTCACGCATCTGATTAGGTTTGTCTGTTTTAGAAGTGTCATTGAAAGGTGATGCTTCACTAGATATAACAGCTGAAAAGGCTCAAAATTTAAAACTGAAATACAAAGTTCAAACCATTTATATTATTTCAGGCATTTTCACTTTTGGCTCCTCATCAGTATTAACGCAGAGTTAATTTCTATTCTTATGCTGCATATATCAAAGACAAACATTAATAAAGAAAATTTTAAAATCCTGGCTTGTTACCATTTTTGTAGTATACCTGGAACAGAAGAAACAAAACTGTTATTTTTGTGAAATAATACTGGATGTATCTATGCTGTCCTAGTTCTTTAATTAAAAGTGAAATTGTTTGGCCCAAATGTTGAAAGGAGTTTTTGTTAATGGTAGTTGCAAAAGAGGATCTGCTGCCTTAAAAATACTGACGTAGAGTTACTAGCCTCACATTAACATAAATACACAGTAGTAATATACTTAATTTAGGTTGAAATCAAATGGTGTGTCCACATGATTTATTAACTTTCAGGAGCAAGCAATTGACCGAGAGCACGAAAGAGACGTATTCCAGCAAGAGATCCAGAAGCTGGAACAACAGCTTAAGATTCCACAAAGGAGTCAGCCTGTCAATGAACATCAAACCAGAGAGGTAACACAAAGTGCCGCGAAGTTACTTGGAGTATTTAATAAATAATACATTTTGTCATTATTTCTCATGCTTTTCTGAGGTAGCAGCTTTATTTTCTCGTGGTTGTAAGGTTTCTGAAATGCTCTTCTGCTTTGCATGAATGCTGTGAGCATTCTCTGTCGATAACCATTTCTTTTTTAGTGTTGTTTCAGCTTACTCTGTCGACTTATTCCAGGGAGGGTTGTCGTAAAGGTTCTGCTCTAGACTTGATTTTTCTTTTTCCATTTCTCTCTCAGGACTTTTCTGTGGTCACTTCAGACTTTGATGTTACTCATGGATGGATAACGTCAATAATGCCATCCTGTCAGCTTTATGTTCTGGTCCTCCTCTCTCCTGTCTGTTGAAATGCTTTGAGTCTTCTACCTTTTGGCTACATCATAACTTCCTAATTGTAAATACTGAAATAAGTTTTTTGAGTGGGACAAACATTACTTTCCATGTCTCGTGCTCAGTTGCTTAGTTTTACTTAGGTATTAACTCTGTGCATCAGGCCTAGTACCATGGATTTGTTACAGATTTTTATCATCTCTAGTTTTGATTAATCGTTTCTGAAATACTGCTGGAACTGGGATAATTCTTATCTCTATCTCCTAGCTACTTCAGTTATTCTTTTAATATGGCCCTATAGAAAGTGAAGTTATATCATCCATCACATCTGTTTGGTCCCATGTAACAAACACACCAAGAAACCAAAACTTCCTGATTCTCAAGACTGAAGTATAACAATTCTCTTCAATGTTAAAGGCATATCCTAAAACTCAGTGGGTCTTGGTGTCACTAATCAACTCCTTATTTTAAATGATTTTGTCACAGATTTTTATAACTATGGTATTCCTCAAAGGTGCAAATAGCATCTTGACCTTAGGGTCAAGATATTCCATTTGTAGGTGTTAAAGGTCTTTTTAGTGAGCTTCATAGGGATGCCATACTACTTGCTTTTAACTGACTAGAGAATCTGAAGGCTTCAGAAGACAAGAGCTGTAGAGCGTAGGTGATACAACGCAGAACATACCACTTCTTAAAAAATGCTGTTTGTGTTTGTTGGATGTAACACTGCATTATCCTAACTTCATACTCTGTTTCACCTAAAGGATAGGAATTTTGTTCTGAAGAAAAAAAGGGGTATTTTTTACTTGTCAAAAAAGAGTGCTGTTGCTATTGCTAGCAAACCCTCCCAGTCTGGTACAATATATTCGTCTTCTTGCTATATTATCACCAGGTTGAACAGTTAACAAGTCATCTGAAAGAAAAAACAGACAAATGCAGTGAGCTTTTGCTCTCTAAGGAGCAACTTCAAAGAGATATACAAGAACAAAATGAAGAAATTGAGAAACTAGAATGCAGAATAAGAGAATTGGAACAAGCCTTAATCATCAGTGCAGACAACTTGCAAAAGGTATTGTTTGGTCTAAAACTACCATGTAGTTACTACTTTCTTACATTCTTGAGAACAGAACAGTATATCTTTTTTTTATCTGTTCATTATTACTATTATCTATATTCAAAGGTGGAGGAAAGGAAACAGTTTGGCACCATCATAGTAAAGGGAGAATTACCTCTTGAAGTGCAACTGCAAGCTGAACGAGAAGCTGTGGACAGAAAGGAAAAGGAGGTAAAATACCTGTGAAATATTCCATGTTTCTGCTGATATTTTGATTTGTTAGCTTTTGCTTTCCAATTGAGTTTATCAAGGTATAAAGGTGGAATTTTTTAACAGGTCTGAGCGACAGCAGTCCAGATGTCTTTGAAATTCCCTTGTGAGCTAAGATAACTATTACTGTTGTCTATGTTAATGCTAGTGACGTACAAGAGCATTTCTAGAACCAAAATTGAGTCCAGTTAATTAAAACCAGAGTGATTTCAGCTGATTTTTAGTGAGTTTGAAAGTTCTATTCAGTTTAAAAGCACAGTTCTGTTTGTGCATACCAAACCAGTTTACTGTGGACATTGCACTTGAAAATTAGGACATTTAATTTTTGGTATGACTGTCTACTCCTTTTCCCACCCTTTGTTTTGGAAACATAGGTGACAAACCTTGAGGAACAACTGGAACAGTTCAGAGAGGAGCTAGAAAATAAGAATGAAGAAGTGCAGCAATTGCACATGCAACTAGAAATTCAGCGAAAGGAGGCCACTACACACTTGCAAGAACTTGAACAGGAGAACAAATTATATAAGGTAAGTGTGTTACAGAGAGCCCCAGAGCTTTGTTCTAGGAATGCATTATTGGAAAAAAGCCAAGATAAAAAATTCTCTCTCAAGCATTTCATGGTTCAACTTGTAAAATATTAATAAACTCATATAATTCTTATTCCATGCAATTTGTTGATATTAATTGTTGTGCCTTAAATACTCATACAAGAATATGCAGAAAATGTTATGACTACTGTAACATGGGTTTGTGGGGGCTTTTTTGGTAGGATGAAATGGAAATCCTGGGACTAGCTATCCAGAAATCTGAAAAATCCACCATAAAGGACCATCACTTAGTGGCTGGGAGGCTCGCTCACATCATGCGAGAAAAGGAGCAGGAAATAGATCATCTTCACGAACAAATAGCAAAACTGCAACAGCAACTTGAAGCCACAACTGATAACAAAGTACATACTTTTGAAATATTTTCAAAGTCCTACTTTGTGTTGCTAGATGTTTAAGGAAGAAACCCCCTCATTCCCCCCACCAGTTAAACTATCTTCTGTTGCTGCCTTAGTTTAAAAATGCAGATGCTTCAGCTACAAGCAGTGCTTTAACCCTGACCAGTTTTTCCTGTTTTGAAGGATACTTTTTGCTTGCATTTCTTCTAATTATTCTGCCCAGTTTCTGCTTGAGTTTTTGTCTTAAATTCTTGTTCATTCCTTATTCTCCTCAACATTCATTCTACCATCTGCCCTACAATGACTTACTTTCAGTGTTACATTTCAGTGACACCGGTTGGGTTGCATTTGATTTTATAGGGGTTTTTAGCAGTTAAACTTCTGTGTTTCATGAGCCTGTGTAAATACTTTACCATCATACCAAAGCTGCCAGCATCTTTAATCCAGTTTGGAGCATGGTGGATGTGCGGGGGGAAAAAAAAAAAAAAGCTGTGTTTTATTAGAAATGGAGAGCAAGAAGGACATAATCAGATTCATCTTTCTTTTATTCACTGAGATTTAACACCTGTAGATTTCTGTTCATATATTCACAGTTCAATTATCTCGATTTTTCAGTAAAAACAGCTACCGCTGAGGGGTGTCTCCCCCTATGCTATCCTGTATTAGTTATATTTTATTAGTGCTTAAACCACGACACATTTAACAAGTGCAGTTTGCTGTTGTGACCCTCTCTTCATTATAATAATGCTGTTCTAATAATTTTTTCACCACTTTCTATGATTCTGTCTCCTTTTTTTGATCAGTTTAATTACAGTGTTTGTAACCATTGCTTCAGGTTAGGCTGCTCTAATCCACTTAGGCTCTTCCTGCTTTCATCCTAGTACGATTTTTACAACTGTTTCTGGTACAATTGTCTAGTCATATCTTAGAAAATCTTTGGTTCTTTTTTCATTTTTTATTCCAGATTGGACGGAGTCTTGAGTGACATAGTTTAGTGTTTGGTGTCCCTGGCCATGGCAGGGGGGTTGGAATCAGATGATCTTAAGGTCCTTTGCAACTCTTAACTATTCTATGATTCTATGTGTATTTATGATAATAAGCTGTTTCTCCTGGATTACTTCCATTTTATACAGCTATAATGCATTTGATTTCAACAGAAATTCTATTTACTGTGCATTGATGTGAGAGCACAAACAGGCTTTCAGTCTCACTTCTTATTTTTTTTTTATAGAAAGGAAATGGAATTTTTTCAGTGGATGAAATTTTCATTCTGGCCATTCACCTTTAAAATGTGAACGTGTATTAGTCATAAGCTTTTACCCTGAAGCGAGTATTACTCAGTAAGGTGAGGACGGTAGTTCTGTTAACCTTCAATATAGGGTAACATTCTACTGTTAAGTCCACTAAAATAGAGCTGTGGCCAAGCTGGATAATTTTACTAAGATCTTCTGTACAAAATGAACCTCAGTGAATAATGAAAAACTTTGAATTGGGTTTAGGAAATTGGATTTAGGAAAGATCATACTTAGAATCGTAGAATCATGGAATAGTTAGGGTTGGAAAGGACCTTAAGATTATCTAGTTCCAACCCCCCCTGCCATGGGCAGGGACACGTTCCACTAAACCATGCCACCCAAGGCTCTGTCCATCCCAGCCTTGAACACCACCAGCGATGGACCATTCACAGCTTCCCTGGGCAACCCATTCCAGTGCCTCACCACCCTCACAGTGAAGAATTTCTTCCTCATATCCCATTTAAACTTCCCCTGTTTATGTTTGAACTCGTTACCCCTTGTCCTAGTCACTACAGTCCTTCATGAAGAGTCCCTCCCCAGCATCCCTATAGGTCCCCTTCAGATACTGGAAGGCTGCTATGAGGTCTCCATGCAGCCTTCTCTTCTCCAGGCTGAACAGCCCCAACTTTCTCATCCTGTCTTCATACGGGAGGTGCTCCAGGCCCCTGAGCATCCTCGTGGCCCTCCTTTGGACTTGTTCCAACAGTTCCACATCCTTTTCATGTTGAGGACACCAGAACTGTGCACAATACTCCAAGTGAGGTCTCACAGAATTCAGGCCTTTTCTGCTTTGTACAATAACCACAGTAATATGGTTACATTTCTTCTCTTGAGAAAAATACCCAGGATTCAGGTATAATTCATGTTAATGACTGCTTCTTTTCCTGTTACATAAAATTTCATTTCTTAATTTCATCCTCTTACTCAGTTGTATTTTCCGGGACATTAAATGCTCTGCTTAATTATGGGATCAGTGTTAAATATTAATAGATTGTTCGTAGGTTAATCCCTTGGACATCTTTATCCCACTAAGTGCTTTTCTTTTAATTACTGTGTTTGCCTTCAGTGGTCCTTTATTCCATAATGTTATGAAGAAGAGAAACCGTTACGCTGTTGATAGCAATCACCAGGATCACTGTTCTGTTCTTCTGAAAATTAATGACTTCTTCCAATTTTATCAGGTGGTTTTGAGCTTCCTCTAGTTTCTGTGGATTTTTAAAGATAAGTTCTAGGTTATGAATTCTCTGATTCATATGGTCACATTTGTAATTCTTTTAATACATATTATACTTATTACACAGTTGCCTTATTATTCTATTTAGCTAACTAGACCTAATGAAGTATTGAGAGATAAAGGACAAAGTATGGCTATTTTAGTAATTCAGTCATCTTTCTTGTGTTCCGCCTTTTTTTTTTATTCTTCATATTTCTGAAAGGCCTTTTTACAGTTCTTACCTTCTGTAGGTACCATAACATTTTATTTCATCATATCTCTTCCTGAATATTTTTGACAGATTTCCTTCTGCCTTTTTCTGTGTAGAAGCACTGTTCATTTCAGATATCCAGACATTCCCTTAAGAAAATATATCCACTTTGTTTCTTCAGTGTTTCATGTCTGCGAATATTACAAATGCTTTCACTTCATTTGATGCTTTCACACCTATTTTGCAGTTCATTATGATCAGTGGCTACTTTGTCAGTCTTAGTGAAGATGTTGTGGTTTTCTCATAAACCTTTTCAGGAGACATCTCATCAAGAAATTCACAGAGAACGCACTTTCTTTTACAAGATGTTACAATGATTCATTAAACTGTTGCTGAAGTCCAGTGGAAAAATTATCTGAGGTTTTAGTAGCTGCCCATTATGAAGTTCTTTTCTTTTCTTTGTTTTCTTTTTTTCCCAGGTTGTTGAAGAGCAGAATGAACATATTCGGGAGCTTGAAGCCCAGGTGGAATGTCTGAAAAGCGATCAAGAGCGTGTGAAGAAGAAAAATTATGAGGAAATAGAACAGTTGAATGATGTTATCGACAAGCTTCAGCAGGAGCTGGCCAATATTGAACCAACAATACCTGCAGACATTGCTGCTTTTCAGGAAGATGCTGACAGTCTAAAACACACCCTTGAAACAGTTCTGGCAGAAAAGGAAGCTTTGGAGAAGCAAGTAGAAAGCGCAAATGTAGAGGTGTCTCGAACAAAAAATGAGCTTGAGGAAACTAAGTTAAAAATGAACCAGCTAAAGCAAGAAATAAGTATGTTAAAAAAAGAGCATGAAAGAATAACAGAGAAATATAAGTGTGCACTGATGGAAGGTGATAGGGAAAAAACAAAAGAAAAGGTGGAAGAAAGCTTATGTGAGAAGATAGAGTTGCTGGATCAATCCCAGCTTAGGTCTTCAGATGAGAACACAGGAGTTGCCATTAGCAAGATGGAGGTGCAGCTGCAGCAACTTCAGGCGTGCGTTAAGGAAAAAGATTCAGAACTGTGCCAGTCCTATAATGAAATAAAAGCCCTGAAAGAGAAAAGCAAAGCTGAAAGAGAAACACTTAAAAAGAGAATATTAGAACTAGAAAAGATACTGTTGGAAAATGTTGCTGCTGCTCTTGTGAGTCAGGTTCAGCTGAATGCAGTTCAAGAGCAAAGGAAATATATGCAGGAAATGCAGGAAGCATCAAAATATGTAGAGGAAGCAAGCAAGAATGCCGAAACAGAAGGTTTGAGTGATAGAACTGAAAATGAGATGGGATCAAAATTCTCACTCTTAAAACAGAGGCTTAGTGAGATGGAGGACCAGCTGGCAACCGTAAATAACACCTTGACGCTAGAAAAAGAGAATGTAAAAGTTGCACAAAAGGAAGCTAAAGTGAAAGAAGAGAGACTCTTAGAACTTCAGCAATTGCTAGAAGAGGTTCAGGAAAAGCACAAAGGAGAGATTCAGAAATACATTAAGCAAGAAGAAATGCAGACATGTCAGGTAATTAGATGCCATTTTCTTTTGGCTTGTTTTCACTAAAATCAGTTATTTTATGTAAACTATACTGACTGAAAAACTTCTCAATGAGACTAGTAATAGGAATATTCTGCTGTGTTGGGTAGACTTGTCTTTCTGTATTACTTCTGGTGTTACAAAGAAGAGAAGGATGTTATTTTTAAGTGAACCTCACTGTTAGTTTCCATTTTGCATTACAAGCACTTTGCTTTCCACAAATATACCACGATTTTAAATTTTTGGTCATATAGTTTGTTATTCTTTCTTTGAATTGACATAGAATGGAACGAGCTACACTTTTACATGGCGTGGTAGAGCAGTAAGAAATAAAATTATAATAATTATATGTGCGAGGATTCAGAATGGTGAGTGGTAGTAGTTTGTGTCTGTACAGATTGGGTTTTTTTTTTTTGTGGGGACAGAGAGGACAATGTTTGTTTATGTATGTTTTGATTTTAGTTTACTTTTTCTTGCTTTCCTGTCTTGACTGAAAAGATACTTCCCATCAGTGGTTTTTACCAGTATACATTTGTCCTGATTTCTCTCCACCACTGATTGTGTTGCCTTTGAATTTAAAACCTTCAGTCAAAGTTTACTATACTTGATAGCCCAAACACGGGCTTAATTGCTGAAACTCTTGAGTTCAGAGACATCACGGAACCCAGTGCTGGATGGAAGGTTCCAAGACCTTCATCCAAATATAGACTGAATGAATGTCATAAATGTCTTATAGACTTAAAAGTATTATCAGATTTCATTTTCTACTCTGTTGACCTTCCTCCATGTTCTTTCTATGTGGTGTAGCAAATTTCTCCTTGCAGTTCAGTAAACTGTAAGAAGACAGTCTTTCCTCCCATACTTGTCCAATTTGTGGGAGTTAATCTATGAAAACAGTCTTTAAGTCTTAATTTTTTTGAGCCTATGTTAATCCAAGGAGTGCACATTTGTTTTCCCCTATGGTCTTCTCATTCATGGCTTTTATAGGTTGGTGTGAAAGTGATCCATGCTGTTAATACTTGACTATTTGTCAGATTCTTTACCATTTTCCATATCTTGTATTGCCATGTAGGTAGGAGCACAACTCCTGGGAAGTCAAAAAGAAAATGTGCTTATTAATGAGCTTGAGCAACTTAAAGAAGAGGCAGCTGCTGCTAAGGAAGAACTGAACAGTTACAGAGAAAAGACAGAAAAACTTCAGCAAGAGCTAGCAGTAAGAACCAGATTGTTCCATATTGTGTTTAAAGCAAATAGTTATGCAGGACTTGCTGTGCAAATAGGCATGATACAGGTTTTTTTGATCTTGTACTGATGATGCCACTAAGAAAAACAGTCAGTACCTGCTGTCAGTGGAACAGAACTGGTGCTGTAGACTAAACCTTCACTTGTAGCCATTGTACATAGTTATACAGGCCACTACAGTGCACCAGTGGATCTAGAGCTGTATTTCTTGGGAGTTAGTATTTGCTACCATGTGTCATAGTTGCTTTAAAACAGGACTAAACTGAGCTCTGATGGTATAGAGGGCTGTTTGGGTTTTAGATACTTTTTTTAAAGTATTTGGAAGGACTGCAATTCAGATTCCCCATACTTACAGGTGAAAGAAGTAAGTCTGGTACATCTTCAGGAAGACCTGTGCAAAGTCAAAGAGGATCTAGTTCAAGCAGAAGAGAGACTCGCAAGTTACTTGAGAAAAGACAAGGAAATGGCAAAACCTGAAAGCAGAAAGGATGTAGAAGTAGCATGTGATTTGTTAGACAGTGAGCCTGCTTCAGTCAGAAAAAGCTCATCGTCACAGACAGACAAGGCTATGGAAATAAACAGCTGTATCCAAACTTCACCAGTCCTTGTTAAAAATGCAGAAATCCAAAATGATCTGCAAAGTGGATGTTCTTCAGAAGAGGTTGCAGAGATCATAAGAGAATTTACTGGTAAAATTGACCAAATGCAAGAACTCCACGCTGCTGAAATCATGGACATGGAGACAAGACATATCTCTGAATCCGAAGCATTAAAAAGAGAGAAGTTTGTTGCAGTGCAAGTATTGACTGAAGAATGTAATACTTTAAAGGAAGTAATAGAAAGTCTACGAGCTAAAGAGGTATGTATCCAATTTTATATTCATTGAACTGCTTTGGTTCGTACTTTCACTCCTGCTACAGAAATTCCCATTTAAAGTCCGTTAAGTGTGAACCATCGCATGTTCATTTTAAAGCTTTTAAGTATTCTAATGTTTCTATAGTCTAGGGAGAGATTATAAACCCCTTCCTTAGCAGTTTAAGTTGCTTACATATGCTACTGCCTTGGACCTGTCCTGCTCTGTGAAGTGGGGACAAGTGTAAGTCACCCTATTGAATGTCATCTTTCTCGTCTCCATTTTGATTACTTTGGTTGCAGTGGGAGCTAGACGAAGAGGCTCATATTGTTTACTGCTCCTTCAAATTAGCTCCCTTCTTGTGAGTGCATGTAGAGTGATAGAAGATTTGATTATTCTGTTTTCCGAATATAGGGGATCCCAGTTTCTGGATTAACACGTTCTCCACCATATCAAGGTAGAGATGGAGGTTCCAGTGGTAAGAAAGTTACATTCTTTCAAACAGCATTATTAATTAAATATGCTTTTCTAATATTAAGTTTACCATTAGAGAGTTTGTGTTCTAAGAAATAAAAATAGCTACTCCCCACATTGGAGTAGAAACCTGCTGAGCTAACAAATGTGCTGAACATGCCATGTCTCTTAATTTGCTATGGAAGGAAGATTACTAGAGTGGAGATGGGTTGCGTCAAGGTATCAGATGCTAACTTTTTCTTCACACTGAAGTTCCTACATTCTTCTCACATGTTACTTTACCTCTTCAGCATAGCTCCATGATCTCGTAATAGAATTTAAAAGCTACAGCTCCCTAGCAGTGGGAGATAATAAGTACTGACTTCTCCAAGAGCAATAAAAAATACTTATATGGTCCTTTTCATAAGCAGAGCCTAAGCATATTAGGAGGAAGTCATTTGACAGAAGTGTTTGTGCAGAAGTTGTTTCTCTTTTACAAATAAATCCCAAACTTAAAAATCCTAGTTTCTTTTATTTGGTTGGGTGGGTTTTTTTGATTTGGTTTGATTTGGTTTGGTTTTGCTGTAACTGCTTTGAAACTGAAAAAGAAACAGTACAAAACAGGCAGTCTCCAGCCTTAAAATCAACTCTGGTGACATGCAACCACTTGTTACAACAACAGACAAAAATAATTTTTTGATGCCTTTTCTTCAAAGTTTCACAGTAACCCAGCTTTCATCTTTCTCTCTCCTTTTATTTTAGACTCCAGTTCAGACTGGAGTCAAGGAATGTATCTTGCTCAGACCCAGGGATCTGACACGATATCTGAAGGAATAGATGAAGGTGAAACTCCAACAGATTTACTTCCAAAAAAAATTAAGGTAAAATAGAACTGATCATTTTTATTATGGAGCAAGAGTGATACTGCCAAAAGCTTAGATTAGCTGCTGCTTGATTAGTAAAAAGAGAGCCATTTAGATAAGTTCTGAAGTGTCAGCTATTTTAATACATTTTAGAAAATTTCTGATAAATTTTGTGCATTTTGCATGTTAAATTAGGTTAAATATGAGGGAGTTTAACTTGTTTTCAGTTATTATTTTGAGAAATACCACTCCTGTTAATTATGATTTACTGTAGTTACTGTGTTAATGTCATGAGCATGTGCTACACACTTTTACAGATTCTGTTATTAACAGGTGTCGAGTAATTATATTACAATAGTAAACAACTAAGATTGTTACTACTATGATGAGGACTGGCATTACTGATTTCTTTATGCATTCATTGTAGGGTTTGCTGCGAGCAGTCCATCATGAAGGCGTCCAGGTGCTGTCTCTCACTGAATTTCCATATGGTGAAAGGGAGATGCCATCTCTTCAGCAAGAGCCAGAATCTTGGCTTGAGGAAAGGAAAGCTTTTCTAAGCACTATTTCATCTTTGAAAGACCTAATTGCAAAAATGCAACTTCACAGGGAAGCTGAGGTATAAATAATATCATAAGATTCTATCTAAATAAAAAATAATTGATGATTACCCTGTAAGGCACGTTCACAGTTCAGGCTTAAATGCTCTAAATATACTGCTGTAAGGCAGAAGATTTTAAAAATACACACTAAAACAGCATACCACATTTTCTGGTAATAAAATATATCTTAATTGTAGCTTGCATTTGATCTTCTGTGCATTGGTAGCTTTTGACTGTATAATCCACCTTTTTAAAATAGTTCTATTTTGAAAGCATATTTCCAGTAGCCATTAAATTAGATTTTTTAATGTTGTTATACATTGGTATAGTAAAACTTGGATACTATTAAAAAGATTAACTTTATATCAGTTCAGAATTAAATCTTCTTCATACACAATATCTGCACACTACCACATAGCTCTGTGGAAGCCTAATAGCATACAGGTAACATAAAAATTAAAAGGATAGTATCATACAGTAACATAAATATTAACTACATGGGGCTGAGCTTTCAGTTACGAAAAGCTAAATTGCTTCCATCTAAAACACAGATGAAAGATTAGCATTTGTGTATGCAGAAGAAATCATAATGTGTACAAAAAATGCATCCATTTGTATGAATTAATGTTATTTAGCTATTGAGTAAGGAAAGCTCAATATTCCACTGAAAACGCACACTTCGCATAAAATGATAATGACCATTCTTGATGGAAACTTTGAATACTGCTGTTTAAATTGTTTTTATACCACTGTAGGTTTATGCAAGTGCTGAATCTCCTGAAGGTGTCTCAGACTGGCGAGGAGAACTTCTGCATGCTGTTCAGCAGCTTTTTGTGAGAGAACAAAATGTTCTTCTTGCTGTGTTTCAAACTGAACTTGCAGAACTGGGCACAAGAGATGCAGTGATATTGATGAATCAGTTAGAGCACAGACTGCAGGAACAGGTAATATAAACCATACTTCAGTCAAAGTGTGTTTGTCTAAGTTAGATTTTAATTTTGAATGTATAAATCCACTTTAAAATGTCTGTGTTACTAGTAGTTTTGACAGTGTAATGGTGAAAACAAAGACTTGTAGGAAGAAGAGGTGCCTTTAAAAACTAAAACTGATAGGGTGAGGGGAGAAGAGCATTTTTGGGTGCACAAGCTAAAAAAGAAATACAGCCTTCAGAGATCAGTTTTAGTTAAACACAGTTGTCCTGGGCTTAATTTCATTAAGTTAATAAAAGGTATGTTACAGTGTCTAAGAGAAAAGGTAGCTTGTATATGCAAAGAAAGTTGTAAGAAGAGGAAGTGATAAAGCTTCTGCGGAGCAGAGAGGTGTCAGTTATCTCCTCTGGAAGATGGATTAGTGAGGAAAATTAAAATTTGCCATAGAAGCTCTATTGATTCTGTAATTTTGATGCCTACTACTGAAATAAGAAATAACTGTTTCTTCCCAATATTATAATATTGGCTTAATTATGACTTAATTGAAAATGGTTTGAATATATATGCACTATGAATATCTTAAGTAAATGTAATATCTACACCATAGATATTCTAATAAAATCTGGAGCTTTACTTTCAAACATTTCTGATGCTAATAGGCT
Organism: Myiopsitta monachus; assembly: GCA_017639245.1. Lineage (NCBI taxonomy): Eukaryota > Metazoa > Chordata > Aves > Psittaciformes > Psittacidae > Myiopsitta > Myiopsitta monachus. Next base: position 32,373,966 of record CM029919.1, read on the forward strand.
ACTAACCAGAGAGCAGCAATGGACTGTCTTCAGAGTGCAGACAGAAGAAGCTTGCTGATGGAGATTGAAGTCTTACGTGCTCAGATGAACAGTAAGAAAAATAATCCAAAGAGGGAACAAGAAATGGATTCAAAAAGCCAAGGTGACTTCTGTGGTAATATATGTCTGTTTCCAAATGCTTTTGTGGCAGTGCTCATAACACAGTAGGTGAAAACTTACTGACTTTCTTTGCTCTCTGATACTCTGAGTATGCATACTTTTAATCTTTTTCATTCTTATTGGACTGATTTTACAGAAATAGTCTGTGTTCTTACAACTTGTATCAAATTGAAAGTGATACAAAGGTATTTCAATTGCTGTAGAGATTGAGCTTCTATTTTAAGGTTATTTTCCATGTATGAGCTTCAGTGTTTAAGCTCGACAGCTTTGAAACTCTCTAAGTTGGATGGTCAGTCATGAGTAAACTGAGAAGCAATTAGAACAAAAAAAAAACAAAAAGTTCAGAGAACAGGTATACTTCAAAATCAAGTAAATGCTCATTGTTAGTGTTTTGTCACAAAAATTTGGTCACAGGTACACATACATACCTAACTTCAGCTATTCATCTATCGTAATCCAACTGATACATATTGGTATGGTTGTGCACATAGTCTTTTAAAAAAGTGTAAGAATTGAAGTAACTTCTTGGAAAATAGAAAAGTTATGAAATGGTTTTGCTTTCACTCCATTATTGAAAGTATATACTGTTTAAAAATACCATTCTTAGTGATAGCCTCGTGGTCATTCTCTGTGCTAGGGGAAACTACCCAAAGAGTGTGTTTGTTTGTTAAGTAATTTCCAGTATTAATGGTACTCTCATTAGAAATGCTGGAGTATAATATGCAGCAGAAGCAGTCACAGATACTGGAGATGCAAGTGGAGCTCCGGAGTATGAAGGACAGAGCAGCTGAGCTTCAGGAACAGCTGAATTCAGAGAGAATGATGGGTGCTGAGCTGAAGAATGAACTCGCACAAGCCAAACTAGAACTTGAAGCAACCCTTAAAGCACAGCACAAGCACTTCAAGGACCTAGAAACCATCAGGTTCAGCTTTCAGTGCCAAACTTTGTGTTAACAGTGAAGGCGATGTTTTCCATGTTGTCTCAAATCGTAGTACTGGCTTTATTAAGGAAGTTGATGTCATGTAATGTCAATGACGTGCATAAAGTAAATGTAAAAAACTTCTCAGTTTTTGTATAAAACACATCTGACAAAGAACAGGCTTCCGTTCCCTTTGTCAAAAGATGTCATTCTGTTCATTAGCAAGATCTGAGTCTTTTGAATTTAATTAAGTTTGATTAGCTAAGTTTGATTAGCAATTTATTAGTATCAATTTTTGACACATTAGGCTACTGTATACAAGCTAATAAGTATACCATATTTACTAGAAGTTTTTCTGCTTCTAAAACTGAATATAGAGAAAAGAATTGCAGAGTTAAGATGACTTTGCAAGTACTTCCATATAAAATTTCATAACTTCTAAGTGTCGTTTTGGCATTGTCAGAAGCAGAAGTGACAGGCTAAAAAATTAGCGCTTAATAAAGCCATTATTATTTATGCCTTTGTTCAACTCTGAGATAGCAAATCAAGGACAGAGTTTAAATCGGCATTATTTTACAGATTACCTTACAACCTTTGCAGTCCATAAGTGAGCTAGATTCCTTTGCAAATTGATGCAAAATTTATTTGGGGAAAAAAAAAGAAAATTCAGGGCATAATTTTCTTTGCAAGACATGGCAGCAAGATGTATTTCCCCTGCATTTGTACGTATTTTGGCCAGTGACTGGATTAAGTTAACACTAGCTGCCTCTAAGCTCCCAGTTAATATTAAATGGCAGCTCAGAATTATCAGTATGGAGTGCTGATAGTATGGGCACACGTGCTGTCATTTTTTGAGTTATTCAACTCCATTTTTTATTTTTGAGTTAGGCTTGTTTTTCTAAATCAGCTTTTGCAATTACTCTACTATACAAGCAGTGTTTTCAGTGCGCAAGATGGAATAAATATCAAGTAATTTATGTTACCGTGATGGGGATTAGAGCTATTGTCTAATCCAGAAGTTGTCCGTTTCTCTTTTAGGACTGAAGTTAAAGAAAAGGCAGCTGAGCTAGATCTTCTCAAGGATACAATGGCCAGCGAACAGAAAAAGTCAAGAGAGCTACAGTGGGCTTTGGAAAAGGAAAAAGCTAAAATGGAACGCAGTGAGGAAAGAGGAAGAGAAGAGTTTGAGGTATTCTGTAATCCCAAATGGTTGGAATCAGGGAGCACGCAGTTACTCTTCTGGTTAACGCTTCATCTCAGCTTACATTTTTTTTTGGTCCAATGTGTGTCCTGTCTTCAACAGCAGTGTTGTATCTTCTAGAGCAGGAGAAAGATGTGTAGAAGCTGTGTGGCAAAGAATGAAAAAGGCCTGATGTAAATTCCATTTAAATCAATAGGAATTTTACAACTGCCGGTTTAGGGGCAAGGTGAAAAGATTCTGATTTGTGTAATAGAATCAGATATTGAAGCAGACAAGGCACTGCTAACGTGGCTACGCCTAGCCCCTGCCACAACTTAACTCAAAACGTAGTATTTATTATTTAAGGAGATACATTTTTTGTTTCCACTTTAAAAGTTAGGTGTTTCTCCTCATGAAAATCAAACTAAGGAGTTTAAGAGAAAATGCACCAGTAGCTTCCTTGAGTGAGGGAGAGAGTATGTATCCTTGTGCAAGTATTAAGGCAAAAAAGCAATCACTAACAGCACAGATTTATTTGCATCTTGAAATCTTAACTTCCAAAATTCTCTTCCATAGTTTTAGAAAGTAAAAGCAGTTGCCTTCAAGTTCAGAACTGCAGCTTTTTGTATCTCATTAAAAAGTATATGTTACAAATATGCTTTTATGAGATGATCTGGTCCTAGAATAGACACAGTAGAATGTAATAGATTTTAATATAGATGTAACTGCAGCACTGAGTGTTGTCACATTAATTGTGACTGGCAAAACCGTTAAAAGCAACATGTGTAGAGGTAGCATACTTGCAATTTGCAGGCAATGACGCAGAAAGTTACACAAATTGCTCTAATCAGTTCTTTTTTTTCTGCTTTCTCCTGGAAGGATTTGAAATTTTCACTTGAAGATCAAAAGCAGAAGAACTTAGAGCTAACTAAACTCTTGGAGCAAGAGAGGCAGCTGTCAACTGATCTGCAGCAGAAAATTGAATCCCAAGAAGTGCTCAGTGCTGCCCAGCTGTCACGTGAGCGGGGCCGTAATTCTGAGTTGCAGGTGCTTCTTGAGTCAGAGAAGGTTCGAGCTCTCGAAATAAGCAGTGCCCTAGAAAGGGAAAAGGAACTGTGTGCTCAGCTTCAAAGTGCTGAAGATAAGGGGCAAGCTGGAGCACCTAATCCATCTGAGGAATTACTTAAAGAGCTGCAGAAACAAATGGATGAAAAGCATGACCGTGTAGTGGAGTTAGTAAGTGAGATGGAGAAATATAAACTGGAATCTGTGCAAGTGAGACAGCAAATGGAAAAGGAAAGGCAGATCCAGAGGAAAGCATTACAGGCAGAACAAGATGCTAACATAATAGCACAGAAGAAACTCCACGAACTGGAGTCCAAAGTAGAAGACCTTCAGTGGCAGCTTGGAGAAAAGAAGCAAGAAGTGCTTAAATTAGGGAATGAAACAAAGAAGTTGCAGGAAATAATCCAAGAACTGCAGAAAAAAGAGCAGGAGAATGAAGGAAGGAAGGAAGCTGAAAGGACACCAAGCCACAATACAAATGAGGTACAGTAGGACTGAGAGCAATGTGTAATACTGAACTGTGCAATTTAGCTTTTAACTCTTTTGATCAGTTATCATTGTATGTCACTGTGCCTTTACTCAATCTGTAAAATAGGCTGCAGATTACAAAATACAGGCACTAGGGAGAGGGAAAGCATTCCAGGTTTTCTACCTAAAACTGTTCACACACATCCTCTGAGAATGAAGCTGCTGAGATATGTAAGGAGGAGAGTGAGCAGGAGAAATGCGCCTCAGTGTACACACACACTTTGTGCCTCAGTATAGGAGAAAAATATTCCCTGCACGCAGTTGCAGGAGTGCGCTGTTTCTGCTCAAGAGTGCTCCAGGTCAGTTCTCTTAATCTTTAGTTCATAAACCACAAGTGGTCTTTGAAACATTTAAAAATGGTCTCCCAACAACTTTAGTAATTAGAAAAGTAAGTAATCGAAAAACAAGTGTATGCATGAATATGTATGTGTTAGCAAACAAAATAGAAGAAATCAAGGTAGAAAAATAGGAATTTAGCCTAATTTTTATATGAATGGAAGTTGAAACCACTGTTGCCTGTAAATTTTTTTCTCTCATAAAAGGTTTGGAAAGTTTTCAATTCATTTTGGATTTGTTTTAACACTCTTCAGAAACTTCCCCATAAGATGTAGGTGTTTCTGGGTATGTGGTATATTAAGAGTCCTGGAGAAGGTTGACAGGAGACTTGCCTTTTTGCTGACCATGTTTTTGCCATCATTCCATGCTTTTTGGTCTGTGGAGCCAGGAAGGAAATTCTTCTCTTCATCTAATTTGGCTACTGGCTTAGATCTTCTGAAGCACTGGAAAATACCCCCAGCTAGAGGCAGGCTGTTGAGTGTATCGATAACTGTGATAACATCAGCCTTCCTGTCATGATCAGTGTGTGCTCCTTGCTGTTCTGGATGGAGGTAGCTGCCAACAGTGCGGTCAATGAGCAGTCTTCTCTTGGATCAGGTTGGCAGTGGCTGTTGGGTTTTAATCCTTCTCGGCAGCAGGCAGTATGATCTGCTTTCCAGGATCTGCCCAGAGTTTCAACTAATGAATCTCCTGGCGCTTCCTCTGACATTTGCAGCACCTTGTTTTTTTCCATTGGTACCACACCATGGTCTGATACCCAAAGGCACAGGAGTAGGCTCAGGTTTCCTTGGAAAGGCTAGCAGCTCTTCCATGGCCGGTGTTAGTGAGGATGAGGAGCACATAGAATCATAGAATAGTTAGGGTTGGTAAGGACCTTAAGATCATCCTAGTTCCAACCCCCCTGCCAGAGGCAGGGACACCTCCCACTAAACCATGCCACCCAAGGCTATGTCCAGCCCGGCCTTGAACACCGCCAGTGATGGAGCATTCACAACTTCCCTGGGCAACCCATTGCAGTGCCTCTGCACCCTTACAGTAAAGGATTTCTTCCTCATATCCAATCTAAACTTCTTCTGTTTAAGTTTGAACCCGTTACCCCTTGTCCATGTTCAGTTCTTTGCTTCACTTGCGGAAGCATCAGTGGTATGGTTGCCTGTGAGTGTGGACTGACCTTTATGATCATAGCAGGCTTTTCCAGGCCTGTTTCTCCAGCTATGAATTGTTCACCAAAATACGTGGGTACAGTGGCCCAAATGCCGTGCACAACTGGTAGCGATGCTGCTGGTGGAAGAAACAAAACAGCTTGGTGGCTTCCTGCTGGCCAAATCTGTTGAACTGGATTCACACTGTAGCTGTACTGATTGCTAGATCTTAAGGGAAGCATCACACTATACCATTCACAAATAATAAGTTTAGCGGTATGCTACAACTGTAGTGTAGCGTATCACACTAAACTCCTTCTGTGTCGGAACTATTTGTTCTTCAGTTCCTGGGTGTGTTTCAGAATCAAATGTTTCAATTTTAAAGCACTGCACCGACATGCATTCTACATGTATATAAATGCATATTTATCTCCAGACTGCCTGGGATACACCTAATGACAGAACAAGGAAATGGGTTCTCCAGCAAAAAATGGAAGGAGCTGAGACCAATGAGTCAACTTACCCCACAGTGACGGGAGGAGGAGAGCTCTCTGCTGCTACTGAAGTTCTGCAGAATGTCAGGCAAAAGCTGCAGAACGCGTTTCCAAAGCTGAAGCAGTTGGCTCGGAAAGCTGCTAGCAGGTCAGACCAGTCTTCAGCTACTTGCTTTTGTTAATAGCAACCAGCAAGCTAATAAATTAAGTTGTAACTGATTTTGAGGTTGTTCTAGTTACTGCACTGTAAGATGTAAGTAAGATAGGATGACAGAAGTGTCAAATGCTGCACTAAATATTACATGCCTTAATATGGTCCTTTTTAAGTTACAGCAAAATAGTCTCTTTTTTTCTCTGAAAAGTGTTAATTTTTGAGTGTTACATAGGTAGATCATTTTAAAACAATTTAGTAATGAAATAATTCAGTATATAAGGGGACAAATGTAGGGATTACTGCTATGGATCATCACCCTTGATTCCGCCAAAGAAAGAATTTCATGGTCAAGTGAAGCTGATCTTGATTCTTACTGTCTCAGGTTACTATCTCATTAAGGCAAAAAAAATAGCATGGTACCACGTCCATGGGAGGTTTAAATCTGTTTTTATTTTACTGCGTTGATGATTGAAATATTCATTCTGAAACAGTTGGGTGAAGTGGCAATGTGTTATATCTTGAAAATACCTAAGATTTTGCTCACACGGATTCAGCAAACAGGTGGGAAGCAGGACCACATTTTGAAATGTGCTTCGTGTAGAAAACATCCTTTTCTCCAAATTAGCGGGAACTGTTCTGTGCAAATTCTTTATGAAAATGGAGCCAATTGCACTTAGGGTCACTGAGAAGTCTTGAAAACGTTGTCCTTGTCCCCGGCCACAGTGCTGAAGTGACTTGATAAAGTCACAGTGTCTGAAGTCCCATCAGGCTGGCTCAGGGTCTCAGACTGTACCTGCTGCTGAAACTTGTCGCTTTTCGTTCAGGTTGCAGTTTGAAACAGCAGATGATCAAGACTTCATTGCAATACAGAACTCTATTGAAGAAGTTATTTCAGAGCTACAAAAACTGCCTGGGTTGTCCTATCTGGAAGAGGTGAGAGTGCAATGTTGTAACTGGTGGCAGACTTTGGGTGATACCAGGGGAATCCAGCAAGGAGTTGTTAAGTCTGTACTTTGTAGAGGAAAATCTACTCCAGTGAGTGTTGTGATTTGGAGTTGAAGTGTAAAAACCTCTTTCCATTTGTTTTTTTAGACTTTAATTACCTTAAAAGTGAATTTTTAACTTTCATATTGAAACTTTTCCAGTTTAATTATAACTTTCAAATATCATGGCTTTCAGCAGTATTTCTGTAACTGAGGGGACTTTGCTCAATGCTTCTCAGTATTAGAACCAACATTTTGTATTTACCGTATTGTGTTGATACAGCACATTTACTTGTACGGCCTTTTATTTACTAAGGGAAAGGCAATTGCAGATTAAGTAGTGTGCACCTATGTAAAAAATGAAAGGAGGTGATCTGTGACAAAGAACTCAGCAATATGTGATTTTTGACTGCTTGGGTAGGTCCTTACCTTCACTTTGAGCAAGCGTTTTCAGCATGACTTGAAGAAAGCTTTGAGGCTTTTCTTTTCTTCCAAGTTAGATAAATCTTACAGTAGAAAAGCTTTTCAAGTTGTTACAGTTGGTACAGTTGAGCTTGTGCAAAATCCCTCTGCTGTGATATACAGGGTAAGAACAGAAGAGAAAGTCACATTAATCTGTAGGTTACATGTACACCTGTTTTCTGTATGTAAGTTAATAAGAACTTCTTGTTCCTTCTTTCTTCCTTCTAGCTGAAGCTAGTGCTGCCCCCAGGGACGCCATCCAGCTCGCTGACTGAGAGGCTGCTGAGACAGAATGCTGAGCTGACAGGCTTTGTCAGCAGGCTGAGCGAGGAAAAGAACAATCTGAGGAATGCTGTTATGAAACTGGAGGAAGAACTGAGAAGATACCAGCACAGACAACTTTCCGGAGGCTATGTATGTCTGCAGTGGTGCTCATATAATAGCATATATACAGACATAAAAGCTATTCATTGTCCTAGTCACCCAAATAGGAGTGATCAAGCTGGCTGTCTGCCTTGGCTTCGCTCTGCAGAGTAAATGGGCATGAGCTGTTCTTGTCCTGTGCTCGGTACATTTCGACTCACTGTGTCTACCGTAAACTTCGTGATTTTACCCAGCTTCTTCTTGTTAATTGCTCTTTTCTGTTAAATTGCATGTGCATCTCTTTTTCACCTGTCTCATCACCATGATGAGTGGCAAATAGATCCAGATAGCTTCAAGGTCGTGAAAAAAGTTCCAGTGAGGGGAGCTTTTTTTGAAGAAGCTCTGTTTTCTAGGGCATTGATCAGACTTCTGAAGTCACTGCTTCTGAGGTGTTAGGATGCAGGGGTGGCCTCAAATCCAATCAGTGGGTAGTTTTTCTCTCATCAATTTTATAAGCTCTCCATCAAAGCAGTGACAAAAATGACACTGCTCAAGCTTTTCCAAACTGTGAGGTTCAAATTCTGTTTCTTTTGTCCTCAGTCTTCCAGACACTCTTCAGATGTTGGGGTTAATATCGATACTCTTGTTGCCTCCGAGAAGGAAACCTGGAACAGAGAGAAGCTGTCACTGCAGAAGTCTTTGAAACAAGCCGATGCGGAGCTCTCCAGGCTGAGAGCAGAGCTCAGGAGCGAAGCTTTCCTCAGAGAACTGGGATCAGATTCTGAAAACGCTGTTTTAAGGGTAGGAAGACCTTGCTGCCCACATCCTAACTACCGCTGCGTTTGTTCATTTTGATTTGGGCCTGTTTTTCGTTGTGTTCATTCTGCTTGTTCTAAGTAAGCAGATACGAATTCAGTGTTGAAATTTTCATCCTCGGATACCTGGCTCTTAGTTTTTCTCCCCAAGAATGATCTGCAAGCACCGATGTTGTTGTTGTCTTTTAGTGTGTGTTCTATTTCTTGCTGCTCAGGTGATCCTCAAATTATGAAGCTACACTCAATAAGTGTCTTCTCCATGACAGGGAGAAATGAATTATCATGGAAATGCCTTAGGAGCAGCAATGTCAAAACTCTCAGAACTGTAATTGTTCTTCGAGCTTATGGGGCCTTTTTTTTTCTTGTTGTAGAGAATTTATGGCAAATACCTGCGAGCAGAGAGCTTCCGGAAAGCTCTCATCTATCAGAAGAAGTACCTGCTGCTGTTACTAGGCGGATTCCAGCAGTGTGAGGAAGCCACGCTGGCCCTCATTGCGCGGATGGGCGGGCAGCCTTCCTACACAGACCTGGAAATCATCACACACCATTCGAAGGGGTTTACAAGATTCCGTTCTGCAGTCAGAGTGTCCATCGCAATTTCAAGGTGAGCTGGAGGAAGTTGGATTTCAGACAGGTATCACTGTGCAGTTTAATACGTTCTGTTCTGGCTCTCTAGTTAAATCTAGAACTTGCCATGTTCCCTCTGTGTAAATTATACATTTTTGATAGTCATGAAGTATAGTAGATGCTGTGTAGGGTGAGAAGTTGTGCAGAGCACAGCTAAAATCTGTAATAGGAATAAGCAACCTGATGGTAGTTGAAAAGGGCTCTGTATTTGATACTCAAAAATGGATTAAAATTGGATAAAGTCATATTAGAAAAAAAAATCTAATTCTAGGATATGCATTTACTTACAAAGGTATTTTCTGCAACTTAATTTCCTTTAAAGGTTAAATTCTGACACAGAAGTATGATACAGGTTTGTGAACTGATTTTATCCCTCTGGGTGGTTTTTCAAATTCACAAGACTCTACATCTCAGGCTGAGGATGAGTAGGAATAGATAAAGATCAAGTGAACATTGTTACTGCCTAGGACTGCCATGTTGCTAGCAATCCCTCTGCACAACAGTTTGAACCCCCAAGCACTTGTGCTTGTTACTGATCAGAGCTTTATGTGTAGTATAAATTCAAGGTACTATTCATGTACCTGTTTAAGTGAGGTTTTTTACTCATAGCTTTCAGCAGTTACAATTTTGGGGATTCAACAGGGCAAAAAGTGTATTTGGTAAGATTTTGAAATGCTGATGCCCTTTTGCTTAGGTGCTCCAGCCATTTGCTATCCACTGGGACTTATGCAGCACCTCTGGAATTGCAGCCATGAAGCTGGAAGCAGATTTGGACAAAAGATGTTTTTCTTAGGGATGCGTATAAGAATGTTTTCTACTTCATCTTCAGGTTTTAGATGTGCATCCACTAATTTTGCTTGGTGTTCAAGAAATTCTTTTGCCTTCTAGAATACAAGCAGCAGAGTATTTCATTTAGCCTGAAATATTGTCTTTATTTGAAATGCAGAATGAAGTTCCTGGTTCATCGGTGGCAGAGAGTTACAGGTTCTGGTGTACTGAGTGTCAGTAGGGATGTCTTTAGCCAGAACACAGGTAAATCATAGTCCAGTAATGGCTGATAAACGGTACCACAAGTCACACCACTGCTTAATGGGGATGGGATTTAATATGTGTTTTCCTCATGTGGAATGAATGGTGTGCTGTTCAACCTTCCTTTTGTTAGAATTCCTTGGATTAACCTATTTCTCAGGTTTCTGAGAGTTTCCATGCTCAACACAGACAGAAATCTATTTCCTTTCCCTTCAGTCTTGTTTTGCTCCATTGTGGGTGGGATTTAAAAACTATGGCACTTTTCCCTATGGAGTGTGTTTGTAAGAGCAGTTTTAGCCACGTCATTTGGTTTCTCGAAGAGAACTGCGTCTCCAGATCTAAAAAGAGATGCCGAGGACAGGGGTGGACAGTGGCAAATAGGGCCTGTTGACCAGCCCTCTCTGGCTTTTCCCTCAAGAGCAGAAGTCTGTCGTTCTTTTGTTATAGCTTGAAGTTTGGGAAATCTGGTTTTCTGTTGGCTTTTTGGTGGGAGCCTAATGAGGATCAGAAGCTTTTTTAATTCATGGTTATCTGCATTAAAACCCCGTCCTGCTCAACCTGTGGGAATTCTGTCAGTAGCATCTGTGAGGCCAGGATTTCACCTTTGGTTTTCTCTGACACAGTCTGAAAGTGGTCTTCTTTTGTTAAACACCGTTTCTGTGATGTGCAAACAGAAAACTCATGTTTGAGATTCTCTATGAAGTACAAAAGGTGTCACTTTGTTTAGTTTTCAAGGCGTTGTTTTTCTACTTCTAGGTAATGAACTGCGGCCTGACTCATTCTCTGGTGGCATGGATCTTTATGGAGAGCAAAGGCATTCCTATAGATCCAGGTCAGACTTGGAGTCTCCTAGGTCTCCTGTAAACTTTCTGCATAAGTATGTTTTATTTCAGCTGCTTATTCGCTGTCAGAACACTGTAAATCATTGCATCAGTGCTTTCTCTGAAGGTTTGTAGTCTTTGGTGCTGTCAGATATTTTTTACTTGCTTTACAAGAATCCGTAACAAGTTATATCTCAGGCCTTTGCTCTGTGTTTACTCATCATGCTGATCAAGGCCAGAGCTTGCAGGCTGCTTCTGTGTCTGATTCACAGCATCTTCTTGGAGCTGGTGTAGGTTTTAGCCATTGTGGGGTTTCATTTCTAGATAAGCCACCTCAACATTCTTTAGCTTGTGACAGCCATAACAGTTTGTTAGGGAAAAAAGGTTTAATCTACTTTGGCCACTTTTGACTTACAGAAAGTAACAGAGAGGCAGAATCCTGGAAAGGTGGCTGTGTCCTTGTCCATGCAAGCTTTTTAATAGAAAAGCTAACTCGAATCTGCCATGGCGTCTGCTGCAGCCTTGGTAGGAGCTTGCTGGTCAGTCTTTGTCCCAGAGAAATGCAGCAATAAGTCAGGTGCAGTAGAAAGGAGAGGCCACTGAGAAGAGTGGTTTCTCTGGGGGAGTCAGTATGGTGGCTTGGGCAGTAAGCAGCAAGGAAATTACATGGGTCTGACGTGCTGGCCACCATGTGGGTGAGCAAAGGGTTGGTACGGTGTCCCTTCGTACCACAGTTTGCCGAGTCTGCTGATACTTAGCGTCTTACTTGAAGCTGTGCTTTTTGGACATATGGGTGTTGTTCTGCCCCCAGGTTCCCCAGTATGCACGCGGACTTCAACCCAGCCTCTTTCGCCTGTTCTCAGCTGCAGAACTATGATCCTGAGAGAGCTTTAACAGATTACATCCACCGGCTGGAGGCCCTGCAAAGGCGACTGGGCAGCGTGCAGTCAGGTGAGGGCGCAGGCAGTCCTCCCCATGACTCCTGAGTAGGGCAGGCGTGGTTCTAGTTGGAAAGGATGCACTCCTCAGAAATACAGAAGGAATTCCACTGTGTTTCAGCCTTAAACATAGAGGCTATTTTGAGCTCATTAAAAAAGCTCCGAGGTAAAAAGCTCATCAAAAAGAAAATGGTAAGATTCTTTGAAGGGAGGCAGAGAGAGAAGTGTGTTTTATCGGTAACACTTCTGCTTTCCCTGTTCTCTGATAAACGTACAGCAAGCGTTCGGCTGGTATCTTGTTGAAGCTTTAAGCTAGATGGAGAAAAATCATGGGGTGGCTTGGATTGGAAGGGACCTTAAAGCTCACAGATGGGGACACCCTCCACTAGACTGGGTTGCTCAAAGCACCATCCAGCCTGGTCTTGAACACTGCCAGGGATGTGCAGCCACTTCTCTGGGCAACCTGTGCCTAACTGTACCCAAAAGACTGGGATGTGGGAGTACAGGGGGAAATTTCTCCTACCACTTTCATTACAGAAGTTGCGGCTTTTTTGTCCCACAGATGATGGTAATTCTTGTGCTGCAAAAGGAATGTAGAAAATTGTCAGGTCAATAGGGCATTATTTATGAAACTTGATTTTTGTGGTTCCTGTCTTAAAAGTCTTTCTTCAGCATAAAATCCATCATTTGAGGAAGTTTTGTTCTTAAAAGATCTTATATGTAAAATCCTTTATGCTTGTTCAGCTGAGTAACGTGGCATTGGTGAATCCTCATGTACTTATTCCAGGCAACCTTGATGAAAATCTGTCTCCATCTTACAGGTTCGACTTCCTACACTCAGCTGCATGTGAGTATGAGAAGATAATACCCCAGTTCCACCAGCTCGGGCGGTGATGATGTTCGTGGATTGCCTTCCATAAATCCGTGCTCTTTCCCTGCTTTTTATCATGTGTATATTTTGGGACCAAGATGAACACAGCTGTACGATTGTATTACAGATCCATCCTGGCACACCCCACAGACTGGGATTTATGTATATAGGCACTTTGTGTTCATGCAAAAAAAACACCCCAAAACCACCTAGCTCCCTCTCCCCCCTTAAATTACATGTATATTTGTGGAATGCTAATTTAAGTGATTAACTTATGAAGTGTGTATTTATCAAAAGGGTGCAAAGATGAAATGTGTATCAATGAAATGGAGCTACATTCAGCAACGTTTACTTGCACTTTTTCTGGCAAGGCTACTGAAGTTACATGATTCTCTCTCGTACTATTTGCTACCGGCAGTGCAGACAGAATATCACTTGTAGAGACCTATTTTTGTAATGGTAGAAGTTTTGAATTTTATGGGTATTTTGTCAAAGTACTGAAATAAAGACAACTCCATGCTTCTAACCGTGTTCAAGAACCACTCCCTTGCTCCCCCTGCAGAGGCTGCTCATACCTGCGCTCCTCCTGCAGCTTTACTTTCCACTACTGCTGCTTATGAGAGGAGGGGACAGCTACCAGCCCTTGTTTCTGAGGACCTGGTCACACCTGACAGGGCAGAAAAGGAAGATCCTGCACTCCTTCAGTTGCTGTGATGGGTACAAACACAAGGTTTTACAACAGTTACACCTGCGCTTATTAGAGGAAAGATGGGCAAAGCTCTTGCTGCAGTGAGAACTGATGATAGGGGGAAGCTCTCTGCATGACTGAGCTCATACTTGTAAGACAGAAAGTTAGTTTATTACAAATTCACTTACAGCAGCTTTTCAGAATTGACAGAACTGAGCACAGAAAACTTCCGTGAGAGGTTTGGGTTTAGACTGAATTCAAAGTTCCTGTGAGCCAGAGCTCATGACCATCCATCTTGGCCACTCTTGACCCAAACGCCATAGACCAAAATTCCGTGTGAGTCAGTGCAAAGGGGGACAAGATTCAGCTATTTTACTTCATTTGTGACCATTTTATACACAACCATGTTATTTACAAAATTAATGTTGTTTGTATCGTCACATTGTTTCTTTCACACTCTCATCAAGCTTCCAGGAATCACTACTTTCAGAAGTACTTCTTAGAAAATCTTTTGTTGCATTTGACAGCTGCTTCCAGTTAAGACATTTAAATTGTTTATTGTCAGAAAAGACTTTTCTGTTTGAACATTCTGCGGTCTCCCTACTGCTCAGCTGGACACTAACATCCTTTCAAGTGATCAGCATCCATCCCACTGTGGTGCTTGTTTCCTGACAGGATGCAGAGGTAGGGTATGCAGGCTCACCCCTTGTTATCTGGGGAAAGTAATCATTATCTTCAATTATTTTTCCAGAACAAAGAGTTCAATTTATGGAAATCACATATATCTTCACCTCAGGGAGCTGGCATGCACCTTAAAAGTGTTACACCAACAGAAAAGACACTTTTCCTTTAAAAACACAACAAGAAATTTGTAGAACGCAGTTATACACAGCAGCATTCAATGGTGTGGGCAAACAAGAAATGCAAAGACTTTGCATGTGGTAGATTATGGTTGCTTCCCTAAGAGCAGTTTCCATTTGCCACTCATTCTGTTACAATTTTATTCATGTCTGTTAGTTTACACAATTTAAATAAGTAGGGTTTTAGCTCCAGAACTTACGGTGACCTCCTTTTATACCTGATAATGGGGTTATGAGGAGTATGTATCATTGTTGTATAATTTATAGTCGGAAAATAGCCATTGACGAGATCAAATTCATACAAGCGAAGCAAAGTAGACCAAATAGTCTTAATCTGAACATAAGCAAAGTGTTCTCCGATGCAGCGATGACGGCCTGGAAGGGAAGCCATGAAAAGCAGTTAGAATACTTGGTTATTACATCACCTCCGACAACAAGCTGGCTTTAGAAGTTTTATGCAGACAGTAATTGCTTCTTTCCAAACATGATGTTGCACGTACACCATTACAGAGCTCCATTAAAGTGGTGGTGTTTTTATAAGCTGTCACTGCATAAATGAGACTTGAGTTAATTAGCAATGTGAATTGAGACTCTGCTGTTCTATCCTCACCTGAAATGTCAGATTTCTGTATCACCAAAGAAGCTTTTGCAACACTGAGAAAAGATACCAGCTCTAACCCTACTGTGGTGATGGCTGCAAACTGTTTTGGCAGCTGTGGTTAAACACAGACTTCCCCCTGCCTTAAACTGACCTTATAGTACCAGGCTTTTACCTTGACTTGAAAAGACTTGAGTCAGATTTCACACATGCTAACCTGAAGATCTGCTTTGACTGCTACGCTGAGTGACATACACAACTATTACTAATGCAAAACTATCATCGGCTTCATGCCTTTAACAGCGCTTCCACAGCAAGAAAACTTTCCGGCAAGCAGTGAAAGAACAAATATCTATTCTCGGAGGCTGCAGCGTGGGTGGTTCCGTATGACATGATCAGTGTGAGCCACACCAGGGCCAGCCCTTGGGAAGGCTGTTCTTACTCACCAGCGCCAAAAGGAACGTATGCAAACTTCTCCCCAGCTGCTGGGTTATCTTGGAGATACCGGTCCGGCTTGAAGTCTAGGGCATCTCTCCAGGAGTCCCTGAGTCTGTGGTTAACAGTGGGAGACACACAGACCTGATGGCCAGGGGGAATATTATATCCAGCAACAGTCTACAAGAGAAGAAACAAGACCAAACAAGTCACAACACTTCTCCATTCTTCAAGTATCGCCTGAAGTGCTGCATCATGAGGCTTCAATTTCAGAAGAGGTTTTGGCTAAGCTCATTTAAAATTAATGCGGCCTAAAACTGTTTTACTTGTACAGGGCACAGCGCTCAAGTAGTTGCAGGAAGCTTTCAGCTGCTTTAACAAGGTCACGATGCTACAGAATGGGTTTTCTAAAAAATCAATGAACCTAAAATGTACTGAAAGCATTTGCCATGAGCGGGGCATTCATTTAAGAAATTACTTGACATTCTCTCTCTCTTACTTGTACAAACAAGATTTCTTTTGGGTTTACCTAGACTGTGTTAAGTGCAAGCCCGATTTTTCTAAGATAACTATTAAAAATACATGGCAAACAAGAAATGTCTTTAAGTGGTAGCACCAATCTAAGCCTGAGTGAGACCAATAGCTACACTTAAGTTGCTTTCTTCAGTCAGCTCTGGCTACAGGCCCACTGATGCAGCCCAGGCTGCCACTAACTTCTGTCCGTGCCAGTAAACACTGCTCCTTTGTGGTTTTCTCCTGCCAGTGGGAACACCCCTCACCTGGCCCTTCCCCACCCTATGGTAGGGAAGTGAAGCTCACCTCAATGCCTGTACCTACCTGGGGAGTCCTGGCCATCCTCATCATGGTCATTATAGGAGGTCTAAGCCTTAACGTTTCTTTTAGACAGCGATCCAGCAAACTGAGATCCTTGAGCTGAAAATACAGGAGAAAATGATGTATCAGGACAGACAAGTTTATTCAGTGCAAACAAAATGGTATTATACCATTTAAAAACAAACTCAAAACTCAAAGGAGTAAGCAGCTCATATTTGCACTTCATTAGCTACCCTGATCATTTCTTTTTTCCCCTATTTGATTCAATTAAGAAAGGAAAAATCTCTGACCAGTGCCATCAAATATGACTAGCTTCTTACTAATTTGTCTCAGGAGTGTTTTCTGATGCCTAATTAAAGAACAAGGCCACATTGAATCCCTTTCCTCAGTGGGAATATGAAGATTCTCGTCTACAGAACAACCATTTCTTAAATAGACATCACAGGAACTGTAATTTCCTTAACACTGATTAAAAAAAACAGTGACAAGCTAAAATTTGCTTTGAGAAGAGATGGAGGAGATACACTGGCACATAGCGTTATCACAGAATGACTGTGCCAGATCCCGATTCCAACACAAAGCATGTGACTACCTTTTACATTGGTTCGGGTTTTTTTTAAACAAGCATCTAAAAGCACAAAAATACCCAGCAGGAATAACGTAACACACAAACCTGGTCGTAAGTTAATGGCGGCAGATCATCCCCACAGACTGCTTTTTGTTCCGCATAGCACTGCTCTTGTATGGACTTGTCTCTGGAGATGAAGAAGCCAAGCCAGGCGCTGGTGGTGGAGGACGTGTGCTGCCCCGCCAGGAGCAGGCCGATGAGCATCCCAGCAATTTCATCATCTGTCAGCGGACGCCCATCCCTGGGTTGAGGGGTGTTACGTTAGAGCTTCGCTTATCAGGTTCCCAGTTACAGAAGCGCTTACAAATTTATTTTAATGTACTGCTTCTCTCCTCCTCTTTTGTTGCCTACCCTAAATGGAGCAGTAAAAGATCCGGGGACAGGGAGAAAGGTGAACAGGGGGAGAGAGGCTCTCTAGGAGCCTGGAAGAAGATCATTACCCAACAGCCAGCAAAGAGAAAGGAAGCCACCTTGTGAACACGGATGAAAATCTCTCAGAGATCTGAATACCCATATTCAAGTAGGGTGTTTAAGGTGTTTTTGAGAATACAGCTAGGACCAATTGCTGGCAACTAAACCAGCTCAGAACATGAGGGAATATTTCTTCCTCTTTGGAAGATCATTTTAACTGAAGAGATCAAAGCTGAAGTAAGACACCTATAAATGATGAGTCTTCGAACCCTTGGCTTACTTGTATGAAGCATCTAGTAGAGTTTGGAGCATGTCATCCTCCTTTTCCTCAGACTTTCGGCGTTTCTGGATAACCTTGTAGAAAATGTTTTTTATTTCTCTGTGTGCTCGGTCTCGACGCCTGCAATTCAAACCCCTTCTATTAGCAACTTTATACACAGCAACACACAAAATCATGGAATGGTTTGGGCTGGAAGGGGCCTTAACGATCAGCTAGTTCCAGCCCCCCTGCCAGAGGCAGGGATGCAGTCCACTAGACCAGGCTGCTCAAAATGCTTATAAGGAGTTATTGGGATGTCCTAGAATAGCTTATAGACAAGAAATTGAGGGGGGAGGAAGGGGAACAGGAAGGCGAACAGGGGAATCCAAACAACAAAGAGGTTTAGATAAAATGCTTAAGTTGCTTCATCTGTCCTTTCTGGTACCTGAAGCTCGGCAGAGGAAGCCAACCTGGCAGAAGCCAGGCAGCATGAGTAAAACCCCCATCCAGGTCGGCATACAGCTGAGCCACCTTCTCGTTCAGCAAGCCTCTTATTTCTTTCCCATGTAAGCAGTGACTTGCTGTCAAAATGATAAGTTCTGAAAGGGCTTCAAACAGGTCTGAGGAAAGATTTGAACGAATGTTAGTGAAGATGCATTTCTGGCAAGAGGTTACGTTCTGTGTATTTATTTTGTAGAAAATAAGTACCTGGACACAGATGAATAATTTTAAACAATTTTAAATAAGGTTACAGAGAGCTGTACTAGGAGAATGAAGAAATATCTGATTTTAAATCTCTGAGTGTCTATCAGGTCTCTCTTGAAGCAACTTTTTAGTTAGAAAAAGTTGTTGAAACCTACGATCTAAACTGTTCCTTTCTAGAAATTTTTCTACTAGGAGAGCTAGTAATCCTTGCAAAGCAAGCCATGCAGCGCAAGCTCAGTCCTTAAACAGAAATCATAAAGCAACCTTGAAATGCAAATCCATGGGAAACCAGTCAGTTTTGCTGCTCCCTGAATTATTTTTGTACAATAATATTGATACTCTAAAATATAAAATCATAGATTCTATTATTAACTATTACATACAAATTATACAGTTACAAAATAAATATTAACCATAGTACAATATGTAAGGATTCCATCTTTCTTATAGAAAGATTGCATACGTAACTATAAATGTATAGTTACAAATACTTATTATATATATAAATGTGTATTATATATATATGTTTAAATAACTTACATTTCTGACACTGCTATGCCACTGCAGGCTTGCAACTATGGTAATGGGCTATGTCTAGCAGGCTTGTTGGGAAAGACAGGTGGGAAATGAAAGAGGAATTCCACTGAGATCACTAACAACCCTATCAGTGTCAAGAATGCGGCATTTCGGTGCAGAAGATCCCTGAGCTGAGACCTCTGACAAGCTCTTAGAAGCAAGAGCAGTATTTTTTCCAAGGGACTAAGAGGGGGTTATGCTCAGCCCACTCGTATCATGCAAAATGAGCCTGATTCAGCAGGCAACGGGTACACTCTGTGAGGTGACTAAGAAAACTAAACACAGTCCTTCACTCCTGTCAATGATTTTCTGAGAAGCCTTATTCTCCAATAGCCTGAACTTTGACTAAACAAAATCTTCGTTCTGCACATTTCTTCTGGTGTTCATACAACTTTGCCCGTGTCATTCTTCATTTAATATTGTAGAAAACAATTTACAAAAACATGCTGTATTTGCTTTAATGTCTTCCCAGAAAATTAGAGGAAAAATGCATCTGATTTTACTTACTTTTTTCTCCACTCTCTCCCCATACTTTGAAATACTCTCTTGTTTCTTCTTCAATCACGGATACATGCTGTTTAAACTGGGCAATGTTTAGGCCAGTTTTGAGCATCTTCTTCTGTTCCAAGAATACCTAGAGGAACCAAGACAGAAGAAGCAATCAGTACAAGGATCATCAGAATGTAATTAACAATTTACTATCATTTGTACTGTAAGAACGCATTGGAAGTAAAAAGAGATTACGATTAGGACTGCAGGCTACAACAGATACTCAAATTTAATTAATAGGTAATATTCTGGTTTCCACCACCTTTGCTTTTCAAGCAAGTTAGCAACATCCAAGTGAAACAGTAGCTCAAGGGAGCTGCAATTCTCTCTTTTGCAATACCAAAGCAAAAAACAGTTTTAGTATCGTTGTTAAACCTAACCCCTGAAGATACAAGAAGCATTAAAGATTGAAACACAGAATGCGCTCTAGATCTTTAGATACATAACCACAAACATAATCAGGTCTGTCCTTGCAAGGTCGGGATTCAGCCTGTGATCCTCATGATGCGGCCTCCTTGCTTTCTCCACGCTGGAGCGTCTGTATTCTCTCATGCAGTAATTAGTACCTTACCTCTGGTCTAGAGGTGCACCTTTCCTTTACCAGGCCCTCTGATTTCACTGCCCAGGAAGTCAGACAAAGATGTGGGATGCAAACTGCTTCCTAGGAAAATGGTGAGCTTCATGTCCCTCTCACCTCTTCCTTTTCTTCTTTGTATAGACTCATAGCTAACAAACCTACTGGTAAAAAGCCCTTTGCTGTATGAGAACCATTCAGTGGATTGACAAAATGTTGACTCGGAAAATTATTCAACCCATTTTTAAACCCAAATTATGAATGAGACCATCTGTCCTATAATTCTGCACTGTACCGTGAGTAATATACCAAAACTTGTCTCCCCACCAAGGGCTGTGGATGTCGTATAAAGTTGTCCACAAACGAAAAGGCACAAAAAGAAAGGTTACTTCCCGGAAAATTCTGGTTTCAGAATGTAGTGAGGACTCCAACAGTCTATCAGATCATACACATGCCATAGAGCAGAGAAACGAGCACGTTTTCCCTTGCAACATGCTAGCCAATCTCCAGCTCAATGGAGACAGGAATGGCACACGGGAGTGAACACAAGCCTCTGCCATTTCAGCTCCTCTTGACACAAAACTGCCTGCATAGAGACTTGGAGGGAGGAGACAGACAATGAACTTGAGTTGATATATAGTCTATGCATAGTAACAAACAACTGTCAGAACTCCTGGTAAATAAGTAACTTCTTCCTTTTGAAGAGAAAGGGGTAATTCTTCTAAAAACATGACTGAAAGTTACTATTATACTGAAGAGAGAGAGGCTTAGCAGCTTGAACAGAAAGAAAGGAGCCTGGAAAGTTCTGGATGACCTGTCAATGGCGGAACACCAAAGGAAGTTTAAACAGCTCTTTAAATGCCTTCCCCTACTAAAATGCTTTCATTTCAGTAGATGTCTGAAATGAAATCGTGGTGGTAGCACTATGCAAAACAGCCCCCCTCTAACAGGTCTTCCGGCCAAATCGGACAGATCACCTCTCTAGGTTCACACAGAGAAACATACAACTAGAGCTAGTCAGTCTATGTCAATAGCAAAGCCCCTGCAACTCCTAGCTGTGGGAAAAGACTAAAAGGATGAAGTCCTCCTAGTGTCAAAGGTATGACTTAAGTAGGTGTATCCACAGACACCCAAGACTTGCTGAGTAATGTGAAAAGATTAACCTTTTGACTAAAACAGAACTCAAAAACACTCCAGGGAAAAAACTAGGGTAACTACAAAAAGAGCAGTACATGGTGGATCACTGAGGTAGGTCCTAAAGAACATAGCTGTGAGAAATGCCCACTTCCAAGGAGCTTATAGAAAGTTCTATAAAACTCCTGGAAGATGAAATTAGATCCCATCAAAGAACTAGCTCTTGAATGAAGACAGACATTCAAATCCTCTGTAAACTGCAGTGTGAAAGTAGAAGGCAAAACAGCTGTGAGAACTGAATGAACTTTCACAGGATAAAGGACAAATCAGCACCTTTCAGTTTCAAGCAAGCATCCCACAACAGTCAGAAGCCGAAGACCAAGCACAACGCAGTGAAAATCTGGCCAACTCTGCAGTCTGCATCTGATTTGTAGACACTTTTCTGAAACTAGTCTGTATGAGAGAAGAACTGAAAGATGTATTGCAGAGAGTCACGTACCCTCTACGCTCCAGCAGCAACAGAATGCATCCACAACTCCCTCCCTTTCTGAGGAAGACTTCTTACTGCCAGAACTAGCAGGCACAAGTCTGCTAGAATGGCCTCACTAATGAAAGAGGTCTCCCAGGACACAAGAAACAATCTCTCTTGCTTGTTATTCAGGCTGCAGTCCTGATGGCTTCATTCAGAAAGTGATGAGAAGAGGTACTCAAGACCATCAAAAGCGCAAAAAAAAACCCTCAACCCAAACAACCAATCCTCCCTCCAAACTTTATGACACCATCTACCCATGATTTAACACTTCCTAACAAAGCAGGAGACAACTAAGTTCTCCTTTACTGATTTACAAAGTGGCAAGTTGTTGGTAGTCAGTTTTAGATGAGATTTTCAAAAGAATAGGGTAACGGGGGTTGGAACTAAATGATCTTAAGGTCCTTTCCAACCCTAACCATTCCATGATCCTACAAGAACAACGTACATACTTTGTGGATCACTGCAAAATGAAGGTGTGGAGAAGAGACTAGTGATTACGGGTTCACAGGCACTTAATTAAGAAGGCAACAATCACTGCATGAGGGAATCATAGAATAGTTAGAGTTGTAAAGGACCTTAAGATCATCTAGTTCCAACCCCCCCGCCATGGGCAGTGAAGAGGCATACTAAAGAGGAGAAGTACTAATGGCCACAGAAACTATTATCAGTCAACTTACTGGCATTTATACGAACAAAATGAAGCCAAACTGAAAATCCACACATGAAGTACACCACTATGGTGTTTCTGCCACCAGACAGCTCTGCTGTACAACAGGCTGCTGTCAGCATACACTGAATCCAGAGTCCCAGTGGAGCGAGTCTGTCACAGAAAGTTGGTTTCTGCAGCTCAGGAGTCTGTCATGGCAGACAGCATGCACAGATGAGAAAGCAGCCAACGCTTCACTTGGAAACAATGCCACATGACACAGCCACTGTGCTTTCAGACCCAAGCAGCCTGTATTGTGCAAGCACCCACAGACTGATTTCTGTTTGAGCAAGACAGATCTTGTGGTGCAAACTGTCACATTAATACTCCTGTATCTAGATCTGGCATGGCATAAGTGAAAAACTATCACTCTTACAAGTCTCTCGGAAAGAAGATCTGAAGTTGCTTGCAAGGGAAAAGTAGGTGCAGTCAGTGGCGTAATGTAGGGCAAGGAAAAAGAGACTCACCTACTAGTTTCTCCTCTACGGTGGGATTAGATAGTTTCAAGAACAAAAATAGCACCAAGACTGACAAATGGCCAGGTGACAAAAGCAACCTACCTAAACCTGCTCAGTCTTGGTTATTGACCTGAGATCATTTACCAACTGCAATATGCCACAACTGCAAACAAACACCCAACTCCACCTCACAGAGCCAACAGCTCAGGGCTGCCTACTCAGAATGTAAATTAAGCTACTTTTATTTAAAACACATACCACATTAGGGACATCATAAGCAACACCCTTGCCAAAAACTGGCGTGGTTAACCGAGAGTATACATCCTCTGCATTCAAATCTTCATTTTTACTGTTGAAGAGTAGAGCAGCAGCATCACTACCCAGTAAATACGTGAATGTCTTGCCAACCATAGTGAAACTGAACACAGGTCCATACTAAGAGAGAAAAGCAAACAAACAAACAAAGTTTACTTTAAATAAGAACATTACAAATCATCAAACTGGTATCTCTTTATGTACAGGCTTCCATAAATCACTTACTCTCCTAAAAAGTATCTAGCGATTGAAAAAGACAGAAACATTTTAAACCACACTTAAGCTCTGTTCTCAACATACTTACTAGGGATGCCTAATGTTGTAACAAGCACAGAAGATCTTGCACATTTTAAAACCAGTTAGCTTAAAAAACGTAAGTAAAGTATCAGCTGCAGCACAAAACCAGCAGGGATACTACAGCACATACAGCCCCCCGTAATCCACAAACACTGTTACAAAAAACCCTGGAATTGGAATTATGCATAGGAAATTAAGAGCAAGATTTTCAAAAGTTTAAAGGCCATGTCCAGCAGATCTTCATATACTACATTTGTCCCTCTAAGCGACGCAAGCTAAGATTTAAGCTTACGACACTAGAATGTTTTAGACAATGTGAAACAGATCAAGAAATGTTATTTCATTGGAATGGTCTACTGCCTTAGTCCATTTCTTTCGGGCTGTCATAGTAGGAAACCCATTGAAGTTTTATACAACAGGCCTTTTAACATTGGAGAGGCCTTAAAATTCATCAAACTGCCTACACAGTTGGTCAGCTGCATTCCAGCCTGCTCACAGAGCAGTTAAAGAGTGAGATTTAAAGTTCCCAATTAAGGCAAGAAATAACGTCATGAAAATAACTTTTTAACCAACTTGTGATTCGGCATTATCCAAACACAGATACACACATTTTTCACTCTGAATCACAACAGGGATGTCAGAAAATGCCATTTCTCTAATAACAGTGTGCATAAAAAGACCTGTAGAAACCGGAGTCTACGGTGCGTTCATTGTGCACATTGTGCAACACACCTCCATTCCATATTCAAGGTGGTAAATGAGAATTAACTGATTTTAAAGAGGCTCCCGATGCGGAACTGGATAGATACACAAAAATGTTTTAGCAGATGCTCAGCCGATCATGTGGGGAAACGTACCTTGTCATAAGCATTCTCCAAAAACTCAATGGGACTTTTCCCAAATGCGATTGCATGTCCAAGGAAAGGGATGCTCGATGAAATATAAGGTGGGTATTTCTGAGGAAGGAAAGTAAAAATAATCACTGATTTTTCTTCGGAGAGTAATAAAATTGCGTCCCTTTACATAAAAACCCAGCACAGAGGAGGTTTTGTCCATGTTTGTTTAAACACTTTTGTGAAAGGGCCAGCTTCGGACAACGGATTGTCTTCTGAAACAGAGTAAGAACGGGCCACATTTAGAAGCAGTAGGGGTTAGAATAAAAGCAATGCGATGGGGATTCCCGCTAACCTGCCTCTGAAAGCCAAGCACACAGACACTGCGACGGGAAAGGAGGCAATCGGAAACAGAAATGCGACAATCCGTTAAACAGTCCCCAAAGGCACAAACTTCAGCTCAGCCACCGGTTTCACACACGCGGGGGAGCCTTCGCGCAAGCTGCTGTGACGAAAGAGTCGCGGGCACGGCCGCGGCCTCCACCAGACACGAGCAGCAGACCCACGCTCCGTGCAGCACCAACAGGCCGGGCAGCGGCACGCGCCAGAGCCGCGCTCCCCTCAGAGCCCGCGCCCGGGGCGGCTGCTGCGAACGCTCCGCCGAGCCAGAGCCCGCTCCCGCACGCTCGACCCCACCGCCCGGCTCCCCGCGCTCCACAAGGGCTCCGCACAGGTGAAGAGCCGCTGCTCCCCCGTCCGCCCGCCCCTCCGCACCCCGAAGGGAGGCCGCCAGGGTCCCCCTGGCCCTCACGCTCGCCCAGCTGCGTCCACCCCTCCGCGGGGCCCGACCCCCCGCCTCTTCCCGGCCCGAGGCGCCCACCTTGCGCTGGGAGCCGGCGTGCCGCCGGTAGCTCAGCTGGAACAGGTAGCCGAGGCTCAGCACGAAGGCGGAGGCGGCCAGCACCAGGGACAGGGCGTTGCCCACCGCCACCCGCTCCAGCAGGGACCCGCCGACCTCCATCAGGCTCAGCATCGCCTCCGCGCCCCGCGCCGCGCCGCGCTGTGGGCACCCGCGCGACGGAGCCCTCCTCAGGCGGCCGCGGCGCGGGGCGGTGCCGGCGGCAGCCACGCCCCCTTCACGCTGGGCTGATCTCTGCCCATGTGACGCTGCTCGGCTCCGGAGCCAACCGGCGGCCGCGCTCCGCGGGGTGACGGCGTCTGCCCGGCAGCGAGGGTCGCCATTGGGCGGGCGGCGGTTACCGCCCCGGGACCGGGCGGTGGGGCTGCGGGGGGAGCTGCGGAGCTCCGGGCTCCTGGGCGCGGGCGGGGCCGCCTCGCCGCCCTCCCTCCTCGGAAGCACCGCTGGCGGCGGCGGGGCTGCCTGGGTGGGAGCTGACGCGGGGAGCGGGTGTGTCAGCGCCTCCCGAGCGCAGCCTGCGACGCTGCCGGGTGGGCTTTGAAGGGCGTGATTGACGGCTGCTGCTGAACGCCATCCAGCTCGTGCCCAGGCGGCCTAAGCCAGCAGGATCCTGGCCTGTATCCGTAATAGCACAGCCGGCAGAGCCCGGGCAGTGATCAACCCCCTGTGCCGGGCACTGGTGAGGGGACACCTCCAATACCGTGTTCAGTTCTGATTTGCCATGCCTAACGTTTCCCGGTTTTCTTGATGGATTCCTGACCTATTTCTGAGGTGTTAATTTGTAGTCACCATGGGCCCCTTGCTATGATCCCCTGTTGCCATCTTCCTACATACCTTGCAGAGGTAAGCCTGTTACAAAATACTGCTCTTTCATAGTAACACCTGCTTCGTAAGACATACTGCTGGCTGCAGTAATAAACAACAAACATTACCTGTTGCAAACAGTTTATTAGGTAGCAATAAATAAGAAATTAGCAGAAAGGACTATACAGCAATAAGGCGTATTAACGGTATTGTTAAATATGCAACTGACACGTTAATGTGTTTCCTCTAGTTTTCTAACAAAGTGCTATGTAGGGAAGTGTATTTCCAATGCCAGCGCCAAGTGGCAGCCAGGATGGCTGCATTACAAAGGACCTTAAATAGAACACTCCATGAAGAGTTACTGTTATTTATGCCACTGAGGTTTAAGTAAAAAAGTAAAGCTTGCTAAGAAGATTACAAAACATCTCCTGTTTACTTAACTGCCTACGAATTTTATCTCTTAAACTGCACTTGCTAGGCGTAAGGTATGAGTAAAGTCATTACACAAAAGCACAGCTTCCAACATTCATTTTTGCTTTTATTTGAAAACTTAGAGGCAAGTGCTAATTTGCATTGGTTTTTTAAAAGAACTTTCTTACAAAATATTGCACACCGGTTTAGCATGCAGTTCACATGGAAGAAACAGTCAAGTGCACTTAAAACCCTGAAATACAACCAGAAATTTCCAAGAGTTGTCTAATGGATACTGTTTTAATGTACAAAGATATGTTTCAGATTGCACAGGGTCCCAGCTCATTGAGACCCAATCCTGACTGCATAGACCAGGCAGGTGCTTACCAACTGTGTCTGACTTCCTTGCAGTATAAATCTTCGTTCCTGCATCCTGCACTGCTTGTAGCCTCAAGAAACTTAAGTAATCAGTACGAAAATTAGTTTAACAGAATTAACTTAGTACCTCCTATCTGAGTTTTTGTTACTGCATATGTGCTGCAATCCAGGGCAAGATTTATTAAACTTTCTGAAGTCCTCTGAGTAAGATTCATTTGTAAATCTGTACCTCCCTCTCCTCCATATACACATTTGATATTGCACAGCAAAAGTAAAAAGCCATTAGTTAAAAAACAAACCAACCCAAGCATGCTAAACATTTAATATGGCTTCTGAGTGATTTAAAGTTATTTCCCTTTTGACATCCTCATGCAAGATTTTAGAATAAATATGAATATAAAGTATGAGAAAGTTAAGACTGAAAACAAAGCCAGCTGTAACGCTTTTCAGAAATCAAATGAAAAGCAAGTTCATCAAAAGTAGTTGCTCCAAGGTCTAACTGGTCACACTTACAAACAGCATCTTAAAAAGTGTCTACAAAATACTGTAACATATACAGCCTTCTTGATGTTCCACAGAACAACACGGAAGGCAGGTAAGTTAACTGAGACGTGCTTAATGGCACTGGTTGTCCCGTAGTCCTATGGGAACAAAAGCCTTACTTGATTCATGCTCCTCCATCTCAGTCAATCATTTACATTTTGTTAGCTTTACTGGTTGAGCTCAAGCCCTACAACAGTTTATATATGAACCACAAAAATATTTATAAAAATAATAGATACATTGTGTAGTTGTTTTTTAAAAATAAACCATGCAGCTTCTGTACAAAGTTAAAAAACTGTACAAACTGACTTCTGTATTGCGAAAAATTCATGTACATGGAAGCCTTCTGTTATGATGAGACGTAAGTTGTTTTTTGCTTAGCCATCAGATGCAGTTTCAGAACTACTGTTTACTGCCATCATTCATTTCTTTCACTTGGGATTAACTGGCCATTTAACTTCATCAGAAGTTTCACAACGAGACCCGCCTGTATAAAGGTATAAAGTTGAATTCTCTCAGCATTTCAGAACTATGAAGGATCAAGCGTATGACAAATGCAAGTAGATAAAAATAGTAAGTTAGAGGTTGCATCATTTTAGAAATAAGAAAATTAAACCCTAGATTTTTCTCAGCTACCAGAAAGTGCTTTTCAAAATATTCAATCACTTCCCCTATAACCACCTTAATACACAGGAATCAAAAGCAGCTACTGTGAAAGCATGCAAGATAGTCAAAGGAGTCACAACACATGTTAACATGGCATATTACCACTCGAGCAGACTATGGTAAAACAAGCATTTTCCTTCAGGCATCCTCCAACACTATCAAAAGTTGCTGGATTTATAGGGGTGAGGCTTAGGCTTCTTTTATCCTGCACAAGCGTGGTCAGTCTCAAGAGGAGAGGCATGCATCTAGTTTAGTTAAAAATAACTGAACATAAAGGATGAAAAATGACCATGCTTACCTGTTTGGTATGCACAATAAAGCTCATTTTGTTTTCCAGACTGTGGATTTGAAAACACGTATCTCCATCTCCCAACTGCCACATAAAGCAACCATACTTGAGGCTGAGGAGTAAAGCCTACAATGAAATGTAAAAAACTGTCATTCAAAATATTCACCATACTTACAAACGGAACTTTGCTTAGTTCGCTTAGACAGGACTCTGACTTCATATATTCTACAATCCAGTTGTAGCTTATAAGGTAACAAAGTGGAAAAATACCAGGCTTTCCATTAACAGTGCCTTACAAAAATCTTAAAATCTTGGAAATGTTCAGAGTCACGTTTAAACAGTTGGACGTGAAATGACGATTAGCACAAAGAATTTAAGACAACAGAATTAAGCTTAACAGTCATTACTGGCAGTTCACTTAAGCTGACCTTTGTTTCCATGTTGAGGAGGTGCAGCCCTTTTACATTTACTCCTACATATACTTTAATCACTTTATGGCTACTTGAACTTGCTTTGGTGAATATCTGTCCTGTGAAAAAAGCTGCTCCGTAAGTAGGAATTTCCCAACAATTCTGCAAGAACATGCGCTGAAGGTGGTGCATCTCTTTACTTACACCTTCACTGGTGCTGAGATTCTAGAAAGAAAAGAACAGCAGCAATCAACAAGTCTTCAAACAGCTGTGCTTATTTGAAGAACATCCACTATTTAGCGGAATTCCCACCAAAGGAGTGTTCCCAAAACACTTTCCCAGCAACCATTTCCCTACGTCTACATTAAACACCCACAGAAAGGCTCAAATGCCGAAAGAGACTGAGGCAGAAAGCAGATGCCTGTACAAGCCTCAGGAACCTGAACCAGACACCTAACTTCTGCAGGCCCTCACAGTTTTGCCTCTCAGTAGTATGCAAGACGCAGCAGGGGTAAGCTTCTGCGTACCCATCTGATAATAAATGCATCTGATACAAAATGCACACCCCAAAATAACAGCCTAAGAGCAGAGGTCAAGAAAGCAATTATCATTCCTGCTGTCATGGGCTCAGCAGTAGCAGCCATTTTTCTCCTTCTTAGTAGCTGGTGCAGCGCTGTGTTTTTGACTTTCGGCCTGGGAACAGCGCTGATAATATCGATGTTTTCAGTTAGTGCTTAGAATGTTTTGGTCTGACCAAGGACTTTCTGAGCCTCATGCTCTGCCAGGGAGGAGGGGGAGCCGGGAGGAAGCAGGGACAGGACACCTGACCCAAACTGACCAAAGAGGTTATTCCATACCACAGCACGTCATGCCCAGGATGGAAAAAAACGGAGGGCAGAGACACAGAAGAGGGGGGTTCGCTGCTGGGTCAGGCTTGGTATTGGATGGTGAGCAGTTATATTCTCTTTCCTTGTATTTCCCTGGTCATCGTTATTATTGGTGGTAGCAGCAGTGATCTGTGTTATACCTTAGTTACTGAACTGTTCTTATCTCAACCGGTGGGAGTTGTATTCTTTCAATTCTCTTCCCCATCCCCCCCAGGAGCTGGGGGGAAGAAAGAGGGGGAGTGAGTGAGCAAACTGCGTGGCAGACTGGTTAAACCACAACACTTGCATATTGTTTGGTACAAGAAAGAGTAGAAACTACTCAGCTATGTCCTCTGCTACACCATAGCCTTAGGAAGACCACTATCATCCACTCCATCTGTTTTAGAACAGGAATTATCCGCTGGTTTCTGACAAAAAAAATGAAGGTGTAGGCACCAAGAGAAAGTTTATCGTTCAGTAACCTCATCTCAAAAGAGGGGCAATGCCTGAAAACATTCCCTGGGTGCCTCTGCAGTGTTCCCTGGCAGCTACGTTTAGCGACGCATGTCAGCCAGTACAGTTCTCACTCTGACACACTTCACTTTCCCCACGATTTTTTATGAAGTTCATGAATTTCATCTTCAGGTGCCCCTGGCCCCATGTGGAATCCACAGCCCTCAGTTAGATATCATTTACAGAAGCAATCCACATCTACAAATCTGGCTCAGTCAACTGCTCTAGTCAAAGGAGCTTGTATGAGCATGGGCACATCAGCAGCATTGTCAGATCCCTGCCATACCAGTTATACTGGCAAACAGGCTTTGTGGAGCTATTGCTACAAGTCAGGGTAGATTTTTTTAACACGTATGCCTGATTTGGCCCCAACCACTGAAGATAAACAGATGACAATCATTTACTTCTAAAAACCAGATCAACTGTAGCTGTGCAAGACAAACAGCATTCCAACAACCCATCCAAAAATTAAGAACATACACATTTCCAGCTTTATATACTAGTATTTTTGTTCATTAACTAACAACCAAACAGTCAAAAAAACCTTTAAGACAGGATTTTCTACTATGAGATTATTTCTCTCACCTTGTATTCATGAAGTATCCTGTTTGTCCAGTGAGGAGCTTTACTTTTTAGTTTAGTGACTGGTACTATAGATTTAAGATTCTCTTCACTAAGAGGACAAAAAAAAGCAGAAAAATAAAGTTTTCTTCACTAAGTAAAATAAGGAGAAAGAACAATGTCAATTTGTCTCTTCAAGTCTATTTAGCTAGACAGTCAGCTCCTACTCTATCTTGCCTCATTAGATGAAAAGCTAAGGCTTCCTAAGATACAGCGTCATTCTCAATTAATGGAGATCTCGCTTTGTGTTATACACTTTGTGTCATATGCTTTGTGTGTATCACAGACACAGCAGGGAGAGGAAATGCTGGAAGCAGAACAGGCAACTCTGGTCTTGATTACAGACCAGTTTGGTGAATTCCAGTTTGGAAGCCAAAATTATATACAAACAGCCATTCACACCAGAACACCACGTACTCAGAAAACGTGACACCTTATACTCTTCCCTTCACTGCTGTATCAGCACCAGTGGCTTCGCCCAATTTATTTCCATATGAAAGTTGTATATTACGCAATATGAAAGTGGAGCCATTTACATGAAGTGCCTTTTTAAACACAAAAACACACACAAAAAAATACCACTAAAAGGAAGACTTTGCTGTTTGCTTTTATGCACACTTAAAATAGCCTCAGGAAGCTAGTGATGCAACCTATTTTGTAATTGTTAAACTATATTTGGCAGTAACTGCGCATTATATCAAGCAAAAAAACTGTCAAAGGACAATACATCCAGATCTTTAAGGTCAAGGATACTCTGATACACACAGCCGCCTGGATATGTATTTTTGAAATTACAAGTCTTTTAATAAACATTTATGTGATTACAAAAAAAATAACACTTAAAAACAAAATCAGAATCTCTTCATCTGAAGAAGAACAAGTCAAGGTGTTTTCCAACATCTTGATCTGAATACGAATGGAAAGCATGCCCAAATGTCCATAAGGCTTACTATCTGGCCAAACTACCTTTCTAAGTAGTCCTGTCTATAGAGTCACAGATTTCCATTGAGCAGGATCAAAGCAGAATTATACCGCTGGATTTGCCTCCCTGCAGGTGCCTGAGATTCAGCAGGGAGTAGTTTCATATTAAACCTGTCTGTGTTTAACTGCACACTCCTTCAGGTGGGCAGTCCCACTTTAACCCAGTTCTTCTCATGCTCAATATACCAACTGTGTAACTGCAGGACTCAGCAGCTGAATCTACTGAACACTCCACCCAAAAGTTTTCTAGTCGGTGAGCTCATTCACCTGGTATACTCTGTAATGGTACAGTCTCTACACCTAACAGAAGGAAGAGAAAGGAATGAACAAGTGCAGTCAATACAGCCAGCCCTTTCAGAGGCAGCCCACACTTACATCAGAGTAACTGTAGCAGAAAATGCACCCTGATCTATTGATGGTGGAGAACACAACCAAAAAACAGCAAGCCAAGACAGCTCAGTTGATGCTGTGAATGAGAGGAGATGAAAAGCAAAGTAGCATTCCAGAATACCACAGCTGCTGTTAGATGAATGAACTGAGGTGGAGATGATGGGGAGTGAAGATGCATACATTAGAGAACTGGAATCCTGATGTACTCAGATACTGATGTAGAAATGTACGTGGGAGGACAAAGCCATATCCCAGAACAGCTCAGCTTCTGTTTTGCTGGCAAGAAAGGGAGAGAAAACTACCATCTGGCAGAGCCCTGCTAGTGCTGTGTTTCTGACCAATTTAGTATAGCAGTTCACACACAAATGAGAGAAGAGAAATAGTATCTCTGCATGGCCTATCCTCTTCAAAGAGGGAGGAAAGCCAATCCCAGAAGTTGGACTAACTGGACATAGTAAAAGTTTTCTTCATCGTTGTCCAAACTCTCAGTCCTGTCAAAACCCTTCGATCACATAAATACTGTTACTCACTTTTTGGTATTACTGTATCTCGGTATAGACTTACGGAATACACCACCTCCACCCCTCTGCCTGGAACTACAATAAGTAAGATTAAATATTTTTCAGACCCCACATCCAGCTTCTATTAATGTGACAAGGGTTATGTGGTTACTGTGAACTATTGCTCAGTGATAGAGAAAAATAATAAATATACCTAACATTTGAGAGTTCCATAGTAAATGCTATCTAAAAATACTTAATCTAAACCCATCATTTTAAATTTTAAATACATATACTTACTTTAGAAAGCCCTGTTTATGTTTCTTGCTCTCATAATTTCCGTAGACTATTTGTAGAAGCAGACTGGCCAGTGTGATCAGCTTGGCATCAGGTGATGTATAGAAACCTTTCAGTAAATTATATCTGGCTTCATCAAAAAGGATAAGAATAGCCAATGGATCCTCAATCTGCAAGAAAGATTTAAATAATATGATTTATTTGTAAAAGCACACGAGCTTATGAACTATAGATATATAAACTATAATTGCAATTCCTCACTGATCCAGAGACAGAAAACAAAGAACTGAACCTGACTAAAGTATACATTTTACTAATGCTTTATGGTAGAAAAAAAAAATGAGTTTCATTAACTTAATACAACGCTTCGTTGACCGAACACACAAATTAGTGGTGACTGACATACCGTGCCCAATCCAAAGGTTCACAGAAATACTGGCATCTGTGGTTTTTTTCTCTCATGAACATATTTTGAATAATTTGTTTGAGTAATTCCACTGAAATTGACCAATTAAATATCTGAAAAATCATTTCACAGGAAGAAACAGAAAATTGGGCAGGTTGGTTTTAGCCCTATGACAGACAGAGACTGAGAGATACAGACTTATGATAAACCGAACAGTCGGGAAGGTGACAGAGAGGGCGGGAAGCCAAGAAGGTGTGAAGAACCTGAAGACTCTGTTACAGAAAGGAGAAGAGAGGTCGGGTTTAAATAAGTTTGGAAATTACTACAGTCATTAAACACAGTGTGTTGATCACCAGAGTGGTCTGACTCTGACCATGATTTCATGCTACCATTTCCAAGTGCAGACCTTTTTTTCTATTTCCAGTGGAAGTCTCACATCTCTTCTCAGGAAAAGCTGTGAAGTTTCCCTTTGAGGATCCAAGTTTGTCAGTTCAGTGAATATTTCGGGCCAGTCTCGAATATGCTGCAGAGGCTTGTGATATGGCTTCAGCTGGAGGCCTGAAAAATAACAGGGGTTTTTTAAAGAAAATAAACAGAATAACCCAGCACACACACACACACACACACACACACACACACACGATTATTAAATGCTGCATTAAAACCAGAGTATTTGAAATAGAGGACTCACTAACATTTCTCCCTGTATTTTCTAAACTGCTATATATAAAAGGCTTTGAAGATATGGATTTATTGACAAAACTCTCAGCATCAATTCATTAAATGCACTAGTGATGAACCTTTGTTATTTTCAACTTCTCGAGAATGAAGTGGTATTTAAAAATTTAATGGAATACCAAGATGGAACTTAGAACAGTAATAAACTACTAGAGACTGTTCTCTCATTTATTATGGGAGAAATGCGAAGTCCAATAATCTTATTTTGGGCAGAAAAATACAGATATAGCTTATCTGATAAACATGTTTTCTATTTTGGGATATAGATAAACCATAAACTTCTCAGAACATGTTTTTTTTTAATCTGTAAAACATATTGATTCTTTAAAGGCTACAGTCATCCAATGTTTCATGTTCTCCTGTGCATATGAGAGCTGAGCTTAATACTGAGCTCTTAATACAGAGCTCTCAGCTACAGTCCTACCAGATACGTACATTCAGTTATACTCATTCACTTACCTTGCCTGTCCTTGTGATTATTGCTTGGCTGTTTTCTAGTAATGAGGAACTAGAAGGTTGTATCTGCCTCACCCTCACTGCTCTGGCTTTTACATTGTGACATTTCAAATTACATGAAAAATTTCAAATGACATGTTATAGTGCAACATCTTTTCACTGAGAATAATCAGGTCACTCAATTCATCCACCTTACATTCAAACACAGAAAAACATTACCTGTCCTACAAAGAAGAAAACTGTGGTCTTCACAGTGGTACACAAACTGCAAGAAATACATTTTATAACGAAACTTGTCTTCTGATTTATGGCATCAAACAACTAATGGACAACTCATTTTCAAACTTACGCTATCTAAGGAATTACTTGGGATAACACAAATAATGTATCCCCTCAATTACAAAGGTAATAACTTCAATGATCTGAGTAAAACATGACATCCTATTTAGAAAAGGCACAAGCAGCAAGACTTAAACACTCAAGCACTTCCATCTCTTCCAGATATTAACATCTATGTTTAACTGGAGGCTACAGTAGTCATTTGACACAGAGGGAGAAAAAGATTTAAAAAGCATGAAGAAAAGATTTCTGGCAGTATTTGCAGATTATAAAAGCAAAGTAACAATGAACAGTGCCACTGTAGGGGAAGTTTCACAACAGTAAATGAAATTTTAAATGCAAGGCTTCTGTGTTAACGGTACTGTCACCACATTCTACCAGACCCGACTTGTGCTTTGTAAATGCACAATAATGTGTCCCACAGCTATGCTGTTGCAGTACTGATTATCACATTTTCTGACAAAACACAAATCACTCTCATTGACTTTTCTGTAGTTTGATTTATTTTTTGCTACATCTCTCAAACTGCAACTATCATCAGGTTCTAATTTAGGTCAGAAATACAAAAAAAAATAAAATCAAATGTAGTAATGACGTTTTGCATGAGAATTCCCTCCCACCAATTATAAGGATGCTAGGCAGGGACTCTTCATTAGGGACTGTAGTGATAGGACAAGGGGTAACGGGTTCAGACTTAAACAGGGGAAGTTTAGATTGGATATAAGGAAGAAGTTCTTTACTGTGAGGGTGGTGAGGCACTGGAATGGGTTGCCCAGGGAAGTTGTGAATGCTCCATCGCTGGTGGTGTTCAAGGCCAGGTTGGACAGAGCCTTGGGTGGCATGGTTTAGTGGGAGGTGTCCCTGCCCATGGCAGGGGGGTTAGAACTAGATGATCTTCAGGTCCTTTCCAACCCTAACTATTCTATGATTCTATGATTCTGTATCTGAAAACTCATTTACCAAAATAATTTTGGTGCAAAACACCTGAAAATTCATATGATTAAAGGGCCTGATGAAAAAAAAAAAAAAACAAAACCAAAACCAGAAGCTATCAGAACTGGCTACCCTGGATTTGGAGAAGGCCGAGGTTCTTAATGACTTCTTTGCCTCAGTCTTCACCGGAAAACGCTCTGGCCCCACCACCCAAGTCTTGGAAGATGGCGCAGGGACTGTGAGAATGAAGACCCTGGGCCCACTGTAGGAGAGGATCTGGTTCGAGACCATCTTAGGAACCTGAATGTATACAAGCCCATGGTACCTGAGGAAATCCATCCGCGGGTCCTGAAGGAGCTGGCAAATGGAGTTGCTAAGCCACTGTCCATCATATTTGAAAAATCATGGCAGTCAGGGGAAGTTACCAATGACTGGAAAAAGGGAAATATAACCCCCATTTTCAAGAAGGGGAAAATGGATGAGCCGGGGAACTACAGACCAGTCAGCCTCACCTCTGTGCGTGGCAAAATCTTGGAGCGGATCCTCCTGGAAGGCATGCTGAGGCACATGAAAAACAACAAGGTGGTTGGTGACAGCCAGCATGGCTTCATTAAGGGGAAATCCTGCCTGACCAATTTGGTGGCCTTCTATGATGGGGCTATGGAACTGATGGACAGGGGTAGAGCAGTTGATGTCATCTACCTGGACTTGTGCAAAGCGTTTGACACTGTCCCACATGACATCCTTGTCTCTAAATTAGAGAGACATCAATTTGATGGATGGACCACTCGGTGGATAAAGAACTGGCCGGATGGCCGCACACAAAGAGTTGTGCTCAATGTCCAGCTGGAGACCAGTAATGAGTGGTGTCCCTCAGGGATTGGTGTTGGGACTGTTCTTGTTCAACATCTTTGTCGGTGACATGGAGAGTGGGATTGAGTGAGCCCTCAGCAAGTTTGCCAATGACACCAAGCTCTGTGGTTCGGTTGATATGTTGGAGGGAAGGAATGCCATCCAGATGGACCTTGACATGCTTGTGAGGTGGGCTGATGCCAACCTGATGAAGTTTAACCATGCCAAGTGCAAGGTCCTACACCTGGGTCAGAGCAATCCCAGGCACAGCTACAGGTTGGGCAGGGAAGAGATTCAGAGCAGCCCTGCAGAGAAGGACTTGGGGGTGTTGGTCGAGGAGAAAATGTACACGAGCTAGCATTGTGCGCTCACAGCCCAGAAGGCCAACGGTATCATGGACTGCATCAAAAGGAGCGTGACCAGCAGGTTGAGGGAGGGGATACTGCCCCTCTACTCTGCTCTTGCGAGACCTCCCTTGGAGTATTGTGTGCAGTTCCTCAAAATAAGAAGGATATGGAACTGTTGGAACAAGTCCAAAGGAGGGCCATGAGGATGATCAGGGGACTGGAGCACCTCCTGTATGAAGATAGGCTGAGAAAGTTGGGGCTGTTGAGCCTGGAGAAGAGAAGGCTGCATGGAGACCTCATAGCAGCCTTCCAGTATCGGAAAATATCAGCCTGTAAGGATGCTGGGGGGGACTCTTCTTGAGGGACTGTAGTGAGAGAACAAGGGGTAATGGGTTCAAACTTCAACAGGGGAAGTTTAGATTGGATATGAGGAAGAAATTCTTTACTGTGAGGGTGGTGAGGCATTGGAATGGGCTGCCCAGGGAAGTTGTGAATGCTCCATCGCTGGCGGTGTTCAAGGCCAGGTTGGACAGAGGCTTGAGTAGCATGGTTTAGTGTAAAGTGTCCCTGCCCATGGCAGTGGGGCTGGAACTTGATGATCTTAAGGTCCTTTCCAACCCTAACCATTCTATCATACTATGATTCTAACAAACCAACCAATAATCACCTTTACTTTAATCTACTGGTTTCAAACAGGTTAAACATTGGTAAAAACAACTACATGCATCCAATTTCAGAAACTTTGGGGAAAAAAAAAATCACTAAAATAAGGGCAAGTTAGCAGTATGGCAGCAAAAGTAAACAGCATTGTGTTTGTGACAGCAAAAGAAAAAGGCAATCTGGACCTGCCTCACCTCCCCAAATGAAATAGATTCCAGATCCCACTGTGATGTGTGGTCAGACTTTTCAGGGATACCCAAAATGGTGGCTAAAATGAAGCAGCTTTCTATAGCTCTGAAAGCACAGTTGGGAGACATCGGGCTGTAAAGGCTGGCAGTTGATCTACTGAAGGAAATCTTAAGCAGACGAAATAGAAAAATTGGTTTCACTGACTATGTAAAAGATACAAAGAATGAGACCTACATGTATTAAGAGTCTAGATACATATTAAATCCTAAAGGATGGCTTTTAAAAGCAGAAAGAAAGAGGTTAATAACGACCTGCCAAAAAGCATGTTTCCCATTTTCCTTAGAAAATACTACTTTTTCTAAAGGCAAGAAGTAAAAAAACCTATGATAAACTCTCAAGTATAACAATTTTCCTTGATACTTACTGAGGTTTTCAGAACAGATCCAGATAGTGAAGTATTGCTGAGTTTCTTGAGACAAACGCATCCCCTCCATTATCTGCTGTACGGTAGTATTGTTTCCATGTTTCAACTCAACGGAACGATAAGATCCATCCATACGATAAATACGTGCCTTTTCATACTACATAAAAATTAAAACATATTAAGCAACTTGTTAAAATCCTTTCTGTTGGTGCTTCTGGAGAGAAAAGCAATTTTACCATACTGCTGAGAAAAAGAACAGAGCACAACTCCTGCATATTTACTGTTTATCAGAACTGCTTGTTTCATGTCCTATGCAAGTGTTTATGCTGTGCTTTTTACCAGAAGTCCAAGAAAGACCTTATTGATATTTTGAGGACTTCATTTCTGTTGAACTTCAAGGTAAGCAGGCATTTAAAGTTCCCTGAGAGACTTGGGTTCAACTGCCTATGCATAGCCTGAAATGTCCACTTCACTATTATTGACAAGTTATGAATTATTCCTTTTCAGCAGACTATACTAAAAGACCTCTTAAAGGGAAACACCACCCTTTATACAGACCCCAGTACAACAAAAATACACTCTCAATGAAGATCTTTTGCAGTTCTACAACAGAACTCTGACAGCTTTCACTGAATTGTGTGTGGGCTCAGATTATGCCTCCTGAAAGAGGTACTTAAACATAAATCATGTGCTTAAAGCATATACACACAAGGCATAAATCTATGAAGCTTCTTGTTTTCATCTAACAGGTTAATATTTCAGCTGCTTGAATCAAAAAGTTGCAGAAATCTGTTATTTCCCTTCTTCATATCTACTCAGTCATCAAGAACTGATTTCCTAAAAACTTCTGGAAAGAAAGATTAATGCCTTGGCAAATGATAGCTTATTGAAACTGAGGCTGGATGGAAAACACCAGTCCGTTTTTGCTGTAGCAGTCACTGTGATTTCTATTGAAGTTGGGTTTTTTTTAATATTTTAATTCAATAGTAATAAGTGACAACATAGTATCACCTATTACGCTGTGAAATCTACTTAAAATGTGTTAGTCTTTTAGAGTCATTAGACACACATCTGTCATTTGGTTAACTGCGTAAGAAGATCCCTAAAATACAGATGTCAATTCTTTCATTGACTGTTTTGGAAGACTCATTCGTACAGAGTGAAATTCAGATAATTTAAAACATCTTGAAAAATTGACAGGTTTACTGCCACCTACCTACAGAGATACAAATTACATCTGAAGTCAAAGAAAAGAAGAGGTTTTATCTCATTTGGCTAATTTTAAATCTACTTCAGGATGAAAGGAATCGCATCATAAATTTTGTTTACTGTCCCGGCTAGATCTTCACTGACTGCCAAGGAAGCTTACACCGACTAAGTGATGTAAAGCTTATTCTGCAGAAGCCTATATTTAGCCAGCTGAATGCTCCTGTTAACAACTTGTAAGGTGACAATGCAAAGAAAGCTGGTGGTTGTATGATCAAAAGTAGACATAAAATCGGTAGCTGATGTGATGCTCCCACAAATAAAATATCATGTTTAAAGTCTTAAATGCATTGCTTGAGCAATAAACATAGACAGAAACATTTAAAGACACATAATGATTTAAACTAACAATTTCAGTATACTGCACATTTCCAGTAACAGCTATACGTGAGCCTCTCTCTTCTACAAGTTTAGGTGTAAATTAAATACAAACTTTAAACAATTTAGAAAATAAGCTCATACAGGCTTATTTATGGCTTCCTTCAGCAGTTTTGCAGCTTCTTCCCACTCATTTTGTTTGTTCTCTTCACAGACATTCAGTGGAGATCTTCCTTGTTGATCAGTAATGTGCTATAAACATAAACAGAAACACTAATAATACATTGTTTTCACCGCAGATAGGTAAACACGTACACATTTTTTGAGATAATTAAAATCCTTGATCTTAGGGCTCAAACACTGAACTGACAAAAAAAGGGAAAAGGAGCAGTAATGAAAAATAATTAACCATTATTTTGTAATCTCTCAACAGTATTGTTGTGCTTACACACTGTGATCTGGACAAAATATTTCACATACACACTTAGAAGCTGTAGCTAAAACTGCTGTTTCTATACACAAACAGGACTTACTCTGTCAATTTCTGGATGATTTAGTAGAATTTGTACTATTTCAGCATGCCCACCTCCAGCAGCAAAATGAAGAGGAGAACTGAGCTGGCCATTCAGAAGATTTGGATTGCACTTCCCTTTCTCCAACAGCATTCGAGTGGCTTCAACTTTTCCATACCTGAAGACAGATTTAAAACAGACCAGATGTAGCAAATGTAAGATCTTTTTTCAGATAGTCCTAAATATGGAAAGTGTATTTCCATGCTCAAAAGTTTTCAGCTTTGAAATGACACCAAAGACAATGGAACATTGGTAAGTTTGCAGAAATTAGCATCAATTCTGCACTTCTCTGGTAACCATTGGTCTAGTAACCATTCACTGGATTCATTACAGGCAAACCGAGCCTTGCTCTAAACTAGCTAAATTTGGGTAGTTGTAGCAATTGAGTCATAGCAAAACAGAGTTCAGCCTTGCCTTAAAAAAATCCCAAAACATAATCCTGTGAGAATCACAGTAAAACTTATGTCTGTCATGCAGATGAATCCCAAGGACTCTTAAGCCTCACACTGGTAAATGTTACATATACTATCTATGCAAACTTTCTGACAAACACTAAAAATCAAGTAAGTTGGGTTATTTTTTTTAATATAACCAAGTTTGATTTTCATGTTATTCATATCATCAGACTCTACAATAAATGCAAAGACTAACATGAATAAAGATAAAACAAAAGCTTTTTTACAACTGACGAAAGCTCTCAAGCACTTAGATTAAATCATCACAGTTATAGTCAGACAAACTGACCTCTGTAGACCACCTAGTCCAACTTCCCACTCAAAGCTTGACTGTCACCAAAATGTGCTGTGCTGTAAAACTGCTCACAGACTTTAACCAACAAAAACTGTAAAAGTTACCACACTAAACTAGACCTAGTGTCTGCAACAAGAATTAGAACAGATGCTTCAGGACAGATACAGAAGGCATTAAGCATTTGATGATACAATCTCCACACCTGGTCTCCTCTGAAACCATTCAGATTGCAACTACCTCAAAACCTGAAGCAATCTTTATCTTCAGAAGGTTGACACTAACATAAAGT
Source organism: Myiopsitta monachus (assembly GCA_017639245.1). Lineage (NCBI taxonomy): Eukaryota > Metazoa > Chordata > Aves > Psittaciformes > Psittacidae > Myiopsitta > Myiopsitta monachus. Next base: position 32,415,372 of record CM029919.1, read on the forward strand.
GTAAAAAGCCTAGAGAGGTTTTTCTGATTTCTCATTTTTGAGTCTGTATGATAAATTACAGAAATAATTAACACAAAAGAATCATGACAGCAAGAATATATTTGATTGGCAAAACTATATTCATCTGACTCACCAGCATGCATAGTGGATAGGTGCCCAGTGGTCACTATCTAACTGATTAACAGAAAACTTTTTATCCAGAAGGTGGCTTAGTAAATCAGAGTCGCCTTCACAAGCACTGCGGTGGAGAGGGAAATCATCTACCCACTGGTGTTCCCTATGAATTAAGACAGGAAACAGGAGGAAAACACAGTTCAGAAATATTTAAATAGTTGAGAACATTGACTTTTTTAAAATTAGTAATATAGCACTAACTGCAGATCTACATGAAGAATAAAAATGAAGCTCATGCAGTTAAATTGTGCCAGTATTCATACAACTAGTATTTTTGTCATGCAGTAGTCAAGCCACAGCTGTATTCATTATGCTAAGAAATGCTTATCTAACATTTATAATTTAAGCCTTTCCTGATCTGTCCTTTAATTGTTGTTTCAGTACGTAAAGACTGCAAGCAAAATATTTTAAGTATGTATTTATACAGTAAAGTCCCAAAGTAATAGGAATCTCATTCTGATCAAGTCTACCAGTACTGCTGTCATAAACAAACCAAAATTATCCATTAATGAAGAAGGAATGTAACATAATACTTGTCCTCCGTGACACTGCTCATGCTACGTTGCCACTTTTCTCTTTTAGGAATCTGAATCTTTGAATAGTCTGGGGCTCCAAGGCCAAAGTATGGATTTATTACCACTTTGTCAACCTGCAAAGACAATTCAAACACAACTGAATAAGTATCTTCCATAGATTTGGTTGAACAATCCCTCATCCAGGCTGGGTATTCTCTTGAAACCAAATTTCAGTAGTAATATTTTATAATGAAAGAGAATTATTATGTTCAAATGTAAGGATTTGAAAACCATTTAGCAGTCAGTGTGCAAGAAAGAATTCTGATTAAACATAAGCCACGCATTTGTATCAAGTAAACGAACTGTAAAACTAAAATGTATGTTTCATGAATATAAAATGACAATATAATTCTTACCCTATTAGTATACTGCAGGTCAGAGCCAAACAAAGGATTATAGATACACATATCTGCTTTCTCCAATGCCAGCATTTTACTCTTTATTTCCAGGGCAGTATAACCCATGTGCAATGAGCTCTCTGTTTGACCAGGTTCTATAGCATAGGCGGGGTTTATTACATTTGTTTTGATTCTCTCAAGAGGAGATGGTCTGAATAAAGCTGGGATGGAGTGAGACTGGGTGTGCCGCTCATCCAACCACCTGCAGGAGAGAATGGGCAAGTAATTAATTTTCACGGAGAAAAGGATTATTTTGGTCATGCCTGTCCATTATTCTGTTTAATTAAGGGCTGCACTTATGATAATCACACATTTCAATAATAATAATTATTATTATAATGTGTACAGCCAAATTTATAGGACTAAATTAATCCTCAAATGTGATTTTTTTTTTAAGCAAATGTAGTTAAGCAAATATATTTGCTCAAACACATTTCCTGCAGACTCTCAAAGAAAATGAAATTATAAGCTATGGTAAGTGTATAACACTGGTTATAGTTAAAACACTTAACCACACTAAGATGTCACCATTTTGCTTACTTTCAGTTTATCAGTATTACTACCCTCAACATACAAATTTTGTAATATAAAGCAGCTTTTTAAAGGATGAGTTGAAGTTTCAATATCTGTGCTTCTAATTCATGTGTTTCATTAGGGAGAGACAGGAAAAGGTAAAAAAATCAGATGGTCTCTTTCACATTTGCCTTTGCACAAAACTGTGTGAAGGTTATTCTCTTTTAAGCATATTCCTACTGACAGTACAGAAGGGTTTTAGAGCCACCTTACTCTGAGCTAGTATGGAAAGTCAGCACTGCATACCTGCTGCATTTTTTTCCTGCCATGTATGCAATATAACACAGGGCTCAGGACAAGTTATTCATCTCAGCTTTTGGATAAATGTATTTTCACCAAATTGCTGAATTATTTTACTTAAAAAGTGCCCAGTTCAACATAACATTAAGGACCAGGTTTGTATTTAGGTTTCTACACATTCTCACAAGCTTGAGTACAGAGCATATACTCTGCTATAATACAATAAATTCCATTGAGTGATTTAGCCTGGGAACACAGAAGTACATGCCTTGGAAAGACAGATCGACTGACAGACCACTTGGATCTTGTCTGTCCCAGAACCACATGTAAGCATGGCAGAGCATGGCCTGTAGTTCAATGCATGTACTTAGGCCAGGACTTTTAAGTGCCAGATCCAAGCCATCATGTGCTGCAAGTTGTATTCCCTTCACTTATGGTCCTGCTGGGAAGAAGGACTGCAAAATTGTCGTGATTGCACTATCAACATCCTCTTGTCTCTCTTCAGTATTTTCAGGCATTTTCTCTACACAGTTGGTAAATAAGTTAGTTATTGCAATCTGAACCTTTGGGAAGCGTGTTTCAGACTACATACATAAAGAATAATCAATATAAAATATTTTCTATTGTATTTCCAAGGCTTCTCTCACAACTGTAAGGCTCATAACACATTTTAAGCAGAGCTTAGAGTCTGAAGGCATTTGGTAAGCAGCAAAGAAATATAATTGGCACAATGGTATACATGGAAATAGCACAACTCCACTATTGAACTGTAGGAATTTTACAGTTTTAGGTAGTAGCCTGTAACTTAGAATTTTTCATTAGTCTGGAATTTCAGCCAACCTCATTAATGCAAATAAGTTCATACATAAGTATGTCTGGTATTTCTTTGTTAAGGGTACCTAAGAAAGACTAAAAGCTGCTTACATATTCAATTTTCAAACTACTATAAACCCAGCCAAACAACTAATCGGCTTTCTGAAAGTTAATTCCCTACTCCAAATACATTTGTGTGGCTGGGAAAGATACACTCCCTGTCTATAAGGAGGTTTAATTTCAATGCAAATCTTAATGGTATACAATTAACAGGGTATTTTTAATACACTCTGGCAAATACTCTTGAAGATGACAATTATGCCATTTACAGAAGATTAAACATTAGTATTTTATATGATTTTACAAAACATTCACTGTAAGCAAGAACCTCCGAAAAGACACTTGATTTAGATAAGCACACCGCTCTGCAGTTTGCAAAAAAGATTTTCAGAAAGATTTTGAAATTTGATGTCAAGGTTTCAGCTTCTGATTAACATGAATGACTTCCTTCTTAATCACAAGAATGCTATAAAAACTGTGTGCTGCATCTACAAATTATCTTGTTTAACTTCTATTTTAATGTATGTTTACGGATGGCATTTCTTACTTATCCAAGGCAATTAACATTTTTGCAGTAAGCGTAGCAAAATGGGTGCTGGATTCACTGCAGACTCTCATAATGTCTTGCAAACAATAGAACACAGGGCATCCAGGGCTGTAAGCGTATTTCGTATTATCTAAAAAGGAAACAGTCTTATGACACATCAAAGAGAAGAAAAATCTTATTTTCTCTTCTGCAACTTTGTAGTTACACATTCCCAGCTAACTGCAAGCATATTCTAACTTCCATTATTTCCAAATGGTAATTGATAGAAATTACATACAATCCTTAGGTAACAATTCACAACTCAACAAGGTAGCCTTAAAAACCATCAAGTGTTCAGTTACTTTCCCATCAGTGTAATCAGCTTCATCTGAGGAATTAGAATCAAAAGGTACACTGTTGTCAGAATAAAATAGGACTTGGGACTAGAAGAGGTATTTATATATTGGCAGCTACACAATCGTATTTATTTGATAGCTTTTATCCCTAAAGCATACCACTAATGCAAAAATGAAGAAGTTTTCCCAAAAGCACATAGGCATTTTCTTGAGCCTTTTTTTTTTCCCTGAAAAGCAATTTACTTTGCTTTCTACAAATTTAATTCACCATTCCTTATTCAAACCTGTTTACAGACTTCAGTAAGCATTCTTCTCCAAGTAAAGAATACTGAACTGCATAGGATGTCTTTCTCACACTTGAATTCAGTAAATTCCACTCATATGTTTTGAAACATAATCAACTGAACAAACACAGCTTAAAACAGAAGTGTGCTATCATTACAGAAACAAAGGCAACACATTAAAACCAAGGGTTTTTTTCCTTAACTTTAAGTAACTTTTTCAAGTTTTGAAGTATACAGAGAGAGGTTTTCACCTAAATGCAACTTTTAATGCTTTAAAATACAGAAAATATCATCTATCATATTAATAAAAATTCCTAATAAACCTTGAACTAAACTTCTGCTAAAATGGATGCAACTTCAGAAATTATGCTCAACATTACCTTTCACAACAGTTGGAACAATGTAAAGTGATGCCTCCTGGCCTGCCTTCTCTCCATCAAGAGGAAACTTCTTCATTAACACTACACGCTTTCCTAGCACAGTATTAAAAAGAACCCAAAATCATAAATTAACCAACAAAACAGTTTGTTTTTGTCTGAAAGCTCACCAGACCCAATCTTCCTAAATTCTAAGAAGAAAAAAATATTATTGTAAGATATAAACTACAACAAGCTAAGAAAATCAAAGTATGTATGAAAAAGTAAATAACACATACATACCAATTAACACGGAAAAATTACATGACTGCACCCCTTTTTTCATTGCAACTTTTCTATACCCCTGATTTTTTTTAGCTTTCACTCCCCAAACTACCTATCTTGAAGTTAAACAAGGTCCCTTCTGAAATGGGAAAGCACAGCTGCATCTCTATTGCATAATAGGGTGAATGCTTTTTGCGTATGGTGGTATGACAGTATTTTCCATGTTATCCTCCCTTTCACCCTTACAGAATTCAGCATTTTGCTTGTTTTTCTGACCTCAGCTACATTTTTTAGCAGTGGCCACACTACACTGCTCATATTAATGCCTGGGGCCTCTGTGCAAGTCAATTTAAAACTCTCTAAACTGCGTTAAGAAACAGATTTTGCTTTTATATGGTATTCCTCAATGTGTATTAAGGCTGTTATTTCATGTTTGCTGCTCAACTAGCGTTGGTAGGTCCATCCAACTCCAGTCATTGCCACCCACAATATTTATGCAGCAAGCTGTTCCTTTTCTAAACTGTTAGCACTGCACTGTCTTGTCCATGCTGACAACCTTCCCAGTATAACCTTGCTTACAAAGCAGAGATGAGGTACACACACACACAAAAAAAAAAAAAACACAACAAAACACTTTAGTCAGTATAGATTATACCAATTTGGAAATGAAATATGCTGGGTAAAACAATTTTTGTCAGCACAAGCATGAGGTTTGTTGCCAGAACAGCTTTTCAACAACAGTGAAAAATAAGATGTACTCATCAAATCATGTTTTCAATACAGTTATGTCAGAAATATTTTCATGTAAATACTGTCTACTGAATAATGCTAGCCTTAGAACAGACTTTAGAGGTGATCAGTTCACTAGTTCATATTTAAGATAAAATTAAGGATTAAAAGCTACTACAATCTGGTTTACCAAAGTTCAGCTGTAAATCTCAAATTGAGATGAAGAAGTAGTGAAGACAAGCAAAGTTTCACTTTATAAAGACCTTTTAGTAAGCATTTATAGAACTGGAAGGTAAAGGGAAACAAAGGTTTTAGCTGTATAGTTGGATTTTTTTTTTCCAAGAACCTCAAAACATACTTTATCTTTTAAAAAACTAACTTCACGCTTTTGCATAACCTTTCCACACCCATTTAACTTCAAGAATATTTTTACAGAGCTATCAACAACAGATGAGATTAAAATGTTTTTACCTTTAATACCCTGATTGGCTGGTGAAATTGGTTTGGTGGCTTCTAACACATAATCCAAGATGCTCTGGGTTATCTCAGTGCCTCCCTGCAGTTTAGTTTCCAGCAAAACTTTCTTTCTTTTTTTCTTTTGGCCTTCAATGGGAACTTCAAGCAACAAAATCTTTCAAACAATAATGAAATCGAAGGAGTTTAAGTACAACTGAAACAAGCACAGAGGTTTGTTTGTTTGTTTTTTTTGGGGGGAAGAAGGGGAGAGGAATTATTGTACCACTGTAAAAGCAGTAACAAAATTCAGGAAGTACTGAATGTGGAGGAGCAGGATGGTGAAGTCAGAATGACCTCCTTAACAGTAAAGACAAAAAGACAAGGCTGCACCCTTGTGCTGAGCAGCCCACAGGGCAAAAGGCCCTGAAAAGAAATGAAATGCAAAAATATTACAAAACTGCAAAGTGTTCAAATACCATAAAGATGGGGCAATGCATAGTAGGTATACGACATACATAGACATTATTTAAGTATTCTTATTGTCAAATTTAATCTTCTGCTACAACGTATTTACTGCAATTTATTATTTTTAAAAGTTAATAAATTAAAAAAATATAGTTTTACTTCATAGGATTTAGCTCGATATTCCCGAGAATTCAGGCTAGCAGTATTTTTTGGACGAATCACAGCAACATATGCATCTCCAATGCTTTCTGGGTTTCCCATCTCTCGTTCTTTTACCACTGGAAAGAATGAATAAACAGGAAGTAAAGGGTCAGTTGATAAAAATTAAAAGAAAGATCATCCAACAGCGCACTGAACTTCAGGATGCAGTAATCCTGCCCACCACTTCTTTCCATTATTCATTTATTTTTCTTTAGCTGGAGAAATAACATCGGTTGATATAACTCTGCTTCCTTTTAACGATAGGGGGAAATCCTACATAACACAGATTTAACACAAATAATCCTGTTCTCTAACCCACTTTTAAAATAAAAATCATGGTAGGGTTTTTTTTCCAGTTTGTAACTATTTTCCGTAATTTGCAAGCCAGACAAAAGGCCAAAGAAATTTAGCACCCTTAAAAATATATGAAATTTAAAAAGAAAACCATTCTAAAGCAACAAGCACTATAATTTATAAAATGTGCTGTAACAAAGTACTGCATTTCTGAGTTCCACAGGGATTTCAAGAGAGTACCTGATTTTCCAATCCCTCCCCGAAGTAGAACACAATCTTGCCTACAGCCCTAGTAACTAAGCTGACAAAAATACACTGCAATATGGGTTCATTTACTTTGTTTTACTTCAGTGAGACTGCAAACTGGTGCACAATTCATTCAAACACAGAGTTTTTGAAGGAATACATCCTCAGTTTTGCAAAAAAGCCAGAGGTTTTTAGATTTAAGGTAAAAGCTTGCTTACCCTTCTGTTTAACCCAAAGTGACAATTCCTATAATTATAAAACTTAATGAAAATGAAAAAGGGAAAACCTCCTATGGCTAAATCACTTCACCTATCAAATTCCAGAAAGAAGGTTATATCTGGCCATTAACACCTTTCAGGTAATCACTGTCCTCATCTGCAAATGAACCTCCTTTCATTCCACATCATCAAACAAGCATATGCTTTCTGCAGATTAATCCCTCCACAAAGATATTCAATGCTATTGTTTCCAGCTTCTTCACCTCTTCTAGGAGAAACAGGTCTTCAGATTCCCATGCCCTTAGTCCATCCAGTATTTTTGCTGGGATCAGACTACCTGAAAACATATAAAAACCAAAAAAACCCCAACAACCTAACATAAGTAACAGCATGCACATTTTCACTTTCAGTTTAGATAAATGCATTAGTTAGATAGCTTAATGATGGTATGTAAACAGTAACATCCAAATGGAAACATCTATTGATTTACATTACAGTAGAATCTAGAAACATAAAATCAGCTGTGTTCCGAGCTGTGAGAGATCACACTTTGGGATAGTAAAAGTTTTGAAAGGAACAGGAAGCAACCATTCCTTACAGGCAGCTGGGAAAGACATGCTTCCTCGGTTTCCTTAGGATATATAGGTTTGGGTCACAGGCTTGTGTGGAGAGAAACTGCACAGGCAGGGCGGTAGGTTACGATGGGGCAGGTGAATAAACAGTGGGGTAAACTCCATCCGCTAGTGCCCTGCCCTAAACCCAGAGTGGGGTGAGGCTGTCTGGGAAAGGCAGCCCCGAGAACTGCGATCTAACTCCAGAAAACAAAAACAGAGAGTGAAGAGGGGTGGAGCTGCAAGGATGTGACAACAAAGATGCCCAGCTTCAGAAGGCACCAAACCGAGATGCCAACAACGCGTCCTCGTCCCAGCGGACGCAAGTCTGGAGAATATGCCTCATCCACCGCCTGCTCTCCCCGCCTCCCACACCGCCGCCGCTGGCCCCCCTCAGCAACCGTGGACATGCGACCACGCCACCCCACGAGGAAGGCCGCCTGGCCCCGCAGAGCGCAGGCCCCGCCACCACGGAGGGGACCGGCCTCCCCCGGAGAAGCACGACGGCCGGGAAGCGACCTCGCACCGCCAGCGCCTCCCGCGCCGGCGGCAGCGGCCACCGCGCCGCTCTGCGCCTCACGCCCGAGAAACGCCCCCCGAACTTTCCTGGTTGCGCCCCGGAGCCAGCCGCGCACCGGGACCTCCGGGGCGGCGCTCACACCGCAGCCCTACGGACTGGGAAAGGCTCCCGCGTCCACGGGACCGTCCCTCTGGGCCGACGGGCAGCGCCCCGGCACCCCCGCTCGCTGCCTCCCCCTCTCCCTTGCCTTCCTCCGTGGTGCCGGCCGTCGTCTCCCCCGGCGCATCCTCTAGCCTCACAAGGCGCCCAGGCCCCGCGCCCGAGACGCGTCCCGGCTTGTGCTGCTCCGCCCCATCTCCGCCCCGCTCCCTCCCCCGGCTCTTCGGATCCGCTTCCCGTCGGAGGCCCGCGGCCCTCGGCTGCCGATGAGTTTCCGGGTCGGCGGCCTGAACTTGTGCTGCCGCCGCCGCCGCCAGTTGTTGACCGCGGGCGGATAAAGAGAGAGACAGACCAGGCTGTGGGTCGGGAGCATGAGGTTGTGCTGGCGGGCGGGGAGGCGCTAAGGTAAGGCGGCTGCCCGGGCTCGGGGAGTGCCGCCGGCAGCTGTCAGCGCCGCCACGCCGCCAGGAGCCGCCGGCGAACAAAGGGGTAGCGAGACGGTGGCAGCCGCAGCGCCCTGCCTGCACGGAGAGAGCCTCGCCACCGGGCGGGCGGGCACTGCTCAGCGCTGCAGCCGCTGAGTGACCGCCCCGGCTGCCCGCGGACTGGAGAGCCGGCGGAGCGGGCACTCCAGAGGGCGCCGCACCCGGAGCGGAACGAGGGAGAGAGGAGCGGCCGTTGAGCTAATGGAGGCGCTGAGTGGCGGGCGCGGAGGCGCCGGGAAGGGCCGGGGAGAGGACCTGTGAGGAGCTGGTGAGTGCCCCGCGGCGCTGGCGGCGGTCCCGGCGCTGCCTGTGGAGGCTCGGGTGGGGTCCGCGGGCCTGCGAGCGGGCGAGAAGAGGCGAGTCCGGCAGCGGGCACAGCCGGGAGGCTTCGCACATCTGGGCGGTGGCAGCCCGTCGCATCGCGGGTGGGGCGGGCCGGGGGGTGGCTCTGGGGGTATCTCGGCTCTGTCGGTAGGCGAGGGCAGCGGAGGACGTGAGAGCAAAAGGTAGCTGCGGCTTGCGGAGGTAAACAAGCAGCAGGTTACCGAGGCTGGTCGTCCCCCGGCGCGGCGGCGATAGTGGTGCGGGGACGCGCCCCGGTGGTCCGGGGGCTGTGGGGAAGCGTAATGGCGGGAGGTGGTGGGCCTTGGGCTGGGCGGTTTATGGGGGGAGAGGCCGCTTCTGGCCCTGGCTCCCACAGGCTCCGCGCCCCGCGGTGGCGGGAGTCTCGGCCCGAAACCGTGTGGGTCTGGGGCTTCCCTCGGCTGGGACGGTGGGGAAGTTCGGAGCTGCTCGGTGGCCTGACTTCATCCAGCTCCCGCTGTTGAGCCCATGCCCGCCTTGTTCGTAGCTTGGAAATCCTGCCTTGAAGGCTAAAGGGAAGAAGTGCGAGTTGCCAGGGCGGCAGCATGAGCTGCTGGGCCAGCTGTGGCAGCGTAACCTTCCTTCGGGCTCGGTAACACCGTCCTGAACGGTCTGTCGTGGATGAAATTGAACGCTCACGGTCTCGAAGAAGAAACTGAGGCTTGGTACTGTGACGGTTTTATGTAAGTAGCAGTATCACTCTCCTAGGCAGGTCTAAACACATACTGGAAATTGGGCGACTTTTGAAAAGGAAGAACAACCTTGATAATTCACTACAGCTCACCCTTTTATTTACGGTTTTCAGATACTGTGCAGAACGAATGTGGAGTCACGAAAACATGCTCTGTAGAGTAAGGCATGAATACCACAGCTTAAATTGTTTGCATGCACTCCTGTATCATTATTAACCATTGTTGATTGTGCTTTCTTTCTTCAGTGCTTTTCTGTGCTTACCAGTTCCTAGAAATGGAGTTTTAGTTGTAGACATAACATCAGTAGGTGTGATGTAAATAAGCACTTTCCCTAAAGAGAGAGACCACTTTTGAAAGAATTATTAGCTGTAGAGGTTAGCAGTGAGAAGAGACTGTGTCTTCTTTCCACGTATGAGTGTTTCATCCTTACTTTCATCTCTTTCATTTGCAGTATGAAGTGTGGTGGTTTAATTTCTCTTTAATCTCGCTTAGGTATATGAGAAAAATACTCTCCCTTGAAGAAAAAAAGAAAAAAGGCTTTGGTCATAAGGAAAGCAACAGCATTTTTCAACTTCTGAGAACATGTGGCTTATTTAGTTGGGGTGTCTATACGGAAGTGAAGTGGTAGAATTTATTGCATTTTTTTCCCCACTCCCTCCCCTGGATGTAGAAAGAATAAATGTTGTCCTTACAAATAAGATGCCAAATTACAGAAGAGGCTTCTGGAAACTTTAATTCCAAGATCTTCTGTGGTCCTGCACTCAAGCAATTCCAACTTTAACAAATCTGAGTTTAGTCCTTAAAAGAATAAAATATTTCAGTAATACAATATATTATTCCTAAATAGGGATATTACTAGAAATCTACTAAAAAACTAAGCAATGTTGGTGGTGCCCTGTCTTTATATACGTATATATGTATGCATGCATCTGCAAAATATTATGAATGAAAATTAATTGAGGAAAAAAAAAAGAAATAATAAAGAGCAGTGGCACTGTTGTATCAGTAGCCAAAAGACAATTTAAACAAGAAAGCTTTGTGCAGTCCCTCTAATTTTTACTTGTGCCATGCACATCTATGTGGGACTAGGTAGTACATATCTAAGTACATGACTAGGTTTATTGTAAAAACATGGACTTTCCTAGACATATAGTCTATGTAAGTTTACAGTGTATCTGTTTATATATGTTCCTATCAGGTATGCAAACTCCAGAAAATTAAAGGAAACTAAGCATATGAATTTAAAAGGGAATGACTTCTCCAGCTGTCAGCTTTGGTTCAGTAGAAAAACTACAAAAAAAAAAACAAAACATGGGGTTAGAAAATGTCATTACGTCTTCATTCGCTATATAAGATCTTGTTAACACTACTGCTGATTTAATCTGTCCTGAGCAGTTTCTCACCCGCTGCTCTGTGGCACCTCTGCTGTGATTGATTAACACTGCATTGCTTTTTGTTTCAGTAAGAGGGTTTTATTAGCTGTTAACTGATTTGGCTAGCAGGGTTTGTGGTGATTTTTTTTTTTTGGCGGGATTGGTTTTTTTAGGCATTTTGTTGGTTTTTTTTAGTCTTTTGTTTTCTGTATGTGTGGCTTTGCCTTGGGGTTTCCTGTGTGTGTTTGAGTTTTTTAATTATTATTTTTTTTTAGCTTTAATGTTTAGATGTTGTGGTGTTTGTATAATTGATAATGATACGTAGCAAAGATCTCTTTTGCTTCAAGAGCAGCCCTGTGAAAATTCTGCAAGGTTAAATATGATGCAGAAAGTTGTGTTTTCAACACCATTATAATAAAACAATACTTTTACTGCTTTCCTTCCCTTCTCCCAAAATGCATGCCACATACTTTTCCGTAGAGTGTTACTAAAACCACACATATGTTTACATTGTAGGGGCAGATGATATTTCATGCAAAATTACCTACATTATATTAAAAGTTCAAGATGAAAAAGTCTATGTAAAGTTTAAAACCTCCTAGTTTTCTTTGGAACCACTAAATATTTTCCAGATTTTAAGTGGAAACAGAAAAAATAGTCTTTACCGTTGTGGAAGGCCAAGTGCAAGGTCCTCCACCTGGGCTGTAGCAACCGTGTGTCAATATGGACTGGGGGATGGAGGGACTGAGAGCAGCCTAGCAGAGGATTGTGGATGCCAGTGGATGAAAAATTGGACATGAGCTGGCAATGTGCTTTTGCAGCCCAGAAAGCTAATTGTATCCTGAGCTGCGTGAAAGAAGTGTGGCCAGCAGGTCAAGGGGGGTGATTCTCTGCCTCTACTCTGCTTTCATGAGACCAGCCCTATCTGGAATATTGTGTGCAGTTCTGGGGCCTCCAGCATAAGGGCATGGAGCTGTTGGACTGGGCCTAGAGGAAGGCTACAAAAATGGCCGGAGGGCTGGAACACCTCTCCTATAAAGAAAGGCTGAGAGACTTGGAGTTACTCAGCCTGGAGAAGGCTCAGGGGAGACCTTATAGCAGCCTTCCAGTATATAAAGGGTGCTTACAAGAAAGACAAGAGAGAATTATTACCAGGGCCTGTAATGACAGAACAAGGAACAATGGTTTAAAACTAAAAGACGGTGGATTCAGGTTGGGAATAAGACATTGTTTTTTGCTGAGGGTGGTGAGACAGGTTGTCCAGGGAAGCTGTGCATGTCCCATGATTAGAAATGTTCAAGGTCAGGTTGTATGGGGCGCTGAGCAACCTGATCTACTGAAAGATGTCCCTACCCATGGTAGGAGGGTTGGATGTGATGACCTTTAAAGTCTCCTTCCAACCCAAACCATTCTGTGACTTTTTTTTTTTCCCCTGAGGAATATTAGCTTGTCTTCTCTAGTATCAGTAAAATATTATGGTTTGCATTCCAGATTGCCTTAGTTTATATTTTCATGTGCATGTGCATATCTATTCATCTGTCTTATCTCAAAAATACTTTGAGTGTTGTACAAATAAGCGTAGCAGTGACAGAATAGCTTCAGTTCGTTAGTCCAAGAATCATTTTGAAAAAAGATAGACATTAGTCAGTTGCTTTGCTATCTTTTTTTAAACATGTTTTCTGAATTTCCTTTACTGTCCATGCTTTGTTAAGAGTACAGTTCTTACTCTCTGCTTGTTTTTAAATTCACATACCTTAAATTGTACTATGAAAATAAATAAGTGTCTGTGTAAAATCAACCAGCATTTTCTTTTTGGTATGCGGAGGTGCTCTGAGGGAGTAGTTGCTATTGCTCCAATCCTTTTTCTGTATTCTTGATTTTGATAATAGAAAGTAATTTTCAGAAGTTGCAAACATCTGATATATGGATTAACATTTGAAATTCTCATTTGTGTGTATCCTTGATTCTACTGTTTTCCAAGCAAGAGAAACACCATAATTTTAGATAAAACACTTCTTTTGATCTAAAGCTAACTTGTAGTACTGCTAGTATCCTTGAATATTCTTTAAGGGGTTTTGTTGGAGTTAGTTAAGAGGTACTTTCATTTAGTGGTTTTGCTTTGATTTATATTTTAATGCACATAAATTCTGAACTCTGGCTGTTGAAGGATAATTGCAGTAAAAATCCAGTAGCAGTTTGTAAATGGATTACTGCAGGGAAATAAAAGGGCCTCTCCGCTGAATGCCTGGGATCATTCCTGGATTGGGTGGCTTTACAGAGGAGCTGTGTGACAGTGTTGTCTGTAGAATTCCTCTTGTAACTTTTCTCATTCATTTCTGTACTGACTAGGAAGACAAGGGGACAAAATGAATTTTCTAAAAGTAAGTTTTATGTTGGTATATAAGCTTGCACCTAGGAATCAATGTTTGCACACAGCCTGCAATATGGTAATGTTATTCTTTAACAATAAGTTAATGTAGTTTAAATATTACATTGTGACAATTAGGCCATGTATTATTGATTATATATAGCATATTTCTTATGTACAGGCTTCCATTTTGGAGAAAGTCTTACTAAACCTCTTGGGGATTTTCCTTACTTAACAGAGTTTCACAGTGTCTTATGCTTACCATTTTTACATACCTGAGCAACTTGCAGGATGCACGATACAGAGGATCCCCTGTCTTCTTCCTACCTGGCTAAACACAGTGACGTAAGGGATATGGGGCAGTGGTGAAAAGTTGCTGCCTGGTGCAGTAGGTGCATCTCCTGTGGGACTATGCCACCTTCCCAGGTGGCCTTGCATAATACTTACAAGTCTCTGCAAGTGGAACAGAACAATAATTAAGTCAATGGTTCACCTAGCTTGGAGGTGTCACTGAGGTTAAGTCGACCTATGCCCTGTATCAGAACTGCTCCCATAAAGAAGAAAGATGGGTTATTGTTATAGGAGACCCATTCTGCAGGGAACAGAAGGCCTAATATGCAGACTGGTTCCACTTCTTAGGAAGGTCTTCTGCATCCCTGGGATCCACGGTTAAAGATGTGAAAAGAAAGCTTCCTACCCTGGTATGGCCCTCAGATTATTATCCATTATAGATTTTTCAGGTAGGAAGCAATGAAGTTGCAACAAGAAGTCCAAGGGCAGTCAAGACACACTTTAGGGCTTTGAGTTTACTTGATAGGGGATCAGGTGCACAGGTAGTGTTTTCCTCTGTCCTTTCAGTTGCGGGGAATAATGACATAGGAAACGGGAAGAACCAGCAGATCAATACCTGGCTCTGAACCTGATGTCACAAGCAAAGTTTTGGGTTTTTTGATCATGGGTCAGTTTACTCGACACCAGGCTGGCTGGCGACTGACTGGGTACCCCATCTCAAAAGGGGAAAAGGATCTTTGCACAGGAGTTAGCAGGGTATTGAAAGAACTTTAAACTAGATTTGAAGGGGGAGAAAGGATAAAATGGGTCTCACCAGATATAAGCCTGTCGATGTCATGCCAATGTTTGAGGTATAGTGTGCTAGCGAGGTCCTTCAGTCTGCCATCTCAGTGCAGATACGGAATGGAAATCCATGCAGCAACAAATGTACAAGGGTTACTGATGTGTTAGAAAGCACGGAAGTGCCTGTGAATGGTCCTGTAGAAATTAGGTCTTCTCCCCCAAAAAGGTGCTGGGATCAGTAGCCCAACTGAAGTGCATCTACGCCAGTGCATGCAGAATGGGCAACAAACAGAAAGAGCTGGAAGCCATTGTATGGTATAGGTGCCATCATGGAAACATGGTGGGATGACTCACATAACTGATGTGCTCAGAAGGGATGCCCCTCAGAAGGGATAGGCAAGGAAAGAGAGGCAGTGGAGTAGCCATGTATGTTAGGGGTTGTCTAGAGCTTAATGATGGTCACAACAGGGTTGGGTGCTCATGGGTAAGCATCAGGGGGAAGGCCAACAAGGCAGATATGGTGGGAATCTGTTGTAGACCACCCAACCAGAATGAAGAGGCAGGCAAAACATTCTATAAGCGGCTGGGAGAAGTCTCACAATTGTTAGCCCTTGTTCTTATGGGGTACTTCAACTTACCAGATGTCTGCTGGAAATACAGCAGACAGGAAACAGCACAGGAAGTTCCTGGAGCATGTGGAAGGTAACTTCCTGACGCAGCTGGTGAGGGAGCCGACTAGGGAACTAGAGAAGGCACCCAATGGACCTGTTGTTTGTGATCAGGGAGTCTCGTGGGTGATGTGAGGGCTGGAGACTCTCCTGGGCACAGCGATCATGAGATTATAGGGAAGGAGTGTCAGTCCACCGTAGACTTCTGGAGGGCAGACTTTGGCCTGTTTAGGAGACTGGCTGACAGAGTCCTTTGGGAGGCAGTCCTGAGGGCAAAGGCATTCAGGAAGGCTGGACATTCTCCAAGAAGGAAATCTTAAAGGTGCAGGAGTAGGCTGTCCCTGTGTCCTGAAAGACAGACTGGTGGGGAAGAAGACTGGCCTGGCTGACCGGAGAATTCTGGCTGGAATTCAGGGGAAAAAAAAGGAAGTTTATGACCTTTGGAAGAAGAGGTACACAACTCAGGGGGACTACAGGATGTTGTGAGGCTTTGCAGGGAGAAAATTAGAGGGGCCAAAGCCTAGCTAGAATTTAATATGGCTACTGTCTTCATAAAAAGTTTCTATAAATACAGCAAAAGGATGGCTAAGGAGAATTTCCATCCTGGATTGGATGTGGGAAGAAGTATAGTGACAAAGGGTGAGGAAAAGGCTGAGGTACTTAATGACTTCTTTGCCTTAGTCTTTTACAGTAAGACCAACTTACAGTAAGTTGTTCTGTGGGCACCCAGCCTGCTGAGCTGGAAGACAGCAAGCAGAATGCAGCCCCCATAGTCCAAGGGGAAATAGTTAGCTACCTGCTATGCCACTTAAGACACACACGTCTATGGGGCTGGGTGGGATCCACCCAAGGGGACTGAGGGAGCTGGCAGAAGAGCTAACCAACCCACTTTCCATCACCTCTCAGCAGTCCTGGCTAACTGGGGAGGTCCCAGTTGACTGGAAGTTAGCAAATATGATGCCCATACAAGAAGGGCTGGAAGGAGGATCTAAGGAACAGCCTGTCAGCCTGATCTTAGTGCTGGGAAACTCTTGTCGAGTGCCATTACATGTGCAGGACAACATGTACAGGACAACCAGATGATCAAGCCCATTCAGCATGGATTTATGAAAGTCCGGTTCTGCTTGACTAACCTGATCTCCTTCTGTGACAGGTGACCCACTTAGTGGATGGGGGAAAGGCTGTGGATGTTGTCTACCTAGACTTTAGTAAAGCCTTTGATAATTTCCCACAGCATTCCTCTGGAGAAACTGGCTGCTCATGGCTTAGACAGGTGTACTCTTTGCTAGGTAAAAGAACTGGCAGGGTGGCCAAAAAGTGGTGGTAAATGGAATTAAGTCCAGTTGGTGGCCGGTCACAAGTGGTGTTCTCCAGGGCTGTGCTGGGGCCAGTGAGGGGAGCAGGTCCAAAGGAGGGCAGTGAGGCTGGTGAAGGGTCTGGAGAACAGGTCTTATGAGGAACGACTGAGGGAAGTGGGGTTGTTCAGTATCACTTTCTACAGCTACCTGAAAGGAGGTTGTAGTGAGGTGCATGTCTGTCTCTTCTCCCAAGTAACAAGCAATAGAACAAAAGGAAGTGGCCTCAGATTGTGCCAGGGGAGGTTTAGATTGGATATTTGGAAAAGTTTCTTCACCGAAAGGGTTGTCAGACATTTGAACAGCCTGCCCAGAGAAGTGGTGGTATCACCATCCCTTGAGGTATTTAAAAGATGTGTAGATGTGGCACTTAGGGACATGGTTTAGTGGTGGACTTGGCATTGCTAAGTTAGCGGGTGGACTTGCTCCTAAGGGTCTTTTGCAACCTAAATGGTTCTGTGATTCTAACTTCTGTGGTGTAGTCTGCCATTCCCCAGCATTCTGGGAAGTTGAAACTTAGTCACTGGCTGCTACTCCTCTATGTCTCTTTGCTGCATTTAGGTTTTCTTTTCTCTCTAACAAAAATAACAACAAATAAAAGGTACTCAATTTTGACATGTGCTGTTACTGTGAAAATAGTACCCTAGAAGACTGCAACTAAACAAATCAAAGAGACTTTTGGAAATACTGCAGTCACCAAGTTCCATGGAATAAGGACTGTCATGTGGTAACCAAATGGTGTATATTCATTTTAAAGGAGTATTTTTAAATTGCTGTGAACCACTTAGCCCTTGCTTTGTAAAAGAGGCTGTGGTTAAAAAACAGAGTCTAGGCATTTCCAAGTCACCATGCTATTTTGAGTGAATCCTTAAGTTTGCTGGAATGATCTGAACTATTCCATGTATATTTACAGTTGATGGTCTGTCAGGCGTAGACATAGCCCTCTCTCACTTTCTGAAACAAAGCACAGTTTAGAGGAAAAGATAAAGAATGATCGATTTCTGGATTATCTGCAAGACTGTATACAGTACAAGTCGGTTTGAGAAACTTGACTTCTGGTGGCTGGACAGTAGGCTTTGAAAACCAAAAGAACCTAAAGAGAATTGGTTTGCTCTCGAAGAGACCAAGTGGTTGTAGGTTGTTCACTGTATTAAGCAAGAAAGTAGGCTATCACCACTTGTATACCTCCTACATATAACTTTGAGAAATGCTTGTAATTTTGGGCCATTTTTTCTGTAATCTGGAGTACTTATATTTAAGTGTGTCGGTGTTTTTTTCAGGAGTCACTATTGGAGGTAGATAATACATGCTTATTGAAGGAAAGGTCAATTCCTTGTTTTCAAATTCTGGATTAATTTAAGATACTAAAATACATTTAATGGAGGCAGATTTCTTTCTTCCGGTAGTCTTTCTAAATCTCATGCACTTAAATCCTTTTCCATTTATGCAAGTTAACAAAGATATAACATATTGATAGGAGGTTTGTATCCTTGAACCGTGAAGGATACTACTGTTGATGTTTGTGTTACTTCTGTTCTGTACAGTCTCTGCCATATGTTGTATTAGCTGTTCTACCTTAGTGTTGTGTTGGTATGTACTCTGTATTTACTTACATGATGTTCTAGCTTCTAAATATTTGTTCCTATTTTCTTTTCTTTTTTCTATCCTTTCGCCCTTATTTTTCTGATTGTTTTGGTTTTCATTGTGATCTCTTATCTCTTGAAGGAATGGTTTGTTTCTTTTGTTGGCAATATAAATGGCTTGTAGTTTTCAGCTGCTTTTGCAGAACATTTTTTTATGGAATCAGGATTGTGTTCAGCATCATCTGCTGTGATAATTGCTGGTATGCCGTGTTATGCTTACCTGATGCCTCTGCCTCATGAAGTTAATTGGATGAGTGACACCTTTTTTGACACGCTGTGGTGTCAAGGTTGGTTGGTTGGAGTGTTTTTTTGACCACCGTTAATGAATTGACATTTCTGTGCAAGCAGAAATTCTAAACAGTTCTTGACAGATGAAAACATAAGAAGAGACATACAGTTTGATTAGGCTGTGAAGCAAAGCACTAGCAAGAAATAAAATAAAGTAAAATTAAAGTCAAGTGGGCAAGTTCCTATGCGAATACCAACCTGAACTGAAATTTAACTGTAATTCACATAGAATTAGAGGTTATAGAGAGGAAACCATAATATTGTTTCAAGCTGGTTTGACTGAGACTGATAGACGATGTCAGCTAGCGGTAACCTGTGAGATAACTTACTTGAAAAGTGGTAAAAGCATGATTGTAGCTAAGTGTGAAAATTCTTACGCAGTTGGATTCTGTGCTAATTGTCTGAAGCTGTTTAAATACTGACTTTTGAAAAATGTGAAATGTGCTATAGGAGTGTTGATCTCTCCCCCCTCCCCCCCCCCCCCCCCCCCCCCCCCATGAAAGATGATTCAAGGAAAGATACAATTTTGGAGTTTATTTCAAAACAAAGCCATTTTCTCAATGCCATTTCTGGGAAAATACACTTAAAGTTTACATAATGCTGATTATGCATATACTAATGGCATATTTCTTGACTGTTTTATATACTCTGTATTCAGTTGCAGTTAAATATAAACGTAAGTTGGAAACTGATTCTCTGCACCAGGTACTTCACTTGATTGTCGTCACTCTTCTTGGAATTTAGCATAGAAAAGACTTAGATTTTTCTACTTTATAAATGTAATAAGGCTTTAAAAATAGGCCCTGCTTGTTCTTTCAAGGTACTTTAAACAACTGTAGGAACATCATGTCCTGTTTGCATGTAGCTGGTTTTGGTCCTGATTGTAAATGACTGCAAGTGAATAACTTAGTGGAGAAAATTGTATTTGTTATATTTATTAGTTTGAGCTGTGTTTACACTCCACTTAAGCCCTCCTCCTCAGGGAGCTGTCACAAATGTTAATTAGGGTAGTAATATCCCCCCACCGGTCATGTTCAACATCTTTGTCGGTGACATGGACAGTGGGATTGAGTGCACCCTCAGCAAGTTTGCCAATGGCACCAAGCTCTGTGGTTCGGTTGATACGTTGAAGGGAATGAATGCCATCCAGAGGAACCTTGACATGCTTGTGAGGTGGGCTGATGCCAACCTGATGAAGTTTAACCATGCCAAGTGCAAGGTCCTACACCTGGGTGGGAGCAATCCCAAGCACAGCTATAGGTTGGGCAGAGAAGAGATTCAGAGCAGCCCTGCGCAGAAGTACTTGGGGGTATTGATCGATGAGAAAGTTAACATGATCCAGCTTCAGTGTGTGCTCACAGCCCAGAAAGCCAATGGTATCCTGGGCTGCATCAAAAGGAGTGTGACCAGCAGGTTGAGGGAGGTAATCCTGCCCCTCTACTCTGCTCTTCTGAGACCTCACTTGGAGTACTGTGTGCAGTTCTGGTGTCCTCAGCATAAAAAGGACATGGAACTGTTGGAACAAGTCCAGAGGAGGGCCACGAGGATGATCAGGGGCCTGGAGCACCTCCCGTATGAAGACAGGCTGAGAAAGTTGGGGCTGTTCAGCCTGGAGAAGAGAAGGCTGCGTGGAGACCTCATAGCAGCCTTCCAGTATCTGAAGGGGGTGTACAGGGATGCTGGGGAGGGACTCTTCATGAGGAACTATAGTGAGAGGACAAGGGGTAACAGCTTCAAACTTAAACAGGGGAAGTTTAGATCGGATGTGAGAAAGAAATTCCTTAGTGTAAGGGTGGTGAGGCACTGGAATGGGTTGCCCAGGGAAGTTGTGAATGCTCCATCGCTGGCGATGTTCAAGACCAGGTTGGACAGAGCCTTGTGCGACATGGTCTAGTGTGAGGTGTCCCTGCCCATGGCAGGGGGGGTGGAACTAGGTGATCTTAAGGACCTTTATGAATGAGTTATGAATGAGTCTTTGGAGAAATAGCTGAAAAAATTATGAGAAAGTTCATGATATATCCTTTTCTATATTTTTGCACTACCACTATATTAAATACCAGTTCTATTAAAATTTTTCATAGACTTAAGAATAGGAATTTTAGCGCTGCTGTTATTTACTGATGAACTCGTCTCTTTACCAAGGGTTTGATTATTACTTTACTGCTGTAGTGTGCAGGTGTGTGTTTGTATTTTTATTAGCTATTATGTGTGTAAGATACAAAAATAATATATGCGTGGCTAGATGCACATCCGGACTTATTTTCAGCAGTAATAACTCGTAAATGTTGCAATAGGATTTTCCTCTGAAATGTTCTTTTTCTCATTACCTTGCCCATGTAAGTTACTTGCAGAATTGTTACCTTTTTCAGGATTTTTTTCTTCAATCCAGGTGGCTCTGCTATGCTCTAGATCTCAAAGCAGCTGGCGGAAAAGCAAATGTATTAATCTCCAGTTAACTCTGTTACATTGAAAGACTTTAGGTAGACATATAGAAATGTCCTGGCAGTGTAGAGCCCAGAAGACTTGTTGGTAGTCTTATCAAAATGGTGAATTTCATCAGTGGCTTGAAGAAACTGCAAAAGTGAGTAGCTACTAAACTGTTAAGACCAAGTTCCAGCTGTGCTAATACTGCAAGTTACCAGTTTTAAAGTTTTAAAAGACTTACTGATGCTGTTTCATTCACATTTGCTAAATAGTTGAAGTTATTTCTATAAGGTGAGGATTCTGATATTTTAAAGCTCAGCTCTTGATGCACAGCTATGTAGCAGACTTCATGGTAGCAGAACATGTGGTTCTTCCAAAGCATTTATTCTACAGAAATAAGTCTACTACAGAATTGCAATACTAAACAATCTAGGCCTGTGCAGCATTTTAGAATTTACAATTCTAAAATAAAGTTTGTTCTTATGAAAGAGCTCCAGTTACTTGCATTCTCAGAAGTCTTGGAGGTACACAGCCTGAGACCTTGCTAACAGCTCTGTAGCTGTTAGTACAAATATACAGTGGTTCTTAATTTAGGCCCTTTTCCCTGACTCTTTGAGAGTCACTGGCACAGATACTTTACATATTTAGTTCTCCATATTTAGAAGGATGGGTTGGAGAGAAATCTTTCATGGGAGCTATTTCAGTAAGTCGCCAAGAGCAAACTGTCCATTAAAAAACAAATACTGAAGAGGCTTTATTTGGTGGCTTGCATATTGAAATACAAGTCCTTTGTAACGTCCCATTTACCAACATGCTAATTAGTTAAAATGAAAACTACTTGCAAGTCCTTTATCCTTTTTAGAACATGATAATTAGTATTAAGGTTAAATAGTGCAGGTTTGCATTTTACAGTCTTCATTAACTACCTGGATGAGGTGATGGAATGCACCATCAGCAAGGTTGTTGATGACACAGAGTTGTGTGTGCTGGAGGGCAGGGCTGCTCTTCTGAGGGACCTCAACGGGCTGGAGAACTAGGCTCACACCAACCTTGTGGTGCTCAATAACAAACTGAAAAATTAAACAGAATAAGCCTACGCAGTGGTATAGGCTGGGAACCTGTGGCTAGAGAGCAAAATTGCAGTAAATGACTTCACTTTCCTGGTGGACACCAAGTTGAATGTGAGTCAGAAATGTGCCTTTACTTAGCAAGAGTGAAGCCAGTAGCTGAGAGAAGTGCTGTCAGCTTGGTGTTTGTGTGACTGCATCTGAAACAGTGTCTAGCTTTGTGCTTCCCAGTATGGAAGAGATGCTAACGTAGTGGATCAGATCTAGAAGAAGACTGCCAAGATTATTAGGGAGCAGCAGCACATAATGTAAAAAGAAAGCTGGAAGAGGTGGGTGCTCTTGGCATTCAGAGAAGACATGGGGAAGGATCTTGTTTTCAATTAATGGGAGGGTACAGAGGAGACAGAAACAGGCTCTTCTTGGAGGAGCTGGGTGACTGGGCTAGAGGCAACAGAAAAAGTTCCAGCAAGTGGTGTTTCAGGTAGACACTAGGAAAAGATTTACAGCATGGGGATGGTCAAATGCTGGGGCAAGTTGCCCAGAGAGGTTGTGGGCCTCCATCCTTGGGGATACTCTGAGCACAACCTTGAGCAGCCTTTGTAACCTTGAAGATTGCACTGGGTAGAGGATTGAAGCATTTGACGTCCAGAGGCTCCTTCCAATGTAAATAACTCCTTGCTCTGTATCAGATAGTACGGTTGCACATATGGCTGTTCTCACCCCCTCTGCATGCAGCTGGTTCTCGCCCAGCTGAAGTGTGTGGCCCAGAGGGTGATGGAACTTGGCAGAACAGTGAGATTATCTCAAGTAAATTCTGCTTTACAGCTCAAATCCTGGTTTTTAACCCGACTTCTGCATAGTCGAAGAGTTGAAGTGATTAGTGCTTTGAATTATCACATCTTAATGGAATAGAGTAATCCTGAATAAGGTATCTTCTTTTCTGGGATTTTTTTTTTTTAACAACAGTAGTTGGATTTTTTTTCTGTAATATGTAAAAAACCTTTTCCTGCTATGCAGAAGTAGCCTGATTTCTTGTGTATCCTTTCAGGCAATTAAATAAATATATAACTATAATTGGAAACAGGCTTTTTCTGTTTCTTTATTGAGGTTGGGTTTTTTTGGTCAGTTGTTTTTTGTTTGTGGGTTGCTGTTTGGTTTGAGGTTTTTTGTTTTGCTTGATTTTGTTTTTGTTTGTTTTTAATTCATAAATCCAGATATTTTCATAAGCAAGCTGCCCGACATTTGTACTTAATAAAGGAATAGAAAGTTAAGTTCATTTGTCTGGAATGGGAGTTAGACAGCATGTGCTAGTATAAAATACTTTGTTGTAATGTGTAACTAAAAAGAGATCATTTGGAAGCTTCCATCTCTGTCTCTGGATGTTGTTATAATGTAAAATAAGCAAACCTGAATAAAATAGTCACACAATTTTACTGTAAAGGCAATGTAAAGTGCCTATTGCTTTGGTCTTTGTTTCATAGAAATGCCTTTTAATTCTCTCTGAGCTCAATTCAGAAATCCTGTTGATTTTTTTCTGCGTGTATCCTGTTATATATACAAGTGGAGAATCAGTATGGAGAACCAGAGTTTTAGAGTCAATCTTTAAGAAGGCAACTAGTTATATATTTTGTTTCCCCTTCTTCCCCCCTGTGTTTTATAATTTTCTTAGAAGAGAATGAATCAAATTTATCCTAAGTTAGTCACAGGCCTTGAAAGTATATTGAATTAACTGTGGTTTTGGAGGTTGTAGTATCAGGGTAGCCATGAAGAGCTACTAATAACTATGTCCTTCATTATTTTGTAAATACACAAACATACTAAATTTCAGCATTTACTTATGAGTGCAAGGAAAGAAATCTTAACCCGCAAAATAATATGTATTCCTGGGAATAAATTCTGTATGAGATAGACAATTTCTAGCAAAACCAGATAGTATTTTCTGTGTGTCTTCAGCATGCTTTAGTTCCTTCAAAGTAATAATGACATGCAGATCAAAGCAGACTGGGTTAGTGCTAAATGGAGTTGTTTAAAAAAGTTTATTTTTGAAACTTAAAACCTCGGTATGAACTTTGAGCATAGAAAAAAACATTCTCAAACAAGTCTACCCACAGCTTACTGTGAAGATAAATCCTTTCACATTCCTAACGCCAGACAGTCCACCTTAATCATGCCTTGCTTTAGCTATTGTGTACTTTATTTTCCCTACTACTGCCTGGGTCTGCTTACTTTAACTCTGCTTGACGATCTCCAAACTGCCCACCCAGCTGCTGCATCCAACCAGCTGTAAGCAAGGGCACCCAAAAAATGTTCTGGTGCAATAATTGTATGTTATGTCCCCAGTTCCCTGCAACTGAGGATGCTTCTGATAAAGAAATTGTTTATCTTGCTGTTTGTGTGCTGCATTCTTAAAAATGGCAGTGAATTTAAATGTCTACATAGAATTGAAGACCTGAGAGCAGTATTCTGTTTTCAAAATGGATTCAGTGGGACGTGAGTCTGTAAAATGTAAAATTTTGGGCTTTTTTTAATACAGTTAGCCATTCTATTTGACTGAGTATCATGGGTTCAGCAGTAGCAGTCATTTTTTTTTCTCCTCCTTGGTAGCTGGTGCAGCACTGTGTTTTTGACTTTCGGCCTGGGAACAGCGCTGATAACACCAATGTTTCAGTTACTGCTTGAGAATGTTTTGGTCTGACCAAGGACTTTCTGAGTCTCATGCTCTGATGGGGAGGAAGCAGAGACAGGACACCTGACCCAAATTGACCAAAGAGGTTATTCCATACCACAGCATGTCATGCCCAGGATGTAAAAACAGAGAGCAGAGATCCGGAAGGGTGTGGGGGGTGCACTGCAAGGGATGCACTGCTTGGTTGGGCTGGGTGGTGAGCAGTTGTATTCTCTTTCCTTGTATTTCTCTTGTATTGTTGTTGGTGGTAGCAGCAGTGATTTGTGTTATACCTTAGTTACTAAACTGTTCTTATCTCAACCTGTGGGAGTTGCATTCTTTTGATTCTCCTCCCCATCCTCCCGGGACTGGGGGAAGAAAGAGGGGGAGTGAGTGAGTGAGAGAGTGACTGCGTGAGTTATTGAGGGGCTTAAACCATGACACTAAGGAAATAAGATTTCCATGTTACACAGACACTCACTCAAATCCTGAAAATGAGCAAGCTGTTGCACAGATGGATTATGTACCATTTAGAGTAGGTACGGTGGTTCCAGTATCCCTGATTCCTCGAACATTCTAGCCTCGTGCCCTTCTGCTGCAATACGATATGTTGTCATACAAACCACGGTTTGAAAAGGGAGTCTCTTATATTTCATCTCTTTATAGAGGTATGGGTTTTATTGTTGTATATTGTTAGTCATGGCTTATCTTTAAGCTGTTAGGTGTTTGTTTCAGAGACGATTCTTACTTTTACTGTAATACAAATAGGGTTCCTTTTCTCTCACTTCTTGTCCATCGTGCTTTTTCCCTTTCTGAATCTTCTAGAGAGCTGCTTAATGCAATTAGAACATGCTTTGTGCTATGCAGGATGTTAGTTATGTGACTACGTAGGATAGATACCAGGGTAGATTTTTAAAGCCATTTGTGCCCGTTTAAATTTTCAGAAGACCTTAAAATTTAAATCCTCTAATGGATACCTTGACCCTATGGATGAAGTATTGTTATATCGACATATCCATCAGCAATTGAAAATCTGGTCGATGGATTGTTCCCCAGCAACTTTTAAGTCTGTTATGAAATACGATGCAACAGGATATGTGATAAAGGAGGGGATGACTGTTGTTAAACATCACCCTTTCCCAGTGTGCTAGAGGATAGAGATTACATTAGACATAGTTCTCACTGCCCCCTCCTTCAAGAATGTGTTTGTTCAGAAAGCTTTGTGCCAAGTTGGTAGAGTTTGTTTTCACCAGAGCCCTGTTGGGCCTCCTTCTAGCTAAACTAAACACCTTTCACCAGTACCTTCTTGCCTCACTCCTGCTTTTTAGCTGCCTGGTTGCGCAGCTTGGATGTCTTTCCTCTCTAGTAATCACAAGCTCACCTGTGTGCTTTCACTGCCTGTTAGTGATTTTAGTTGTCTTTCCATCTAGGTCTTACTTGCCTAGCATCGGACACTGGAATAGCATCTACTGCTATCAGCAATCATCTGGTTTTGTGCATAATGAGATTAAAACTGGGCACAGGTACCAGTTTACATTTGTTGAAAGGGCTGGGGTGAACTTGCTCTATCAGTGTCTTGTATCCTGATGTATTTTGATACTCATTTGTACACTGTTCAGCATGGGTACTTGAAAGCCTGGGTGCAGTTAATGTTGCCTCTGGTGCTGTGACACCTGCTCTGAACCTGCAGTCTCCCACTTCATGCAGATGCATCCGCCAGTCCATGCTCCATCCAGCATCCCTTCTGAATGCACTGCTGCTGTCTGAGTTGTAGCTGATAAAAGAATGCTGGGCTACAAGAGAAGTTTCCTGAAAACTTCTCTGACTTTAACTAACGCAGTGGTGCTTGGTGAACTCTTTGCCTTGCCTCAGCACCCAAACAACCGTGGGCTTTGCAGAGATTGCACATTGCTGGTGTTTCTGGTTCTGACTGTACTTTAGTTTGAACAAACACTGTTTTGAAAGTATTTCAACTCTGCAGTATGTGCTGGTACAAATAATCTTGCCTCCCTATCACTGCTGGCATGCTCTGGCCATTTAGACCATCAATAGCCAGGAAAAAAACTAACGATAGAGCTGATCTGAGTTACAGCTATTCTGCTCTGCAGTCACAAAGGCACATGCCAGTGAAAACCAAGGGAAAGTGCAAAGAATATGGATGAACAGAAGGGGTGGATCAGAAACAGGGCAGGATCAGCTCTTGTGCGAATTAAAACAGCTTTAGGAACTACAGGCTGTTTCTCAAACAACATTAGCATCATAAAAAGATAGTGGAGGCAGATTTCCAGCTTGCTAAGTGCATGCTTCATAATAACTATAAAATTACTTTGTACTTTCTGAAGCTTTCAGGGAAGTCTGGTTGAAGTCATATGGTGATCTGGGCAGCGATAACAGGGAGCTGGACCTGGGGCTGGACCTGGGAGAGGAGAACAGCCCAACACAGGAACAAGAAGTGTAGGGGGAAAAGAAATGCACTTATTTTGCTGGTTGGTTTTTCTTTTTGGTTTTTTTTTTTTTTTTTTTTTTGGGGTGGGGGGGAGGTGGGGGGCTTCTCTTGTGGCACCTTACAAGCAGAAAGGAACTATTCTTAACTAAGTGCCTGTGTGCTATATTGGCACTGCAGCAGGATTTCCATAAAGCAGTCACCATGTGGTTCTTGAGCATTGCAACTTCGTGAGCTTCTCAAGGTAATACAGTTTGTGCCCCAGCTTATGTCTCATCTACCACTGCTTGCTTTTGCTCCCACAGATGTCTGCAGTCAAACTGGCAGTGGGATTCTTCAGACAAACTCTGTACTTTTGGACCTTACCCTGGTGGATTTCTGTCTCACTTTCAGGCAGCCAAATACAAGTTCTACCAGTACCTAGCAAATGTCGGATTGGTAATTGAACTTTTCCTTGTGATAGGTCAGGCTGCTTAAGAGCAGCTTTACTAGTCATGGTAGAGGAAGATGAATGGGCTTGTCAAGCTGATGGTGACTTGTTCAAGAGCAGTAAGTCTGCTCTTTTACGTAAGCTGGCTGGATTGCATAGTCTCAGGTGGCCACATGTCATTTTCGGCTGGGTGTCTGCGGTCACGGCTTTGCAGCCAGGTTTGGCAGACATCAAAGTAAAAGTCTTCCCATACTTTAGGAGGCATGCCTAGCTATGGAGGTAGCAGGAAAGGGACGCATGTCCTAGTCACATCAGCATCACCGTGGTGGGGAAAACCCATGTGCAGATGTCCTCTGTGACCTTGTGAGCAATGTTCAGAAATAGCACTGGCTAAGAACCTGCTGTGCGGTGTCACTGACATCTCCTAAGTCAGGAGGATGACCTGGATCTTTCTGTTCTGCAGGACCTCTCTGTCTAATGTAGCATCAAATAACAGACACAGGTACTGACAGTTGCCTTACCTTACCAGAAGTACCCAGTCCAATGGTGAGCTAGCTATGTTTGCAGCAGTCAGTCATTCTTTTCCTCTTACCCTGGGAACTGTATGGAGCAGACATGAAAGGAACAGAGTCAGTGATGAACACAGCCAAGGCTGCACTAACTCCACGTGATATATTTTGATACTAAATGGACTTATGAGCAAGCAGTATTAGAAAGAGTATGTAAGTCTAGTAAATGCTGCTTTTCAGAATGCGTGCTTGGTGGCACAGTAACTGGCTATAAAAAGAGGTAAGGCAGCAGCCTTCCGTCAAAAAAAAAAACCAAACAACCTGCAAAAGCTTGGGCAGTATACAAAGTTGAATTAGTGAGCAAGGCATGAGATGGTGTGGCTACTGGATAGCAAGCCAAAGGATTTTGCTGAGCTGGGGGCCATTACATGACCGTTAGCAGTCTGCTATTGAACAGGCTTAAACCTGGTACCTCAGATGATCCAGTTCTATGGCAATCCAGCATAACTGTCAAATTACAATCTGAATCTTTTTATAATTATTCCCTTTTTTTATATTGCAGTGTTCTGGTTTAAACCATAAAAAGTAAAGAACTTCCTGATTAGTACTAGACTATATAATTAGTGTTGAATGATTAAATCTGTTTATGGGTGTGGAATTTTCTCCTTCACATAGGCAAGTGAAGTTTTTCATGTATGCTTTGGCTATTTAAGTGTTTTCTGTGAGGAGATGTCTTGTTGTCCTTTCCCAGCAAGCATGAACTGGAGAAAAACGGTAATAAGAGCAACAAGGTTTACAGACTACAAGAGAACATGGGCGCAGGAGAATTATGGAGAGAGGGGCAGTTTGGGGTGGCAAGTTTCCTTTTATTGCTTGTTGCTATGAAGAACAGAGGAGTAAGGAGAAGCAAGGTCTGTGTATGTGATACCGTAAACATTATCAGGGTAGGAGAAAAACCACACAAGACTGCGTATGGTTTCCTCTCTCTTTTGCAGTATCTGGCTACAGTCATTCCTTGATAAATCAACGTCTTTCAGTGAGAGAGGTCTTTTATGAGAAAATGGGGAGGGAAGTCTAAAATAATTCAATGTTTTTAAAAGAAAGAATATCACTATCTTTATGTAAAAAATATTCTAGATATGCTTTACATATTTCCTGCATTTTGACTAAAATGAGCAAGGTAAAAGGAGATTAGCATAGACACCATCACTTTACCAAGTATCATTTGCCAAAGTGAGATGTACTTATGTACATGTACTTGGTGATGAGAGCCAGGGTCTAATTTTGTACATCTGATCTCAGAACTGTCAATCTGTGTTGAATCTTCTGGAAAAGCTTTGGAGACTCTGTTTCAGGTTATTTTTCTCAATGCAAATATGGCTTTCTTTAGTACACTTTTTGATAACTAAAACTGTGCCAAAACCCTGCATTTTGTCATGTTTAATCTCTCTCTTAAGAACTAACTTTGTACTGTATTACTGGAGGTGAATTAACATAATGGAGTTTTAATTTAAAAGAATCCAAGACAGGCCTGTGGAACAGCAGATGCCTAAGCCTGGAGCCTGTTATGACTGAAATATTAGCAGAAATTATGTAATAATGGACCAGATTAGCAGATGGGTGGATAAATGTGATGTTCTGAGGAACAGTCCACATAGCATTGTAAGAGAAAGTCTGGTTTCTCAGACTTAGTTGTCAGGGAAAATGCATTTGGTGTAATCTGCTTGGATTTTTAAAGGGCACTTCACAAATTCTTCACATGATTTGGGAAAGAGGCAGAGTCCATTGCACGCACAAGTCACTGGTTAAAGATGGGAAATGGGGAGAAATAAAGAGATATTTTTCACAGTGGTCGAAGGTTATTGATCGAGTGCCAGATAGATCAGTGCTAGGACCTCTACTATTTATAGGATCATAGGATAGTTAGGGTTGGAAAGGACCCTAAGATCACCTAGTTCCAACCCCCTGCCATGGGCAGGGACACCTCACACTAAACCATGCCACCCAAGGCTCTGTCCAACCTGGCCTTGAACACCACCAGCGATGGAGCATTGACAGCTTCCCTGGGCAACCCATTGCAGTGCCTCACCACCTTCACAGTAAAGAATTTCTTCCTCATATCCAATCTAAACTTCCCCTGTTTAAGTCTGAACCCATTATCCCTTGTCCTCTTACTACAGTCCCTAATGAAGAGTCCTTCCCCAGCATCCCTATACACCCCCTTCAGATATTGGAAGGGTGCTATGAGGTCTCCATGCAGCCTTCTCTTCTCCAGGCTGAACAGCCCCAACTTTCTCAGCCTAGTTTAATGTGAAAATAAATGATCTGGAAGAGATGGTAAGTAGTAAGATGATAGCCTCTAGACAGTGCTACGCAGTGTCAACTGCAAAATAATTTTATGAGATGCAATGGGAACTAGCGTATGAAACTGAATATACCTGAAGGTGAAAGGTTCACATTATCTTGAGGTTATAATAAAAACTGAAGAAAATCAGCTTAGTTCTTAGTACCAGTCCAGAAAGTAAATCAGATATTGAAAGAGTAGAGACCATGCCACAACCATGTAAATCCATGCATTTTGCATGTTCTACATAGCTCCCCATCTCCTAACTCAACAAGGTGTTAGTGGCACTGGAAATAGATCAGAAAAAGCAGAAAGGATCCTAAAAGTTGCACTGAAACCATTCCTTGAGAATTAGGGTTAATCAATCTGTAGAAGAATAAAAGATTGGTGTGATAGAAGGGTAATCGCCTGTAAAATGTGATGTGATGGTGGTCTCTAAAATCAGAGGGAGTAAATAGGAAAAGTTTTTGCTCTCTACCTTTCAGTTCTCATATTCAGTGAAAATGAAATTTAGCAAGTGGCACATTAAAAACAGATGTTTCTTCACAGTTAATAGTTAAGCTGTGAAATATGAGAAGACTGTGGCTGTTAAAATTTCCCATAGATCAGGGAGTTTTTGAACAAGTTAATGGAAGAAAAAATAAGATCATTAATATAGCAACAGCACGTCTGGCTCAAGAATTCATCAAGTGGTAAATTACCAAAGAGTGAGAGAGTGTTGTGGAAAAGTATCAGTTCATGCTTGCCCAGTTATTTTATTTTACATTGGTATACTCTTCTCTCAGCTCTCTGGACAAGGTATTAGATGAGAAGCATTTGATCCAGTGTGGCCATTGTTGTAATAAGCTTTGAAAACAAAATGGGGAAAAAAATAATAATGAATATTGGTAAGAGCAAGCTTTTTAAAGAACTAAAGTTATATATTATCTATCTGTTGGATTTCGTGTCTATGAAGTCTAAAACCAATGGAAATTTTGCTGCAAACCGCCTATAATTCCATTTCATGAAAGTACACAATAAATTGTATTAATAAATCATTGACATATAAGCAGTAGAAGTGGTAAATGGAGATTGTTAGATTTGAAGTAATCCAGCTGTCATTAATAACATTTGAGTATATATAATGAAAAATCATCTTCAGCGTTCTTTAAGCTAATGTTTTGAAATAGAATTTCTGTTAGGGATAGAATTCTTTCAAGATAGAAATAAACCAGTTTTTCTCCCATTTAGAATTTTGGATATTTAATCCTAAGCAAATTTTTCCTTTATTTTTGAGGCTCAGCACTTGGTTTCTTTCTACTCAGTCTGAAATACCTTCTGAAATAACAAAGGACTCTTAGCAGGCTTTGTCAGATCTACAGTAATTTTTAATGTAGCTACAAAGCTCATTAAAGTTTTTATCTTCTTAGTCTGCTGTAGAAGCCAGGTCATTTTTCAGGTTTACATATTGAATATCAATTGAACCTGTTATCTCAAGAACACACTGGCTTCAAGAATCTATTATAATTTTTGGAGTACTGGAAGCCATGGAATCAAACAGTAAGAACCTTCGTGAGTAAAGATGAACAATGAAGGATTTCAATTTCAGAACAAGGTCGATCACTTAGTTGCTGGACTAAAGAAATTTCTTCCATTAGCAGATTGTTCATTGTCTAAGTTTTTTACAGTTCTTGCTTAAATAAATAGGACTGACTGGTAGGAGAAAAGATAATGGGTTATATCAATTTCTGAGGTTGCAATCCAGGAAAAAAGTTTTTCTATAGCATGCATAAGAAAGTAAGTAAAACAGGAGGTGCAACTCCTGTAGGTCTTCAAAATCTTTTAAACTCATTCTGGTGTTACATCCAGAGAATTCCGGTGGATAAGATAACTGAGATTCTGCCAGAAGTTCTGCACCATCCTGGTCCTTTCTGATTACTTAAATCTCAATCCTTCAAGCACAGGGTTAGGAGCCGTTATTGTCATCAAGGATCACAGAATCATAGAATAGTTAGGGTTGGAAAGGATCTTAAGATCATCTAGTTCCAACCCCCCTGCCGTAGGCACACACTTCTTCACTATGAGGGTCCCAACCATGTGGCTGTGGACTCAATGTCATTAAATTAAGAGAACACCAGTAGTAGTGGTCTAAGTTGCCACAAAAGGGTAAAAAAACAGATTTAAATTTTTCATTTCTCAGTACCCAAAAGCTGCTCTCTTTCTTCTGTGAAAAATCATGGATTCCTTCATGAATTTGGGTCGTAGTTTTTATCCAGAAACTGTCACTCTTCATCTTTATCTTTTGCTGTATCAGGTACGCATTTGCATAGATCACACATTCCTTTGATATAACAGTTTCAGATTATCAAATTTGGTTGACGTTGTGTCTTGCTGGAGATGTCTTTGAACAGCTTCTTGTGTGCCTTCTTTTAGCTTTTAGCGCAACTGCAGGATGGTGTCCAAAGAGATGTCTTGATGTTGTTTAATCCAAACTTGGGGAAGTTGCTGTTAAATTATTGCACTGGGGACAAAGAAAATTTTCAAAACACTTTGTCTGAGAGAAGAATAATTTGATTATATGGGCTGGTTAGTGAAGTGTGGTATGATGTTGCCTGTGTGCTAAGCCAACAAAACAAAACCGTTCCTGTCTTTCTACAACAGTATTGTGACAATTTAAAATGGAACCCTACTGCAAACTGGTTAGCCTTAATCAGTACAAATGCCAATGGATTGTTGGAGCAATGTTGGAGCACAGATGCTCTTTTCTTGTTATGACACATTTCTGCATGAACAGAGAGTTTCTTGTTTTCATGTGTAATAAGAAATTGAAACAGTGGATGCAATAGTGAAATGTTCCAGCAGGCACAAGATGTAAGAATCTGGTGACCTGAATGCTGGGGTTTAGAATATAAAGAATGGGGTTTGCATCAAAGTTCTGCTGTTTAGGAAGACCATAACAGATAAATGTAACAGGACTTTTAAAAGAGTGATTAAAATCCAAGTAGGTCTGTGATCACTAATACTCTTTGGGCATGGGAGCTGAACCGTATGCCAGGCAGGAGTGAGCAGAAAATTCTATGGTTGATGCATGCAGATTTCTCAGCAATATTAGCTGTGAAAAGAGCATAGAAAAAGTGAAATTAAAAATTATTTTCTTTCTATCATAGAGCATCTGCTTTCTTATGGCTCTGATTTTTGAAGCAAATATTAATTTCAAAGCTCATTGTAACATACATTTTTCTTAAGCTTGGGTGTCAGGAAGAGTAGTAATATTAATTGCTTGTGTTTCTCTTTGTTTCTGAAGAAGCTTCATTGTGCTGACTGGAGCACTGTATGGACAAGTAGCATTGGTGCACACTGTATGAGAAGGTCTTAAGAAAAATCAATGTAAGAGACTTATACAGTCTCTGTCATTTCCTAGAAATAAAAAATGCCAGATAAGGCATTATTTGGTCAGGAGAACCACAATCCACCTACTTGTGTAGGCCCTTTGTTAGTATGTCCTTTAGTTTAAATGAACATGTACTAGTTGTGCCTTATTTGGCTTGCATGACAATTGCCCATGGATGCTGAAGGTTTTGCATTGTCCTTTCTCCTTTCTGTTTTACTTTCCACCCACTGACTACTGCAAACTGCTTTCCCTTGTTTCCTGCAATTTTCTTGCCCCTGGCAATCCAGCCAGGCTTGTTACTCCTGCTGTTCTTTTCCTGCTACCTTATCTGGTTGCCAGCAGGAATAGTGAGAACATAGGAGAAACGGCATTACTGCTGTTACTGTCTTCTCTGTCTAGCTTCAGCATGACCAGTGGATGTGATCACAGTGAAAGTTCCACTAACCATCAAGCACCATAAGCTATTTTATGATCCCAGTGTCTGTACAGTTACTTCTTGTGAAAGTTTCAGGTAAATAGCTGAAGATCTCTATAAAGATTTTATTACTGGGGTAAAGCAGAATACTTCTTTCTTTAGACATTTTCTTGAAAAGCTTTGTAACATTAAGCCTGTATACTCTGTTCCATTTCATGCAATTTTGATGCCAAATGGGACAGATTTTGCAAAATGAGGGACTCTGGTAACTTGAATTTCTCTTTGCTCTATTCCTTGCTTTGCATAGGAAAGGTCAGTACTAATATTTTACAAAGAACTGCAATTATTTGTGTTGTATTAGTGTCCACATCAGTCACTAGGTATGTTGATTATGTTAATAGGGGAGCTGATACAAGATATAATAGGAGAACTGCAAGGCCAGGTTGAGTGTGGTGATTCTTCCTCTCCGCTCTGCTTTCCTCTGGTGTGACCTCCCCTGGAGTACTGCATTCAGCTCTGGGGCCCCCAACATAAAAGGGACATGGTCCTGTTAGAGCATGTCCAGAGAAGGGCCACAAAAATGGTTAGAGGGCTGTAAGACGGGCCGGGAGAGCTGGGTTTGTTCAGCGTGGAGCTGAGGAGGCTTCATGGTGACCTTGCTGCAGTGTTTCAGTATTTAAAGGGGGCTTTGCAAGAGACAGACTTTTACCAGGGGCTGTAGTGACAAGAGAAAGGACAGTGGTTTTAAACTGAAAGATGGTAGATTTGGATTGGACATAAGGCAGATACTGTTTTATGATAAAGGTGGTAAGACATTGGAACAGGTTGCCCAGACGAACTGTGGCTGCCCCATCCCTGGCAGTGTTGGA
Source organism: Myiopsitta monachus (assembly GCA_017639245.1). NCBI lineage: Eukaryota > Metazoa > Chordata > Aves > Psittaciformes > Psittacidae > Myiopsitta > Myiopsitta monachus. The sequence goes on from CM029919.1 coordinate 32,450,756, forward strand.
TGGGGCTTTGAGCAACCTGGTCTAGTGGAAGGTGTCTTTGTCTGTGGCAGGAGGGGTTGGAACTCAGTGAGCTTCAAGGTCCCTTCCAGCCCAAACCATTCTGCAGTTCTGTGATTCAAGCTCAGTTTTTGGATTTTTTCAGTAAGCTTTATTCTCTCTGTGTTTTCTTTGGCTCGATATTTATTGTGAAGCCAAAAATCATTATAATGCAATAAGGTTGTGTTTCATTAAAATTATACTAGAGTCAAGAATAATCTTCATGAATACAAACTGTAAGTGTCATGCTGTAAGTAAATTTTGTTATCCACAGCCTTTATGTAAATGATCAAACAGTTTGTTTGCAGGGAAAACCAGACCAGTATTTCAGCAGAGGTGTTTTGGCCAAAGTTAAAAATATGCCTTTAAGTTACGTGTTTGTGTAAATTAAGGTTAGATGAGGTCCAGTTTATCTTTTGCCATTTGGCAGTGGGTATATTAAATGTTTCATCAGAAATGCAGCAGTCACAATTCTGCTAATTTTCTGGCATACGTAAGGTGCAAGTGTTGATTCTTGTCACTGCAGCTACTGAATGGCTCAGTCTTACCAATGTTGACTCAAGATTCTGGGAACAAGCAGGATGTATACCTCTTGGGTTAGAAAGAGTTAAATTGTTCCTAAAGTTGTCCCAGAAATGTCATAAAATGCTTGTGAAATACTGTGCAGAAAACTTATTTTGCTGTGGGAATCCATTGCATTTTAGACATGCAATGATGTCCTGCAGTCTGTGTTTAGACCTTAAATGAATGTGTTGCTTTGAAGAAATGCTGACCAGTTAAATTACCTTTTTGTTAAAAGGAAATTGATTTGTTCATTCATCTAGAAAAAAAACCAAGAACTCTTCGAAAGATCGGTGGGGTCCCGTTGTCTCTTAGCTTTACAGAAAGAAAAGCAGCACGTAGGAATGCTTCCAGGAAACAATAAAAGTATGTGTGTGTTTGTTTCAGTTCAGTGCTTTTTTGAGCATTGTTCATCATCTGTCTCTGGCAGTTTAATCTGCTTTACCTCACCTTTCACTTGAATAGCACAGAAAAGTATACTACTTTAATGTGAGTGGAGTATATTTTACAAAGTTTCATCCCATATATATTTATGAAATAATTGTAATGCACCAAGTAGAGATGTAGTCTGACACTGTTTAAAGAATAGCTTGCTTAAGTAAAAATAGGGAATTCTGCATACAATCCACATTCCTTGAAATGGCATGTATTCTTTTCAGTACTTTCAGTTATTTGGATAATAAAATTACAGTGAAGTGCTGCCTAGTTGATTCGAAATATGCAATCTGCAGACTATCAGCAATCTGCAACTACAGCACTGGTTCTCTCAGTAGTGTAGTTATGAGTCAGGAGTCAGTGGTAGGATACTGTGCTTGTTGTTTTCCTCTGACAGTCTGAAATACAGCATGACATTCTGGGAGATTCTACACCAAAAAATCTAGGTTGGTTTGTTTGCTCGCCTTTTTACCTTATTAAAAGTACGTTGTTTTTTATAAAACCAATAGGTTTTGTGCTGAAATGCACTGACTTCAGGTATTATTTCTGAATGCAGCTGTATGCTTTTAGAAAGTGGTGGAGCAATGCTTACTATGTACAGTCTGCAGTTGGCTGACCTTGTGTACTAGATATCCTTACTTTTAAAGATCCACCATGTAGTCCTTTCCATATTTACAAGATCCAGTGACAGTGGTGACCCTAGCAACTGATACTCTTTCCTATGAAAAACCTTCCTCAGTCTAAGACACTTCACCTTCAGGAACATCCTAAGGTTTCTAAATGTGGAAGTGATTTTTCGGATTTTACCCTGGAGGAGTGTGTTTGGTGTCAGCTCTGTGTTGCCATCCTTTTGATTTTTGCTTTTTGTGGATATGCCTCAGCAGACAAAAGGTTTTGTTTTCAATTTTATCAGTGCAACAGCACTGAAAATGAGGTTAACATTAAAGTTTCTGGCTGGTCAGAATCTACCAGAGGCTTTCCAGAGGGTTGACTTTAGGCTGCAGTGCAGTTTCAGACTTGTTTACCTGAATCTTAACATGGATTTTAAACTGTGTTAAGCTGAGCAAACATACTTAAAAAATACATCCTGGACTCAGTCAAGGCCAGGGTCAGGGAGCATTGTACTCTATTTAAATTGGTCAGTCATACTCCCCATAGGGTTTCCTGTAGCTGTATTGCTGCATTCATTCCTGCTTCACGTTCTAGCAATGCTCTCCAGTACTGGTTGCTTTACCCACAGTTTTTCTAAGCAGTTCTGTCTGATAGGATTTCTTCCGATTTTTTTACAGTGTCAGTCTGTTTATCCCATCTGCCTGTTACCTATAAACCATTGCCTTGTAACTCTAGGTGGTGCTTTCACTGTGTTCTGTCTGTTGAAACTGATGTTGGAGGTGACACACATTTCTCTTTAACTGAACTGAGCTGGTTTGTTACTCATCTTAAAGAAAATGTGTTTGAGTCTTTTTTTGCAAAGAGGCTCCCATCCCAGCTGACACACTGGCCACGTGTGTGTTAGGGGTAAGGAGAAACGAGAGAAGCATTGCACTGCCTGAGCAGGGGTTCTCATGCTGCCAACATGAGAGACGTTGCCCTGGTTAAGAGCATTTCCAGCGTGTGGTTCCTGTTCTTTTGCTTATCACTGGTGCTATCTGTTCTGTGAGTCATCAGCTGCTGGTACTTCTTTATATAGGGACTGGGTGATATTTGTCTGCTTGATGAAACACTGGTGCTGTTAGCATTGACCTGTGGTAGAAAAGTCACTTTTATAGATGTTCATTGAACTAGCAGTGTTTTATGCACTGTATCAAAAGTGTATTGTATCTTTGGTCAGTGGAGCAGACTATAGTGAGTTTTTTCAGTAAAACAAACTGTGTGATCGAGATTAAAATGCCAGAACTATCAAGTATATCTATAGTTACCTTGACTTAATCTGATGAAACATCAAACATTTCTTCTCATGGCTCTTGGCCTTTTGATCTAGATAGAGAAGGTCTTAGGGTGGTAATGGCAGTATTACAGTAGGTACTGATTGTTTCACATTTGGTTAGTCTACTTAACCTGAAGAGTGACGAGCTAAGCCCTGAGAGAGTTTTGCTGTATTTTGTGACTGGAGCCTAAAAAGATTATTAAGAAGACTCTCTCTTGTATCAGTAACTAAGCTGCCACAAATTAAATCATATTATTAAGGGCTTAACAGACAGTTGCATTGGGAGCAACTCCGAAGTCTTATCTGGACTTCAGAGAACTTTGAGGGGTTTGTTATTTTTAAAATAATTTTCTAAAAACATGATGCCCTGGAATGAATACAAAATGATCTGCAATTAGATGTAAGACTGCTGGATGTTCCAGTGCGTGATTATAGAATGTTGTTCTTTTGTTCTATCTTACTGAGTTGCTGCTCCTTAACAATTAAAAAAGATAAAATGCACCTAAACAGATGTTCCTTTTAACTTGTGCTGCTGTTGGTTTGGTTTTTTTTTCCCCCTATCTGCAGGGATATTGTCTTTGTCTGTCACAATGTACCTTTGATTTGGCTGCACGATATCTTGTCTCTCCTGCCATCTGCATATGTACCTCCCCCACAGTGGATTTACCACATTTCATTTGGATGATGAATGCAAGTACTGTAAACACCACCATTAAAATTAATGTAGCAATTACTTTAACTACATCTGTACAGAATTTTTTCCTAGAACTGATAACTGCTTCTAGTCTATGCTGCAGCTGCCCCTGTCGAATCCCTGTAAGTGTATCATGGCAAAGACAACCAAAGCCATGCTTAAAATCCTTCCCCCCCCCCCCCCAAACTGGAATTATGAAAAAGTGTGTCTGAAAGAAAATATTCCACCTGGATGAAAGTCTTTGTGCCTGAGTCAGTAAGCCGAAGTCGCAAATTACCAAATTGAGGAGTAACTTTAAGCCCCCTTCTACTTTTCGGGAATTTGTGCCAGCATAAAATGATTGTAACGTAAGTTGCTAGACTCTCTATCCCATAAACATGTAAAAGAGGAAATAATTAATTCTCTCATTACCCTACACTATGTTTTATTCAAATCAACTCTCAACAGTATTGCTAGTTTTCAACCTTGGTATTTAAAACAGCGTTACATTAGTGATCATTCTACAAAGGGTGAGATGTTGGCATATCAGTTGTTTTTTTCGGCTGTACTTTGACGTGTAAAATGTAACACTGAATTTGATAATGTTAAGTTCCACTCACAGAGGTTTAGAGTGGCAGAAGTGCTTTCATCATTTCCTGTGGATGACTTCCAAAGTTTCGGCACAAACTTTAGAATATTACTAATTCTTAAAATAAACCAAACACAAGACCCAAACAAAGCAAAGTAAGTCCCTCCACAACCACCTCTCCATAACTTGTATCTCAAGCTTTGCTAGTGCACTTGTTGCGTAAAGCTTTGAAGACATCTTCCTCCAGATGCAGGTATCCAGCAAGAGCCCATTAATTAAAATTTGGCTAATCTTTACTGTAAACATGTAAAAATCAGCTTTAGCCTAACTTTTTCTGGTACATCATAATTCCAGCCATCTCTCCCAGCCATACACAAAGTATGTAGGCACATTTGAATGTTTCATTTTTAATTTTGGTCTCTTGGCAATTTTTCTCTGTGGTGCTCTTTACTTTGCAGAGAGGGGAGTGGTCAAGGGCAGGAGAAGAACACTAACTAGGGCTTTTTTCATCTGTGTTTGGGAGAGGGCTTGGTATCCTGAGAATTCTTGAACATAACTTTTGACTTGTTTGATTTGTGTTAGTCCATCCTGGTAGCAAGGATTAAAATTGCCAATATCATGACGTGACTCTCCTGAGTATACCAGGGTACTAGGCATTCCCCTAAACCACGAAGCTCTTCGTGATTCTCTTCTGCAATAAATTATGGTTTATAATGTAGAACAGACTCTGTAGTAAATATTTTAGAAACTCATCTTTTAAAAATGAGCTGTTCAATTGCAGTATCCAAAACAAATAAAATAGTTACCTTTTGAGCTAACTGCTTGAAACAGAAGATGCTTCTAGCAAAAGCCAGGTTCTTTTCAAAAACAAGCAGATTTGGTATCTTTTTCCTTTATCCTTTTAGTGAAAGCAATTCATTATCACTTGTCTTTCCAAGTATGTAGAAACCATGTAATGTATATTAAATTTATCCAATAATATATTCTATTTTATTTTAATAATATTTTTAATTGTGAGAGACTATGCAAGGTCTTATTTCTTTGAGCTTGGCCCACTTATCTGTTTCACAATAATGTTTACATGAAAAACTTCTTTTCTCAGATAAGGAGTACACTTTCTTTTAAGCTGCAAAATGTATTCATACCTTTTAAGGTTAAACTGTGGACTTACACACAGTGTTATATTGTAAAATAATGGTTGCAGATGATGATTAGATCCATTGCTGATCTTTACTCATTATATAGACAATAGATTTTTTTTGGTGCAGGACATACATAGCATTTTCTTCTCATAATTAAACCTGAGTATTTTTTTTACTGATTCTTATAGCTTTCCTAAGCAGTACAGTGTAGTACAATATGTCTCCTTTTTCTTCATGCTCTCAAGATATAGAACAGCTGCTGTGCAATCACGTGCTAGTGCTATATTCAGTGAGAAATTCTGCTTCAGTATTAAAGCATTTCGAATGTAAATTGAGAGGTACGTGATCTCATTAAAGACTTGTATGTTCAATATGTGCTTCCTAAAGGAGTGTTAGGAGCAGGATGTTTTAAAAATACTTACCTGATCCCACTCACACAATATTTTATCATTCATTATAAATTTCCAGGAAGCACTGTGGCAGTATTTCAAAGGAGGAACTCCTTCTAAAATCCTGTTGACATTACAGTTGTCCTTCTTCAAACTCACTTCTATGATGGTGCCCAGGGAAAAAATAGTAATTGGACAGCTGGTGCAACTGCTCTCAAAATCTCATTGTTACTTTGCTCTACCCATGTCTTTCTGTACCCAACCTTTTTTCATCTTGTACTCAGTCTTCAAGCTCCTGTGAGAGTGGTTGTCTGTTTGTTAAATATTTATAAAGCTATGATATCAAAGTGTTGCTTTTAGCAGTGTTGCTAATAAGCTCGCAGAAGATTTACTGTTCATTGCCAAAGCAGAAAGTGTGATGTCCCTAACTGATTTTATGAGAATCTTTCCTTAGACTGTAAAAGGTAAGTTGTGTAACCAGTATTCTGTATTTTTGTTTAAGCTGGAACTTCTATTTGGCAATGGTAGATTTATAATAGTAGAAACACAATTTCTAATTTTGAATGATAGTTAATGTTTGGAATTCTGGAATAATATGGGTTATAATTAGCAAACATTGCATTTAGGTTTTGCTGTATTGTTTGGTGTAAAAGGTTATGATACTTGTGGTTATTATAAATGTTATGAGGTTACGGTAAAGGTTATGACATAACGCTTCTGTCATCACAGAACTTGAAACTTTAGTGAATAGGTCTGCCTGCCAAACAAATGTCTTGTCTTTGTCCTGTAAAATTCTAGTCAAGTCTTATTTTATTGAGATAAGACACTTGAAAATTGTCATTTTAATATTGTCACTTTTATTCCACTATGATATTTTTATAATACAGAACATTAAAAAAATAGCCGAAGGATTTTAAATGCTGGGTTTATACAAACAGCAGAGCAAGACTAGTGACATCCACACTGCACACTACCCATATGCGCCTGGGAGGTGGTGAAACTGCTTTATAGCAACCTAAGTTGCTAAAGCAGCCCTCAGGAGCTTTCTAGGTCCAAGGTTGTGGACTGGCTGGACCTTCCAGGCCACTTTCCTGCCACCCATTTCCCCTGTTTTAGGAAGAAACACGTGTATTACATGCTCTTCATCTTCAAAAACAAGAGGTTGAAAGAGCAAACCAAGTTTCTTTTCTCTGAATCACTGCCTGGTTCCAGCATTGGCCTCATTAGTTTCCTGTCCTCAGAGAACACGTAATGGGTTGGAAGCTCTTAATGGAAAAGAAAAAAAAATCACAAAAAGAAGGCAGACTGGGCCTCTTTCAGCCATTTTGAAATCCAGACGTTTGTTGCATTAGCTCATATTTTGTCCTTTTTCTCCTTCAGTCTGAGTAGAAGCTTCTTTGGTGGTGGATGTAATTGGTGTCTTAGCTGAAGAGAAATGAAGACTGCAAATGGGCAGATCTTGAATATTTTTCAGCAGGGCACTCATGAGCCATGGCAGCTTGAAAGAGGCAGCAGCTTTCACATCTTGGTTTCTTCTGGACTTCCAAACAGGCTGGGAGCCAACTGTCACAGCCAGAGCACAGAGGCAGCTTCTCCCGTCTTTCTGTATTTCTACTGGCATGTTTAATGGCTAATTCAGAAAAGGAAACGAGAGTGTGGCCCACCAAATTTCCAAGGCATAAAAGACCTATGCCCGTCGTAGTGTTAAAGGTGAAAGACCTTGCGGATAATGTATGAAGGTGAAGGACATTAGTACAGTTTATCATATCATGTATTTTGAGTAGGGAATTGCTTTCTGAGTTCGTTTTGTCCTTGTTGCTTCTCTCCTTGCATTTTTCTAGAGGTTGGTTTCTTGCTAGCACATCAGGTATAAGCTGTTTGCCTTCAGCTGAAGGGCTTTCATGGACTATTTTACAATGGACTATTTTTACATGGACCATTTTACAATCTTTCATTTTGTTTTGATAATGTGATGATTATAGTTGCAGTAGCCATTTGATACATTTTCCGTACCTCTGTGCTGATTCTTGTGTTTTTGGGGAGTTAGTCTTGGGTCTGTTCAAAGCCACATAATTGCTCTGTTTCATAATCTTTCTTCGAATTTTTCCTTTCCATTGACTGAGAATCTTTTCATTTGGAGAGTATCATGTTATGCAGACAACTATCTTACTTGTTTTATTTTATTCACGTTTCTATATCATGTCTGTATAATATATATCCCTTTATTGTGCACAAGGCTGTAAGTTTTCTTAGTGGAAGCAGATGTCACTGTTTTGTTCAGTGACTTATGGAGTACCTGCTGCATATTCCTACAGTTCCCAGATGTTATGATTAGGTGTGTAATTGTTCAAGCAATGTGCCTCCATTTTTTATATTATTAGTTGTTGCAGACTCCTCTGCTGTCTGATACATCCATATTCCATCAGAAATAACTGGTTTGTTCAGTGTGCAAAAGAATGACATTCACAACTTTTGCCTTTTCTGCATTGCAGTAACTTGAGGTTTTTAGTTCTGTAGAGCCACCCTACCCATTTCTCCTCTGAGAAGATGAGAGACCCTCATTTCTCCTACTCATTTCCAGTCCCATGCCTCAATTCATTCAAATCTCATCTTCAGTATCTCGACAGTACCACCATGCCCCAGCTTCCTCACAGACTGCCTGAAGGCACCATTGTATGACCTTATACTCTCAACACCCTCCCTCATGTTTGAAGTTTCCATTTTGGCCACGAGGCAGCATGTTCTGCAGCTGACACAAGCTACCTGTGTACTCCAGAATTAAGTGCATGGCAGCTGGCACTGTTACCTTCTAATTTCACATGATGGAAGAAGGTTTTGTACTTTTCTTGTTGTTATGGGCACTGGTAGGATCTTCATTATTATTTCTAGGAACATATATTTCAGGCCCTTGTTCTTGTCTAATTTATGTTATAGTCTCAAGAACTATTGGTGGTCAATAGGTTTTGACAGATAATATACCATAAACTATTCTCATTAACAAACTTTACTGAAAGCCATTCTTTCAAGTTAGTTTTGAGATCCCATCTGTTGAAGGTAATGTGAACTGCTGGTTTATTGAAGAGTGTAGGGTTTTTCTTGGGTTTGTACAATCTTTCATTGAAGCTTGAAACTGTCCAATACTTACAGTAATGTAGTCTGTGTCTGTGTCTGAAAACGCATAAAGCTATAGCACTGAGAGCTGTGAACATGAGGTAATGTGAACATGCAGTGGCTTTCTTGAGGAATATAAAGTCAACTGTATCCTGGGCTGCATCAAAAGGAGCGTGACCAGCAGGTCGAGGGAGGTGATCCTGCCCCTCTGCTCTGCTCTTGTGAGACCTCACTTGGAGTATTGTGTGCAGTTCTGGTGTCCTCAACATAAAGAGGACATGGAACTGTTGGAACAAGTCCAGAGGAGGGCCACGAGGATTATCAGGGGACTGGAGCACCTCCTGTATGAAGACAGGCTAAGCAAGTTGGGGCTGTTGAGCCTGGAGAAGAGAAGGCTATGTGGAGAACTCATAGCAGCCTTCCAATATGTGAAGGGGGCCTATAGGGATGCAGGGGAGGGACTCTTCATGAGGGACTGTAGTGATAGGACAAGGGGTAATGGGTTTAAACTTAAACAGGAGAAGTTTAGATCGGATATAAGGAAGAAATTCTTTACTGTTGTGGTGGTGAGGCACTGGAATGGGTTGCCCAGGGAAGTTGTGAATGCTCCATCACTGGCGGTGTTCAAGGCCAGGCTGGACATGGCCTTGGGTGTCATGGTTTAGTGTGAGCCGTCCCTGCCCATGGCAGGGGGTTGGAACTAGATGACTTTAAGGTCCTTTCCAACCCTAACTATTCTATGATTCTATATCTGCATGTTTTTATTTTAAAATATAGGGATGGCAGAGATATAAAATGCTGCAGAATCCTTACTGTGATTTAAGAATCTGAGCTTTGGCTTGTGTATATAACTAAACATGTGAAGGGTGTGCATTTGCTTTTAGATGAATGCCTACTTTATTACTATTATGGGAAATTTTTGGCAGCTTAATGCTGTTGCTTATTCGGTAACTGGTCACAGGAGAATGTGGGCAACATGTTTAGCATGTTCAGTCAGTTGATTCAGCAGTGTCATTGTTAATCTCACACAATGACATCAAAAGGTAGGACACAGAAACTCCAGAATAAGGGTTCTCTTACCAAAGTTTTATAGGAAAACAGATGAAAATGGAGCCCACCAAAGCCACTCCTGTCCTTCTCAAATGATCCTGACGGCACTGGTGAGGTTAAGATGGAAGTGGTCTTTTCCTTCCACTTCCCAAAATGTCCTCTCAGAGGAATTCCAGAGAGGAGACAGTGCAGGACTCCTGCTGGTAGGATCTCGTGCAGAATGGGCAAAGCTGCTATAAGACTGGGATGCAACGTGGTATATAAATTCACGATAATAGCTGAAAGCAGCGTGTATGAGGACTACTCTTGGAAACAGAAATATGTCATTGCAGTTCTTTCCTAGGTTTCCCCAAATCCTTTTTGCATGAATTGCATCTGCATCCTGATTTTCTTGGATTTTCTGCAGCTCTAGACCCCTTGGATTCCTCTATTCTTTCTGTCTATAAGGTTGTCTGGCCACTGGTAACTGTGCTGGAAAGCCAAAGTAGAAATAGAACTTTTGAGATAGTTTCAATAAGTTGAATATAAGGCATTAGGTATGAAGCAGCTCCTGCCCTGCCTCGTTATATGTGCCCAACGTAATAAATCTCAGTTTCCTAATCTGCTGTGCCTGGCATATTTGGATTGCAGTGTGTGCTTTGTGGGTTGAAAGGTCTGGCATGGAGCAGTCTGGATGGGATGACTCATGCACAAAAGAGACCTCCTAGAAGGTTCAGTATGCTGCCAGCTGCAGACTGGTGCCGAGTCCCCTGCCTGTCTCTCTGACATAAACCATCATGTGCTCTTCCTGACTGCACAACCTGATAAGCTTCTTGTGTCTCCTATCATGAGCAGAGATGCTGTGTCTGCATTGTCTTAATGCAACTCGATCTGCTGGTCCCCTCCATCAGATACAGGTGAGACGCTGGGGAGCATAGCAGCTGGGAAATAGTTTGAAGTACTTGTAAGGTGCAGTTGGTTTGTGTCAGTATAATGCCTGGCATTGTATGGACCCATCCACTGTTGGTCTCCAAATGTAGTTTTAAGTATTTAAGAGTCTGCTTAGCAGAACTGTTAAGATGGGGCCGTGGTAATTTCTGTGTTCGTGTGCCTTCATCTCGCTGGCACAGAAGGGTGCTGATTACACCCACCCACACAAACACAGGTGCTTCAAGAGCATTTTTACATCATCTTCTTTAAGTAAAAGTTGAACTGATGTCTGCTTTCTTGCATGCTTTTGAAGAATTTTAGCTCCTTGTTTAAGAATTTTGCTTTGATTCTACTGTGTTTTGAAATTGCTTCTAATTCACTTCTGATTCATGAAGAATCAGTGTTCATCCATCTTCTAGTACAGGTGGATAATGGCCATTTTTTTTCCTTTCTGTGTGTTCTAAGAGTATAAGTTGTGACAATGTTTGCCCAGGGACATGGCACAATTTATCAGGGAAATAATCTGTAGAGAATTGGGAATTTGTGTCTATTTACTGAGAAGGACTTCAGCAATTCATGATTAGAGGCCCTGTGTACTTCTTTACATGCCTGCTTTCAGTGCTGTAGCTCTGGGTGAATTAATCTATAAAAGGGTGTTTTACAAACTAACTGAAATATTGTTTGTCTTTTTAGGCTGTGAAGCATGTTACAGAACTGTGCAAGCGGATGAAGGGGAAAGGAAAAAGTGCCATTGATAGCTAGGATAGCAACATGGGAAATACTACCACCAAATTCCGCAAAGCTCTTATAAATGGAGATGAAAACTTGGCCTGCCAAATCTATGAGAGCAACCCTCAATTAAAAGAAACTCTTGACCCAAATACTTCTTATGGAGAAACGTACCAGCACAATACTCCACTCCATTATGCTGCTAGACATGGAATGAACCGTATTCTGGGGTAAGTATCCTCTGCAGTTTTGCTTCAATGTGAATAACTGGCCTAAGAGATGGAGGAGTCTCAGCTAGGTTATAAATACCTCGTGTGTGTACATATATGTGCATATGTATGGGTATTGCAGACACAGAATTTATAACATGTTCAAGTAGTAATAAAAATCATGCAAATTATTCTATAATCACAGACTAGTATACTAGTTTTTAATTTGAATTTTAGTATCTTTGTTCTTTCCTTATAATATTAATTTTGGGCAGTTTTAGCTGGCTTCCTGAAAACTCCTATACCACAGTTCTTTGCAAATAGTGCCTGTTCTGCTGTTTTTGATGTGTTTTCCTGTCTTAAAATAACTTGTTTGTAAAGCTGTACTTAATGGATACCGTACTGATTGTATCTAATTCCAGATGGTCTAATATACATTTCCAGTTCTTGTGTTGTTCTGACAGCTTTTATTTACTATTTATATTTCATTTATTATGTTAATATCTTGATAGTAAGTTTATTACTGTCACTGTCAACATGCACAGCAATCCCTAATGTTAGCTACTTCCATTCTTCTGTACTTTTGTCAGTGATCTAAGATCAATTAAAGACTAACATCCGGACATTTCAGGTACAAGCTGTTCTGGTCTAATATTTCATCAAGCGAGTGCTGTGTAGACATTGCTAAACCTCTTCTTCAGCAGGTAGTAAGTTAGAGAGGATTTCATAAATATCCTCTTCCTTATGTTTGGAAATAGAAACATTACTTAACTGTATTGTTAATATTCTTTTCATCTCTGTGTTTATGTCTGCTGATGGACCTATGGTATTCATGAGATTTGTTTTGTCCCTCATATGCTGTAACTTCACTAGCTGTCTGGCCTCCCACCATAAATTTTTCCTCATATTTTATACTACCTTAACAGTTTTTTTATACTTTATAACCTCTCATATATCTTGATTTTTGCTAAATATTTTTCTGTTTGCCCCCAATATACCCTGTTTCTATTTTTAATTGATGTTTCTATTTCATTGCTGAATTTGTTTCTTAACATCCCCAAACTTTTCCCCATTCCTGGTTCTTGAATTAGAGGAAAAAAAATAACTACACTTAATTTTAAATAGCACCCAGTTTTTAATTTACATTTTCTGTGTGATCCCCCCCTTCCCCCCCCCCCCCCCGTGAGACTTTCAGGTTATTTCTCTCAAGAAAATACCTCTTAAGAAAATACAATCTCACTGAAACAAGGAGGACACGTGAAATTGTTTGCACATATGCAAAGAAATTGAGTCATAATTCCAGACTTCTGAGCAGTCCGTTAGTTAATTCATATTGCACTGTTATGATGAGATCTCAAATAATTGCTTTGTGTTAAGTAAAAGGTAATTTAGAAATGACATTTTACTACTGCATGGGACCTTTAGCATCTAAATCTCACAGGACAACTCGGTGTTATTTACCTACATTGCAAACAAATGATCAAAGGAATAATTCTTTTTTTGAGTTCAAGTCCAAGATTTGGAATACATTTTTTGCCAGTAAATGTAGTGAAGCTACTGTTATCTGCTGGAGTCTGCTTCTGAGAACCTGAACTGTTGTCACTGTTGATAGGAGTAATTTTCTGAGGTTTTTTCACTAGTTTTCTGTTGTCTTTCTGAGGGCTTCTTTTTCAGAACCCTTGTCTAAGACATGCTGCAGGAAATTGTAGCCTTTTTATCTAAGCAAAGTAGTAATGGTGAATAAATATCAGACTTGCAGTGTGCTCGTTTGCAAAGTTGGTAGTACCAGGGGTACAGGTGATTTCCAGTTAAGCCTCTTTCTTCTGATACAGAAAGTCCTGGATATGGCAGAAATTAAGCAAATTGAATATTGAAGTTAATGCTTTGATTTACTGGTGAAGTACAGTAATTAAAATTAATTTATTTTTAGCCTGTTTTGAGAGAAATTTGCAATTATGAAATGTCCATAATACTATATTTTATATGTATCACTTCAGTAAACATTTTAAATATCTGGGAATCTGTAGCTACATTATTTGTAGTTCAAAGCCCAGATGTTACTTACATGTATACCATATCATTCAACTTTTCCTTATAGGCTGATATCTGTGTTATTGTAGGTGAATATGAACAGACATGTTTTGCTGTGTGAAATTTCCTCAAAATAGAGGTGTGCAATGCAGTTGTGAGTGCAGCTTTTGCATAATGGAACACATTGAGAGAGATATTCTGGAATGTTTAGAGATAAGCTATTTGGCAGTGGAGTCACCAAATACTGAGGCAGAGGGACATGCCATATAGATGGCTTGTGGTGACTTCGAAAAACACGGTGAAAGCACTGGCACCAAGTTTGCAATGAAAGAGAGTTGGGGACATCCTGGTGTAGCAGTCTCAGAAGTGGAGAAACAAGAAACTGGAGAAGAGGTGAAAGTGTCATCAAGCAAAACTCCTGACCTGGACAAACTGTATCATCCAGCACGAAGTTTGCTTACAGAAACTTCAGCCAACAGAACTTTCTCAGCAGTTTTGAACTGCACAGTTGACCACTGCAGGTGTTGATTCATCTGGGTGCTGCACCTTTCATCCAGTATTTAGAGCCCAGGATTTTGTATAGAATCAAGCTGTAAAGACTGGAGAATTTGCTGTTCATCTCTTTCCTCTTCACAAGAATCGGCAAGTGTGTTTTAAAATATTGTGATTGTTTCTGTGATAATTTTTCATAAGTATTACAGATTTAGACTATTAGAAATGTTGACATAAAAAATGGAAGATAGTTAGACAGTGCCTTAATATATAACTTCTGTTCAGTCTGCAGCCCTAAATAATGTTTACCTGACAAATCAGTTTATTTTAACAGATCATTTAATGTTTATGAACCAAAAATTGCTGGTCCCAGCTAATTAGCACAAACAGTAATTTTTGAAGCACTGCTTTGAAACTGCTGGTTGCCAGAAGTTACTGCACTGTGCTCAGCGGTTCCCTGATGAAGCATTATGAACAGACCACAACCCCCATTCCCTGTCTGTCACTGCTTGATGGGGGAGGAGGTAGAAGAGTCAGGAATGCAGTTGAGACTGGGCAGAAGGGGGAATGAAGGAAAAGTGGGGTTAGTTTTGGTTTTATTTCTCACTATCCTACTTTGTTTAATTAGCAAAAAATTCAGTTTCCCAGTTGAGTCTGTTTTGCCTGTGAGGAATCTCCGCAAGCTTCTTTGTTGCATTTTCTCACCCAGTCCCATTAGGAATGGGAGCCATAGAGTAGCTGGGTGGGCCCTTGGCAGCCAGTGAAGGTCAACCCACCACAGAGATGAAGGTGGTTTGAGGAGGAGTGTGCTTGGGATAGTAGAGCAGGCACTAAAAGGGACTAGTGACATGGAAATGAGTGGCTTGTTAGACCATGATGTTTATCTGACCATACCTGATCATCATAGTCTGTCCTTCTCATTTAACTGTTTTCTCAGGTGATGGAACTATGCTATGTGCATATTTGTGTATGGAGGTCTTAAGTACCAGCAACTGAAGTAGGCCCCTCATGATAGAGTGGCCTCTGGGCCTCAGGTGCCAGCAGCTGGAGAGACCAAACTGCATGCGTGTGTTAGTACATATATTGATTGACATGTAATGTCTGGTGAACATCAAGCTGGCCTAGCCAGTGAGTAGCATAAGTGGCCTGGGAGCCGTGTTTCAGATCAGTTTTAGTTCCACAGGTCAGCCAGAAGGCCTGTTCTGTGGCAACTAGAGGTGAGAGATTCCTGGGGTCAGGTACTGGTAGTGCCAAAGGCCAGTTACTGGGGATCTGCAGTACATCAGTGTGCAAGGTAACTGGAAGGTCCAGTTCATCCAGCACCACCTACAGGATAAACAGCATCCAAGGCCAGTTACTGAAGGAAAAAACAGGAAAAACAATTTCCAGTTACAGGAAAAAGATTCTTTATATGCATATTTTTCCCAGTAGCAGACCTTCATCCTGCTTGCCTAGAATGAGGCTGCCAGTGTTGTTTGTGGTCATGTGAGTGCTGAGTGTTTCTGTCCGCATATATCTGTGTGGACCACCACCTGTATCTATATTGCATATGTGTGTCTATTGAGAATGCAGCTCAGCCTCTCTACTGGCTGGACCTCGGGACACAGAGCTGCAGCAGCCTTGCTTACCCCTAAAGTCTGGGGCCTTTTACTAAAACTAAAAAGGTACAGAAAGAAAATATATGCCTTGAAATCTCTCCAAAAAACATGAGAAGGTTACTCTTCCTTCTGGAAGCAAAGAACTAAACATCTCAAGTTTTCTTCATTGGACTACATTGTAAATACTGCAGGAACAATTTGAGTGTGATCAAATCACTCAGTGATTTTCTGCTCTGCTACAGTCTCTAGAATCTGCTGGTGGTACTTAAATTCAGCACTAATGATACGAGAAGTTTGCCTTTGTTAACAGCTCTAGTTGAGAAATGTCATCTCTCTGTCACAGAACTGTACTGATGTGGCTATTCAGACTGTTCACTGTAAGCTAACAAATAGGTGGTCTCTAATGGGTGATAGGTAAGGCTTCTGGAAGTAAAAGAAAAAAGTTCCATAGCGTTCAAACGTCAAAAGTAGTAAAAGATATGTAGCACTCACAGATGGATTTTGAGAGCTTTGTACAACATGCGCATTGGTCTTACTCCACTATAAACATTTATCACGAGTCCCTGTGAATGAAGTTCTTGAAAGAAATTTCCTATTAAAGAGGATAGTTTAAATTTCATTGATGAAATTGGTGTAAACTATTACAGAGAAAAGCACACAGGAAACCTGTTTTCTTTAGAAAAAGCAGTTTTCAGATGATCAAGCAGCTCTGATGCCCTCAGGCTTTTTTTTTTGCCTAAGGTACACCTGAGATCATCTTACTGCTCAGTTTGAAAGGACTGCTATCAGTGTAGTTGGGCTGTTGGTGAACCACTCATGAAATACAAGAGAATAGGCTTTTCCCGAGGGTGACTGAGATGGTGTTGCTGGAAATCATGAGGATGCTACTTGTGGTTGAAAGGAAAAAAAAAAATGTTGGATAAACTGTAATTTTTGCAATATATTTGTGGTATGACTTTCAGTGTTGTAGCCTTGCTGGGAAGCCTTTAAGATCAGCGATAGGTTTTCCTTGTTGTGTGCTTCATGCTCCTACGTCTAAGCACTTTGTGAATATTTAAGCCAGAAGTTAATTGGTTATCCACCTATTTTCCTTTTCCTTCATACAGCAAAAGAATTCTACCCTGTTTTAGTAACTTAAAATATCGCAATATGTTATAATAGTTCATCTGAGTAATTTATTAGAATGTTATCGTCTAGATTATTTGCTTTCAAACAACAAAAAGTTTGCTTCCTTTTAATTATCAGTGATTACACAGATAAATTTAATATTTAGAATATAATTTAAGACTAATTTTATTCATTAATGTAAGTATGTCTGCTTTGGAATTATTCATGCTAGAATCTCTTTATAGTCAGTGTAGACCCGGAGAATAAATCTAGTCAGAATAATTAGTGAAGGTGACAGCACAATACATTTTATTGTGAGGTTGATCATAAGATATTAAATTGATTGTGTGCTAGAAGTGCCTGTTTCTTCCCATTGATTATAAAGGAAATCTAAAAGAACTGAATCAGCTGTAGTTGTCTGCACTGTAGACCTCCAGTGCTGATAGAATGAATCTCATCCTAGAATATGCTAAGTCTCGTAAAATCGAACTCTCAGCTCCTGCAAAGCTGTAAATTGAACACTTTCACAGTTGTACAGTGTCAGACATGAATGCTGTTTGTGGGAGATACTGCTTGTGATGTAGTGTTAAATATTTCACTTTCATGGTCTGTGATGAATGATAAGTGCAGTGTTTGGATCTGAATTGTGTTTATCTGAATGTTTTGTTGTTGTTCCACTCAGCTGCTGAAAAATACCTGGGTTTTGGTTCTGCAGGACCCTTTCCAGATTAGTTATTTCATATGGTTATGAAGCTTGGTCACCTACTAAGTGCTTTGGAGTATGAAATATCAAAGGGAGGTTTTGATCTGATGTAGGCCATAATACATGAAGAACATGATCTGACCAGGCTTCTGTGGGAGTGTTTTGTACAGAAGCAAGAGGACTGAGTGAACTGAAATGCCCATGACTTAAGGAGCAAAGCATGTGACTGGATGGTAGAAAAAAGTAGTTTGTAAGCTCATTTTCATGAAACCCAGTCTCAAGAACAGGATGGAGGAGTGATAAAATTAAGAAGCCTTTAAAATTGAGCAAGCTCTTACTGTGACTGGATCCTTACTGGAGGAAACTGCCAAAGACAGAAAACAGTGGGGACACGTAGAGGAGCAGCTGCAGACCTGAGGTAGCTGCAGTAGTGTTTGCTAGGTTTCTTAAAGGCTGTCACCCAGTTGGGCACCATCTTCTAAAGTACAGCTAATGCAGGTTAAAAAACTCAAACCTTTATCTGACTTAACACCCTTGGGTTTTTCTCCTAAAGCTCAAAATCTAATTTAAATGCAGGCTTCACTGACGGGATGTGTGGCCTCCCTGATGCTCCTCACAACTTCCTCAAAAATACAAGGCAGTGGGTAGGCTTTATCTTAATAGTAGTGTGGCTTATAAGCAGAGTTCAAATGCCAGTCAGCTTTGTTTTCAGCTCCTAAAACTGACCTTTTTCTGGCTGATTTCTGAATATTTTAACTTTAGTAAGTTGAATCCGTATGATGCCTACAGAGTTCATTGGTCACAACACAGACTTGCTTTCCAGTTACAAGTGCCGCTGTTGCATATGTTGATTTTTTGCTGCTTCTTGATACTAGGTTTTTCTGCACCCTTAGGAAAGCAGGAACCTTAGGTTGCAGCGCACTTCCCTGCACATTTAGACACTGTTTAAACACTTACTAAAATGATTATCTGTTCCCCACATTGCTCTTTATTTCCTTGGAAATCGGGTACTGCAGAGCAAGATAGCTTCATTAGAGACTGGTGAGATTAGATATATTCATGCAGTATGATATCAAAGATTTTTTTATTCTGTGTTGTCCTCCTTAGTAGAAACCTTGTGAACATTTTACTACAGGCAAAGTAATATTATATTTGAGTTATAGAGAGGTACAGCTTTGGTCCTTGCCAGCCAGGGTGACTGAGACTTCATTTCAGCTAGTTCTGTTGCCAGGTAGAGTTTGTGACTCTTGTCGAGTCGATTGGTAACTGCTGAATCATTGTGTCAAATGACTTGGCTTCACCCTGGGGTTACAGGCACACGTGGTTTCCTTACCAGAGAGATCTGTTGGCTCAGTAGTTACTGGAATAATGACTGAGAGACTTTCTGTTTGTAGTAACAAGAAGTAAATTTCTCAGAAATAACTGATTAACTTTTATAGCTGAATGCAATATCCAGCTAAAATATCCGGTAATATTGCATATAATCTCAGTTTTTCTTTTGGCGGACATATAAACTGTGGATTATTTGATTTTTTTTTTATTTTTTTTTTATTCAAATGTAATAAAATTACTTCATTGAGACATTTAAGGAAAATAAAAATTTATGTCGTTAAAGATAAAGTAACATACAGATTGAAGGGATTTTTTCTGGAGGGAGAGAGAGGGAGATGAGATAATCTCTGTAAAATATTCATAGTTTTTAAGAAATAGAATAGAGATGGTGCAAGGCCTGATAGTATTTCCTGTGTAATTTCATCATTATTGCTGATATAGAAATAATATCAACACTAGATGTCATACACTGCTAGGTGATTTACAAGCTGATCCGTTGATAGTTGTTCATGTGCAGAAAGGCAAAGCTCTGTGCTTAAAAAGTGCTTTGTAGTTTCATGCTTTTTATTTCATCTGTCCGCTGTCTGAAACCAATCTGAAAATAATAGTCTTACAGTTACCTAAGAATTCAATGTGGATAGTACTTTTGGATAAAAGCTGTGTTCAAAGGAGGGATTTGGAGAGAAGGCTGGATGGAAGGGTGACACCTAAGTTTGAGAATTGGCTCTAGCTGTAAAGAAATATATAGAAGAAAAGGCTACTGGCAGAGATTAAGATCACAGATTTTGCATCACAGAAGACATTTAGTCACAAAAGCTGCTGGTGAACAGCCAGCTCCAGTGCAATCCACTTTCAGTTTGGTGCTCGGCTCTTTTTCTTTTGAAATCTCACTCAGAATATTGAAATAAAAGCCGGAAGTGCCATAGGATCATGGAAACAGTATTCCTGACTTTACAAGGGAAGGCCAAGCTCAAGTCACTCATAAATAATACACAGTGGCTTTCTGGTTAAGGATAACTTAAGGGTGTTGTTGATACTTTTTTGCATCAGGAATGGTTTAGTTCTGTGTTTCAGTGCTTCTGTTCCTCCTAACAGGCATAGGAACTATATATAAAGCATGACTTTTTTGGGGCCCCAGTATAACAAATGTAATGATTAACCAAGTTTTATGGTCTTCCATTTTAGTGTATGCTATCTTTGGATCAGTGCTCCACAATTCAGTTGTATCCCTTTGCCACTCCTGCGCATTGTCCTGCTTGTTTTTTTGTGTTGTACCAAACCACAGATTAGCATCTACCAGTAGAAGGTCATACTTAATCATACTGGCTGACACAAACCAGTAAACCAGAGAAACTTTTCAAACTATTTGCATCTTTATAGTAAAGAGAACAGCAAATTCTTTATTGATGCATATTTGTATAAGGCCTTTCTTGGGTGTCTTTAGGTGATGGGCTACTATGTTAACATGAGGCAGTCCAGGACTGAAACTCAGACTGGCCTGATTTGGGGCTGGGATACAGTTAATTTTCTTTGTAGTAGCTGGTGCAGTGCTGTGTTTGGCTTCAGCCTGAGAGCAGTGCTGGTAACACATCAGTGTTCTAGTTGTTCCCAAGTAGCACTTACCGTCATCAGGAACTGTTTCAGTCTCTTGTGCTCTGCCAGTGAGGAGGAGCACAAGAAGCTGAGAGCTTTAGGCACAGAGACAGGACACCTGACCCAAACTAGCCAAAGGACCATTCCATACCATCATGTCCAGTATATAAACAGGGGGAAGTTACTTGGAAGGAACTGGTCACTGCTCGTGTTGGGCTGGGTATCGGTCAGTGGATAGTGAGCAATTGTGTTGTGCGTCACTGCTGTTTTTTCTTGGGGGGTGGGGTTTACTCCTTCCTCTCTCTCTCCCTTTCTCTCTCTTTTTATTCACCATCATCATCATTATTATAATATTTTATTTCAATTATTAAACTGTTCTTATCTTAACCCACCAGTGTTGTTTTTTTTTTCCCTCATTCGCTCCCCCATCCTACTGGGCAGCTGCAGGATGCGAGCAAATAACCAAGTGGTACTTCGTTGCCACCTGGGCTTAAACCACGACACAGGCTCAGTGCTGACCTACCTTTAATCATTTTTATAGTCTTTTGGAAACAAGCTATTTTGGTGAGCAATACAGTGAAGAAGATTGTAAAGCTTTTTAGGGCCAGTTTAGGAGAGAGAAGACAGGGCTTGCGTTCTAGGCAGTATTTTTGTACTGAGCATTACATTAAGTCCATAAGTGAAATAGGCCCAGAAGAGTGTGTGCTGGCAGAATCGAAGATTTCCATTTGAACCTTCAGTTACTGTAGGTAAAAGACATGATTTGTATGTGCCAGAGTCTGGACTTATCAAATTGGTGGTTTTCTCTGAAAATCAGAAATTGTTTGAGTACTCAGGAAATTGATTTAACCCATTTTGCCAGATGTACCGTACTCGGGAGGAGTCATATGAATGAGAACAAATGGGAGGCATTTCTGTTTAGGAAAAATACAGAATTGGAGGCCACAGCAGAGTATTTTACATGAGGGATCTTGAAATGTCTGTGAAGACTAAAAATTTGGGGACAAAGAATTAGCTGTTCTCACACTTTTATCAACAGTGGAGACAGTACCATTGACATCCACTCAGATGTTTCCTTTGCTATTAGCCCAAACCACCACTGGAATAACTTTGTTCCTTGCTATAGCAGGGTATTACTAGTGTTTATGGGAATTCTGGTAGTGTACTAACAGTTCTTAGGCAAGGGGCTAATTGAGTTTAAGGCTTACAAAGAGTAAGGATAATAGTCTCTGTTTTTTTCTTTGATAAATGGTCAATGATCTGTAAGGAGATTCTTTATCTTAGAATAGAAATAATCACTGTCTCCTGCCCAGGTTTTTGCTGCATGTAGGAGGTTCCTGGGCTGCAAGAGAAGCTTAAGAATCTCAGTGAAACAGAGATGAACCTGTAAATACTAATAAAGAAAATTCTTTCACTATATACTGAATAAAAATATTAATAATTACTTTTACTAGATGTGGTTTTCAACATCAGGTAAATAATAATACCTTCACAAAATTATTTAAACCAGCTTATATTTCTATAGAGCTGTCAGTAATGACTAAAAGGATTTCAAGTACTTGCAACACTGTGGTTGTTTTGTTTGAGTACAGAAATACTCTGAGTTAATGAAATTACGGTAATGATTTAAGGTTTAATGCATTAATACTGACGTACTGTGTTGGAAGCTGAATGATTCAATAATTGTATGAATTAATTCATTGCATATGAATTTTAAATTACTGGCTATCAGGGCTTGGCTTTTGTGTATGTTGTTGTAACTCGTGGTTTACCCATACTTCTCTTCATGCTCAGAAAGCTATGAGCTTTAGGTTTATGCCTGCACTGGAGCTTACAGTATAGCTTTTCTAATAGCAAGTTAGACTTATATGGGCTATCTAACGCAAGGACCAGAGGGGATGTTATGAAAGGGAACATGTACAGATCAGGTTTTTTTGTTGCTGCAGCTCACCTTTTTCTAGTACCTTACTTGTCTTGCGTAAAGAAACAGTGCCATTTGATGTGTAATTTATATAGTGTACAGAAATGCTCTGAATTCAAAATTCAGTATGTTTCGCTGTCTTTGAGCAGATTCAGCTTGCTTTAGTCTCCAACTGTCAGAACTACCTTTATATTTTAATTTTACACTAGTTTTTATTTTGGGTTTATTTTTCTATATATAGGTGCATTTTCATACATTTTTATATGCGTGGATATGTATGGGTATACATATATATAGCTAAAATGTATATAACATTTCTTTAAAGAGACAAAGAAACTGTAAATATGGTGGGTTTCACGCCCCTAGCAGGAAAGAGTTTATAAAAACCTGAGGAAATAGTTGTGTTGACGTTAGTTTCCCAGAGTGAGGGAATGTGCCAGTTGTTTAGTATTCAGTTTCACAGCCTTGTGATCTTGAGTCTCTTACTGATTTTCTGCAAATACAGACAGTAGTATGTGTGAATGTTACAGCCCTTTCTTTTTTTTGTCACTTTTTTCAACACTTTTTTGATGTTTTGCCACCTCAAGTTTGAATTCTGCGAAGAGCTACAGCTTGAAGCAAAATCTGGAAACTACAACTAGAGTAAAGTCTGGCTGCCTTGTGGTTTAGTGGTATTTCCCATAGGCAATGATATTTTCACTCTATCAGTACATTTCCAGGCAAAATTTAGCTTTTCATACCTGTTGAAGTTGGGAGCCAAATTGAATGGGTCCACAGAACTGTTCTATGAAAGTCTTTACACACCAAATACTTCTGATAAAAGTGGACCCCTGTCAAATAATGGATTTGTGATGTAAAATGTAATAATTTATCCTTTTTTTTAGACTCTAGTTGTCTCTGATCTTTAAGTCATGGGTTCAGCTGGGCTTTTCAGTGTTGGCTTGATTTTTCCCTTACACTGAAGATCTGGTCCTCTCTTTAATATCTTTTGGAAGAGATTAAGGAGTTAAAATGGGGTAATAGTGTGGCACTTTGAAACCTGTTCATGTGTCCAGGGCAAGGTGCTGGTTGCCTTTGTCAGCTCCGGTGGTTGTCACACCCATTTATGAAACACAGAAGTTGAGTGACAGGCAGGAAGAACAAGTAACCTGTTTTTTCCCCAAGCTCAAAAGTGTTTTTTTACAAATGCCACAAAATTGTTCTCAGATATTTGTGTATGGGTCTTTCTGAAGTTTTCCAGGTATTTACATAATGTTGGGACAATTTTTTAGCGGTTAACATTGACATAAGGGGCAAATGTTTGGCTTGGGCAACATAATAGCCTTCTAGGGAGGATTTCTGTCTCTGCTGCAGGAGTTGAAAATCTACCTTGCTGATAGACTTATTTGAGTAGGGATATTCTTTGTGCTGTGGAGCGGTACTAAGCACAATGGCGTTTTATTTAAATCCATCCTGGAACATTTCATCATTTGGTTAACAGAGAAAAGTGCCTTTCTGTTTGTTTAATAACAGAGAATCTGCAAACAGGCAGGACATAGGCACTTTTCATTTTAGATTAGGATGTGCATAACTTCTTAAAAGAGTTAAGTTTTACTAATAGTTGCTCACTAATAAATCTACCTTTTAAACATTGGTTAACCCTTCAAAGAGAAATTCAGAGTTTAAAAAGGGGTACTAGTTAGACAGCCTTCAAATTCTACTTTTATGCACAGAGTTTCAGCCTACAGTAGACCATCTCATCACTGAGCTGTAACAGATAAAATTAAATATATACCTTGAGCTATGGGAGAGCATTTGTATCCATTCAGCATTTCTGTCTTCTGCAAAGGTTCTTCTGTAAACCTACATAAATCTTAGTAATGGAAAACTAATAGGGTACAACATACAGTCAGTCAAACAGGGATGAAATCCCTGTAGTTTGGGGTTATTAAAGAGAATTTCAACTGAGTTGTTGGGAAAAATATAGTAAGACTTCTCAAAAATAAAGTGAAGGAGATGAATATAGGCTACATGGTCTTTTTAACTGATCTAATTTAGTTAACCTTGCTATTATGTTAGCCAGGATTATTTACATTTTTGTTTGTGAGTAAAATACTGCTTTGTTATACGAAGTGTTTGGTTTATGGCTTTTACAGGTCATAAAAAAAAACCTTGTGCTATTCTGAAATCAGAGGCACTGTAACCTGATTCAGGAGTGTATCACATGCTTTAAAATACCACAGCATGGAATTCCACTGATGATAAAGAGCTAAATATTGAAAACAGTAATGTACATTGTAATATTATTAGTTTAGAAGGTGATGATTAGATAGCTAAAGATGCTAGAGAAACATCTGGTTTTGGAGGAGACAGTGGAGGTCATCTTGAAATTAAAAAAAATGCTCAAGCCCTGGTTCAGTGTCATACAGAAACCACAGACAGTTCTTCACCGAATTTTAAAGCAACATTTTCCTTTGAATCAGAGAGGAAGCAGGACTCAGTATGTCAAATGTAAAGCAACTGGAAGTGTGAGGAAATGATGTGGTTAACGAATACCCAAAGGACTCTCCTGACATTCCAGATCTGCAGGTCTAATTAGCGCAACCATCCAGCATGTAATATAGTCTAAGTACAAACTTTAAAATCGAGTTCAGGCACTTGATGTCAAAGACGAAGTCCACCCTGTTTGCAAGACTGAATTGTTTCTGTTAGCTTTGTCCATGGAGCTTGGTGCTATTTATGCCTTTGTGCCAGTGGAAGCCTTTATCTCAATACTTCCTCAGCTGTGTGTCCTTAGGGATTCCTGCTGAATGCTTCTGCATTCGAAAAGCTGGCACTTTCTCGCTACCATACCACAGTCCTCTGTAGAGACTGCTGAAGAGATCTGGCCCCTTCTTTATCACTCGCTGTTCTCTACTCATTCCACGGTGAATTTGAAAGTAGCAGATGTCTGCTACCTTTACAACTGTCAGGTTAAACCAGGCCTTCTGGCTTGGTCATCAGTGTTACTTACTTTTAAAATCTACTGAAAAACGAGCCACACATGAAGTCTTTCACAGTCTTTAGCCACTGGCTCTTCCCAGTGCTGTGATCTCTACTGTTGTTTGTTTTTTTTTTCTTAAGGAAGATGCAAGAATTTGGGGATGAAACATTAGGAGACACATGGACAGTAAATGCTGTGGGTAGGGGAAGGAAGGATAATAAATTAAAAATTAAAAAAACTATGTATTCTTTACGTGGGGACTCTGAATTGAAAAATTAACAATTTTATATTTTTCTGTTCATACTGCAGTTTACAGTTGCGTTGATGGCTAAGTGAGGGGTGATATTTGCTTCAAGTAAAACCATAACAAATTAAATTGAATCAAGTTGTGAAAAGGGGTAAACAAGAAAATATACTGGTGTACCATAAATCAGTTTTTATTGTAAAAATAGAGAAACTCAGATTTTAGTCAGTCTCCAAAGTTACATCTCACAGAGACCAAAATGACTTAGATTTAGCCTTGTGTTTTCTGTATCTGGGTTTCTCAGTGGGTACCTTCAAACCCTCTTATCTAAGGCATTAGGCATTCTCATATCTAACTGCCTCCATAGAATTAATCTCTCAGCCCCCAATGAGTTCTTTCTTTCCTGCCTGCCTGCTTAATTGCCTCCCTCCCTCCCTCCCAGCCTCTTCCCCTCCTTTTGTCTCTCTCTTCTTTTTCACTTCATTTCCCCTCCTTTCTTTTTGTTTCTAGTTTCATACTATGTAAAGCTAATTACAAGCAAATTCATATTGGATAGTGTTTGATACTGGTTAGTCTTACCATTTAATGTAACTGACTGTGAAGCATTTTGCCTGTGCTGCTAAATCCCTTTTCTCTGAAAACATTAAAAACACAAGCAAACAAAATGTGCTGTCACTTTTTTGGCAACATCTTTAATCTGAAGTTTGGCATATTTGTATTTCCTAACAAATGCATCTATCATGTCAGCTATCATGGAATGAAAGAGATTTCTCTAAGGAACATTTTGGCTGCCAAAATAGGGCAGCACAGAGGAGACTGGTTTGGTTTTATTTCTTCCTCTGAATACTTTGTTGTCACTTATTTAAGAGAACAGTATTTTAGTAATAGGTTTCATTTTAAACTCAAGCTGTTCAGAGATTTTCAGAGGGAAGAAAGGACAGAAATGCAGCTGGCCAAAAGGCTATCACCAAGACATCCTTCAATCCATCACAGGATCAGATCAGCTGTGCCTAAGTTTTTCTACTGAAATGCTTGTCCAGTCTGTTTTCAATAATTTCCGAAAGGGAAATTCCACACCCACCCTGTGTAGCCTCTTTCTTTATTAATAAAATAGTTTCAGGATTATTCTTCATCCTGAACAAAGCATGGGAGATATCTGAGAGAGAGAGAAAAGCATACTGTGTGGCGCCTGGTGGGATGTAGTCAGGGACAAAGGGAGGTAGCATTTAGGCTTGTAACCATAGCATGGTGCAATAACTGAGGTAAATAACATTTTCTTTCGCCAATTTGGTTACCAAGTCCTTGTGCTCTGTGCTGTTCACGAAGAGCAATACGGTCTGATTTTATACTTGGGCAGTGCTTGCCTTAAGGTCTTAGCTGCCTGTTTTAAACTGGAAGTGATTGAAACTGTTCTAACTTAGTCTTAGGGGTGAGGGCAGGAAGGGTGAAAGCTGGTCTCCTGTATTGACTTAATGAGGATTCCAGAATAACTGTTTCTTTCATACCTTAAACTGCTTGGAGTCAGGGAACAGCCTTGAGAGATGAACAGTGACTTCTGCAGGGTTTATGTGTCAGGAGTCTTACGGGAACAGTGCAAGTATTTCTGCAGTGACTTCTTGAAAGTATGTGCCATGCTTCTGATTTAGCCTGGTATTACCTGTCTGGGAACTGTTCTTCCTACTGTCATCTGGCATTTTTTCACTGTTGCTGTCTCTGAATCCAGTCCCACAAAGAAATGGTGTTCTCTGCTGTTTCTTACTCTTCACTCTCCCTTAAGAAAAAAATTCTTTTAGTATACCTCAAAAGGCTAAAGCCAGTTTGGATTCACATGACTTGTGTGATATGTCTCAGTTCTTCCATTTCAAAACTGGATGGTAACTTCTGTAATTCTTTCTTGGCAAGAAGCAGCAGAGAGCTGCATTGTCTCAGGAGCTGTCAGGGATCAGTATTGTAATTCCAGGAACCAGTCTGTTGTTTTCCTTTCATTCCTAAGCTGATTGATTCTTCTTGCTGGCATAGCTTATTGTCAACTTTGAACTACCTCTGAAGCATTCAAGAGAAGACATAAATTCTTGCTAGTCTCTGTCATCTGAATATGTGAAGGTTTGCCTTACTTTGTATTTCCATATATTCTAGAGTGAGGAAGCAAAGGAAGTCTTTGCTTAATGGATGCAGTGCTAGCAGGAAAAGTATTTCATATATTTTCTAGAAGTAATGAGTTCTGCATTGAAATCTGACTGACGATATGGGAAAGGAGAATGAATTTTTAGAAATTGGCATTATCTATTTTCTAAATTACTGAATGCACTGCTATTCAGGTCATAGAGTAGAAAAAAAGAAAGTATGTGTTTCATCAGTCTTGTGGCTTAATAACATTTATTGCAGTACAACACAACTGTAGAATAAACCTTGCCAACTAAAATTTATGCCACCAACTGACAGTTATATATGGTTCTTAATGATATTTCAGGAATTCGTCTAGATCTTAGCTCTTGACTCTTAAGAGAAATGGAGGAGAGCTGTCCAGTAGTAATTATCTATTAAGAATGTTTAGCACTAATATCAAACTCTTGACAAGAAGAAGAGAGCTGTCATAGACCCTTCCCTCTTCAAGGAAATGAATGGAATTGTGTGCTAATTATTTTTCTTCTATTTTCCCACCATTTGCAGAACTTTCCTTTTTGTTAGAGATGGTAACCCAAATAAACGGAATGTGCACAACGAGACATCTATGCACTTACTGTGTATGGGACCTCAGATCATGATCTCAGAAGGAGCTCTTCATCCTCGCCTGACACGACCCTCAGAAGACGACTGCAGAAGAGCAGATTGTCTGCAAATGATCCTGAAGTGGAAGGGAGCAAAGCTGGATGAAGGACAATATGAACGAGCAGCCATTGATGCTGTTGATAACAAAAAAAATACGCCTTTGCACTATGCTGCTGCCTCAGGGATGAAAACCTGTGTTGAGGTAAAAGTTCATACATAATCACAAGTCTTTGTACTGCTATTAGTAAACGACATGCAGAGTGTTCTACAAAGCTGTTTTGGGAAAAAAATCTGATATAGTATATTGGATTAACTTTTTAATTCTATTTTTCATTAATTGGAAAAATTACAAAGATAAACAGCCCAAAACATACACTGTCTGTAGAGAACAATGAAAAAATGGATTACATATACATAAACTTCATGACAGAAATTCCTCAGCATGAAGACTCATGTAGGCCTATAAAAATGGAAATAATTACAAGACTGTAACACTGAAGAAAAAGCTTTAAAGGTAAGCATAGGCATATCTATGTATGTAAAGAGAAGTAAAATAACTGCCTGAGAGAACAGTAGATCTCTTTTTATTCCACCCTGTAGCTGAGACTGGGAAATGCTGTCCGTGCATCAAGAGCAGGTTTGATGTCTTTAACTGACGGTGCTCAGCTTTCTTAGAAGATACCATGCATCTGTGCTAATGTACTTATAATTACCTTTTTCACAAATTAAAAATTAATGTTTGTGAAAGTAGTAGCAAGTAATTAGAAATTGGGAGTCATAATGACTTTGAAGGTCTGCGATCAAATTTATTTTTAAACTAAAGCAAGTAATGAGGACTAGTATTTAATTGTGCCGGTACTTTCATTTGGAGAACACAAGAACAGACCTCTAACATTTTCAAAAGCAGCTAGCATTTTCATAAGTCTGGCTATCATAACATTAAGATTTGTATTTTGAGTGGTAATAATTCAGTGTTCAGAATTCATATGTATAGTAAAGATTACTTTTCCTATGTGTGTAACTTCATGTTTGTTGAGACTACATTTCACTCATTAACTTAGTATCATCAACAAAGTTTATTACCTCATCATTCACCTGCTTTTCTAGATAACTTTTGTGTATCTTAAACAGTCAGGTCCTAGCGCCTGTGGGGCTTCAGTAGTGACCTCTCTCTGCAATAAAAGCTGACACTCTCCCTGTACTCTCACACTGTTTTCTGGGGCTGTTTTAATATTGGTGTTACTTTTGCCACCTTCGAATCTTGACTAAGACAGATTTAAGCAATAAGTACTGTGTTCAGTGTTGGGGACCCCAGCATAAGACAGATGTGGACCTGTTGGAGCAAGTCCAGGCCACAGAGATGATCAGAAGGCGGGAGACCTCTCAAGACAGGCTGAGAGAGTTGGGGTTGTTCAGCCTGGAGAAGAGAAATCTCTGGGGAGACCTTAAAGCCTCCTTCCACTACCTAAAGGAGGCATACCAGAAAGCTAGAGAGGGACCTTTTTTTGAAGGCATGTAGTGATAGAGACAAGAGGTTGTGGCTTTGGACTGAAAGAGAGGAGATTTAGATTAGATATTAGGAAGAAGTTCTTTACTGTGAGAGTGGTGAGACACTGGCAAAGGTTGTGTGAAGAAGCTGTGGCTGCCCCATCCCTGGCAGTGTTCAAGGCCAGGTTGGATGGAGCTTTAAGCAACCTGGTCTAGTGGAAGGTGTCACTGCCCATGGCAGGGGGTTTGGAATTAGATGATCTTTAAGGTCATTTCCAACCCAAACCATTCTTTGATTCTTTATTATAATAAATACTTCAGAAATTTCATACATGGGTTCCGTTAGGACTCATGAACAAGTCCCATGGTTCTGTGTATTTATATTAGTATTTGGTTTATTGGATTTTTTAGAACCTCTTGTGCTGAGACTTCAATTTGAACCAGGCTTTCTTTTGTGTCTGTCATAAAGCATATGTGATACATCTGCAAAGAATCTGGTTTCCAACAATTCATTTTACTTTTCTGGCTTATGTTATTGGAGATTGCTTTTGCACTTTGTCCAGCCACCGACTTTACAAATACATTGACAGATCTACTGTGTGATGATCTAAAATTATTTATTCTGTGTTGTTTTGCAGTTAGCACACTGCTCAAAAAATATTCAGAGCCACCTTTATTGTGGCTATGTTAAGAAAAATGGTCAAGTTATACCCATACAGAAAGAATATTTAAAGGTGTTTCTAGCTCCATCTTGCCAGGTACTTGAGGACCTCAGGCCCCTCATTTTCTATGGAGCACTGACCGTATCATTAGAGCAGAATTTTAGTCTATAAAACTTAACAGAGACGATTGTACAGGGTTGCCTTGTAACATATTTCTGAGATTTTGTGGTTCCATGGAATTGTTGTGGCTGTAGGTATAATTATGTATGAAATCAAGTAGTGCTTTATTGAATAACAAAAGAGAATCTTTGTTTCCCAGAGACCGTTGCTATTTTATTTGTCTTGCCTTTCTGTTTTCCTTGCTCATATGCTTTTTTGTTCTCTTCTTAACTGACATGTCTTCAGGGTATTACTAGGGTTAGTAACTAATAACTGTTTGCTTTGCCGTTTTACTTTTCAGCTTCTAGTAAAACATGGTGGAGATTTGTTTGCAGAAAATGAAAATAAAGATACCCCATGTGACTGTGCAGAGAAACAGCACCACAAAGAGCTGGCTCTTAATCTGGAATCTCGAATGGTATTTTCACGTGATCCTGAAGCTGAAAGCATTGAAGCTGAATATGCTGCTTTAGACAAAAAAGAGGTCAGAGGATACTTTAAATTCAGGCTATTTTACACTTTTTTTCTTTTTTTTTTTTTCTTTTTTTTTTTTTTTTGTAGCAGCTACATTGTGACAAAATTCTGCAAAGTATTTCAGTAGGTACTGGAATACATTGTACTGTGTATTTGTAAACCATTTGATTTTAACACAGCTCTTACAGCTTTCAAGTTAAGCTCAGAGAATATAACAAATGCATTGACAAAATTAAAGACAAGTTTTATTCATGGACTGTCTTGAAAGTATTGCAGACTATGAGGCTATAGAACGTACAATGGCAGCAGTAAGCTGGGAAACAGTTTCTCTAAAATCAAATATTTTACATATTTCTTAAGTTGCCTTTCTGGATAAAAATGAAAGCAGGAGAAAATCTGTTGGATAGTAAAAGGGAAGTGTTCTGGTGGATCTTCCCAGGCTGAGACGGGGTTGAATGTCACCAAAAAACAGCTGAGTAGTGGAGGATTTCAAAACAGTGCATTTATTTTCTTGTTTTATAACATGATGCGTGAAGCTACTGCATTCCAGAACTTGAATAAAAACCAGGTAATAACAGGTGGTGTTATTCTGACGTCAGTTTTTGAAAGAGAGAGATAATTCACTGACACAAATTTGCTTAAATTCTGGTATGCCTTACAAAAGGCTGTGATTTGGTGAGGATAATTTGACTAAAAGGATTCGAGCAAAAGTTTCCTCCCCCATCAGTTATCAGATTTTAATCAACTAACTTTCTAAACAAGAATCCATACATATATGCTATGATTCAGTGAATACTGCTAAATAATTCTGTGTAAATTAAAGGACAGTAGGTTTCTGTATGGTTACTCCTTTGAAAAGTAGCATGGCCTTGCCTTCTGCTAGCTAAGCCCACTTACAACCTAATGAGAATTAAAAGAGACTTCATTCATAGAATCATAGAATAGTTAGGGTTGGAAAGGACCTTAAGATCATCTAGTTCCAACCCCCCTGCCATGGGCAGGGACACCTCCCACTAAACCATGCCACCCAAGGCTATGTCCAACCCAGCCTTGAACACCGCCAGCGATGGAGCATTCACAACTTCCCTGGGCAACCCATTCCAGTGCCTCACCACCCTTATAGTAAAGAATTTCTTCCTCATATCCAATCTAAACTTCCCCTGGTTAAGTTTGAACCTCTTACCCCTTGTTCATATTTAGATACAAGTAGGCTTAGATCACATTTACTGTTTCCCTGAAAAACTCCACACATGGTCACTTCTATTTGGCAGTAAGAAAGTCTTTGTACAATTAATTTTCTGACTAATTTTCTTGAATAAATTAAAATACAAACAAGCTTAATTAAATAGTTTATTCCTAGATGAGTGGTTTTGAGATGAGTTTTAATATACTTGAATTGTACATTGAAACGGCAAATGTAATTAACTCATTTTAGTTTCTCTGAATATTCCTGTATTGAGGCACCCAAATTGTTGCAAGAGTATAGTTTGTAATTATATTATCTCTGTTGGCAAAACCACTTGTAAAGTCTGCTTCAGTTTCCTGCCACAGTTGGAATTTACCACTCCTTCGTGGTTGTACAGCTAGAACTCTTTGGATGGTTATGTTGTCGACTGGATCATAGCAATGATTTGGCTTAAAACAAGAAAAAGTTTTCAAGATGGTGATATATAGTTATTTTATTTAACCTGAATATTTTTTATCATTATTTTTATGTCATGGCTTTGCTGGCATGTACACCAGCACAGCTCAGAGAATGGTGAGCTTACAAATATGGGTGGGGCAAATCAAGAATCACTTGAACAGGCTTTTCTGCAAGAGAAAATAATGTCCCATGGCTGTTTAAGGTAGATACTTAGAGCAATATCAGCTTAAAGACTTGATAGTTACAAGGGACTTGAGTAGAAGGTGATTATGTTAATTTGGGGTCACTTCACTGAGACTGATCAAAGATACATTTCTGTTCCTCATTTGACTTGTTCTTAGCAAAGTTGTTGAGCCTGAGAACTGAAATACAGGAAGGCCTCCAGACCTAGATCCATCCAACATACCAGGGCAGCTTTTCCACATACTCTAAGGATTCACAAGCCAAAAAATGTCAGCCTGGAATTTGGTACACTGATTGGTGGTCTTGGGGCTTCACATAGAACAATTCTTTATTCATGTGCTCCCTTCTTTTTTTTTTTTTTCTCCTCTTTCTTTGTGACTTGTCAGTGGGATAAGTTCTCCAATTTCCCATGTAACAGCAGAAGTGCTGGCGCAAGAGATTCCAAGAACATGTAGCCAGGGGAACTTAATTCTTCAATCTTAGCTCTCATATTGGTCAAAAACAGTTGAACATCTTTTGAAAGACTAGCACTGAACTGCAATGCAGATGACTACATGTCCTCATCCTCCAGACCTGTGGACAAATGTCTGGGATGGCAGTGAAAGCTGCGCTTAGCGCTGGCAGTGGTGATAGCCTCCAGCTGTTATCTCAGTGGGGCATGAGATGCGATCCAGAAGCCCTTCCCAGAACACATATTCTTCACCAAAATATGCCCCTCTAGTCCTCTAGTTTACTTCTCAATTTCATTTTTGAGAAATACTTAACACTGAGAGAAGTGAGTGTTCAAAATGCTTGTTTAGCGTGGTATTTAGATGGTAATTGTTTGGAAATGCCCTTTATCATCCTTCCAAAACAGAAAAAAAAAATCATAAAGAATTAAACTATAGAACACCACAAAATATATTTTCAAAGTCATTTCATCTCTTATATGAAAGTTAGAGGAAAAGATAAAACATTTGAAAACAATGAGTAGCATTATTTCCCATGCAAAACAGCCAAATGGGCGTAACTCCAATGTTTATAATATGCACAATAGTATCCAGAATGATAGTACCCAGTACTTCACCTTCCAGACCTGCCATGTTTACAGCAGAAAATAATCCTCCTTTTCATACAAAGCAAAACATTTTTGGTTGGCTCTGTGCAATGTCATTGAATTGAGTGTAGAATAATAACAAAGATTTTTTTCTGATGTTGAGAACCAGTTCATTTTGTTCTTCACATTGAAATATTACCAAGGATTTACACCAGTGCTCATGTTTAGAATTGAAACACTTGTGAACAGTTTAAAAAATAACTTTCACAAACCTTTCTTTGGTTACAGAGGCTCTCAAGCTGTCAAATACAGGTTGCTGAGTAGGCTCATATTTCAAGCTTCAGAGCCCAACAGCAAAGAGATGTCCATCTTCCAGCACTTCAGTTTACTCCTTCCAGAGGGTTTCTGAATAAAATCTGTTTCCGTTATAAAGTTACCCAGCCTTTTAAAATCTTATTTTACTACAGTGCTTCCTGAAGCATATTTTTAAAACAGCATTTCTGTTTTATTTTGGGTTTAGTACACCTCAGACTTTTTTACTGATCAAATTAGTGCAGTTAAATGGGTAGCAAACAGGCCCTAATAATTTCAAAACACAAACAAGACCATTGAGTGTGTTTCCAGAAATTGCAGTTTGAAAGGAAGATGATGTACCAACATACACATAATCTGTATTTCCCTGTATAAAATGGAAATGCTAAGTAATTTAAGAATGCAGCGTAAAGTGTAACTTAAGAGACACAAAGAGACTTGAGAGACTTTGTGTTAAGAGACACAAAGTTAGTTGTAGCAACAGAATCCGTTTATGCTACGTTGGTAGTATTACAATGCAAGAAAACAAATCAGGAGAATACCTAAGGATGACCTTTCTTGTCTTGATTCTCTTTGTTGATGAAAAATCTCAAAAAAAAAATGTTATCTAAAATCTGTTTTTATATTTATCTAATTTAACTAAAATTACACTAAATAATAAGACTGTAACTATTTTTAAACTGCTTTTATAGATTTTTGTTGTTTTATTTGCACAGTCTTTTAATTTGCTGTTTATTCTACCATGGCAGCATGTTTGTTTTGTTGATGTGTCCCTGGAAGATAACAGGCACCTTCACTTCAAACACATCATGCCATGTTTTAAACTTACTCAAGAAACACCTGGGAATGACCAGTACTTCAGTGCAAATCATCCAGGACAGATTTGGCTCTCACTCAGATTCAGTGAAATACATTGTGCAATAGCAAAGTATATGTCTTCCTTCATTTTACATATGTGCCACTGAATACTGTAGAAATACACTGCTAGTGAGTGATGTATTGAATGTATAGTAGTTGGAACAGTTTTCTTCAGTTCCAGAATTGGTATTAGGTAAATATATATAATGTAAATATAAATACGAAGAGTTATCTAAAATGCTTAAAATGTACTTTGTCTCTATAGATAGAGAATGGTGTATTAAGTGAAAAGAGAGAAGGGGACTACAGGTAGTTAAGGCATGTATAGATATAATGCAGACACTTATGCTTGAGTGAGTTAAATGGAGTATAGATAATTTTTTTAATGCAAGACTCCCATTAACAATAGAACTCCATCCTCCCATAAAGGAGGATATTTACATGAAGTATATGTGACACCATTTAATTATATAGTCATCACTGTAGCAAAGAGTTACTTTGCCCTTGCCTATTTTAATGGTACTTTACAAGTGAAGAAAATAATAATAGTTTGAAATTAATTGTTAATCAGCTTACATCTTATAAGT
Organism: Myiopsitta monachus; assembly: GCA_017639245.1. Classification (NCBI taxonomy): domain Eukaryota; kingdom Metazoa; phylum Chordata; class Aves; order Psittaciformes; family Psittacidae; genus Myiopsitta; species Myiopsitta monachus. The sequence goes on from CM029919.1 coordinate 32,486,672, forward strand.
ATTTCCATGAGAAAAATAGTTATATAATTTATGATATCTAAACATTAGTGGTAAAAGCTTAAGAAGAAAATACTTAAAATGAAGGTCTCTTGAGAATACCAAAGAGCTGAAATCTGTAATGAGCAGCTCAGCAGTGCATTAAATTAATAACTCAAATAGTATATTCCAAAATCATTATATAGTTAAATGATGTTAATATTGAACAATGCCTTTTTCAGAGGAAATATCAATAAAGAGCTCCTCCATAAATGAATATTAAAGGAAGTCTCTGAGCATCTTAAGCTGTAATCAAAATCCTTTACAGTGTATGGCAGTGCAGAGATAAGTCATCAGTGTTTGAGGCAGTTAAACCTATGGTATTACACAAATTATATACATCCTTATAACTAAAGACTGTGTCTTCATAAGTCTACAAGACTTCTACACATTAACGTTTTTAAATGTTCTCATTGTATAAAGCCTTCATTCTGGATTTAAGTCTTAATCTTCAGATTAAGCTGCTTGATAGCGCCAGCTTAAAATTTCCTTTTTTTCAGCTTCTTCTGTGGGCTAATATATCAATTTAAGAAACAGATGTCTGAAGTTTCAAACATGTTCTTGAGAAGTAGTTCCCTCATTACTTAAAAAGATAAAATTAGGATTCTTTAAAACCGCAGTATCCAGGAATCCCTGCTGGGTTGTGTGGAATGCTCCAGCTGAGATAATACAATAGTCCGCTGCTCACAGGAGATACTTGCCAGTGTTTGACCTAGAACCAGTTAGTTAAGTATAATTTTAAGCATATCTGCGTTTCAGAATAAAATCCTAGGGCCTAAAATCTGCATATATGTTGCAGGTTTAACAGCAAAAACATTTATTTTTATGATATGATTAGTGTTCCAAGAATTGAGTACTGGTGTGCTGACAAAGCTACTTGTTTTACAATTGCAATTCAAAATGCAGTTCAGATTCAGTCAAGACGATTTAGTCTTTGCTTCCACTTTGGCAGTATATTCGTGCAGTTACAATCATGCAGGCACCCAGTTGTTTGTGTCCCTGTCTCTCTGACATGTTCTTATAAATGATCTCTTTTGTAAGAAATTAAGTAGGTCATCCAAATTCCAGCATGCTGTGAATCAAGTGACCCAGATTTATTTCAGTACAAACCATTAACGTTCAGATTGTCCTTTACTGATTCATGCATAATCAGCAATGGAAGGACATACAGAAACTCCCTGAACTCGGACAATCAAGATGAAGGTCAGGGCATTCACAGTCCATCTCTCTTCTGCTTTTTGTGCTTTCTCAAAAAGGACAAAGACCTAATGCACCAAAGCCATAGCACCATTACTCCTGCCAATCACAAAGCTTCTAATATAGAGAAGTTCCTGGATTTTTACTGTATGCCTAATGGAAGAGGTCACTGAGGCAGTTAGTTAGCTTTTAGATGCATTCAATAGAGTTTGTTATGATATCTACAATGTAGGAAGCATGTTAAAGTTTTTAGAATAGGTGTCTCAAAAATCCAGAATCTCATGGAAGCCCAGGGTATCCATCTCTTCTGCTTTCTGCTTGTTTTCCTCAGAGGGTTATGGGCACAGTGGCCTTTTACTTTGATTGTAAACTTCCAAGGACAGAACCAGTCTTTTTCTTCATGTCTATGTACGTATGCATGCATATGTGTGCATATTACCTAGCACTGGAGAGTCCTGGACTATGTTCTACATTAAAGCAAAGTACAGATGGTAAATAATGATGTGTGTTCTTACCTGAGGTTCTGTATTATTGCTGCTCCTCTGTGTACTTTGTTTTCCAAATTCGTGAAGCCAGTTGACATTTGGTGGCCAGGTTCCTAATTAGTCCTGAGCACATATCAGTTTTCTGTCAAAGGCTTTAAATCTTTTGTTAGCTATCCTTTATATATGTAAAATCAGTGCACTTAAGAGTAATTTTTTCACATACCCTTTCTGTGTCCATTACAGATGGACAGTATATATTCTCCCACTTGTTTTTCCTCTTTCTACCCTTTGGGCATTTTACCTGTGTAACACTTAACAAATATGTTACTTGCTGTCATGTTCTTCCTGTCTTAGTTTTAGAAAGGAGTCTGCAAAATACATATATGCATTTCTGGTACCTTGGTTGAAGCCAATTCGGAATCCTAAAATTTCTGCCTTTTTATCTTTCTAATTTGACCTTTTTCTAATGCTGTAATAAAGGGATGGAGCCCCAGACCAGGAAGGTAGCTGAGTGATCTGTTCTGGGTAGGGTTATCAGAGTTGGCCGTTGCTTCTCAAAAACTTTTAACATCATTGTGTATAATGGCTCCCCAGCTTGGAGATACTCAAAACCCATCTGGGCACGGTCCTGGGCAGCTGGCTTTAAAGGACCCTGCGTGAGCAAAAGGTTGGACAAAATGACATCCGCAGGTCCCTTCCAACCTCAACCATTTTCTGTTTCTGTGAACCTTTAACTGCATGTCTCATCTATTCTATTCATATCCTATTCTCTATTTCTGTGAGGGTAGATATTGCCTCAAAAGGTCCCTGCCTGATTCTGTTCATAAAAGTATCCCTTACTATCTAAATGTCTCACTGTATCCTCCTCCAGACCAATTCTAAGTTACTCGGTCTCAGTTAATATATAAATTTAGAGTCAGATAATCTATATACATCATATGTTAACCTGTCCTTTCTTTTGCTCTTTCCTGAAATCCTTAGTTCAAATCTAGTCATGCATTTTCATACAAATTCCTTCAAAATTCATCTGGATTCTTTGAAAATCTAGCGCTTTTTGAGAGAGAGAATGAGAGTCAATGTTAGGGTAGTTTTATCATTTGAACATGGTCTCCAACTATAATGGAGAACTCCAGAGATATACTGTCTTTTAGATTTTGAATGTACAGAGATCATACTATAAACACTGCAAAATGGGTGAGTTTCAGTATAGCTTTGCATGCTCATTAGTCCGCATAATGAATAAATTTTTGTCACGTATTACCTCACAGCTGGGATGATGATCAGTAATATTGCTTTGAGTGTTTTCATTTTAATATGGCATTAGAGACTAACTGGGAAAATACTGCTAGACATAAATTGTCTTTCTTCTCCTTCTCAAAGCCGTATGAGGGACTAAGACTTCAGGACCTGCGAAGGCTTAAGGATATGCTGATCGTGGAATCCGCTGACATGCTCCAAGCCCCGCTCTTTACCGCAGAAGCTTTACTTCGGGCACATGGTAATCCAAAACCTTAAAAGCTATAGAAATTGTTTTTTGCAAAGTCGAAATTGCAGTTGGACGTGTACTTTATGTTTTCAAGCAACAAGTAATCATTAATCAAATACCAGGATGCAGCTCACACAGTACTTCTGAAAGAAGTAGGGCTGCAGTCTGTCAAAAAACACATAAAGGCAGACAGGGGAGCTGATAGGAAAGTGGTTCAAACTAGGAGTTATAATGGAAGACATTTTAACTTAAGCAGTGTGGAGAAACAAAACTTTCCTATTTCACACCGTACTTCAGAAAGAAGTACAGCTGGAGTATGTCAGAAAGCACTGAGGCAGACAGGGAAGCTCATAGGAAAGTGATTTAAACTAGGAATTATAATGGAAGGCATTTTAACTTAAGCAGTATGAAGAAAGAGTTTTCATATTTTGGAGAGAGACAGAAGTAGATCTTCTATGGGTTTATATGTCAAAAGAAAGTCAAATTCATTGTACCTATTTTTGTGAGACAGTTGGTTTTCTGCCTCTATATATTTATATATATAACCAGATCCATATTTATTTATTTATTTGTTGCAATAAAAGCAGTCTGACCATTGTAATAAATGGCTGGAAATTGTCTTGGGGTTTAAAGTATACAGGTGTATGTCCTTTGAAGGATTTTTATAGTTACTCTTTTTAATAGAGGGTACACTTTTCCATGTGTTTGTCTGTAGTAGTTTAATTTCACTGAAATCAGTCTGTGCTCTTGTCACGTAATTTAAACTGGGGTTGTCAGAATGGGGATATACTGAATTCAATGTGTTCACTCCAGACAAAAGTATCTGTGAAACCCAGTGGAAGCTTTTTAGGCTTTGATTCAGTGATTCAAAATTTATGCTTACCGAAGCATCTACATTATTACTGTATGCCACAGGTTTGCATGCTCATCACTGTATTGCTAGGTTAAGCTTTCATACACTATTATTTTTGTGCTCTCCTTGTTAAAATAAAAGGGAGAGGGAAAAGTGAAAACATTATTTTATACCCACAACATTTGGCGGACTTTCACAAGGATGTATTGTACCTGAAACTTACCTCTTTTTACATTACTTTTAATAGTTGATATTTGTGTTTCTTCTAACACTGAATTAAGTCAATGTGAACTTTTGCCAGTCTGATGATATTTAAGGCACAGTCTTTGCATATGTGTTTTTAACACTGATTATTTGTTTATTTTTATAATGTATTTATAATGTGTGCAATATTTGAATGCTATTTTTGATTCTCGAAGTACTCTCATTAAGGCTAAATATTACTAAGCATTTGACTAAGCAGGTAGGCAGATTGTGTAACCTGTGCAGATGCTTTGAAGAGGAAAATGATGGCAGTGCTGTTCAAACTTGTAGCGCAGTCTGCGGTTAAGTCCAAAAGCAGCAAGGTTGATGGAAACTGTGGAGAAATGTCTGCCAGCACCTAGCATGCAGGGATTGAAAGTTGAGAAGAAGCCAGTCTGTGTTGGAAAGGTCATTCTACTGATGTTGCCCTAGTGATGTAGCGGTAACTTAATGCAATTGGCCAATATGGAAAAAGAAGCACAGACAATTTGCAAGTCATGAGAAAGTCAACTATTTTGCCTATAGCTGTAGTCATACCCTGGAAATTATTCAAAGAGAATTTATTTTATTTGAAATGAAGACGTAGAATTGGTTCAGTCTAGTAAAGGGAATAATAGAGCTATTTATGAAGGCTTAGGCAGTTGGGAAACATCAAATGCCAACTTGTAATGTTTTTGCATTAAATCTTGAAATTCATATATGTGAAATCTTATCTTAATACTTCATGTATGAAAAATGTTTTAAATTCTTGGAAAGGTCGTTCTTCTTTACTACTTTTAATAGTTAACAGATGTGTAATATTTAATCCAACAACCTTTACTTTCTTTCATAGTACAACTATAACAATGTACTGAGGCTGTAAGAGTTGAGTTTTCCTTTTTTTTTTTTTTTTTTTTAATTAGGAGACAGAAGTATGCAGAGTTAGAGCCAAGGTTAAAAAATGTTGTTATGGCAGTCAAATGCTAATAAAAATTATAATTTTGAGTTGTAAATATGTTAAGGGTCTACATCTTTAAACAAATTAAATTAAACTAACCCACGATATGTTTTAGCTTTAGTAAGCACCTGATCACTAAATCATCTCCAGGTCAAAGGCAGTTTTTCATATTTGGAGGGAGTAGATTTTAGTGTGATAGCAACCATTATTTGGCAGAGGCAATATATTTACTAAGTTCAGTGATTAGAATATGTTTGGGTTTGGTTTTTTTTCCCAGCATTAATACAGCAGTGGAATACAATATATCTTTTTCTTACAAAATCTAAAATTCAATAAAAGTAAGACAGATCATTTGGTTAGTAACATGGAGTTTCCCGTGGAAGTACCTAACATTAAAAAACTCCAGTAGGAAAAAACTGGCAAATTTCTCTTTTCTTCTGAAATTCTAGTTCACTTGAGTTCTAGTTCACCATAGTGTTGATAGTCTTAGATTCAAATGCATGTAGGAATTTGATAGATTTATTTAAATGAAAACTTTTAAGTATTTTAATAGAAAAAATCACTATTCTTAAGATAGCTTTAGTATTACTATTAAGAATCAGAAACAGAAAACATTTCAAACAATAAGAAAATTTTTATTTTATTCTAAGATCTGCATAATAAAATCTGTTTCAGTAGTTCTTTTTGTATATAAGTAGGCAACGTTAAGTATGAATTAAAAAAACATTCACTAACAGTTACAGAATTAAAGTGGAGTAAGAATGTAAGAATATAAGAAATATTGGGTGGAGGGTTCCCCCCCCCCAAAATGCATCACTCATGCTGTAAACACTTGCGACTCATTAGGTCGCAACTCTTTTTGTAATCCAGTTGTATCTTGGTCTTCTTCCTTCATTTATAGCACTTCACTTCATCTTCTTAATGAAACACAAGTGAATCTGTATTGAACAATTACTTTTTCCATAGAAAGAGAGAATATTGGGAATTCTGTGGTGCAAGGGCTGTTATACTTTGATCTGTGTTTGTAGGTCACTGCAGTTCTAGTTTCTGATTGAGTCTCCCAGCTGCTACAGCTGCTGTAAATAAATTATAAAAATAAGTTTACTTAAGACTGATATTCCAGGGAAAGGAGATGCTCGCAATGCATTTAGTTACATAAATACATTGCATTATATATTATCTTAGAATGTGTTGTGTAAAATTTAATGCCTAAAGTCCCATTCACTTATACCTTATCATAGTTATTTTTTTTACATTTTTTTAGCTTAATGTTTATATATCCTTTAGAGGGTACAGTTAAAAAATATATTGCAAACACTGCCAGATGCATAATGTCCTGTATCCGTATCTTTATTGAAGACTGGGACAGGGAGAAGTTACTTGAAGCATGGATGTCTAATCCAGAGAACTGCTGCCAGCGTTCAGGGGTTCAGATGCCAACTCCCCCTCCAAGTGGATATAATGCTTGGGATACGCTCCCTTCTCCACGAACTCCACGCACTACTCGCTCTTCTGTAACTTCCCCTGATGAAATCACCCCCTCACCAGGAGACATTGAGACAGCTGTGGTAAGATTATAAATAGATCTGAAACTAGTAGGACAGAAGAGCTTATTTCTAATCGTAGCCCACCTCTACAGACAGGAGGACTGTATTGTCATCTCATTCTGAAAATACATTTGTAAAGCTGTAAGGTGTGCTTCTCTTTCCAGAAGTGATGAACAGAGAAGTTGATACCTTACACATTATATTATATAATTGTGTATATATATAATAACAATTGAGCATCTGGCTACTAAAATGCACTCTGTTTTCAGAGCGGCTGTCACTCGCAAAGTAGGGGTTTAGCCAGCCACAGTCACATCAAGTGCATTTGGCTCTTTTGAGCTTCTCATCTCATACTTACGAAGATGTTCACTCTCATTGTATCCATTTCCCTGAATGTACTCAGTGCTGTGAACCCTGCCTTTTGAAAATTTTTTCTTTAGAAAACAAAATTCTCTTTGTCTGCATTTTGAAATGTCAGCCCACTAGTGTGCTGAAGGCTTATAATTACTTTTACTATGTGTGGGCTGCTTCAAGCGGTTTACAAGGCTATTGCAAATTTGAAATATGAAAGCGCCTTTCATTAAAATCACTGTGGTTCTTTTGGAAGACACAGTTCTCCTTTTTAATAATCTGCAGCTGCAGCATTATAAAACTTTTGCTCCATGACCTAAGCATTTTTCTAGAATATTATACACAGTTTTACAAATGGATCATCCCTAGATCTCACATTAAAATTAAGATTTTGCATTCCTGCATGAAATCTTTCATTCCTTTAATTATAAAATGCTGGAAAAGAAGCTATATATCATATATTTATTTACATTAACAGTTAAGTATTGTCCAGGAATATTTCTTAATTAAAATACATAATGAAAGATTATGTGTCTTTAGTTTTACATTGTATGTTTTGGTTTTCATTGGTGGTCCGTGAGCCAGGAGGGCAGGTTTGGATAATGATGAACATTCTATATCTGGCATGTCTAAATCAGAATACAGAGTTACACATTTAGGATTGCTGTTAATTTAAAAATCTTATAAAGAACTATAAAAATAATATTTTCAAAATGTTGTGTGTAAAATAATACATATTCTTCTGAAGTTTCTCTTGAGAAAAATGAAAACTAAAAGGAATAGATAAAATACAACCACCGGCTGTAGAACTTCCTTTCAGATTTTGCATTTACATCCTATCTTATAATCAAAACTGTTCCAGGAAATGTTCTGTACTTGCTATTTTGAACTCAGAGCTTCATGAAATTCCTTATTTAAAAGTTACATTTTAAACAAAATTGCAAACTCATATCAATTTAATAATAACATCATGCATTTTCAACTTCTAGAATATTCAAATTTGGCAAGACAATAAGCTGAAATAACTGAACCACCAATATATACCTTCATCGAGTTTCACAGTTTAAAGGCCAACTTTTTTTGTTAGGTTTTATTTTGGCTTTAACACAAGCGTTTTTAAACAGTGACGTACCATAGGCTAATTTTTTGAAAATCTTGTGTCTGTTCAATATCTAATATATTGAAAGTTGAAGTACATTTACATGGGATCTTTGTTCTAATGGAAAGAAAAATCTGTTTATACTACTTGAAGTATATGATATATATACCTAATATATATAGGTATTTTCGCACCTAACCCCAAGCAATGAGTAGTTTGATCCCTGTGCTTTAAATGTTTTCAGAGTAAGAATCTCAGTATTCAATTAAATATTCAATGTTCTATAGTAACCAGTTGTGTAAAATTCAGCAGTCATGTCTTCTGTTGGAATATTTGGAACTTAACTTATTCTTCATTTTGATTGAAAGTCTCAAAAGTATTTTAAAAGAGAATAGTATTTGTGTAGATTATTACTTAAAATATTTTCTGCTGTTGCACAACCAAATTGCTTCACCTTGATTTGGACCTGATTGTGTCAGATGCTAAGCATTTGCTGTAGCCTCTGTAATCTCCAAACTCAATTTCTGGCAGCCTGAGAAGCTGATGAAAAATCCAGGTTACTTTTGTTCCTAGTACTCTATCTCCAAGAGCCCAGTGCTCTGCAAGGTGAGACACTTACTGAGCTGGAGGACATGATGGGAAGCACCCCAAATGTGCTGTTTGATAAGGGATGTATAGAAACCAGGATACCTCATCTTCCCCAGTTTTGTAGCTTAAGTAACTTTTTTTCTAATTACAGTCAGATGTTTTCCCTTACTGATCACTTCTTTAAATTTTTGCTGATATTTTCCATAGCAACATGTCCTGCTAACAATATGAAAGTCTTTAAGGTATTTCTTGACCAGAAGTATTTTTTCATCTACAGTGTGACATTTGTATGTGTAATATATCCGTGTTTGAAGACCCAGTGGATATGCCTTGTGGACATGACTTCTGCAGAGCATGCTGGGAGGCGTGAGTTCATGTACTTTTCTATCTTTTGAGTAACTTTCATACTTGCCATTTCGAAGAGGAAAAGTCAGAGATGATAAACAGCTAATGTTGAAGTACTGCTTGGATTTCAAAGAGGTGCTGGTTTGACCCTATCAGATAATGAACTTGTCACTGAAAGTGTCTGTTGACTGTACTGCTGTATTGTCTTGTTACAGTGTCATCAGCACAGCTAGCCAAATTTATATGAACCCATTCCTCCTGTGTTAAGGAAGAGCTCTTTCTCTTCCATATGAGCTTTTAGAAGGCAATTCTTTGGCAAGAAAAATAATAGTCATTCTTCTGTCTTGCAAATTGTTATGCAGCAATGTAGAAGTTACCAAGAGAACACTGGCCTGACACGGTGATTCTAATTTGGGTGCTGGACTATGCATACTGTGATTAATGCATGCATTCAGAACTACATTTCAATGACAAGCAAGTGTTTGCAGTGTCACATCTAGGGTGGGATTCATCTTTCTGAGCCCCAAGTGGCAGTCATTTCTAACTTACTCAGAGCATAGTTATATAGATATATCAGCATAGGCTGAGTTATCACATCCTAAGACATAAATCTGAGATGGGATGAACTGGTCTCTCTGCCTTCACTATTAAAAGATTCCAGGTGGCTAACTTAGAATAGCTGTCTGTCTGGCCTATAGGTGATTAAAGTTATATGAGTACTATCATTGATATCAGTGGTAAGTTACAGCTTTTAAACTAAGCAGCCTTGTTCACGGTTAGTTGAAGTCCAGCTTCCTGCAGATATCTGAGCTCATTCTGTCTTGTGTTCTGGTGCTTAGGGACTGTAAAGGTCTCCATTTAGAAATTTGTTTCCAAGAGCAGACCTATTTTGACTAGCACAGTTGTAAAAAATTAATTGCATATAAAATTAATTATTTCCTAGATTAATTACATTTGCATATTCCATTTCTAATTTAAGTTAGAAGCGATGCTTAGTTTAATTAAATGTTGCAGAGCTGTCTCTGTTAAATGGCAAGGATGGAAGCCATAAACACATAGCGCTAAGCATAGCTGATGGTGCCCACTTTTGGACCACGACAGTGTTCTTTTATTTTCTTTTTAATTACGCTGTTCATCAAATCTGTAACCCTTTTCAGCAGAAAGGGACAATTCCTATTCTTTGTTTAAAAAATGATTAATGTGAATATCTGTGAATCCGGCATAAAATATTTATCATTTTTTAATTTTTACTTTTTATTCACAAATACTGACTGACAAAATGCTGGCAGGTTTTTGAATCTGAAAATTCAGGAAGGTGAAGCTCACAACATTTTTTGCCCAGCATATGATTGTTTCCAGCTTGTGCCTGTAGACATCATAGAAAGTGTGGTTTCCAAGGAGATGGACAGAAGATACCTTCAGTTTGACATTAAGGTAAATTAACACTGTTCTTGTACTCCTGAACTCTATTTCATTTTATAAAGAACAACTTCAAGCTTCTGTGCTAAATGCTGGAATGTGTCTGTAACTTTACAAGTAGAAATTCATAAATTAATATGTATGCTGAATTACAGGCCGACTTATATACCATAATATCAATGTTTGTTATACCACTGAGAAAAAGGATTAATATATTTATTCCTTAAGCACAAATGCAGTACTTTCATAATGTGTATCCTAATGCAGTATTAATAAAATGATTTGATCAAACTAATGTGCATAACAGGTCATATGAAGCTTTTCATCAACCAGCCATGTTTGTGTTGGCAATCTAAAATTTTCGCGAGCTTTTGGATTATTTGTATTACCAAGAGAGTGTTTACGTGCAGAAATAGCACCTGTTTACATTTTTTATTAGTACAAGCGAAGTAATCTTTTTCCGTCTAGTGCTTGATATAATAACTATATATAGGAAGGGAAGTAGGAAAACCTTGATTTGATTTTCCAGTTTGATTTTTTTAGCATGTTTCTATCATTGCAACTTCTTTTTAAAAGCAATCTTTTAACTCACCTTTTTTCTTTTATACTAATGTAGTAATGAACTAGTCTCAGATAATGTGCTTCTTTACAATGGTGGCAAAGCGTAAGAAAGTAGAGAAATATTTTTTCATTTACGATACATGATTTTCTCTGTGTGACAGGTCTCTTTAATACATAGTAGCAGACTCTGCATCAGTAAGATGCAAATTAAATCACCAGATCCGATTAATGTTTTGCATCTTCATGGCTGGTGATCAGCATAGGTTTGAAGCAAAGTAAGTTCCTTTTTCTCCTCATTTATTAGATGTAAGTTCTACAAAAGAACACATACTATCTTAACCAAAACAGATTGGAAGTAAATTCCTGAATTAGACCAGTTTTGCTTTCAAGTTTCTTGCAGATGGGATATATTGTGGGATTTTTGTTCTAATCAGTAAGATTTTAATTCTTTTCAACTACAAGAGTCAGTTTTGTTAATGAGTATATTGATAGTGCATAGACTCATAGAATAGTTAGGGTTGGAAAGGACCTGAAGATCATCTAGTTCCAACCCCCCTACCATGGGCAGGAACACCTCCCACTAAACCATGCCACCCAAAAGCTCTGCCCAGTCTGGCCTTGAACACCACCAGGGATGGAGCATTCACAACTGCCTTGGCAACCCATTCCAGTGCCTCACCACCCTTACAGTAAAGAATTTCTTCCTCATATCCAACCTAAACTTCCCCTGTTTAAGTTTGAACCCGTTACCCCTTGTCCTCTCACTATAGTCCCTAATGAAGAGTCCCTCCCCAGCATCCAGTAAGCCATATCACAAAGGAGTTGACTTGCACACATGGAATATTTTGTTTGAGATGTAAGTCATTTGCATCTTAGCACAAGTTGGGAGTACTGTTGTTATTTCAAACAAACAGAACATTTTTAAAGTGAAGATTAAATTATTCCCTTTGTATAATTATTTTTAAAAGCTTATCAAACCGGCCATAAGATTGTCCTTAGGCTTCTTGTCTTTGTTCCTTCAAAGGAAGATTATGACTACAGATTGGTTTTTATCAATGATGAAATCTGATCTTATGTAGTAAAATATTTTCCTTTTTTCCTTTTTTGATCCCAGGCCTTTGTTGAAAATAATCCTGCTATTAAATGGTGTCCTATACCGGGCTGTGAAAGAGCAGTAAGGCTAACAAGACAAGGATCGAATTCAACAGGATCGGATACGCTTAGCTTCCCTATGCTAAAAGCCCCTGCTGTAGATTGTGGGAAAGGACATCTTTTCTGCTGGTTGGTACTAGAAACTTACCTACATCTACATAAACTAACAGTCGCTGCTATTCCAGGGATTAATTTGAAAGTCCCACTTATCATCAAGCATACAACAAAAATTTGTGTGGATCGTATATGACTACTATCCTGTATCCATGCACTAAATCACCTCATGCACAAATAGTTTAGTATTTTGGGGCACAACAAAGGTTTATAATACTGTCTTACTCATTATTGCCTCTGTTAAATGTGAAACAGTAGTATGGAGTGTTGTGATGTTCTGAGGGGGTAGAGGAGAGGTGGGGTATTGGTGGAGGGATTTCTGTGTCTGCTCTGGATTGCTGTAGTATAATAGAAGCACTGCATATTATGTATTGCAGTACAGAAAATGAGCAATTTTTAACTCTTTCTGAATTTTTTGTAGAATCAGGTCAAAGAAGCTGGAGTTTAAATAGTACTATGAAGGAACTTTTGCTTTACAGTTAGCTGTTCTCTTTGCAGGATCACTCCAATCATTGGTTCACTTTAGGACCAGCGCATTTTCTTTATGTTTTCTTCTGTTGAATCTTAAGATGAATACAGACTCAAGAAGGAGTAAAAAACTGTAAGATATTTAAAAAACATCCCTCAGATTACTTATCTTCAGCAATTCCAAGGAAAGGACAACAGCAGCATCAACAAAAGCAAAAAAGTGGTTGGATAGTTTTCTGTAGCGCAGAGCAAAGCCCTGTCTTAATTCCTTGAGTTCCTGCAGTACTGTAAATCAGAAAGCTTTGCTGAGGACAGCCATATTAGTCTTACAGTACAAAAAACCCATACATGAATGAGTTCCTCTGAAGAAAATAAACTGTATACTCAGTTCAGGGGGTTTTCATCATTACTGTATGCGTAAAAGGAGCTTGCTTTCTATCTTTAAAGTTCAGTCAACACATCACGCAGTTCAGTACTTACACAACTTCTGCAAGTTTTACCCAGGTAATCTACAGCTTACCCATTGTAATAGCAATTCATACTGCATTCCCTAAATGGTTCTCCAGAATTTATATATTAGAGTCTCAGAGATTCTGCGAGAGGCATCTCTTCAGGTGCACTTGGGAAGCCAACCAACAATGGTTTGATTCAAAACTCATTATGTGGTATAAGTATTACCATGAGGGGAAAGAAAATCCAGAACTTCATTCTTTTTGGATGATGCTTTTCACCCTTACATGAATTTAACTTGTTGAAACTTGGTACATTTTATTAAATATATACTGCACCTTCAAATAAATCACCCTGCTGAATCATAGAATCATAGAGTAGTTAAGGTTGGAAAGGACCTTAAGATCATCCAGTTCCAACCCCCCTGCCATGGGCAGGGATGGCTTACGCTAGACCATGTCGCACAAGGCTCTGTCCAGCCTGGCCTTGAACACCGCCAGCATGGAGAATTCACAGCTCCCCTGGGCAACCCATTCCAGTGCCTCACCACCCTTACAGTAAAGAATTTCTTCCTCATATCCGATCTAAACTTCCCCTGTTTAAGTTTGAACCCGTTACCCCTTGTCCTCTCACTACAGTCCCTAATGAAGAGTCCCTCCCCAGCATCCCTATACACCCCCTTCAGACATTGGAAGGCTGCTATGAGGTCTCCATGCAGCCTTCTCTTCTCCAGGCTCAACAGCCCCAACTTTCTCAGCCTGTCTTCATACGGGAGGTGCTCCAGTCCCCTGAGCATCGTCCTCGTAGCCCTCCTCTGGACTTGTTCCAACAGTTCCACCTCCTTTTTATGTTGAGGACACCAGAACTGCACACAGTACTCCAAGTGAGGTCTCACAGGAGCAGAGTAGAGGGGCAGGATCACCTCCCTCGACCTGCTGGTCACGCTGCTTTTGATGCAGCCCAGGATACCTTTGGCTTTCTGGGCTGTGAGCGCACACTGCAGCCGTCTCATGTTCAGTTTCTCATCGACCAACACCCCCAAGTCCTTCTCCACAGGGCTGCTCTGAATCTCTTCCCTGCCCAACCTGTAGCTGTGCCTGGGATTGCTTTGACCCAGGTGTAGGACCTTGCACTTGGCATGGTTAAACTTCATCAGGTTGGCATCAGCCCACCTCAGAAGCATGTCAAGGTCCCTCTGGATGGCATTCCTTCCCTCCAACGTATCAACCAAACCACGCAGCTTGGTGTCATTGGTAGACATGCTGAGGGTGCACTCAATCCCACTGTCCATGTCACCAACAAAGGTGTTGAACAAGACCAGTCCCAACACCGATCCCTGGGGAATACCACTCGTTACTGGCCTTCAGCTGGACATTGTGCCATTGAGCACAACAGTTTGCATGCGGCCATCCAGCCAGTTCTTTATCCACCGAGTGGTCCACCTATCAAATTGATGTCTCTCTAACTTAGAGACAAGGATGTCATGTGGGACAGTGTCAAACGCTTTGCACAAGTCCAGGTAGATGACATCAACTGCTCTACCCCTATCCATCAGTTCCGTAGCTCCATCATAGAAGGCCACCAGATTGGTCAGTCAGGATTTCCCCTTAATGAAGCCATGCTGGCTGTCACCAACCACCTTGTTGTTTTTCATGTGCCTCAGCATGCCTTCCAGGCGGATCTGCTCCAAGACTTTGCCAGGCACAGAGGTGAGGCTGACTGGTCTGTAGTTCCCCAGCTCATCCATTTTCCCCTTCTTGAAAAAGGGGGTTATATTTCCCTGCCATGATTTTTCAAATATGGACAGTGGCTTAGCAACTTCATTTGCCAGCTCCTTCAGGACCCGCAGATGGATTTCGTCAGGTCCTATGGACTTGTATACGTTCAGGTTCTTAAGATGGTCTCAAACCAAATCCTCTCCTATAGTGGGCCCAGGGTCTTCATTCTCACAGTCCCAGCTTCTGCCTTCCAAGACTTGGGTGGTGTGGTCAGAGCATTTGCCGGTGAAGACTGAGGCAAAGAAGTCATTAAGAACCTCAACCTTCTCCAGATCCAGGGTAGCCAGTGCTCCCAATAGCTTCCGGAGAGGGCCCACATTGTCCCTAGTCTGTCTTTTATTTGCAATGTACTTACAGAATCCCTTCCTGTTATCCTTAACATCCCTAGCCATGTTTAATTCTAACTGGGCCTTAGCTTTCCTGACCTGGTCCCTAGCTTCCAGGAAAACATCCCTGTATTCTTCCCAGGCCGCCTATCCTTGCTTCCACCTTTCATAAGCCTCTTTTTTCCTTTGAATTTTCCTCAGCAGCTCCTTATCCATCCAAGGAGGTCTCCTGCCCCTCCTGCTGCACTTCCTTCTAGTAGGGATGTATCGCTCCTAAGCTTGGAGCAGGTGATCATTGAATATCAACCAACAGTCTTGGGCCCCCCTGCCCTCTAGGGCTATATCCCATGGAACCTTACTAAGCAGGTCCCTGAAGAGGCCAAAGTCTGCTCTCTTGAAGTCCAGGGCAGTGAGCTTGCTGCACGATCTTCTCACTGTCCTGAGGATCTTGAATTCGACCATCTCATGATCGCTGCAATCAAGGCTGCCCTGGAGAGTCACATTTCCAACCAGCCCTTCCCTGTTGGTGAGGATGAGGTCAAGTATGGCACCTCTCCTTGTCGGCTCCCCTGTTACTTGCAGAAGGAAGTTGTCTTCCACACAATCGAGGAACCTCCTGGATTGCTTGTGCAGGGCTTTACCGTCCCTCCAACAGATATCAGGGTGGTTGAAGTCCCCCATGAGAACAAGGGCCTGCAAGTGTGAGGCTGTTCCTGTCTGTCTATAGAGTGCTTCATCCACAGAGTCCTCTTGATCAGTACTGAAGAATACAGTCCAGGGAGGCCAAATCTGTTAAGTGTAATAGCTGTTTGGTGTTGGTTCCCTCTATTCAGTGCTGTCAGTGAGTCTGTCCAAATTACAGCTTTCTTTCATAATGATTTATGAGCAGTAGGATCAATGCTCTTACTCTAGTAAAATGACATCCCAATATAAAAATCCTTGGGTTTGGGTAGGCTGAGAAAAGATCTTCCATGAGAAGTTGTTCTTCTATGATAGTCTCTGTCATGACTACCATATAGATCGATGTAGAGATAGAGATACATGAGATATATATGTGGTTGAACTTTATTAAAAATTGACAAAGTTACAAAGTTGAAAACATAAAAACTACAACCTTCCCCCCAGTAAAAGATTAACTGATCAGCTTTTACCTTAAAACTAAGGTAAGTTAGTTTTTTGCTAGTTTCAGTCTTTTCTGGGAGCAAAATTGTCTTAGAAGTCTTGGCTTTCTTGAAGCAAATGATTTACATGTACTGCTGCCCCACGGAAGTGGAAGGTATCAGTTTTTAACCACAGCTGAGATTGCCATACAGACTCATTATTCCAGTACAGTCTTTCCTAGCTGCAGATCTGAAGTATCTCCAAACAGGGATCCTTGTGTTGTGAATGTAAGCTTTTTTGATAGCATACTGGCTAGTGGGAAAACAGTTGAAAATGATTGCCATGACCTTTCCTTTGTTCCTGCTTAAGAGGGATCAGAAGAGTAGTGCTGCAGGCACTGCAGAGAGCAGTTCATCGGTGGATCTGCAGAAAACTTGTGTATGTTCTGGTGCTGCTGGTGCCCATCTGAAATGTACTCCCTCTGAATTTTGTTTGATGTGGCAGATGTCTGAGGCTATTCGCTGCTGTTCCAGTAAAAAAGGGAATTGTTACTAATTTGGAGTCCATATTGGCACATCTGCACCAAAGCACCACCGGGAAAGCATGTATCTGCCACTGGCTTGTAGTGATTGCCATCCTGAAAGCTAGTGGTAACTTGAAAAAAAGGGACTCATTTCTCCACTATATCCATGTAACTAAGTTAAAGCCCCCATTTAAGATACTCTGATGGAAAGAGTAAACATCTACAAATACTTAAAGTTGGTGTTGAAGGGTTTGGATCTTCTTCTAGATTAAAAGCTCAAATCTACTTAAAGATTAATTATTACATCTGAATAGATGCAAGTAATTCTACATAAAATGCATTTCAGCTATAGCAAACTACCTACTATTTTTGGATAATCTCTTTATTGTGGCTTACCTGTATGACAGGAACTACACTAGCACATTCTGTGGCACTGAACTAGTATCCAGGCGTAATTCCAATGAAGTGCAAACCAGCTGATCTATTTCAGATAGTGATTTTTAAAAGTTCTTTTCTTTTCCTGTCTCATGTCAGTGTTAATAATGATCATCTCTGCTTGTGAGCAAGTAGTCTAAAAGCCTTTTAAAATAATGTTAAGTCAGGATGATAAAAAGCCACCCAATTAATTAAAATTCGAGTGTGTCTTGAAAAGTTTCCAAGTTTTTTAGCTTGAACCAATTTTAACTTTAATCTCTAAATGATAAGTAATCGTTTATACACCTTCATTTTCAGGGAGTGTCTCGGTGACGCACATGAACCTTGTGACTGCCAAACCTGGAAGGACTGGCTACAGAAAATATCTGAAATGAAACCAGAAGAACGTAAGAACCATGCCAGGGCAGGGGGAGGGTGGTGTAATATTTTTTCTATTGTTGTTAACTTTTGGGTTTAGAGGAACTTTTTACTTCCATTAAGTAGAAACTCTACATTGGTTGAAAAATAGGGTAAAAAGGAAGAAAATTAAATCGCTCAATGAGGGGCTGCTTCATACTTTAGCTGCATATTGGGCAGCATTGTGGTGGACTTCTTCGTAAACCATTCCTCCCCATAAATCTGCATATGGTTCAGTCATGGCATATAAAACTCTTTTCCTTCCTCTTACAGCTTTGTTTCATTAATTAATTGATTTATTCCTGAACAGCTTTATTTGTCCTGGACAAATTTAAAATCTTTTTGCCCCGTCTGCACTTTGTGTTGTGTTCATTGCAGTTGTTTGTGTGCTTTAAAACTAATTCAGACCAACAGGTGGTAATAATACTAAGGTTATGGTTAATTGCAAGGGAATTGTGGGGGATGGCTTAAAGATAAATAATGTTTACTGAAAAAAAAAACATAATAAAGGTTGGGTTTACACAGGACAGATTTTGTTGGTCAACATTAACTAAAAAAATGAAAGATTGACAATAATGCAAATAAAAACCAACCTAACTTGGTTATCACAGTTCAGAGCCTTTGCATAATACATTATAAATATTCTGGAAAGCATAGAAAATGTTATAAAGAGGCAAAATGTACCATGTCAAACCATGCCAATTTTACTCATATCATGTTTGCTCATTTATATATTATAAATATCATATAGTACATACAAATTTATATAGAAATATATATGTGGAAATATATATGAATTATATGTGTAATTTATATATGATATTTATAAATGAGAAAAACGTGTATGTTTATATTTGTGAGAAATATATACAGTGAAGAATTACAGTATTCTGACAAGAAACAGATCCTAATCTGATTTTCACTAAAGATTGCACAACTACAATTTCAACTTCTCTGCTTTTGCATGTTCCATATCCTCCTGTCGCACTCATAAAGTTGTGGGAGTGAGTGAAGCTTATGAAGATGCTGCCAACTGCCTGTGGTTACTAACGAACTCCAAACCATGTGCCAACTGCAAATCTCCAATTCAGAAGAATGAGGGCTGCAACCACATGCAATGTGCAAAGGTAAGAAAGACCCTTCATGTAATTTGTTGTGAAACATAATTCAGGTTACATATGTCATGTATATGTTTTAAGAGCACATGTGTGCAAAAGTGATGCCTGAGATCTGGTGGAACCTATTGGAAGAATTAGATCGTTTGCAAATGGCAGATTACATGTATTTAGAAAATGTTTAATATTTAGTGAAATCTGGCTGGCTGGCAGGTCAACACTCTAATGATAGAAATCCATAAACACTAAGAAATATTGGCAATACAGTATGGTACTTAAGGAAATGGAAATAATTGATAGGTTAATCATCATTAATGGTGTAGAAGGAACATTTTTAGTTGGCAGAAGATAAAACATTTTAAGGAATGATAAGCTCTAATGAAGGTTTTGCCTTACTACATTTTTCTTTTGCATTATTCTCTAACATAACAACAAAACAGAGAAGTTTAAATGGAAAACTGCAAACAGGAGAACTGCAATCAGCAGGAAATAGAAGACAGCAAAGAGTAATTTCAAAAGAAACTTACTGGTGACAGCAGCCAAAAAATTAGTCATGAGTTTGCACTATGCTACTAAAATAGAAAAAATACTTTTTGCCATGAGTTCAGTATCATTTGGGAAAGCATTTTCTCTCAAATTAGTTAAAAGCAGCATGTTAGAATACCGTCTCTTCATGTCAGAAGTATCTTCTATAACTACAGCTAATACCTCTTTGAGGAGCATCATTAAAAATAAGAAAGAAGCACACATTTGACATAGTTGGCTGCCAATGAAAAGCTGAGAGACTTAGAAAGTCATTTTATTTTTCTGGAGAGGTTAGTCTCTTTCCATTGCTATGCAAATCCCATTTTCTTTATATTATCATCACATTCTCTCCTTTCTGTCATATGGAGATTGGGGCTTTTTTTAGTGTCATTTCTTTGGGTTTGTCTGTTGCAGCAGTGAGCAGATTCTCCTCCACTTTGGTTTATGCCAAGTTTGATGGGTTTTGTGTTGGTTTTGGGTTTTTCCTTTACATGTTTTTGAAAAGAGCTCCTAAATTCTATAGTGCTAAAAACTGTAAAAGGTATGTTCATTGCAGCTTTTGCCACTTAGCTCATCTCAGTGGAAGAAAGTATGGCTTCAGGCTGGAGAAGACATTGGCCATAAAACACTGTTGAATGTAGGTAATTGAATTCAGCGCTAGTCTAAGACACCAGCTGACAACCACAGTTCTCTTTTATTCTTTCATGCTGTAGTTTATGAACAGTTCCAGGTGTCCTTAAAGCAGTGAGACTCCTTTTGTGGTGGAGAAATCTCTGTAAAGAGAAGCTGCCTCTCCTCACCCTAGTGAGGAAGAAAAGGAAATGTATCCTCAAGCACATTGCAGGGCTCAGATACAAGGTATAGTGGTCACCTCGCCTCTTTTCCTTCACTGAAGTAACAGCCTGTGAGGAAGGTTCTGCATTTGCTGCAGTAAGATCTGCTTCAGCCTACTACATGGCGAGCTCTACAACTGCCTATCTTAGCAGCTAGCATGTAGTAGCCTCGTCTACACCACTCTTGGTGTAGAGGAGGGTACTCGTTACTCATAAAATCACATTTCTGTACTAAGTAGACATTTTCCTGTTTTATGAGCCAGTTTCTAAGGAGACAAAGTTTGGACAGTCCTGCTGTCTCCCCAGCCTATAGTAGTTTTTAACCTTGTGGGTACTTTGAATCAGATATGAAGGAACAGGATGGGGTTCCTGGATATTAAATTACTGCAAGTTTCATGGAACTTGGTAGCTGTATGGTGCAGACTTAATTTGTACTGCCACAAAGAGGGAGGCTGAAATACCTACTCAGCAGTTAACCTCTTCTGCATGGCTGAGGCAGTGGCTGGGCAGCAGATGCAGTTTGTTAAACGTAGGAAGTGCTGGTGCATGGCTAAGTGATCATAAAGGCACACAAAACAGAGCTAGGGTTTGGGAGATGTGTAGAAACAAGTGATCTGGTTTTGAAAGTTTGATGAGACTGAGGTACTGGAAGAGGGCCTGGGAACTTTAAATCTTGGGCTTTTGAGAAGGCTTTGGGAGATGTGAAACATTAGAAGATATATATATCATATAGTGGAGTGAGATAGTTTGGAAGAGGTGAGATTAGTGCAGTAGAAGCATATACATATAAATTGCTATGAAGTTAAGCTTTATTAACTCTGTTGCTTGTGAAACAAATATTAATGCCTTCATATTAATTAATGTAAATTTTTGCTTGCCTTTTTCAGGATTTTTCTTTGCTCATCTGTAAAACAGATGAAATAAACGATTCACCAAGATGAAGTGTTTTGCCTGTCCATCCATAAATAGCTTCCAAATATTTTGAAATAAAGTATCTGAGAACTCAGTGCTGAGTTGAGAGTATTTAATACAGTTTGATCTTCTCTGATGCAGAGAAGCCTGGATAAGTCAGATACCCTTGTACGGTGTTACCTGTTTTGAAAACTCAGTTAATGCAGAAAAGGCTCACCTTGAAGTAATCACTTTTCAAAGCTTATGTTCTGGTTTCTTCTCTGTTGCTTTAGTAGTTGTTACTAATATTTTGCATCAGGAACACCACATGAGAAAAACACTAGCAATCATATTTTTAAAGTGATATTAGGAGAAAAAGTAACATTCATTCTCATCAGCAGTTTCTGTGTTGTTTAAAAAATGGGACTGTCTTTTTTTGAAAATGATAACAAAACCAGGCCAAATTATCAATATCAGCTGTATTTATCATTTGATTGTTTTATCCACTTGAAAATGAGCATGTAGATCCAACACAGTCTTGTGATCCAAGGTACAAAAATTATGATGGATATGATCTGATAACCCAAATCTTCTGTAATAGGTAAAATAGGAAGGAAGCTCCTCAGAAACTTTGTTTGACCATAAGCACACTCAGAATGATGTTAATTCAGTTGTTCATGGGGGAATAATGATGAATAACTGCAAATCTACAATATATCAACTTTTTTTTTTTTTTTACTTTTTTTTTTTCTGAAGTGCAAATATGACTTTTGCTGGATATGCTTAGAAGAATGGAAGAAGCACAGCTCTTCCACTGGAGGCTACTACAGATGCACTCGCTATGAGGTTATTCAACATGTGGAGGAACAGTCCAAAGAGATGACAGTAGAGGTAATAAACGAATGTGTGTGTTTGAAAAATAGCGCTAAGGCTGTAATTTTCTGTTTAGGAGAAGTTTCCTCAAAATTCTTCCAAACCCAAGTTCTATATGGGAAAATACAACCTTAAATATAGCAAAGAGACAGGAAAAAAGCACTGCTTATTTGTGTCTAGAAATACAGAATTTGGTTCTGCTTTCGGCTTTGGTAACTATCACCGGTGACTTTACTTGATTCATTTTTCTTCTCTGTGTCATGGTTTTCTTTTGTGAAATGGGTATGCTGGTACTGTAATTAGCTGCTGTGCGCTACAGAAGACATGCATTAATTTTGGCTTTTGGAAGGTATCTTTAAATAGCATGCACACAGAGTGTATCAACTCTTTGATTACAGTATTTAGAGACTTGTGAATTTTAAAATTACTTTTGTCTCTTTACTTACATGGCATTTGTCAGCATTGTGTACAGTAGAATCATATTAAGATCATCTAGTTCCAGCCCCCCTGCCATGGGCAGAGATGGCTCACACTATACCGTGTCACCCAAGGCTCTGTCCAACCTGGCCTTGAACACCTCCAGCGATGGAGCATTCACAACTTCGCTGGGCAACCTGTTCCAGTGCATCACAACCCTCACAGTAAAGAGCTTCTTATATTGAATGTGAACTTGCCCTGTTTAAGTTTGAACCCGTTACCCCTTGTCCTATCACTACAGTCCCTAATGAGGAATCCCTCCCCAGCAGCCTTAGAGGCCCCCTTCAGGTACTGGAAGGCTGCTATGAGGTCTCCACACAGCCTTCTCTTCTCCAGGCTCAACAGCCCCAACTTTCTCATCCTGTCTTCATACGGGAGGTGCTCCAGTCCCCTGAGCATCATCCTTGTGGCCCTCCTCTGCACTTGTTCCAACAGTTCCATGTCCTTTTTATGTTGAGGACACCAGAACTGCATCCAATCCTCCAAGTGAGGTCTCACAAGAGCAGAGTAGAGGGGCAGGATCACCTCCCTCGACCTGTTGGTCACGCTGCTTTTGATGCAGCCCAGGAAACTATATATACTTTATATAGAGAGGGAATAGAAACAGTTGGTTATGTAATTATATCTTCTTGTGACTGCTGAATTAAGTCGTAAGATTTATTTTGGTTTCTTTTGTTTCCCCATTTTTTTCCAGGCTGAAAAGAAGCATAGAAGATTTCAGGAGCTTGATAGGTTTATGCACTATTACACAAGATTTAAGAACCATGAACTTAGCTACCAGGTGTGGATCTAGCCATTTTTACCAATTTTTGTTTCTATTTTGACAGAAACAGACTTTATTTTTATTTTAATCCAAAAATAATGATGTTACTTTTTTTTTTTTCCAGTTAGAACAGCGCCTTCTGAAAACAGCCAAAGAAAAGATGGAGCAGTTGAGTAGAGCTCTCAGTGGAAGTAAGTATTTGCTTTGATCTATGAATTTACTTTGAAATAGAATCAGCTTTGTTACAGCTAAGCCTTTACTTTTGGATAGAGGTTACATCAATCTGCTGTGTGATGTGATCCCTTCTATACTCCAGTACTAGAATTCATAAGCAGGGTAGAATGCTAAATGTACAGTAAATCTTATCTATTCCAAATTCTCAAGCAGAAAGTAGCATTAATAAGGGAAAAGGTAATACTCCGCACTTACTTCTTTTTAGTAAGAGCACTGTGTAGTCATTGTGAACCTGCTGCTGTTCACTTACCAGATATTTAACTGACGTGCACATAAATTTACTTTGGAGGAAGACTCTTACACTAAAAGAATGCTGACATCAACAGGAAAGTATTTTCACAATGCTTGTTTCGTCTTATAGCTGAGGGAGGCTGTCCTGATACCACGTTCATTGAAGATGCAGTACAAGAGCTTCTAAAAACTCGCCGCATTCTCAAGTGTTCTTATCCATATGGATTCTTTCTGGAGCCTAAAAGCACAAAGAAAGAAATATTTGAACTTATGCAGGTAATACATGCATATATTTTGCTTTTCGAATGTTCCTGGTTTTTTGTAATATTAGTTATCAGTGTGTTTTTGCCATTTTTGTGGTGTAAAACTGATATACCTTTTTTGTATTTGTAACGAAGTTTGGAAAGCTAGCACATTTTGATTACTCCATGACAAAGTAGCTTTTAGTTCAGTTTTAGAATGAATGAAAAAATACTTGGCTGCAAAAGGAAAGGAGTAAGGACTGGTGGAAGGTGAAAAAAAGAAAATAATTTACTGTTAATCTTCTTTCTGAGCATAACATTTTAGCTTCACTCTTCATCTTCTCTAGCTCCTCTTCCCTATTTTTCCCTGCTAATGTGTCTGACAGGTGGGTGGGGGCAAAACTGGGGGACTACCTGGGTGGCAGTGGCATAGGCAACAGAGCTGCTCCATCCTTTCCTTTTCCCTCTCCCTTTCCTTTTCCCTCTCCCTTTCCTTTTCCCTCTTCCTCTCCCTTTTCCTCTCCCTTTTCCTCTCCCTTTTCCTCTCCCTTTTCCTCTCCCTTTTCCTCTCCCTTTTCCTCTCCCTTTTCCTCTCCCTTTTCCTCTCCCTTTTCCTCTCCCTTTTCCTCTCCCTTTTCCTCTCCCTTTCCCTCTCCCTTTCCCTCTCCCTTTCCCTCTCCCTTTCCCTCTCCCTTTCCCTCTCCCTTTCCCTCTCCCTTTCCCTCTCCCTTTCCCTCTCCCTTTCCCTCTCCCTTTCCCTCTCCCTTTCCCTCTCCCTTTCCCTCTCCCTTTCCCTCTCCCTTTCCCTCTCCCTTTCCCTCTCCCTTTCCCTCTCCCTTTCCCTCTCCCTTTCCCTCTCCATCTCCCTCTCCATCTCCCTCTCCATCTCCCTCTCCATCTCCCTCTCCATCTCCCCCTCCTTCTCCTTTTCTTTCTCCCCCTCCTTGTCCTTTTTCCTCTCCTTCTCTTTTCCTTCCTCCTTCCCTCTTTCCTGTCCCGGAGAAGCCCAGCTGCAAGCTGAAGGGCAGCATTTAGGTTGGTAAAAGGGTAGGCTAGAGGGCAGATATTTTGGGGTATGTTCGTATTTCAAATGATATTTTCAGGAAAATGGTTCTCATTCTGCTCAGTATTTATGGTGTAGAGCTCTGCCTGATTCATATTTCACTATAAAACTATTCTGTATTTATTAACTATTGCAGACAGACCTAGAAATGGTCACTGAAGACCTTGCACAGAAGGTGAACAGGCCTTACCTTCGGACTCCTCGCCATAAAATCATCCGTGCAGCTTGTCTTGTGCAGCAGAAGCGACAAGAGTTCCTGGCCTCTGTGGCCCGTGGTGTGGCTCCTGCAGACTCACCAGAAGCACCCAGGCGCAGGTAATCCAGACAAAGTGCTGTGCGCATCAAACAAGTTCTTTTGGTAGGTGCCACAGTGGGTGGATCTACTGTCATCCTTTGACAGAGAGGTAATGTGGAGCTGATAAGCACGGTGGTTGTTAAGTCACGAGATAGTGATAACTTTCTTGGGCATCTGATCCTAGTGTAATTACAGCCTTTCACTGAGGAAACATGTATTTGAGAATACATGTCTGTGTGTTGCAACCTGAATTGCTTTCCCATCTGTGATACATTAATGATTTAATGATTTGATGTCATGGCTTCCATTTCACTTTTTTTCCTTCAAGATTGGCACTAAATAGCTGGTATGCTTTAAAAATATATATATTTGCTAAAAATCAGGCAGTTCTGGAAGAGTCAACGGTTTAATTGTATGGCTTTCTAAATGTGTTGTGAGGTAGGAATTAAAGCAAAAGACTTGTTAAGTTTAGAGAGTTACAGTTGCACTGGTTTTTAGATGTTGATAGGTTTTGAAGCTCTGGAGGATTTTCATACTTGTTCTACTTCTAAACTTTGTATCTCTTAATTTTATAGCTTTGCTGGTGGAACATGGGATTGGGAATATTTAGGATTTGCATCCCCGGAGGTAAACTATTTCTTTTTAATTCTTTATCTTAGTTCTGCATATTCTAGATACACAGGTATGATTGCAGTCTGCATGAAGTGCTGCCTTATTTTGGTTCAAAGCATTCCAAGTTGGTCTAAGCTCACCATTTTATTTATTTCACAACAGAAGGAAATATATTTATAGCTAACTGTGCAATGACTCTATATGATATAGTTAATTTAAGGTGGCGTTAGACAAACTATGTTGGTTTCATCATTTTCCAAGCACATAACCAGTTTTAAAATCGTATATAGACTGGTGTCTGCGTGCTGGGGAACCTTAAATTATGAAACCAAAAAGTAAAAACCCAAATATGAAACTCTGTAGATTGCTTTTGAATACAACATCAGTTCAGCAAAATTTTACAAGAAGCCTAAGAAATTTCCATCCTTCTGTCACAGTCCAAGACAAGCATACAGGCATACACCTAAATGTTGTTAACTATTTGAAATGGGTTTTTTTGGGTTTATGTATTGAAGCAGGATGGAAATTGCATACTCAGATGAGATGAACTTCTACTACTTAACCAAGAATGAAAATTTTAATTTTAAAAATCAATATTCCACTACCTATGTATGGGAAAGAGTGAATAATTTTCAAGACTCTGCACAAAAATATAAGAAGCTTCCTTTATCATCTTAAATTTTATTTAATATTTTGAGAACATTGATTAAAGCCTTCAGTTAGGAAAGAAACCATTTCAACATTTCTTTGGTGCCATTTTCTTTATAAAAGAAAAGCTGCTGTTTTCGTTTTAAAGCCTCCTGGAAAACTCCACAGACTTTTATATATTTCCTTTGCTATTGTTGCTGGTGAGCATCACACTGCTGAGAAGATAGTTTGCTTCTCTACAAAAGATCAGCTTGCTTCTCCTGTCTAGTTCCTTTAGTCCTTTCTTTTGAAATAATTCCACATCTGGTAATACCAAATTCATTGTGATGTTACTGTGTCATCAGTGGAACTGGTTGTGAGAAAAAGCTGATGAGAAATATGTTGATGAGCTGTTTAGCAGTGCCACTGCAGTCATGCTTAGATGATTGCTCATGAGTTTTTATGATTTGCGTAAATGTGGCGCTGTACGATGCAAGTTGGTTTCTTTGCTGTGTAGCTATCAAGAATACTTGCAACCGCCTATGCTAAAGGAATTTTCTAGAATGAATAATTGTCATCTGTGTTTATTTTAGTGAATTTCACTACAAAATTTTTTAGAGAAGATGACTGAGTATACCAGATTATTACAGAAACCAAATTCTTACTGGGTTTGGCGAGGAACACTGCTTGTGGCAGACCATTGAGCGAAACCATAATGTTCCTACCCAAAAAAACTAAAACTTCTTTTGCTCACATATATAAAATTGCTCCAAGTAATCAGAAATAATTTTTTATCAGTAGTGATTAAAATGTGTTTCTAAAGACTATAAAGTAACCAAAAGTGAGATGGCTATTGGGAAAATCTAGGATTTTTTGCAAACAGATAAGAGATAAGATCTGATACAAATTAATAAATCTTTGTGTTCAATGATCACTTCCCATTATTCCTTGGCTGATTCATAGTGATATAATTATATATTGTTTAAATAATTTAGTTATATTATTCCATATCAAGTTTTGATATTCTCTTGTTTGGAGCACAGCCTTCCTCTTAGAAAATTTCTAAGCTCCCGTAGAAGCTGGATGAATATTTTAGATAAGAATCACTTCATGTTTGTCCTGGTTTTTTATGCAGTTCCATAGGCTAACAAGCAATATTACTAACCACTGTTGAAGACAGTACTTGCGTAAATGGACCTTTTGTCTGGTCAAGTATAGACAGCTACTTTGAGAAACCTGGTCCATTGGAAGGTGTCCCTGCCTATGGCAGTAGGGGGTGGAAATGAATGATCTTTAAGGTCCCTCCCAACCCAAACCATTCCATGATTCTGTGATTTTTATGTTCTTACAATTTTCATGGATCATCTTAGATCAAAATATGCCCACACTGCTGATTTTGTGACTTCTTTTGGCTTGCATACGTCATTATGGATAAGGGTTTCGTCTGAAAGAGTTCATGGGAAGACAACATGCCATCATAAAATCATAGAATGGTTAGAGTTGGAAAAGACCTTAATGATCATCTAGTTCCAGCCTCCCTGCCATGAGGTCATTGGGTAAGAGAAATGACACTCTGTAAGTTTTACACACTTCAGATGTTGAGATATTCCAGGATGAAAAGTTAATGTAAGAAAAGAAAGCTAATTGTAATGTTATCCTTCTAAATTCATTTGGCCAAATGAAGTCTTTTCCAGCTTGGGGCTCAGGGAAATAAATAGCAGTGTTATCTTCTGAAGAGAAAAGCTAGTACCTGTGTGTATGTTTTTATTGCCTTGTGTAAAAACTGAAACAAAAGATCTTACCTACACAGTCAGATTCAGTGTCAGCTATATTGACCTTAAAACATATCTGGAAATTAGTCTCTTAGTATTAAGGAAGGTACGGAAATCAAAACATTTATTTCCAAGTATTAAGATAATTAACCCTTGGGATGCTAGCTTGATGTGGTCAAAAATGAGTCTTTCACATAAATGTTACATAAACTGTCTTGGCTGAATACACACTACGTAAGAAATTCCAAGCTGCAGAAGTTCAAATCTATATGGTAATGCTCAGTACCAGCTCAAATTAGACAAAAATAGAGATTTGTAATTAATGGAATAAAAATCCATCCAGGACTGTTCAGGAGAGGTGTATCAGCTGTGGCTTAAGAAGTTCCTGAGACATAGTGTCCTGGAGGCTGGGAAAGGTATAACAAGTCCCAGTGTATGTCGGCCAGCTTTCTGTAGTCTTCCAAAGGTTGTTTTCCACTGGTGATTGCTGGCAATGGGGACTCTGAACTAATCTGTTGGTTCAATTCAGATTAATTGGTTGTATGTTCTAAAATCACTAGCTCTGTATTTATTAAAATGTGTGTTGATGTGTAGGTATATAAAATTTGGCATCAAAACAAAAAATGTGTACTTGTAATTCTTTAAGAAGGGGGATTGCAAGTATTAATATGTTGATAATATGTCAAGTATTTTTCTTTGCTAGTTCATTTTTTATATATATTTAGGATTACCTTATGGTGTTTTTTTAGTTATTATTTTTGTTAAACATTGCATGATACAACTTCCAATTTATTTTTCTGAAAACAGGTGATTTTATAACAAACATATAAAATCACACATTTTTCATAAAAATGTGGTGCTTATTACATCAGAAAAATATTACTGCATGCTGCCCTGTATTTTGTAACCTTTGGTTTATGCAGGAATATGCTGAATTTCAGTATCGGAGGAGGCACAGACAGCGTCGACGTGGAGACATGCACAGCTTGCTGAGTAATACTCCAGATCCTGATGACCCCAGTGAGAGTACACTAGGTATGTTCCTGCCTGGGCCTGTTCCTTTCCTCTTCCTGCTTCAGAAATTGCTACTAGTGACCACAGGGTTCGTTCTTCTGTGGATACACTTTAAAGAAGTTTCAAATACATCCCTGTATTTTTCAGGATACAACATAAAGGCTTATTTTTGCTTTTTTGTATGTGATCTTAGAAGTGTTGCTGACTTCATTGTGGCTGCTTCTCTTTTAAAGAGAAAGGCATTGATCTTCCCACTAACAACTCCTCAGCTGTTTAGAGCAGGTTTGCTTTTCTGAAGAAATTCTGAAGGGCGTATACTTCATATGACAGTCTTATTTAAGTACCTGCTCCTTTATGCCAATTAAAAGGACCAGTTGTGCATAAAGAAGATGGTAGATAGAAGAGGGTTCCCCTGCTACAGGCCTGCTGGAAGATAGTCACAAGGCTGTATTCCAAAAGCCCTGCTCAGAAAATCCTGTATTGGCAAAGACATCCAGGAAACAAGTTGGCACGGGCTGTGACTTCCAGCATATGCTCTTCTAAGCAGTGCTATGGCTGGTAGCGCAGTCCCTTAAGGTCATTGTAACTGGGCTGTCTCCATTCTGCCAGGACCTTTGCAAAGGTACAAAAATAGCTCAAATCCAAATCATACGGTGACACTGTTTCTTCAGAGCTGCCAGTTCTGTGCTCGATCTCTAAGCCATGCTGCACAAACTCTGATCGCTTTGTCTCATGAACTTAAGTTCTATACATAGCTTGTCCTTTAAAAACAAAAGGAGAAATTCTCTGCTGAGGAGAAATAAACACATTCTTTATTTTAGAAACAGTAGAAAGAATTTCGGTGAGCTTTGGGCCTTCCCTATTACAAGTAAAATACAAACCCGTCTTGTTTGAGGGCTCAAATTTGACTGAACACTTGGATATTGCAGTGATGACCGGGACATACTGTTAAAGCACACAAAAGAGAATTAGTTTGTCTCATTTTGGTTCATTTTAAGTTTTGAAGTGGAAAATTCCATTTTCCAAAGTAAAAGAGT
This sequence comes from Myiopsitta monachus, assembly GCA_017639245.1. NCBI lineage: Eukaryota > Metazoa > Chordata > Aves > Psittaciformes > Psittacidae > Myiopsitta > Myiopsitta monachus. Next base: position 32,517,166 of record CM029919.1, read on the forward strand.
TACACTGATTTTTATTACAGGGCAGTTTTTCTGGAAACAGCACTTTTTTCTTTTTGTTGGTTGTTTTAAGAAAACAGCAATGTCAGTAATTGCTGGGGTTGCACTACACTAACGACTTACTTGTGCTGCAGTGTTATGGTAAATGTAACATTAACATTACAGCTGAGTTGTTGTCTTTGAAAGAATGGAGAAATGGGCAAACATAGTTTGTAATCCACCCGTAAATGCATCCTGTATTTTGTCCATGTGCGGTATTTTTCAGAACTTTTCCTAAATAATCTATGTGCCTTAAAAGCACTTTGCCCCTCCTGCTGACAAGCTTATGCTCCTGATGGTATACTCCATCCTTTCAGAGACAAAAAGAAGGGCACTGAGAGCAGAAAAGCACAAATGAGCAAGGCAGTCACTCCTTAAACAGTGGGGCTGTGGTTTACCACTGTGTAAGAGTCAATGTGGAAGGAGTGTTTTGGATTATTTCATTCTGAGTGAATAAAGGAGTAAAATTAGACAGAAGTAATCCAAAAGGAAGGAAGATGTTCTGCCAGTAAGTGATAGTGGAGAAAGCTTCCTTGCTGGTTCTTCAACCATTTTTGTTTCAATTGCCCAAACAGACACTCAGGAAGGTGGCAGTAGTAGAAGACATGGCACCTCCATGGTGAGTTCAGCTTCTATGGGTATTCTGCACAGCTCTTCGCTTCATGACTATACCCCTGTCAGTCGCTCTGAAAACCAGGATTCTCTTCAGGTATCTCCCCTGATCTCTTTTCCATTCTGTCTGCTTTGCTTGCCTTCCTCTGGTCTGCTTTTCTGTGTCATTTTGTCTCTGCAAATTGTCTTAATTCTTCAACGAGAAAGGGAGAACCTCGGACAACAGATTATATGTTCACGCTGGTAAGAAATGCTAACCAATCTCTAACGTAAGTCACCTTTTAAATTATGTTGTCAGCTGTGTCCATAAAAATTCATTCTGATAAATGACATGTAGGAATAATGAATGAATTTGAGATTTGAGCTCAAATTACTTTTCATCCAGAATATGTAACATAATGAAAGTTTTATTTGAAAGCAACCTTGTGTGTTTCCACAGGCTCTGAGTTCTTTGGATGAAGATGACCCAAACATTCTGCTAGCTATTCAGTTATCCTTACAAGAATCTGGCTTGGCCATAGATGAAGAAACTAGAGACTTCCTAAATAATGAGGCATCTTTAGGGGCAATAGGTACCTCTTTGCCTACAAGATTGGACTCTGCTCCCATAAGTATAGATAATCCAAGAGGCGCTTTGAGCAGCTCTGAGCTGTTAGAACTTGGTGACAGCCTGATGAGACTAGGGGCAGGCAATGATCCCTTTTCAGCTGATCGTCTTCACTCACACCCTTGCAGCGACATAAGAAGTGGATTATACTCAACATCCAGTGATGCCGATTCCAGCAGTCAGGATCCCAATACCAGTGAAAATCTACTTGGAAATATTATGGCCTGGTTTCATGACATGAACCCACAGAGTATTGCTCTGATCCCCTCAACAAGTACTGAAGCAGATGAGGATTCACGGCAACCCAGTACTGAAGATGGGTCAGCAGGTCAACCAAATCTTACAGACACAAGGCTGGAGCCTCAGGAGGAGCATGCACTATTTGAGGATGCACTCAAAAATGAAGGCAGAGGAACCCAAACAGAGGAAAGCACTTCTGAAGAAAACATTATTCCAGGTGAAATGGTATCACAAAGTGGTGATAGTAACAGGGAGGTAACGAGCACACTGGATGCTTCAGGAGATGCTTCAAGTCAGACTCCTCAAACCTCAAGTGAATGGATTGAACATGTGCATCTGGTATGAATAAAAACTAAACCTGGAGTAAATGAATGGCAGTTGACAGATGGTACAGTATGTGGAGTAAGCATTATGGAGGCTTTGACCCACATAATTACAGCTCAGCTGTAACCACTGACATAACATCAGATATTTAGGAGTTCTCTTGAATTGTAGTTCTTCATAATAATGTGAACCTTTCAAGGAATATCCTTTGCATTTAATTAGGTAGTACTTGCCTTTTTGCTCTCAAGAGGAAGGAATAAGTAGGTTGTACTCCACATTCCTAATACAATGCAGCATCTGTTTAGCCTTAGGTTGATGATCCTTAACTTGAAAGTATGGATTAAAGGCTTACACTGATTATTTTGGTTGGTTTTCCTAAGAAATAGTTTATTCCATTTTTTTAGAACTCATTCTTTCACCAAAATAAAATTTAGCAGTTTGTTTGCAATTTTGGTTTTGTTTTCTGTAACTTTTCTTTACTCATTTTTCATTTTTGTTAGCAGTGTGAATGGAGGTATTTAATGCTTCTCCTTAGTACTGCTCCAGGAACAAGTTTTAGGGGATATTCTTTCCCACTAAAATCAAAGATTTTTTCATGTCTATTTACAGTCCAAATGTGCCAAACTGTGAATAGTTAGCTGGCAGTAGCCTAACAAAACAGTGCAGTGTTACTCTATCAAACTAATCCCACAATTCTTAGCAGTGAAAGAAACCACTGGGTAGCATTGCTTCTCTAAATTAAACTGGCATGTGTTGCCGTGGTGACTGCATTTAATTAAATGTAGCCTGTATCTTAAGTTAATAAAACCTAATGCTGCTGTTAAACAGTTATTTTAAATATTAAAATACAGTGAGTTAGCCACAGCTATGCTGTATTTTAAGAGACACTTTAATGGAAGTGCAATCATAGTTCTTTCTTTTCATAATTCTACAAAGCGTTCTATGCACTAATAGTGCAATTACTTTTAATGATAACATTTTATAAAAATGTAGGAATACAGAATTTTCATATATCAGCCAGTCCCACAGTTAAAGTTCAAGTAACACATTCTGCTCAACATGTTACGGTGCCTTCGCCTAACCTAACTGGATAGTTGCCACAGTTAAACAAGTAATTCAAATTCAGTGTCTGTTCTGGAGTAACTATGCTATTAATTGCAAAGACCTCCATAAAACCACCCATGGCCTTGCCTTTACAGTAAATAACTAAATGTTCAGTCAGTGTTTTCGCATAAACAAAACACTGCTAGGTATTCGTTCTATTGCACAATATTCATTTGCTGTGTGATTACTGTTCAGTGTAAAAAATAAAAAATAAAAAAGCAAACACAAAACCCCTTTTCCTAGATGTTGTACTGTGAAAAAAAAATACTGGTTTTAGATTTGCTTAAAAGCATCAATCTACAGTTAGTGAGATACAATGGTACAGTATGTAATTACAACTAGAGTAAGTTGTTCAAATGGCTGTTTTAACTACATATAATCAAAACTTGTCATAACACGAGCAAATTACATACACTCTAAGTTTTGCTTAACTGTTACCAGAGATTTGTTGATACGATATAAAAGTTTATTACTACTGAGTGTGTATAGGCAAGTGTCATAATAGCAAAGTTTATGTATTGATTACTGTGAGTTCAAGTGAGTGTTTTGGTAACTAATTCATGCCAATCCAGCTTTTGAACCTTGAAGTTGCAAGGTTTGTATTAGTAAAAAATTAAATAAGAGTATTTTACCCTTACCCCATAAAAACCTTGTTCGTTTTGCAAGCATCTTTAGAGAGAATGGAATAGAATAGTCTCAAATAGCTTCAACTTTTCCTCTAGCTGCCCTATTCCCAAAATAATAGTAATTCTTTGGACATCTTTGAAAAAATACCTATTTTAAATTGTTCTATGATATGAAATCCTTCAACTAAAACAATTCTTGGTGAACAGTCATCATGAATTGGTCTGAAAGTTGTTTAACTCACATAGCTTCCTTGAATTGTAATTTCTGAACAGAAAGATTCTCACAAAAAGATCGTGCGTTGCATTGAGATGTCTTGCAAAGTTACAGTAAGATATGTAAGAATGCTTTCTGTGAAGATCGTGAAGTCTGTGGGTTCTGGTTTTTTGTAATTTGGTTAGGTTGTGCAGTATATCCATTGTTTCCGTGTTACTCTTATGAGCATGAAATTAGCCTATTAAATTTGTATTTTCTTGGTACTTATTTTAACACCATAGTCATTGACTTTACAATTCAGAAATAAAGTTTGGCAAGACTATTTTGTAAACCTGTTAATTTTATAATGTAAAAAGTTACTCTAACCTTGAATTGTTATTTGCACTTTCATAGTCTATACTTGATACATTCCCACTTTATATACAAGTAGGATACTACAACCATGTAGATGTTTGGCCAAATGAATGCTGTTAATAATATGTAAAATTCTTTGATTAAACATTTATTACTTAAACTAATTCCGTTCTGTCTCATTACATCTTAGACTTACTGTAGCAGATTAAGACTGATGACAGACATTATTAGGATATGTTCAGTCCTGTGCCAGAGTAGCTGGGGACCACATAGTAAATTGAATGTTTTGACTTGTAAATAGAAGGTACCTATATTCATTAAGCTTTTAAAACGAAATCTAAAATAGACAATTTTGTCTTAATTGCTACAGCCATATTGTGTACTTGGGTTTTTTTGTGAAGAGTAATGCCTTGTCATTGCAAACAGTGGTGCTAAAGGGGGGGGGAGGGGGGCTCATTTTTCAGGAAGATCCTGTTAATTAGTGTTACTTAAGTGCCACTTAATATCCAGACTCCTTTTTTGTTACCAGGAAATTCCAGGTTACATTAGCAGGCAGTAACTATTCTGTTAACTGCTACAGTTATTTAATTAGCTTCCTCAGACAAGCATGCCAAGATGCTGGAGAGCTCCTGAAAGCTAATGTATGAAGTTGGATTAGTCACTGCAAGGCACTTTTCCATCACCTGCTGCTGCGGTATCACTGCATATGCTGCAGTCAGCAAAGACTGAGTTTTACTAAGATCATGAGTATCACAAGAGATTTTTGGGTTTATGGCAGCTAAAACGTACTAATAGACAAATCTAAAACATAGGTTCTGAGGTGTTTGAAATCGCAACAACATGCTTCAAAATTGGACACCACCACAGACCGACTTCAGAGATCTGTTTATCAGGGTAAATCTCACCATTGCCTTCACCTCCTTCTTTGCCCCCCTCCCAGCATGCACAAGGTATCCCACTGTAGTACTCAAGGGGCTCTAAGAATGGAAGCCAACCATGGGTGTAATGATAGGTACTTTCTTTACTAAAAATTGTCCAGACAGTCTACCCAGAATTAGACGGTACATTCATTATTATCCTTACTACTCTTCCGTAGGTCAGACAGATATGGAAGCTGGAAAGATGTAGATGTGATGCAAAACTGAGTGTAATTTTTGCCATTTCATCCTTTATAACTGAAGAGTAAAGCACAAGATGTGCATCAAAAGGAGGAGATGGATCCCCTGCAAATGTTTCATAAAGCTGTATTTGCTGTCAGTCTTTGTATGAGGACAAAGCTTGGCTTTCTGCAATGGTATGCATCCATTCCACCCGTTCCACTTCAAAAATAAGCAAGTAAAGAATTTATACTGTTCTCCAAATATAGAACAACATAAAGCAAATTAAGTAGTTCATAAAAAATACTGAAAATAGAATGGAAAAAAAAACATGTTTCCTGTCTGAACTGCAAAGCCTTTTTTCTCTCAGCTCTTCATATACACTTAATATTGCATTTCACCAACAACAGGTTGTTAATTGTTAACAGGATGGTGTTCTTTTAAAATGATGCTGCTCTTGGCCGTTACAGAAATCCTTTCTGCAGTGAAATACAAACTTGAGGGGTTTTGCATATGTTCGGGGCTTTTTTCTTTTAGATCATTTGTGTGAATATCCAGATAAATGGAATATAAGCAAGAAAGTATTGAATATATCCAGATAGATGTTCAGTACTGCAGATACATCACCTTCAGGATTCAGATTATAGTGATATTTTCATCCAAGCAGAAATAACTTTTCCACAAGATACTGGAAAAGAGATGGGGAATTTTATCTTGGGGGTTTTACATAAGAATTGTTCACTACATAAGAATTATTTCCCTTTGCATAAATAGTTTCAAGAAGTATTTATCAGTTTATGAACCCAGGGGGGTTCCTATGAGCATCAGTGAGTATAACTCTGCAAACTATTAATCAGTTATATTTGGCCCCTGTAACTTATGTTCTAATTATCAGATCAATTTTATTTATCATGATCTACTTGAAAATAGGTCATACAGGGACACCAGCATTTTTAGTCTGCAGAGGCCACAGGCAGTCTCTACATTTTTTAGCATGGCAGTCCATATACCCAACATCATCACCTTCAGGAATGCAAACAAACGGCAATGTTGTGTTAATTAGCCAGCCAAGATTCACTAAAACAATTGTAAAGAATACTAGAAATTGTACATGTTATAGTAAAAAACTTCACACAGAATCATAGAATAGTTAGGGTTGGAAAGGACCTTAAGATCATCTAGTTCCAACCCCCCTGACATGGGCAAGGACAGCTCACACTAAACCATGACACCCAAGGCTATGTCCAACCCGGCCTTGAACACCGCCAGCGATGGAGCATTCACAACTTCCCTGGGCAACCCATTGCAGTGCCTCACCACCCTCACAGTAAAGAATTTCTTCCTCATATCCGATCTAAACTTCCCCTGTTTAAGTTTGAACCCGTTACCCCTTGTCCTCTCACTACAGTTCCTCATGAAGAGTCCCTCCCCAGCATCCCTATACACCCCCTTCAGATACTGGAAGGCTGCTATGAGGTCTCCATGCAGCCTTCTCTTCTCCAGGCTCAACAGCCCCAACTTTCTCAGCCTGTCTTCGTACAGGAGGTGCTCCAGACCCCTGAGCATCATCCTTGTGGCCCTCCTCTGCACTTGTGCCAACAGTTCCATGTCCTTTTTATGTTGAGGACACCATAACTGCATCCAATACTCCAAGTGAGGTCTCACAAGAGCAGAGTAGAGGGGCAGGATCACCTCCCTCGACCTGCTGGTCACACTCCTTTTGATGCAGCCCAGGATACCGTTGGCTTTCTGGGCTGCAAGCACACACTGCAGCCGGCTCATGTTCATTTTCTCATCGACCAACACCCCCAAGTCCTTCTCCACAGGGCTGCTCTGAATCTCTTCCCTGCCCAACCTGTAGCTGTGCCTGGGATTGATACCACCCAGGTCGAGGATCTTGCACTTGGCATGGTTAAACTTCATCAGATTGGCATCAGCCCACCTCAGAAGCATGTCAAGGTCCCTCTGGATGGCATTCCTTCCCTCCAATGTATCAACCGAACCACACAGCTTGGTGTCATCGGCAAACTTGCTGAGGGTGCACTCAATCCCACTGTCCATGTCACCGACAAAGATGTTGAACAAGAACAGTCCCAACACCAATCCCTGAGGGACACCACTCGTTACTGGCCTTCAGCTGGACATTGTGCCATTGAGCACAACAGTTTGCATGCGGCCATCCAGCCAGTTCTTTATCCACCGAGTGGTCCATCCATCAGATTGATGTCTCTCCAACTTAGAGACAAGGATGTCACGTGAGACAGTGTCAAACGCTTTGCACAAGTCCATGCTGCAATTTAAGAACAAAAACAACAAACAGAACTTATTTTGAAAAAAGTATTTGAACTTTCTGGGCAGCCTTCTGGACTGGGAGGCCCTCCTGACCATGAGGTCTTTATATATAATTCAGCAGCAGACACTACTTCAAATAACAGTTCTGGGTTTTGGAGCACATATAGACAATGTTACAGAGCACAGCAGTCTGAATTCTGCTTGGCTATAATTTAGCCATCCAATCCCATACTGTGTTGTTTTAGATTAATTCTGTCCTGGAAGGCAGAGGAAATTGGTAGTTTCTTTAATGATCGAAGTAAAAACCACATTTGCTCTCTTTGTACAAAGTGAGCACAATATACATGGCACATAAAGAAGCTTTAGGATGTAGGCATTTATGATGTCTATAATGTTTATTCATTATACAAAGAGATATGTAAGATATTTAGATGAAGTAACTTCCCCTTGAATAGAGCCAGCATTGATGGACTTTTGCACTTTTTGCTACTGTATAGCTCTTCTCTGAAATCGTGTTAGGTATTCAAGTTAGATATACCATCAAAATACTGAAGACTATGGTTCCAATAACCTATTTGTAGCTACTGTTAAAAAAAAAAAAAAAAAAAACAAGGACAAAGCATTTTTCATAACTCGATTTTATTCTTCTCTGTAGGCTTAAATTGGAAATCTATACACTGAAACACAATAGCAATTTGTTACATATAGAAAATGTGTCCTCTCATAATTTCCTATTACACTGCTATTTTCATGCCTGTCAGCCCTTCTAAGTTTTGCAATGTGCTGCAAAGCTTCATGGAAAATAAGGTATACTCGTAATTGCCTCATACTCACAATTACACTTGCCGTTGCAGGATGGCACGAAGAATGCCAAAGGCCAGAGTGCCTGAGTTCAGAACTGGGAACGTTTCAGGCACTACAGCGAAGTCCCACTGGAAACACTGAATGAAACTCTGGCTCAGTCTGTTGCTTGCTACAGCAGGTCCCTTGGCTAATGTATGAAGAGAGAAACAGTTGGAAAACTATACCATGGGCCTGCCACCTTTCAGGAACTCGGAAAGGCTCCAACTACACAGCTCCTTGGAAACGGGGACTGCCCATGCAGTACAGAGAACTACAGCCACGGAAGGACTTGAGCACCGCTTTAAAGAACGCGGCTGAGACTGCATCAGGTGCAGGGGGGCTTCATAAAAACTGCTACAGTGACAATCCCATGTATCCCGTTAAGTGCAGCTGACTGAAAAGGACAAACTTCTGGTTTTGAACCACAGAACAGTAATAAACTGGCAATGGTAAATAACTGAGGGTGGTTTGCACTTAATACGACATTTTCTACGACTGGCAGATCTCCTTTATATAGATTTACTAATTAATTAGTTTTTACTGATTAATTAAAGTCTATATGATTAACAAGTTAATTTACATGCACAGTGGGAATGTGCATGTTGTGCCTTCAGGCATCCATACTGGCTTGCAGCTGTCAAATTGGCTTATAATGGAGACATGGAGAACATTCTGTGACAAAAATTGTGCATAAAGAAAATGAACTCCCATAGTCACAGTTACCAGCAGTACCTACTTCTGCCACTAGTGCAAAGAGAGGTAATCCCAAAGTCACAAGTGATGTGGTTACCCGAGGACCACGTCATTGCATCACCATTGGAAAGGCTAAAACTAAGCCTGAAATGTTTTTAGTGGCACGCAGTTTAGCTGGAGCCACCAATTCAAACCCTGTTCAAGGATTTACCCTAAAACTGATCCAAGATCCTCAAGAACTGTTGCAAATGAAGCACAAACGGTAACCTCTGAAGATATCCAGTTAAGCAGAAAACCTCTACTACAGTTTGCAAGAAGGCATAACAGTGAAAAACTGTTAGTTGTTACCAAAATATGTCCTGAGAACCTGAACTGACAATACATGACAAGTGCAGAAGAGCTAACTTCTGATAAGAAGTGCATTTTTGCTGCTTCTGTATCACAGAAGTGTTTTAGACTACAAATAAAGTAACTCGAGAGGCAGCTTTAATGCTCTTTAAAAGAACAAAGTACTTGTAGTCATGGTATGTTATCTCTGCCATTGCTTTACCTAGCCATGTCCCACAGGGCCGAAAACCACACCTCACAAAACCTGGGGTTAACAGCCCAGGAACTATGAACAACTTGCAAGGAGGTGAAAGTAAAATAGAGTTAAATTCAAAACAAGGAAATAAATCTGGCACCTGAGACAAGAAAGGCAAAGCTGGTGAAGGAGAGGAGTGCAAGAGGTTAAGTGCTGCTGCCCATGAGTCAGTACCAACCCAGGCAAGCCCTCCAGCCACTGCAGGAGGGGAGCATCTGTAAACACATCCCTGCAGATTACCTCCATTAACTATGCAATTGTTACCATAACACCAGTGAGTGAAATACCCTGTGTTTTACATAAGAGTTTTCTTTTAAGCAAGATCATTTTCCTTTATCTAAAAAATGTTATTAAAGAAGACGATTTGTTCCTTGTGTTCACGGAGAACAAGAAAAGGAAATCAACTCAATTTCCACCAAAGGTTTAAATGACTCCCAAGGATGAAGGCTGAGTAAGGAAATTAAATGGCTGTAAATCCTCATGCATGAGTGGGCATTCCTTTCATGACATCTGACTAGGGAAATATCTGCACGGCATGGCATGGGACCACGTAAGCGGCATCAGTGTGAGGAACCATGGTTAGATCCACGGTTCCCGCATTTAGCTCACAAAGCTTCAAAGACATATGTTTATTCTCTAGCCTTCCAGACTATTTGATATGGGACTGAGGGTCCGTGTAAGAGGGAGTGTTGGCTTAACGACGGCTGAAGCGCCTGTGTGAACCACTGTCACTATCCTCCTGAATCATGACAACTATTTGCATCCCTCTCCTGTCCAGATTTTCCGGCGATAGGAAGGGTGACAGCTCTGCACCTCTGGGCGATGGGGTCTGACATTCCTCTGCGAACAGTAAAGGAGCAGGTACCAGCGGCAGCCTCTCTGCTTTGCTAACCCCATCGGCTGTCCTCCTCGCCTGCCGCCGGCTCTCACCAGGACTGCTCTCTTCGCCACGGCTTCTGCTGAGGCAAGAGATGCGGCCTGCTTGGGACAGGAACGCCTCCGTCTGGGGACTGAAGCCAGCGCTCGCTGCCTGCCACTTCTGGCAGGAACAGCCTTCGAGCTGCCGAGACGCGGACCCCACGGCGCTCCGCTCTGCCCCTGAAGCCGCCCCGGCAAGCCGGGGCCCCGACCCAGCGGCAGGGGTTGGCCGCGGCGCAGGCAGCCTCTGCTAGGGCGCCACGAGCGGCGGGCCCGGCAGCCGGCGGTGCCCCCCGCGGCTCGGCACGGCGGGCGCAGACACCGGGAGAGGGGAGAGGAAGCGAAGGGACCCGACTGAAGCCTCTGCCGGCGGCGGCGAGCGCCCCGCAGCCAGCAGAGGGCAGGGCCGCCCGCCCGCCCGCCCGCCCGCTCCTCCCGCCGCGCCGCGCCGCGCCGCAGCCACATCCGCCGCCGGCGGGAAGGGAAGGGAAGGGAAGGGGCCGGCGCCGGGGCCGGTACTGGCGCCGCGCTCCGCGCCGTCTCGGTACCGGGGGCCGCGGGCCCCGCCGCCGGCAGCAGGATGCCGCTGGGTCTGAAGCCCACCTGCAGCGTGTGCCGCAGCACGTCCTCCTCCATGTGGAAGAAGGGCGGCCAGGGCGAGATCCTGTGCAACAACTGCACGGCCCGCTCCGCGCCGCCCGGGCCCGTCGCCTTCGCCACCACTTCGTCCGCCGCGCAGCACAGCAACGGCGGCGGCGGCGGCGGAGGGAAGCAGGTGAGAGCGTCCGGACCGAGTTCCCCTCGTGGTGCCTGGGTCCCGGCGGTGAGGGCAGGGGCGGCACGGCCGTACCCGCGCCCGGGACAGCGCCCTCCCTTGTGCTTATCCGGCAATTTCCCCCCAAGAGCAAGCAGGAGATCCACCGGCGGTCCGCGCGGCTCAGGAACACCAAGTACAAATCGGCGCCCGCCGCGGAGAAGAAGGTTTCCACGAAGGGCAAGGGCCGGAGGCACATCTTCAAGCTGAAGAACGTAAGGCGCTGCGAGGGCCGCTGCGGCCGGGTCGGAGGCGGCGGGCCCGGGGGTGGCGCGGGCAGGCCCCGAGCCCTGCCCGCCCCTCGGGGGAAGCCTCTGCGGGGCGGGCGGGATCACCCCCCGCCGCCTTGGAGCGCCGCGAGGGCTTCCCCCCGAAGTCACTCTGAATCCTGGGCGGGACGGGGTTACAACCGCGGCCGGGGGCGGTTTATTGCTGGGTGGCTCGGGCACGCCGGGCTCTGGTGTACCGGTGCGCGCGGCTCCCAGTCCTGCGTGCTCGTTTGCTGAGGGAAGGAGTTCTGTGTAACCAGAAACGAGTGAGTGCGTTTAGTTCTCCCTGCTCCGCTTGAAATCCCCAGAGTGGAAGTGTTGGCTTTGTTTTCAATTTTGAAGAGCCAGCGTTTGAAAGGCTTGCACCTGATTCTGTGTCTTTGCTACCAGAAGGTAATGTATCGGCGTGCGGCCTAAAATAGAAAAAGTCAGTCTGGAGTTACGTGTTTGGCTTGCTTTAGTGCTCATGATTTTCCATTTCTACATCCTTCTTTCAGCCCATCAAGGCTCCTGAATCCGTATCCACTATAATTACAGCAGAATCAATCTTCTATAAGGTATGGTTTACGAAATTTGTTGCAAAAAAAGACCTTGCTGGTCCTATTTCCAATTTCAGGGATTACCACTGGTAATGGAAGCACGGGGGTGCTTTCATGTGCTCATTCACAGGAGCTGTTCTTCCTTGCCTAGCAGTTGTGGAGGATTTTGCTCTGCCTTATCTCATTAGGTTGTCTTACAGGGTAGTTTACTGCAGTAGTTTACGTCGTTGTCCTTCGTTGTCGCGTTTTCTTTTTCTTTCAGGAAGAAGATGGATCTGGTTTCCTTAGTGCTGATTGCAGTCAGGGTTTTTAAACCTCTAACTTCTGCTGTTGTGCAGAGCTCAAGCAGAAGAGGCTGTAGCTGGTTATTTAAATTTGTGTGGTGTTTCCTACTTTAACTGCAGGGAATGTTGCCTGTAGAGGGGGTGGGTTGTGCTGCCCTAACATCTAAACTGGCTCCTGTTCCAGAGCTGAGCGCAAGCAGCCTCCAGCACCCTCGCAATAAGATCTGTTGACTATTGCAGTGAAAGCAGAAGCGGCCTTCTCGCATTCGTGCTTGAGAGCATTTTCACCAGCATGACAAGATGTTAGTGTTTTGAAGTTCTGAAACGTGCCTTTGTTTCCAGTAGTACAACCCAACCATTTGAAATGCCTTTTCCTCCAACGAAGAGGTCAGGATAGCCAATAGGAGACTGCATAGCAAGAGGAGAAGTGGTAGACTAGGGCTGTGTATGGCTCTAGATACCTGATGCCTCATGTGTGGCATCCCAGATGAATCTCTGCTGCTGACTAGTTCACAGAAGAGTTAATGTTTTTTCTTGTATATCTGGGGGGAGAGGAGGGTTTTTTATCAGAAATTCCAAAAAATTACATCAGAAGTCTTATTTAACCCAGTCTGTTTATGCAAAACGTTTCTATTTTGGTATTTTGCTGTGTTGTCAAGGAGATTCCTTTGGGGATTTGTGTTATCTTAAAACCATCCTGGCTGATTCTTGGCAAACTCTGATCTTGATCTGCATTGTGCAGTCACTGCAGCATGCTGTGCAAAGCTATTACAACATGAAGTGAGTTGCCTTTGCTGCACAGCCTCACACAGAGCACCATAGAAGGAGGTGGTTGTGTGTGTTGGGATTCCTTTGCATTCAAATGAGTGAACTTCATACACAGACGGCCGCTTTCCTGGCACACACAGGGAAATTACCTCCGTTACTTGTTCTGGAAGGTGGCATTGCATCCTCTTGCTTACAGAATGAAACTGTGTACTCTGCGTGCTCCCAGGCATGGGGTGACTGCACAGTGTTGATGACTGCTTAGGTGAGACAGTACTCATATTATGCCACTGTTGTTTTGCATGTGGCTGAATCAAGACTGTCTTTCAAGATTGGGGTAATTTGAGATAATTTAAGATGTTGGTACTGAAGAGATGAATCATGATTGCAGAGTGAAGCTTCTAAAATCAAATTGTTTGATTTAATTGTTTGTGTGTCTTCTAGGGGGTGTACTACCAAATTGGAGATGTTGTTTCAGTGGTTGATGAGCAGGATGGAAAAACATACTACGCTCAGATCCGTGGGTTTATTCAGGACCAGTACTGTGAAAAGAGTGCTGCACTCACCTGGCTCATTCCTACACAAGCCAGCCCCAAAGACTGTTTTGACCCAGCATCCTATATCATAGGTAATCTCTAAGCCTTCTTTTTATACAGCTACTTATATGTGCCTAGACTAATGCAGAGTTGGTTTACTTTAAATGAACTTTTTAGATTGTCAAGATTCACATTTTACACCCTAATCCTGTAAGCATCTCATTTACTTCAATAACCTTTTTTATCTTACATATGTAAAACGATGAGCGCTACTGCAGTGAGTGTGATTACCTGAGTAATTGTGCTTATGAGCACAATTATAGTCTTGCAACTTTAAAGATCAAATTGTAACTCCATAGACAGAATCAAAGTTATTGCAGTATAAACGTGATGTACCAGTCTAAGCTGTTTCTTTAAGAATGACCTGAATCAGCTAATCTCCTCCTTGGTTGCTTGAAACATAACAGTGCAAGCACTGCCATAGAGAGTGTTCTGCTGTTGATTATAAAATGCATAATAATTCAGAAAAGTCCTTTTGACAGGCAGGCCACAAATAGTGTCTGTTTAAAAAATAATATTAGCTAAAGTACTTCACTCAAATAACTGAACGCTTCACATGCGGGGGGAGAAGAACCCAAAAAGATCAGACCAGCAAAAATGAAGGTAGAGGTTTCTTCATGCCTAGTATTTGAGGCTGCTTTCCCAGAGAAGTCATTGGTTGAAAAGGCCCATTCTCCAAGGGATGTTGGCTGCTGTTGAGTATTTGTAAGTAAGTCATTCCCGCGTTGTCCAGTTTTATGCCTTAAAATTTGGTCTTTGAAGATCTTTTTCTTTTTCCATAGGACCGGAAGAGGACCTCCCAAGGAAAATGGAATATTTAGAATTTGTTTGTCATGCCCCTTCAGAATATTTCAAATCTCGATCGTCTCCCTTCCCCACTGTTCCCACAAGGCCAGAGAAGGGCTATATATGGACTCACGTGGGACCTACCCCCGCAATTTCCATTAAAGAAACTGTTGCCAATAATTTATAATTTTTTAAGAAATACTTCAAACGAGTTACTTTGCGTGTATTCGCAGGTCTGTGAACCCCATACAGGAAGTTTTAAAGAATTATAAAATGTTCATTTTACTTTGTGGATTATGGTATTTATTTATTTTAAATTATATCAGATTTTTAAAGTAGAAGTTTTCTTTCCATTTGATGTGTCGTTTGTGTGCTCTGTTCTTCAGACATGATTGCGCATTTTGGGGCAGACCCACAAGTATCATGTTAACTCTGGTGAGCAGAATTCTGAACGCTGCCTTTAGTGTTTTTAATTTCTAACTTATTTTCCAGAAAAGGGAATTAAAGACATAATGTTATTAATTATCCAGCACTTTATATACTTATTTTAGTTAACTGTGACTGCAGTTCTTGTTTACCTCTCGAATTACTTAAGACTAGCTTCAGATAAACACTGAGCTTGGTCAGGGATGCAGTTAGCAGTTCTCTGTTACACTGGACAGGAGTGATCTTTGTAGATTTCTCAGACTAAAATCTATCATCCTCAAGGCAGTGCTCTGTTAAACAGTCACCTCTTAAGGGGATTCTGTTAGGCTGATGTCTATAGCTTCCTGCTAAACTTTGCTTATCATCTAAGGGGATACATTTATCGGAAACCTGGTTGCAGATTTAAAGATAAATGTTATTTGGCTTTGCCATCCCGGCATCCTTGTGGCGTAAATATATCTTCTGTTTCCTGAGCATGCCAGCACTGACCCATGACTGGAGTTTCACATTGTTACTGCGAATGTGTGTATTAGCTTGGTCTCTTAAAATTAATTTTGAATTGGGTTTTTTTTTTTCAGTCTTTACAGTTAATGATGACAAGAAACATAGCCCCAAGTAATTCAAATGAAAAAAGCATTGCTAAGTAAGTGAAGTACAGACTAATTTTGTATATTGACAGTCTGAGTAATACCCAATGAAATATTTAAATCGCAGAACAGGCAAAATGCCATATACTGAAATAGCAATGTTAAAGTTTTCTGTACTAAAACTTCAAATGCAAGGAAGAATTGTCAACCTTAAGGGAGTGGGCGCTAAACTTAAGGGATACTGTCAATAGTTTAAAATGCTCAGAAATTGGCATTATATGGCTAATACAGAGTTAAGTAACTTCAGTTGCTACATCCATGAGATGAGATGTGCACCCATGTTCAGAGTGTTGTAGCAATTAATTCCAAAGTGACCTTGCTACTGATATTCTCCTTTCACTTCTTCCCATTTTCTGTTTTGCTGATTTATCTTTATTAAATTAACATAAAACAGTAAAAATAACTCTTAAAAGGTCTGATCAGGGGACTGGAGCACCTCCCGTATGAAGACAGGCTGAGAAAGTTGGGGCTGTTGAGCCTGGAGAAGAGAAGGCTGCGTGGAGACCTCATAGCAGCCTTCCAGTATCTGAAGGGGGCCTATAGGGGTGCTGGGGAGGGACTCTTCATGAGGGACTGTAGTGATAGGACAAGGGGTAACGGGTTCAAACTTCAACAGGGGAAGTTTAAATGGGATATGAGGAAGAAATTCTTTACAGTTGTGGCAGTGAGGCACTGCAATGGGTTGCCCAGGGAAGCTGTGAATGCTCCATTGCTGGTGGTATTCAAGGCCGGGTTGTACATAGCCTTGGGTGGCACGGTTTAGTGTGAGGTGTCCCTGCCTATGGCAGGGGGGTTGGAACTAGATGACCTTAAGGCCCTTTGCAACCCTAACTATTCTATGATTCACAGTAGGCAGAGTGATTCCCTCTACTCCCTGTGTTCCATCCTTTCTCTAGTTCGCAAGGTTTTCACTCGGGATCACCGTAAAGTTCCTGTGCTGGTTATGTTTTGGCATGATCCATGGAGCTGTACTCTTCCGTTGGCTGACTTCGTTAAAGTTCAGCAGCTTTCCTTGACAAATCCTTGTAGGAAGAGGGACGAAGATGATGCTCATATTCACTCTTGCTTTTTTGATTTTCTATAGTTTGTGAATGAAAAGTACTTGCTTGCCATTTGCCTTTTGTTTGTCAATGGATTATAATATCACAGGGACAGTTTAGAGAGATACCAGTGTATGGTTTGAGATTTGAAGTTTGTTTCACAGAACCACCTGCTGATGCATAGGTCTCAGCACCCTCCTGACACAGCACGTCATACTGACTGCAGGTTTGCCTTAGGAGTTTGAAAGCTTGAGCAAGAGAAAAGAGTTTGGAGCAAGATGATGTCTTATGAAAAATAGTGTGTTGTGTAAATATTCTACTTACAGTAGCAAAGAGCAGAGCTCAGGTACAGGATAGAAAACCTGGAACTTCTGTAGGAAAAAGCAAAGGATTGTGAGCACTGCCACGATGAAATGAAAGCAAATAAAAATGTTATCCCTTGCTGCATTTATATCACCAGCAGCACTAACTTTAAGAAGGGTGTATTCTGATCTGATCTTTAAGGAAAAAAAGTGCATTAAGAACCACACGGTAAAAGCAAAACTATCAAATAATGTAGTAGGTAATGTAAAACAAAGGTGAATCTGCTTCAGTTCTGTTGCTTACCTGAGAAAGGAGGTCTGCACTCAAACATTTGTTTCATTTGCAGCGGGGTGATACACACCAAACGATACTCCCCCTGACGGAGCGATTGCAGGTACTGCATGGTACGGGGTAACTCAAGTTGGTGTATCTAAGGAAGTGCACATGGAGTTGCTTGAAGTTTTTGACATGGTCGTGTGTGTCAGGGTTTTCTGGGGACACCAAGCACAGTGAGACTGTCTTCAGCTGCAGTTGGCCAATGCATTCTAAACCTCCCAAGACTGTTAGGGATGGTGATTAACAAACTAACATCAGTGATACGCATAAAGATAAATCCTGAAATTGCTGCAGCTGAATTAGGTCCCTTTTGCTCTCTTTTCAGGTTTGTTAAACAAGTATTTCATTGTGTATAGAGATAGTCATGGATACTGCTACAAGGACTCTCAAGATAATGAAGGCATGCAACAAGAGAACCAGATGTCTTCTTTCAAATTGATGTGGGCCTTCTTGTCAATGAGGCTTGAGAAATAGGTAAACAGCTGCAAGAGAAAACATCTAAAGGAGCCTCTCAGGGTTTGATACTTGTTCAATTCGGCATGAGAGCATCTGAAATACAAGGAGAGGGTAAGAGCCAGGACTGTTCAGCCTGGAATAGAGAAGGCTCAGGGTGGAAAGTACTCGCTTAGCATGCATATACAGACATGTTTGAGATGTAAAATCTTGTTTGAGATCAGAGAGATCTCATGAATATACAAAAACATTTTGCTGTCTGCAGAAGTTTATCAAAATTTTAGTATCACCTGATTCAGTACTTTCAGTATTCCGATTAAAATACACAGTCCATAGCAGAAACATGCACAACCACTACAGCAGTGTTTCAAAATTTCATAATTCAACAACTGTGCAAGTATATACCGGGACTCACTGATTCGACTGACGTAGCACACTTGAAATGGAGTAAAACCAAGTGCTGTGCTTCACAGGGGCAAATTTTGCCACATCCAGGAGGTCCATTTTCCTTAAAATTCAGCTTTACAAAGTCGACTTGCAAGATTATTAATGCCAGATCACAGCATTAATAATCACTCTTAATTAATTAGCACACACAATTAATAGAGTGTTATGTGAGGTTACAGGCAAAAATACTGAAGTCATACACACCTATAGTAAACATAAGCCTGCTAAATTACGTGAAGTCGTTAAATGCATGTATGAATTTAATAACAAGCATAGTTTTTAGCTGGGAGACATCTTTTCCTGGTGCGGTTGAAGGTTTGCCTAAGGAATCTTTCTTTCTGGACTGCATAAAGCATCTGCAGTGGCAGGTAACCCGCTTGTGACTGGTTCCGCAGCAGAACTGCAACATTTGCTCAAGTCTCCAAATCCCTGTAGAAGGAAATACAGAGGGAAATACTGACTGGACATGGAAAAAAAATTCACCATGAGAGCAATGCAACACTGAAATGGGTTCTTCAGGGAGACTGGGAAAGCTCCGGCTTTAAAGAGACTCAAAACTTGACTGAACAAGGGCACACACAATCTGCTCTCTGACTTAGAAACTGTCCCTTCCTTGAGCAAGAAGCTGTACTAGATGACCCTTTCAGTCTACAAACACCCACTTTGCCAGCACTCAGTCAAGGTTAAGTATTTTACAGCCAAAGAGATGGATACATTTTTCATATTTAACACGAGCCACATAAAAATGAGAGATGGTGGAGAATTCCCACAGGTTATAAAGCATAATTGGAAAGAGTAAAAATTCTTTCACGTAAAATCTGGTGCCTTACTTCTGATAGAGCAAAATTGCATTTTAACCTTAAACTCTGAAGGCTTTAGAGGTTTAACATCATCCAACATAAGTGCTTTGTAACCTATGCTCTGGGCCAATCTCTTATTTCTCAGTTCATACAAACTCTAAAAACGTCCCTCGCAAGCTGAGAGAGAATAATTAGGTTTGAACTTATTTGATGTCTCTTAAAACGTGTGCTACTACATGTGCCATAATAGAAGGAAACCCCACTTACACAATTAAACCTTACCTACAGAACTGGAGAAGAGCAGTCCAAACTACCCAGGTTTCTAACCTGAAAAGCTTTTCCAGGACTAATCAGGAGCCTTTTGTCGAGGAGCTTTTGCCACAACTCAAGTTCCTCTTCAAATGTCTGTAATTCTGAGAACTAAAAGAAGAAAATACTTTTTTACTAACAGTCAAGTAAGTCCATAACTTCACTGAAGGGAGTTCCCAGGGCTCAGTAAGTGTGTAACTGGCCCGGGTTTGGTTTGGACCACCACAGTAACAACAGGCACAAGTGGTTTTTACACTCGCACGTTTTACATTCTCACCCCTTTTCAAACTTCTTACATACTTCCCTGAAGTCTGCACACACACAGAGTCCTCCTGAGCTTTTAAGCACAGGTGCGAGCCCATCCACACAAATTCTCTGCGCTTCTCTCGGCTACTTTTTGTTGGTGGGAAAAAGCACATTATCCAACCAATCATCTATCAAAGCAAGGATTGTTTCAAATAGGATTGTTTCATTTCCACCTGCAATGGAAAAATAAAGCAGTTCAATGGGAACATTTCTAGCGTGGCTAACCTCTGTCCTTAAGGAACTGACTGAGAACACGCTGAACAGGTCCAGGACAGCTATGGAAGACAGCCGGTTGATTCGCAGCCTTGTTTGCTAAAAGAAGTCCTGACTGTACATTGATATAAGCTATACACAGCAAATACACTTTTATTGTACACAATCAACAGTGCAATGACTACAGCAGGAACTTCTGAAACCTCAAACATACCAACGCGAGGAGCTGCCTTATTGCTTCATGCTTGGGATGAACCTGAAAACACATTATTACTTGTTGTTCCTGCAGGCTTAGAAAACCTGACCCACTGCAAATTCTCACTCCACCCGAGCCTCCTCAGAGGACATTATTTGCAAGGATCAGTTCCCAGGGAACTCCAGGACATAAAGTTCAGTGATGAGGAAGCCCTGGTATTTGCTTTCCCTGTCATGTGCGGTTTGTTAGAACATTAATGGCTTCTGTAAGCAAGAGCTCTGCAAGGAATTAACTGTTTATTGCCTTCGATTTCAGCTACAGGAATAAATTACTGGAAAACAAGATGAGATGAAACGAATAAGCACAAAAAGCTGTTCCACAAATACTCCTTGCACAACAGCATATTTAGTGTGTTTGACATCTGATGTGTTAAGCAGAAGATGTTGAGTGAGGCATTACTTTTCATAGGAACAGCAGCTACTGTTGGACAGCCGTTTCTTCTTGGTTGCTCTTCCAGTCTAGTTCCTCCAGCTATTTATGATACCACATGTATCCAAAGCAGATACTTCTAGTGTTATTTCAGTTCCAGCCCTAGAATGCTGACAAACACACGCAGATCTCTAAAGGGCCAATCTGTCTGGTCTGTGATCCAGCACCTTGTCCATCCAGCCCATGTCCTCACAGACGCTGCAACGCAGCAGGGATGCTAGCCGCCTCCCTCTGCTGGGATCAAAGTGAGAAGTGTCTGAATGCTCGGGCTCACGTGGGCCGGTGAAGGCACAGTCAGATGAAACAGACATACAGATGGTGTCTAAGTGTAGGCACCATGCCGATCAAGGAATTAGCTAACTAGGACAGCTTCAACGTGTCTAAAAAAGAAAAGGCACGCACACATGTGTGCGCATCCAAAACATCCACTTTTTTACACGTGACCTTCCTTATAACTATATGCTTTACCTCTTGTTAAACCTCATGTTTTATCCTGGAAGAGGACATGGAAGTCTATCTCGGTGCCTGTTTTGAAACGTTACCACCCCTTTGGTAAAATGGTTTACCTGTGAAGGAGGCCCGTGCCGCCTCTGTTGGATCTGTTCAAGGAAGAGCACAGTTAAGTGTAAGTGCACGTACAGTTTTGAGTGGATTATGAATATGAAGACAATAGGATAGGAAACATTTTAGCCTGAAGAGGTTATATACATATATATATACACCTGAAGAGGTGTATACTGTTTTGTGGACACTCACAACACCAAACATTTCCATGCGGAAAAAAAGCAGTTCCAAAGACACAGCAGAATGTGAAAAAGGGTTGTATGTGACAAGACATAATATTCTCATTTGTGCAGCCACGATCAGAATAAAATCACGGAACATGAAGTATTTTGAACTAATGAAGCTTCCTAAACTCTGGAAAAATCACATTTGCCATTTCTTTTCTCAGGGTCAGAACGGTCGCTTCTTTACAACACTTTGAATTCCATCGATATCGACAAAGAAACCTGGGTCTTGAAACAGAGTTTAAGATCTGTTTTTCATTAAATTGAGTCAGGGAGTGTCTCTGCATTTTGTTACAGTGATCAGATTCTGAAATCAATTCAGCTCCTGCTGCCAGGATCCATCTCAGACAGAAGACTGAAAATCTGCAGAGGTGAAACTATACCAATGCTCCAATGCTGAGAGCACACACTGCTTCCAAAGCAGTGAGGAAAACACGAAAATCAGAAATCAATGTTGCTGATATCTGCTTTTCAGCTCTCTGTAAACCAGCTTCTAATTTCTCAGCGTTAACTGGAAAGGGTGACTTTCTTTGGCAGTCACCTATACCAGAAGAAGATCAGGAAGAATGAAAGTGCATCAAATATATTAAAAACAAAAAAAAAGAGAGCAAAGAAACACTCGCACCTACTGAAAAGACAATTGCTGCTGGCTTTTACACTAAAAAAGTTGAACAGAAGAGGTTCCTCTCTAGTTGCACTAGTTCAAGAAGGGAACACAGCAGTCCGACAACGCTATTATCACCTCAGAATGTAAAACTAAGATCAGTCTTTTCTACGTAATCCAATTACCTTGGGTTTAAACGCTGCCCTTACCCAAGACTGTACCATCAGTGACTTACAGAGAACTTGTGTGCCTTTCTTTTCTTCTGACTGTATGATTTGGTGTTATAAAAGATGCTACCCCCCTTAGACTTACCTCACAGATCACTGAGCTTTCAAAGGGGGGAACCAGTGTTGCACAACTCACATGGTAGATACATCTTCTTAAGGGGAGAAATTTGCAAACCAAATTTACTCATAGGAGGAGTGACAGACTTAGGGATGACAAACTGCAGCTCAGCATGTCAGTGCAGAACAGTGCCTGCACAAAGTGAGCATAATCCTCCACATCTGATGACACCAACCTCCTTCCATGCTGCAGACTGAGAAAACAACAGGCTGTCTCATCTGAAAGTGCGAGCCTGGTCCCATCTCTTCACTTGGACTCGGCTTGCATTTTCAGGGCTTTATTGTTCCCTGTGGAATGTCTGTTAATGTATTTGAATAGCTTTACTTCACTGAAAAAGGGCACATGAACCATCTGTATTTCGCCATATAGCCGTAGTATGGAGCTGGAATAAAGGTAACAGTCTAAAAACACTGAAAAATGAAACGAACATTTCTAAGAAGTAATTATTTCATGATAAATGACTAAACCAACAGTCTAAGAATTTGGCATCTGATCTATTCTCAAAGCCTTCACTGTGGCCTAGACCGGTATTTAACCAAAACTGACAACTTGTCATATGTCAGTCAACCCAAGATTCTTCCTTAGCATTTGCAATAGCAGATTCGACAGTCATATATATTTTCAGTAAAAGGGAATGGACCTGATCGACTACTTTGTTTGGTTTTTCATTTAAACAATAGAGACAGATAATGATCTCGCTCTCAATATTTTTGCTAATGCGCTCTTACTATCAAATATTCATTGGGATTTGCTGCCAACTTCAACTACTTCTGTCTGGTTGCCAAGGTGCTACCTCACAGCCGGGGTGCCTACAGCACTGTGGAACTTGTTTCCCTTCTCATTTTTGTGCTGTAAAGTAGCTCCAGGTTGGTGTTCTCCTGGAGAGACTGCAAAAGCCCCGTGGGCCCGGGTTTTCAAGGGGATGGAGTGGGCATTCTACATTAACAAAGGGATAGAAAGGAGACTGTCAGCATTCAAGCAAGAGAGTTCCCATTAAAACTGTGCAAATACAAGGAAATCTGAACATATGAAACCAGAAATGGGGACAAAGAGCCTTCAGTAAATGTCATAATTTACACCTAAACAAAGCTCATTGGTTACGCAGCACTCTTGCCACCGATATGCTGAAGTCATTGCCCCGTGTAAATCTGCATCACTGTACCCTTTTCTCAAAGGTACCACTAACAGGGTGCAGGGGGGGGGGGGGGGCATGGCACAGTCTCCTGCGCTGGAGGCCACCTAAGTCATCCTGCTACCTTCCTTCCCTAGAAGGCCATCATGCCTTTCCCATCCTCTGCTGTACTGCATGCTCAGTCTGCTTTCCTCGTTCCCAACCAGAGAGGAAACCATTTTCCCCTGCTGAGCTCTTTTCTCTCCTACTGCTGACTTCTGCAGTAAGCATTGTTTCCCAGGGCTCCAGTCCTTCGACTTTGCGTTGCTACCTCTACTTCCTTCTCACCAACACCCTTGTCTGACCAGGCGAAGAGGTGCCTTCACAACCCTCTTTTGCTGCAGCTCCATCCCAGTGTCCCAAATTCCTTCTATGTGTTTTCTTTACCCAGCCACCCAAACTTTCTCTGTGCCCCAGCTTCAACCCAGTGCATCTCCCTCCCTCCAGCTTCCACCATGGTTCCCACTTCTTTTCTTCCTAAGTTTACAAAACACACTGAATTCTCTCCTCTTCCTATACTGTTCTTTAAAACACCTATGGATTGCATTCCAGAAAGTGAGTGTGCCTGTTGATGCCCCCAGCATTTTCCACAATTCTAGAAACAGAGCCATGATTTCAAAGACACTCTGCCAGTGACAAGGAAATACCATGCCTTGCTTCGTTCAGGCAGTTTGAGTAACAGCAGGCTGTCAGAAGCCACAACACAATTATGCTCACGGCTAACAAATGTTTCTAAGTAAGTAATGAAGTTCTTACTCACCATGAGGGTCACACAAATACAGTGGAGAGAGCAGCAAAACCGGAAGAGCACGGTCATCTGGAACAGGGAGTGCAAACTTATATTTAGCAGTGAAATATTAAGCAGAAATGTCAGCACTTGTTTAAATTCATAAACATCAGTACTAGTTTAAATTCCAGAACAGAGTGAAAAAGCCACACCACTACACCGGTAACACTAGTCCTTGGTGGTACACCTTGCTCACCTCCCCAAATGGAAAATTAACACTATCAAAACTTCCGCCGATCTTGCATATACCCCTCCTGTAGCATCTTGCTGATACGTGTGCTCAGATTTACTCACCTTTATCAGTTCAGGAAAAATAAGATGCAAAGATAAAGCAATTGTCTTACGTGTTCTGGATCCGGTGCTTCTGCAGCTCTGGCATAGACAGCAATTTGTCAGTCGATCTCTTTGAAGCTAAACCACAGAATTAAAGTCAAATACCCCATTATGTGTTTCTCAGGGGGAGAAAAAAGGCACAAAATACACACAGAGGAAGGAAGCTTACGAAGAAAGAACAAATGCATACTTTGTGCTGCTATGAAAGCCAAGAAGCTTTTGTTTGAACAACAGTTTCCTCAGATGCCCAGTTGTGCTACATTTTATGAGACACAAGAACACAGAAGCCATCTGTCACCTTGAATAACAGTGACTGTGACTCAATTATTATTGCTGTACACCAGAAAAAGGAGAAAATAAAGCATCTCTGAGCCCAAGTGGGATTTGGTTTTGGAGACAGGACAAGAATTTGGGTCAATTTTATATCAAGACAGGCTCTCAGCCCAAGTGAAGGCGATGGTGGGGTTTCTGCTGGTCTTCAGGAAGCCAATATTTCATCTCTACTCTTCACAGCCCCCAGAGTTTCAGTTTACCACCCACCACGGCTCGAATGAATTATGCTAGGAGGGATTCACCCCCTCCATGATTCCTCACACCAGTACGTGCACCCCGGCACGCCAACAAGCCGCCGGATCTTTTACTTCGCGGCACCTCGAGGGTGGAGGGAAAACCAGAACAAAAATCCAGGAAAGTAACTCCCACACAGGAACCCAAGAGCTTGGAAACAGGCAGGTAACAGTGACAGACCTGTCCTTGGGGCTTTGCAGAAGAGGGAAACTGCACCCAGCTTCACAGAACCCTGACTGGCACTGGCAACAAGGGGTGCCATAAATGGCAAAATGAAGCTCTCACCGTCTACTGCCTTGCATGTCGGAATACTGGAAAAGATGAGGCTTCAGACAATTCATGTCATGTCTTAAGAGCTAGCGACGTAAAAGAGGGGTACTGCGGAAATACAGCGTTCTCGGGAGTTTCTGTGCTGCTGCAGCAGTTAAACTTGGTTATTTTAAAACCCCACAACATTATTCAGTAACAGCAAGGAAATGGAGAAGATAAATATTAATGAGATAAATTATACTTGTATTTTGCATTTCTATGTTTTAGTTTTAGGACACTAGAAAACAGCATTAAAACATCAAAACGGAGGAAAACAATGAAAGAATTTTTTATTGGATTATTCTGTCACATATTAAAGAGTCCTGAATAATACATTGAAGAAAAGCATCCCACCTGTACCTAAGAGATTATGCAACCACTTCTAAGATGTATCAGTGCTAAAATGCTTGCAATATTTCTGGTATCAGCTTTTAATTCACATGTCAACTTTGTTTAGCTTCTCAACCAACAGAAGAGAAATGACAGCAGCCCTATCTGTGACAGAAGAAAACAGAAGGAAGCTTTATTACCAGCAAGTGGCTTTCTTCCTCTCAAAAGCAGTGCCCTCCCTCGTACCCCCAGAAAACTGTCTCAGTCCTACATTCATTGTGGCATAAATTTTAATTTATTCCTCTGAAAAATAATTCTCTTCAACTGAGAGCACTAACAGCTCATCAGCCAACCAATCCATACATTCAGTTTACACTCTGTCACAAGCATTGCAAATGCACGAGCAGTTGCACTAGTGCAAATTCGTTAGCTGGTGGTAAAGGAAAGAGAAGGCAGAGGTGACTGCAGGATCTGGCCTGGCAACTGGGTCTTCATTTTGCTAACACGCAAGGCAGAACGTGTTGTGCAGATCAACTAACAACTGGAGAAAATATTGCCTTTAAAAAAAGTGCAGTTTCCCCACAGCTGTGTTTCAGAGACTGGCTCTCACTGTGGCACACAGCAGTGCAACGTTTAGGTTGTACGCAGCAGTGAACAACATAATCTTATGGTCAAGTACAGTATGTTTTCCTAATTACTGACATAGCATGATACATTTCAACGACAAAAATAACAAATTGGAACATGCAGTGGGATCATAAGATCAAACACTGTCCTGGGTTCAGCAGTAGCAGACATTTTTCTCCTTCTTGGTAGCTGGTGCAGTGCTGTGGTTTTGACTTTTGGCCTGGAAACAGCGCTGACAACACCGATGTTTTCAGTTACTGCTCAGTAATGTTTAGTCTGACCAAGGACTTTCTGAGTCTCATGCTCTGCCAGGGAGGAGGGGAAGCCGAGAGGAAGCAGAGACAGGACACCTGACCCAAACTGACCAAAGAGGTATTCCATCCCACAGCACATCATGCCCACTATATAAACTGGGGGCAGATACCCAGAAGGGTTGGATCACTGCTTGGTCGGGCTGGGTATCGGTCAGCGGGTGGTGAGCGGTTGAATTCTCTTCCCTTGTTGTTTCCCTTGTCATTATTATCATTGGTGGTAGCAGCAGTGGTTTGTGTTATACCTTAGTTACTGGACTGCTCTTATCTCAGCCCGTGGGAATTACATTCTTTCTGTTCTCCTCCCCATCCCTCCAGGAGCAGGGGGAGGAAGGGGCTGGAGTGAGCGAGTGGTTGTATAGTTCTGGGCTGGCAGCGGGGCTTAAAACACAACAAACACTGAGGAGCAGCTTGAGGAAGGATGCTACTACTGATGTACCTGAAAAGTGATCAGAGGAAGCCTGGACACCCAATCTTTTAACTGAAAATGCCCAATGGCCCAAAGGAATGCAGGTGTGAAAAGGCACATAACAGCCATGAAAAAACACCAAAAAAAACCCACCCAAAACTTCCTAACCCCCAGTGTTTTCTGATTACCTCAGGTAGGTAACTAGTAGGGAAGGAAGGTTAGTGAAAACACAACCAAGCCAAAAACCCACTATGGGCAACATGTTTGTGAAAGGGTGCTATAGACTCACAGGAAACATCTCCAGTTTTCTTCCTTTCCTGCCTGCTCCTTCTTTCCTCTTCTGTTAAGCCCTCCTTCTCTATGTATCAGCTGAGGAAGACAACTTTTAACAATCTTCTTGTGAGGCAGTAGTACTGAATAATTTCAGGATGTAAGATTAGAAAGCTTCCACATATCAGAGATGTTTTTGAACAGTCTCCAAGAAGAAAAGATAGAGATAAGAAGACACAGTTGTGAAATGCAACTAGAGACCGCTCTCATTAATAAACTCTGGCATAAACTCAGATACAATCACCTTCTTTTGTCTGGGTTTGGTTTTTTTGCTATAGTTATTCTGGAAGTATTAGTCTAGCTGCCTACCAATCAACATATGAAGTACGACCCTTCTAGAAGCCCTCCAAAGGCCATTAGAGAATGGCCTTAGAAGTTTTAAAACACATTTCCACCATTACTAGTAGTTTATTTGTACTGAATCTATTAGCTGTGAGGAAATGAGCAGGGATAAGAAATCACTGTTAGGTTTTGGCAACCATATTGATAAACCCCCAAATTTTAAGTTTTATGTGATAAACAAATGGTCAGAATGTAATCACAGTGTTCTCTCAAAAATTTAATATCAATTTGAAGACAATCAAAATAAAATGTAACATAATTACACAGCATGAAAGTTTAAAAGAAACTAATCTTCAAGTGCTGCATTAATAAACCCATATGAATATAAACAATCTGATTTAATTAACATTTGTCATTTCCAGTTACATTTTAGCATTTACAGCAGATACAAGTTACTATGCTAGAGTCATCTTTTGTCCTGGTCTGAAAGTCGAGCCCACTGGTCCTCTCCTCTTCTTGGGATTCTGAAAATTATCATACCTGGAAACAGAAAAAGGTATTAGGAAAGTCTTATGAAATGCCTTTTTTTTCTGCAGATGCCTCTTCAGAGGCACATGAATGCAACACAGAACTACAGACGTTTCTTTTTATGTATACGTGGAAATGAAAGAGTGCATGTCATCTCGGAGCCGGGGACCTGGAGAAGTTATCACCCACAAACCTAACTCAGAGGGCTCTCTGCCCTGCTTCCCTTTTATTATTTAGTTTTATTTTAGGGGCAAGGTGAGGAAGGTGTGACAAGGAACACAAGTGGACAGGGTGGTATAGACTCCTGGGAAGCCTCTCTCATTCTCTTGTTTTCCTGTTCCTTCCTTCTCTTTCCTCTGCTGTAAGACGTGCTTATCTATGTATCAGCTGAGGAAAACAACTCCTTAATAATCTTCATGTCAGAAGAACTCCTTGATGATGTCACAGAACAACATAATACCAGTTTGCAGCCTTTTTACTCCATTCATTTCCATGTCCAAGGAGACACATTCTCCTTTTCAGTATGTTTATAGTTCTCCAGATTATTGCTTTTTCCCCAAACACAGCAGCTACAAAGACAACCACAAAGAGTCAAAACCCAGCAACCTGAAAATATGAGGGGCTACTACCCAGTGGGAGCAGGAAGGACATAGCTCTAATTCTTCAAGAATCAGTGCCCCTTTGTATGGGTATAGCTCAACATAATACAAGAATATTCTGGTCTGCAATTAGAAATTCTAGGTTCCACATTAATAAAATCATTAAAGGGCAATGCACTGGTAAAACAATTTCCTTTTCCCAGTATGTAATTTAATATTTCCCCCCCCCCCACAAAAAAACCAACTGCCATTCCCCACACTAAATAACTATTGTGTTTCTGATGAATCAGGAATGTGAAAGACCAAATCTCCACTGGATTCACAATTACTAAAAAATATAATACTCACAGTTCAGTAAAGTTTTTCCAGTCATCTTGGCTAATGGATGGTCTCATACCCTCAAGTGCAGTCATCAGATGGGACTGGGTAATAATTAAAGTGCTCTTGGCCAGCACTGACTGATTCAGGGTGCTGTCCTCCTTGAAAACAGAGCCATGAACACACAATAAAAAATGACCACAGAAATAAGTGCTATGAATATCAGTAACTCTGGAGCCTCCTCATTTTACACAGAGACAAATGTATTAGAAATACAGCCACAACTTTCCCCCCCCAGTATTAATAACAGAGAAATAACTATTTAATGATATGCATGTTAACATCTAGCTTATTTTTCCCAAACTAGGTATCATTTTTCTTTGCTATTCTTGTTACATTATATTTACTGCTACTACAGAGATTACTGAAATACCAAGAAGTGTGGACAAACAATAGAAAAGTGTTAAGACTAAATAATAGAAAAAAACTGCCATACTCCATTCTTGCTTCTGTAGTTGGCTTTGATGGCATTGACTTCTGTCCTCAGGTGCTCTATTTGCTGCTCCTGGTTATGTTCCAAGGACTCTTCTTGAGAAGCTGTTCTAAGCATTGAGGGCTGTGATGATGCTGCATCTCTATGAGTCATGCTGGTAAAATCATGAGTTATGGAGTTTGGTCCAGACAAACACAAAGAGCTCTAAATTTACCACAGGGAGAAATATATTAACTCTATGGATCCAAAAGAGTAACTCCTCCATTAAGATTTAGACTCTTATTTAGTATAATCTGGCCCACACTGGCAAAAGAGTGCTTCTTCTTAAAGATTTATTGCACACGTAACTTATTTAACAGACCAATTTAGGTTAATTTGCCATGGTGTTTGGGGGAAAGTAGAGATTCGAAAATGAAGTATTGAATGTTTAAAAAAAAAAAATCCAAATATTTTTTCAACAGACTAAAAAGCCTACCAAGTCCATTGTTTTATTTACATATGAAAATCAGTGGTTCTTAAATCTGCGCAAGTTTATGTAGTTAGCTTTGGAATGGCTCATAATTTTAATCTGCATCACCTCCTAATTCTCTGTGCACTTGATAAAATATGCAACTTTCAAGTTCAATATCTTTAAGAGATCAAAGCATCAGCTACTAAGGAGAAAAATCACCACTAGAGCTGAACCCACGACACCTTGCTAAAGAACTTTCACAATCAAAAGGAAAACTGAAGTCTCTAAAGACACATTATTGAACACTCTCATCTATAATGCAAGATAAAACATACAAAAGCACCTCAGCAGTCAGTAATTAGCTCTCCAATATCAAGGTAAGTTATTTTGGGGTTTAAGAATCAATGCAAGGCGGTTTTGAAAACAAGAGTCTAACAACTTTGACTACCTGCAATAACAGTTCTACAACAGATCTTGAAATGAGCACCATATGATCACATGCAAATTCTGAAGTCATCTGTTCACCACAAGCACCTTGGAGGCAGCATATTCTGCTTGGCTTACCTGGCAGTCAAGGGAGATGAGCTGGCCAGGCAATCACCACACAGGTGCTGGGTAGCCAACCAGCACATCCTATCTGCAAGCTAGCCAGAGAACATACTGCTTTCTGCACAATGTAATACTACAAAAACAGGAATTCTGCTTCTTAAGAGCAATGATGGAAGCTAAAGTTTACTTCTGTTGTTAACACAATCCCATGATCAGGTTATTCCATTAATGAATGCTCTACTAGAAACTGAAAAATGGTTGCTGATTCTTAATAATATGACTTCATTCTTGAAAGCTGGATGGTCATTCTTCAGTAATAAAAATAAGTTTAAAAAGAAACCAACCCAAAACAAACTTGCCAAAAACTGTTTTAGTATTAAACTTTGGAAGGCAACAAGCCATTAGACCAGACAGTGAGGTCTTTTATGAATGCAGTTACCTGGTTTACAAGCAGTATATTAAGCAGTATTTTGGGTTTTTTGATTTTACAGCCTTGCAAAGTTGTAGAGAAGTCCATATTGTATTTTGTCAGATCACATCCTTCCATCTTCTTCCTCACCATGGACCACAACAGTTTGAAGGACAAAGCAGGCATAATTGTATTTATAAACCCACACCATTTTCCTAGTGCAGTGTTTCTGCTTCGCAACTGATAATATTTAGAAAATTCAAAATGTTAAGTGAGTAATTTACCAGTTCTGAAGGAGTTCCATTTCCCAGCTCTGATTCGTAAGAGCTTCCAAAATAAAGACGATACATGTTGGACCTTGGATCTTCAGGAAGGAAGTCAGACATGTCTAAAGAAATAAGCGAATGCTCTAATCCTACTTCTCCATCTGCTGCTGAATCATCTGAGCCACTGCTGTGGTTTAGAAAAACCATGGAAGAGAGACTGAAGTCACTGTCAGAACTAGAAACAATGTCCTGTGACAAAGAACAGAATATTAGAAGCATTAACTCATAATGAATTGCATCCTGAAATACATTAAAAATACTCATATACAGTGCAAATGAAAGTATTAATTTACATCTGATTCTAGTGATCTGCCTGCCCTTAGGAGTATATTTCCAAACATTTTGCTAAGAAAATCCAATGCATTTAAGCAGAACTTTGTGCTAGAAAAATAGTTTGAGGAGATAATCTTAAGGTTTTATTTGTTTGCTTTGAACTGTCTCACTCAGTAACAGCAAGTATTGGGAAACTTCATGAATATCTTCCGTAGTAGAACTGTAAAACTTCTGGCTCAGCCATTCCGTCCCGGACAATTTAGTATCTTGTGTAAAGTGCTCTAGGAGATCGTGGTGAGTCTACTTCTATTGTGCCTGATTGTTGTACTCATCTTCAGTCACAGTTAACACATTCCAAGTGCTGATGTGGAAATCAGAGTCATGGCTTTAGAATGGCATCTGCAAACCTTTTGATTGTACGCCCCTATCAGTAAAAAATTTCCGAGGACGCTCCACC
Organism: Myiopsitta monachus; assembly: GCA_017639245.1. NCBI lineage: Eukaryota > Metazoa > Chordata > Aves > Psittaciformes > Psittacidae > Myiopsitta > Myiopsitta monachus. Next base: position 32,549,323 of record CM029919.1, read on the forward strand.
AAATACAAGCAAATTTACTTATTTGTCATTTATATACATGTACCATTGAAGTTCTATTATTTTCTTGCTGCACTTCAATAGCTTGCCTTGTGCACCCCCCGGGGTGGGTGCACACCACTCTGAAGACTACTGCTTTAAACAATGGCCTCCTGTAATAATGGATAATCATCAGGTATCCCTACAACTACTTATTTACTAATGCTGCAAATGAAGGGATTGTTAAGAAAGATATGCTGGAAATTCCTTTCAGTACTAAGAGTTGCATCCTCAGAGTTCCATTCTTCATAACAACTGGGGCAGAAAGAACCCAAGTAGTCTCATTGTTTTTCCACCCCTGACCCAGTCCTTCCCTTTGACCCCCAAGTAGTGGAAGCCATGCCTGCCCCCTTCCAGCAAGGACCAGAAGAAAGGTGGCTGAACAGAGGCTAAAAGAGGTCACATAAGGGGTATAAACCAGGGGTGGGATCCTGCACCTTGGAAGTGCAAGTAATAGCTAGTGCCTGGAAGATGATCCAGAGCAGGACACTTCAGGTATCACCAGCCTCTCACAACTCCTGACCTCAAATCAAACTCAGGCTGTTGGAACAACTCCACAAACCCCAATTTCTTGGTTCCTCCATCATCCAAAATGTGCCACCTCAAAATTGAATTTGCTAGCTACTCCTAAGAACCTCTGAGTGGGATCCCTCCTACTGATCTGTCAGTCATGTCTGGTAACAATGATAAACATAAACATATTCAACATTAAACATTCTGTCATAAAAAGACAAAACCAAATTGTGTTTAAGAGGTATTTAAACTAATTTGTTACATCATTCTTGCATTTTTCTGCAAACATATTAATATTTTAATCCCCTGTATACAAATACAGGAAAATGAAATCTTATTAAACACAATTTTGCTAAAAAAACCCATGGATAAAATTAGCCACTTCAAACATATCAACATCAAAACAAGAAGAGGAGAGATTTCTTTTATATCAGTTTTATTTACCTGTGTTGAACCTGAACTGAAATTAGTATGGATTGCCTCTAACTGGGCATTGTACAATAAAGCTTTTAGGTCAGCCCCTGTGAACCACTCTGTTTTCGCTGCCAAATCCTGAAAGTCCACATCGTTTGCCAAAGACAGGGAATGACTGAGAGCTTTTAAGATTTCATAGCGTGAATTCTGTAAAAAAGGGACCAAAGAAATGTCAATAAAGCAACCTGTTATTTATCTTGTCTCAATAGTGCTAGATAGTGCTTTGGCCCTGTCACAAGCAATCTCCCAGCTGAGGGAAGAAGGATCTTTTTGAAAGATACTACCCCAGTAATAGTACATATAGAATTTACTGTACAGTAATCAATCTTTAAAATATAGGCATATATTTTGATACATTTCATAACTAGTGACACATCTGACTTAAAAAGTGCTTCAATATTCCAAACTAAATGTGGGTAAAGAGTGGGATCCACTGAATTTGGAATAAAACTGCTCTGAAAACTTCAAATAATTCAAGAGTTAGGAATGACCATGGTTCATCACTTCAAGCAAACAGCAGATCCACTGGACTCCAGAGAAGGACACAGAACATGATAAACTCTACCCTGTACCCAGTTATTTTCTGAGGACTGTGGTAAACAGCCTTGTTTTGCCCATTTTATGTGAACACACTGACACTAAAATCAGTGAATTTCTACTGCTGTATAACTGGGGCTGGGCAATAAGTCCACTTTGTCCAGGTTTGAAATGACACTAAATAAAGAAAAGGAGAATAAAGCCTATTAGTTTGTGTTTGTGTTCTTTTGTTTTGTTATGTTTTTTTAACTCGCCTCCCTGTAAAGTGTTTTGTTTCCTCACCTGATCAGGAGGTGGGAAGTACAGGCACTTATCCAGTCGACCTGGCCTTAACAAAGCAGGGTCAATCAAATCTGGGCGACTAGTAGCAGCTAGCACATAAACCCCTTAGGAAAGTACAGAAAAATATCATTAGCATCTGGTAAACTTTTGCATAAAAAGCAGCACACTGATGAATTATTACCTTGTAATCCTTCTACACCATCTAACTGAGTCAACAGTTGGTTAACCACTCTGTCAGTAACTCCTGTGTTGTCATGACCTCGGCGAGGAGCTATAGAATCAAACTCATCGAAGAAAACAATACAAGGCTTAGCTGCCTGAGCTCTAAAAGGGAAAAGAAAAAGGAAATACTTAAATTCTGTTTAAGTTTTGGTCACAGATAAAACTGCTTAGAAATATTAAAGGCAATTGTTTTTTACTTTAGAGAACAGTTATCATTATTGAAAGAACAGAATATCTGTTTTCTGTAGAAATGAAGAAGTTCCGAAGAACTGGACTGCAATAGAACTACTGCTCACTTTTATGTCTTTTCTTGCACTTGCTTTAGAATTTCTAAATTACTCTACTGCCATGTTCATATATATACGAAAGCTCCAAAATCCAGTCACTGCAGATGAGGCCTTGACTTACGTACGTATCTAACCCAAAGACTGCCTACACTGTAAACCACATGAGAAGCAAAGGCTGTTTACATTAGTGAGTACTGAGGGACAGTAAGAGCAGATGTGTAAAAACAAAACAACTGGCACTGAGGACCTCAATACCAAGTCTCGTATGATCCTATGTACCGAGTGTTCATTACTAGCTGGGCACACCTGACTGTCTCCTGGAATCATCTGACAGGAATTCAGCATGTGTTTTTCCAGACAGTTTTGTGATGTGAACCAATGCACTGTAAATGGAGAGAACTGGGAGTTCAGCTTCAAACGTATACACCGCATCTGAGCCAAAATGTTCAGCTCTTAAACGATAGTCAAGTTGAACTTGCCAAGACCTGAACATCTGGTTTGGAAGAAATCGTTATTTCAGATGCTTTTGTGATCTAATGCCATGCCTCTCCTAGGCCAACAAAAAAAATTATTTCTTGGAGCTTCAAGCCATAAAATTCATTGACAACATCACAAATTTTTACAAACCAACCTGTCAAAGATATCTCGAACTGCTTGCTCGCTTGCTCCAATGTATTTGCTGAGCAGCTCTGGTCCCTAAAAAAAAATTAAAAATAAGAACATTTATTACGTGCTTCTTAGGTCTAATGTGTAATTTAACATCAGCATAGTTTTGATATACCAGAGTGAATTTTCTTGTAAGCAAGAGAGTGCCATCTCTGAATAGAAGAGCCAAAGGGTCCAGATCAGCTGAAAGAATCTTCCAAGCATTCCAGCTTACTTCAGTGTAATAATGTCCATTTTTCTACTCTAACAGGACATGTGTTACAGTATCACAAGGAAACAGCTCACACTGGATTTTGAAAATATGTTTAAAATGCATTGCTCAACTTCGTTGTCCAGTGGAACCAAAATCAGGTATCATTAGGGAAGTAAGAACATCTAATTAAATTTTGCAATCCTGCATAATGAATAATTACACAAAACCAAATCTCAGTAATATAATTGTGAAGTCCCAGAAGTCAGATGGTGGGATACCCAGAGACATACTAAATTTTTAATGCGAGTTTGTTTCTTTGGCATTTTGCCCTCACAAGCACATACACTCAAGTATCATGTTAAGCTATTTCATTCAGTTAATAAAATTAATCAATCTTCAAAATATTGCTACCTTGACGCTGATGAAATTCATGCCACTCTCCCGAGCAACTACTCCTGCTAACAGTGTTTTTCCTGTTCCAGGAGCTCCATACAGCAAGACTCCTGATCTCTGTCGTATGGGCAAGTTTGCAAATAATTCTGGATACTGGAAAAGAGATATAAAAAGACATATTCTATAACAACAGATATAACAAGACATATTCTAACATGTAATTATACTGCAGTGTAACGAAACATCACTGATTTGCATTGATTTCTGTCTAAACAGAACGTATCTGATTTCTTTTATTCCTGTTATTATCACAAGACCTTATCTGGACTGTTGCTGGTTTACTTGGGGCTGAAATGAGTTAGGCTTCGTACCTACTTAAATGCAAATAAGTGTCATTTTCTACTAAGAGGAAACAGGACAGAACAGGGATGCACTAAAGCTTTATGATGTCCATATTGGTACTTCTAAACTCCTATTTTAATCAACGATTGATATGATCAACCGTACTGTTCAGTCATTTCTCTGAAGACTAAAATGGATGGGCCATCTCAACGCCAGAAGTTTTAAGCAAGGCATAAAGGCCAAAGTAAAATAAAGGGGAATTGATGGATTAGTATTCATCCGAAAGAGAACACTCCTATAGCAAAATCACTGCAGAAGACAGCTGGAAATGCTATCTTTACAAAGCCTAATCACAAACCCTACAACAGAGAGTGTAGCAAAGATGATTTTAGCAATCCTGTAATATTCTAGAACAACATTTCATCTGTAGAAAAGCAGAAGTTATTGCCTTTTGTATTTGGAAGAGGGAAGAGGAAAGAGTTTTCCAGTACCAGAACAGACTGAGAAGCTACAAAAGTAGCTTAAAATCATACCTGTCATCTTTCTGTCAAATACTGTGTCACACCTTAAAACTCCTTCTTTCCCTACTAGAATTATGCACAAAATTCAAGTAACTAATTTAAAAGAACTGGGTACCTTTGCAGGTAACATGATGGTATCCTTGAGTATTTGTTTCACATCTTTTAAGCCACCAATCCTCTCCCATCCAATGTCTTTAGGTTTATGAAGGTTACCATTTCTCAGAGCTAACGGAGTAAAATCTTTTAGAGCTTTCTGAAAATCCACAGTTGACAAATTCAGTTCTACTTAAAAACAGAAAAAAAAAATCCTGAATAAAAGAACAGCACACAGCCACTAGTGACAAATTCCTCACATATGTAACAATTAAATACACTGTAAACATAAACCCTGGCTTTTTATTTCTGTATTACTCTACATGTTCTGGATATGAGAGGTAAGACTATGACGTAACAGATTTTGTTGTCAACATACCACCATTTTGAAATGCATTCTGGCTGGAAACACAGGCATGAATGGCACGATCAACCAGCATAATAAAATCTCTAGCAACAAAACCTTCCGTTTCCTTTGCAACACACTGGAGGTCAAGATCAGAGAACTTGCTTACATCAGAATTCAGTCTTCTTTTTATTATGGAACACAGCATTTCACATCTTTGTTTCTGAAAAATAAAATTGTGCAGCAAGTATACATTGAGGTTATTATTATCCATATTAATATATGGATTTCATAACTTCAAAAACTAAATACAAAAGAGTAACTGAAATTTCCTCAAATGCTTACATGTCAGCAAGCCTTAAAATATAACAATCAGAGCATGAACACAGACAGAAGTTAGTTCTTCAGCTGAATTTCAATAAATTCACTACTTTTCTAACTTTCAATGTTCAGCTTGCCACAGCTATCTGAAGTCCAACAATAATAAAACAAATCTCTGTTCCCCAGATTCTACTCTTTTATACCCATTTTTTCTATTTCACAGGAACAGGAACATCCTTCTCTTTGCTGATATAAGCAGAATATATTTGAGATGAAATATACTGCATTAAACAAAAATATATCTGATAATTTAGTATATTTTGAGATCCTGATTTTTTCCAGTGATGTCACATCCAGATTCATTCATTAGGATTAAAAAAAATTAAAGCAGATTTGCATGAAGCAGGAGAAAGCTACACTGTATCTAAGGCAGAATCCCCCCCGCGGTGGGGGGGATTTAATTGCTAACCTGTGACAGATGACAAGCAGGCAGGAACAACTCCTGTAAAATACAAATGAGTTGCCATGTCTGTGTCATGTCATTAGGCATGCACAGGTACAAAGTGTGTGCTTTCTTCTGCAGTGAAGTCATACCATTTATTCTTCCCTCTTTTTACTTTGCAAAATGGACTATATTCAAAAGAAGAGGGCTATAAGTAACGTAAAAAACCAACACAAAGCCTTCCCATAAAGTTACCATTTAGTTTTAATAACACCTTTAAAATACACATTCTAGGGACATACTTATTTCTCTCAGCAGTGAAAAAACTTAAGTGTAATCTCATTTATCTAACTGTAGTGACATACATGTTTTTTTCAAAGCTGCTCCTCTAGAATCTCTTACAGGTAACAAGGAGATACGCGTATCTCACCTATGTTAGACAATCTGACTTGTTTTACACTGAACAGAGATGTCCGCTGAGTACACCCTTCTCTTGCCACTGAAGATAAGGAGAGTGGGGCCATCTGGGAGTTTTCACTGGATTTCTTTTATTTTTTTAAACTTTATGCTGCCAGATGGAAGTTCTGAGGTATTTCAGCCTCATGAGAGAACTTGTAAGATTTCAATATTTTTCTTTGCATATTCAGGTGTAACCTACTATTTCTGCAGCTGTTCCAGTAATGTATTTGAGGCTACAGTGAAGGCAAACAACATCTTAACAGTTTTACCTGAACTTACCTGATCTGGAGATGGGATACATTTGAAGCACTGAAATATATGAGTTCCTTGAGCTGAAATCAGGGAAGGATGTAGGAAATGCTCAGACTGACTCGTGGCAATTAATGCAATCAAGCTCCCCATGGAAATAACTTCCTTTATCAGATCTTTCAAAACTAAACACAGAAGAGATTGTTTCATTAACTGCAAAATAACAAAAGATTCTGCATTTCATAACACCTGTTTCTACTGTACTGGAAAGCAGCATCAGGGCACACAAAATGTAACATCTTATTATATATTTGTCTTATTTCCATGTTTACAGGCTTTCCAGAAAATAAATAATAAAAAAGATGTATAGTTATTTCCCTAGGACAGTACATTCCATTAATAAAATGCCATCAGACATATTCTTCAAAGCTAAATACGTAGCATCACTGATTATGTCTACCACAGGATATTAAATGTGGAATTTTATGCTTTATGATCACTGTTCTCAAAGTGTTATTCACTCCATGCAAACAAAAAAGGGAGAGTTATAAGACTAAAAATAGCTGTTAAGCCTAGAAAATAAGCAATCTAGGAATAAAGTAATACAATAAAGTTGAAGAAATTATGGATGCAAGGTAGATCTTCAAGGAATAATGGTTAAAACTCTAAACCTCTGTTGTATGCATTATACCTGTAATTAAGAAACACAAACAATTCTGCAATTAACTTAAGCACACATTTTAAACAAAGAAGTTACATTCAGATTTTCTGAACTTCAAAAGTAATTTAATAAAAAGTTATGCTAACTCCTTCAAACTGAGCTAAGAAATTGAAGATTTTCATAGGAAATGACTACTCCAAGCTCCACAGTGAACTATTTTGGTTCAGCTGGTGGTCCACAAATGGTCTATATACCACAATTTGTGAATCCCTGCCCACGGAATACCACATGGTCCAGAGGCAGTAATGATACAAACCAGAATTGTCCAGGTAGTAGTACAATTGAGGGGCAAGAAATTCTAAGTTGCATTATGTTTTTATCCAGACACAGGTAGCACAGTATTACCATAAGCAAGTCTATTGCTTTGAACAGTTTCGGGGCTGTTCTCATGCTCTGGTGTAGAAGGTACTCCAACAATGTGATCAAGATCATCCATCAAAAGAATGGATGGCTGTCTCCACGCTGCCTCTAAAAAAGCTTCTTCCACATTTTTCCTTATGTTTACTAATCTTTTTCCTAAAACAGAAAATACAATTTTAATGTAAAAAAACATGTTAGGAAAAAAATCAGACTGACTGCATATTGCTTACATGATACTGCAATGTTTTGATTTGTGTAGCTTAATTTACTTCTATAAATCCAAGTAGTAAGCTTAAACTAGAGTCCTAAGTCAGTAAAGAGTCCACATCTATCAAAAAAATACTAGGAGGATCTGCCACTCCAAAGATGAGATTAATCAGCTTTCACTAACCACTCTAGAAGCCTATAGGTCTGATTTCCAGAGAGTTAAAAATTGAGTAGTACTTTAGAGCAGCACCCTAAACTGGTGGTGCTACATGGGGCAGAAATTGATATAAGTGTGCTTACAGCAGCTGTATTTTCAGACTGTTAAAGATGCTCACTGTGGAGCATCACATACCCTTGCAAAAGCAGTAACAACACTAAAATAATTATTCAAATGTGCTTCTTCATCATACATCAAACATTTGAGATAAAAAAACCCAAACATACCTCTTAAAGCTTTACAATCAATTACTTCTACATGAGCATCCAGTCTATCGAATGCCTCTTTGCAGATGGCCTTTGCTAATGCTGACTTTCCACTTCCCTACAAAAAAAATCAAGGTGAGCTGATCTGAATTGACAGAACTAGTTTCTTCTGTTTCTGTGGAGTTTTTGTCACAGTATACACCAGTGAACAACCTGGAAATGCTGTACACACACTGGTTTTATTCCTCGCCAAAAGTATATACATATTTTGTCTTTTTATCACTTGGTAGAGACCAAAGCCCTAGAGTGAAAAAAGCATAAACAAATTCAGAGTGGATACATCCACTACAAATAGTGTTTTGATCCCACTGAGTTCAGTGTTAAGACATCTGCTAGTTTCAGTGGAATATGGCATTATATAGATCACTATAAGAGGCAACAGCAAAATAGAAGTATCAACTCCACTGACATTTTATGTTAGAACACAGGAGAAAATACTGTATTCTTACTTCCATTCTAATATTTCAGAGACATGAAGTGTTTATTATACTACAAACCAAAATAGATTAATCTCCTAAGGGAATAGATTGACACTGCATTGATAGCAATCTTTAAAATTCATATTACATATATGTAATATATATATACACATACATAAATATGAATATATATTGATGAAGTGTGCATACAATGTATACACCCATATATCATATTTGACTGATTTAACTCTGTTAACTGCTCTTTTTTTCAGCTTGTTCTTTAATTCTTTGGAATTCACATGGTAGCAAAGAAAACTAAAGAAAACAATATTGTAACTATGGAAAACAATCTGGGAGGGTTTGCAAGTAGAGAGTAGTGAAGGGTGTACCTTTCCTCCTGTGAGAAGCACCCCTCCACTTCGCAGTCCCACAGCAATAGCAGCCAACTTTTGAGATAAAGGACGTCCCAGAAGACTGTGGCTTATGTGTTCAAAGGAAGATGCTCCTAATTTGTCCACTCCTCTGCAGAGCAATTAAACCATTAAATGGCCTAGAGCAGCATCAGTACACATAATGTAAATAAGTAACAGCCTGCAGTATGGCGAAGTTTCAGTGCTGACACGTTCTGGCACACTTCACATTTTCATGAAAAAGCTAAAGGTGATTCAATCTGAAGAGACAGCACCTTTATGCTTTTTTTTTTTTTTTTTTAATTCTCTTTCCCATTCCCTCCCATGTTTTCTACTACGAAAATGTCTCACCCTAAATCATTTAGTTTGTGGTAGGGAAGGTTCTTGTCTGTATCACATACAGGCGGCTGGCTATCACCATCAGCTTTTCTTGTCACAGGATGTAAAAGAACCTACAACAAAGGAAAAAGTACTTAACATTAAATATAACTACAGAAGTAGCATATAGAACTAGCCATTTTTGGAATTGTGTAAGGCAAATGACTCATGTATGCTTTGCTGAAGCTTACTGTCCTTGAAAAAAAGATGCATTGGTAAAATGGCAGAGACGCAACTATTTCCAAAATACAATCCAGTGTTTACAGTGATGTTACAACCCATGATTAGGTCTTAGGCCAATACCAGACTATGCAGCCCACCACCTCTTTCCCTACTGTAGCTGCTTGTTCCTTCTCCTGTGCCCTCCCTCTCCAGTTGTGCTGGCACAAGCATTTGTGAGGCAGGATAGTGAATCACATCAGGAGTCTGACCTGACCTGACAAAACACCTGGCTTTTTTCACCTGCATGAATTTTTCAGTCTAGTTCACTGGGCAGCTGGTATGGAAAGCTGGGCAGGCAAACTGGAGAGGTCCACAGATAAGAACAGGGAGGTAGGTTCTCACATGGTTATTAAGAAATGCATTTTGCCCTTGTCTTCTTGTACTCATCTACTATCAGCAGAAATAAAGCTCTTGTTTCAGTGTTGGGTTTTTATGGGTTTTTTTTGTTTGTTTTGGGGTTGTTTTGTTTGTTTGGTTTTTATTTTTTTTAACAGAAAACCTAAATTTTGGAGAAAAATTCCATTCTAAACAGCCAAAAGAGAACACAGGCAAAAATTAACTGTGTCAGTTTAAAAACGAAAAACTGTTATCCCACTCCTAGAACTATAACCCTGGAGACATTCATGGGCACTGGTTCAACCAGAATTATTAATGGAAACAGTAATCCTACTGTTAAATACAAATACTTATTCTCCCGAGAAAGGACAGACTAAAGAAACAGAAGGCACAGAAAGTATATTCACAGAAAAGAGAAGGTAGTCTGAGCTTAGTAGGTTGGAACGGGGAACATGTCTCATCTTTGTCAGAACAAGCTACTGTTCCTGCCAGATACACTGTGAAGTGATTTACAATGGTTTAGGTATTACGGGAAAGAACAATTAAGTATAAGTATAGTATGTGCAAACTTGGACAGTACTAACTTTCCTCTGCTCTAATTGATTTTCTGAGTTTGATGTACACAATGAAAATACAGTGCTAAGTGTGGCATATCTGGAATCTCAGCAATGCCTCAGGCTATAAAACAAGATAAAGAATGCAGATACCATTTAATGAACAGACTGACATTATTCATTTAAAAAGGGAAACCCAAATACATTATATATATAATGCAATATATTTTTAACCAAATATAACAATTTAAATTACTTGATACCTGATACTATGTGATATTTACTTGTATATTAGTCTTTTGCAGCAAACTGGGACTCAGTATAAACATATTCTCAGACTCATTTTCTTCCATGTGTGCAGGATGCACTACACTAAGCACAAACTCCTCCATTCCTGTAAAAACCCAGGGCACAATTATTAAAATTCCAAACAAATTCATCACAAGATCAAATAGATTAGTGCATTTTGACATAATACAAAATGAAAAAATATAAAGTTTAATAATTATTAAAGCATAATTCATGCTTACAACTTTACAGCTTTACAGCTTCAGTGTGAAGAGATATCTGTATGTTAAACAGTATATGCAGAGACTAAATGGCATATTGCCTAAGTAAATTCCATACTGGACAGTTAAGACAGCTACAGCACAGGACAGTATTATCCTTACCTTCTTTAACAGCCAGATGTATACAGTCTGTACTTGTCATTATCCATGGGTGATCATCAGTAGTGGAATCCTGCAGCCAAGAACTGAAAGCAGATTTAATATCATCTTCGTGTATATCTGTATGCTAAACAGGAAAAAAGAAAAAGAGAAATAAAACAAACAAGGTGTCTGTAAAGTAAAACTGCTTCATATGCATGAGGCATTTGTACTTCTTATGGAACAGAGAGATGGAAGAAGATACAAGAATTTTATTTATTTAGAAAGCAGCATTTTGCCAACAAACACCATTTCCATCAACTGCTGTATGGAAAGCATCTGTCTAGCCCTTGCTATTAGCAACAGTGGAACCTTCCACCACTACTAACGAGTTTATGTTTGGAACACTGCTGTGAAGGCAAGCAAAAGCTTTTGTTCTTGTTTTACTTATCTGTATTCCCAGATTCAAGAGCACTACTCAAAATCTGGGTTTCAAAAAGCACCCAAGGTATGCATCAATATTGACCCATGACTTCTTTCAGGTTATCACTACACCCTTCTCTTCCCTGTATAAACTGCTTCCTATACAAAGAACCCTGGGCACACCCAGGGCAGGGGCACCACCAAAAACTTGGACAGGCAAAAAGACCAAATGACTTACCCCAGATTGCCTAGATATATGGAACAGAAAAAGAAATTGAGTCTAAGTTGTATATCTCTTGTCTGAGATCCTAATCAGAGAAGCATAATTCCTGTCTAAAAAAGGGGGAATCAACCAAGACCATAGAAGGAAAGGAAAATGAAAATTACTGTAATTTTCTGCCTGCATCTGTCTTGCTTTTTTTCTAAGAAATAGAAGAACTTCAACTGAATTAGAAAGGGAGAAATCTGCATTTAAAACATACAAAAGCACACATAACTACATTTCACAATTTTAGCATATTACTGCCAGAATACTTCTTTTAACTCCATTTAAAAAAAAAGGGGGGGGGCCAGTTCTACCATTCCTCTGTAAGTAAGAAAACAAATTAGGATACTGGGGATAAAGAACAAACCTGCATAAGGTTTGCTATAATGAGAAGTGCTGTGTTTAAAGTCTTGAGGGGAAGCTAACATGCCAGGTCAGCTAAATCAGGCCAGCGTCACAGAAAGAAGCATAAGGTATATTACGAAGAAATATGTTGTTCCAGAGCTACATCTGAGAGACTGGGAGAACTAGTACTGAGTATGTTTTTACTGCCACACATGCTTGCTCAGAAGAATGGATAAGTCTCATTTACAGAGGGATTCAACAATATAACTCGAGAAAATTAAATAGCTAGCACGGGAGAAGAAAATCTTTAAAGCAAGCATTAAAAAGAAGTAAAAAACCAAACAGCACATAAAATTTATTACTCTACTGCAAGTGTGTTTCTGAGGAAATGCACTGGGCACTGTAATGTTTGAAGAGTACAAGCATGTTTTCTCCCAGAAGACTCAGAGTGGGTATTTCCTCTTTAACTTCATTTTTCTTTTTTGTATTTATTTTTATAGGCTTAAATGTATAAAATCTGCTAAGTTAGAACCAGTATTAATGTACTGTAGATGAAGGTCTGATGCAAAATTATTGATTACTGCTGCTGGTTTGACAGCAATTGTTTATGATTAAGATCTAGTTAAACAGAAAATGAGGTTTTTTTCTACCAACTTACCAAGTTCTCTTTAGGTTGAAGTGTAAGAGACAAAGGGATTTTCGGAATAGATTCAATTGACTTAATTCGGACTGTTGAATGTATTTCAATATGTAGTTTTTTTCTCAGACTGTCTGGAATCTGAAATATTTAAAATAAAAGCAAAGACAAAAGCAAATATTAGAAAATAAAACAGTTGTAACGTTGAGTATGTAGCACAACATCAGTTTCTTTATCACTAACAGAATTTTACATTTAATCATTGATCTGTTTATTGGCTGTAATCTGCAAAAGAATTAAGAAGGAAACCATAGAATTGCTGGATGGAGTCCAAATCTTGTTCTCTCATGCACACTTTTAATTTCTTTTTATCTTATTTGTAAAGGTGCTCATCACAGTTGACCACCTATTAACTTCTTTAAATAAAATCCAACAGGTTGAAAAAGAATTAGCAAGCATTCCTAGAATGTTGCAAGAATGCTGTTAGTATAGGAGAAAAAAAATCTCTACTTTCCTTTGCTGATCCTTAAGGTCCCTTGCAACCCTAACCATTCGATGATAAAAACTAATTTTACGTGTGCAGGTAAATATAAATAGATCATTATACAGATCAGAATTAAGCATATCTGCAGCCTAGTGAGAGAAAATCCAGTGTCCGTGAAGTGTAGGACTCAATTTGTCCTTTTAATAGTCTGTGTTATTTTAAACACATATCCAAATTGAAAACATCTTGTAAGTGTTTATTAGCTCTGGAAGACTTCATGGTTGCTATCATTTGGAAAACTCTCATGTCCCTCAAAAGATTTAGTGGGAAAGACCACTGCAGGCTTTTGCTGTCATTCTCAACAAAAAAAAATAAGTGAAAGGTGAGAAGTACATTACGTCAAAACAGTCAAACAGTGACTGAAATTGCATTTTGTCTATTTTTGTTGATCCCACATGTGCTTACAGGAAGGGAAGAGCATAAGCAGACTGTAGCTCTACCAGAACAAGCTGAAATTGCAGTGTCTGTACACTGGGACTTGTGCCACCTTACAAAGTATTATAAAAACCCTAAAGTAATTTATAGAATATATATTTAATTTTTAAAGACGTATTTTAAAGAGCATATCTAAATGGACTCACAAGTGCTAGGATATATGATCCAATTACAGTTTGATGGCATCCAGAGTCCAAAGCACATTTAGCCACAAAGTGCTAACTGATGAAAAGAACCTCATTATGCAGTATTGAAGGTATGTGAGTAGATACTTTCACATCTTCATGAACACAATGGCTACCAACAGATTTTGAAGAAAGGACATATTCCCTCCAGAAACACTGAGGAATTTCCCCATTTGGTGAAAAAAAAACAAATGGCACAGAAAACCAGAGTACACTGTGCATCTTGGAGGATGACAGTACATGATGTAGTCCAGAATGAGACAGTTTAGCAAGGCACAACTCTAGTAAATATTAAGTGATTCTAGTATAATCTGCTTGAGAGCTTAACACAAAGGCTCTATCTCCAAACTGCTTGTTAACTAGTCTCATTATTTCATATTCCACAAATTATCCAATAGAAAATATTATCAAATAAAAAGCCCAAAAGATAGTGGGCTCAAACTGACCCAAACTCTTCCAACATGCAGGGCTTCCCCACTGTGGCCATACTCTATGACACTCTTTAGGTCTTCAAATCCATTCCAAACGATTTGAACAACAGATCCCTCACTGGATGCTTGACTGCTATCAGAATGACTTTTGTCTTGCGTACTAGTCAAATGCTTTTGCTTTTCAAATGGCAGATTTTGCTTTGCTTCTTGACGACGCTGTCTTGGGGAAAGCAGCTCATTAATTTTCCCATAAGATACTACAGGATTTGGATCCAAATCAATAAATTCTAAATTCCATGGAAAAATATGAACAGCATTGCATTTCAGAAATGGGTAAGTGGCAGATGCATTCTGTACACTTGGTGGCTGGGACTGACATACTCTAAAAATGGCATCCATGTGAATTTTGTTCAGCAGATTGTCTTTGAAGGTGCTTGTTTCATCTTTATCACACAAAGTCTTCTGTTTCTGCTCAGATGTCTGACAGAAAATGCTCCCTAGGAAATTCCATATATTTGGGAGAACATTTGAGCCAACTGTCATGTCTGTATCAGGCTTACTCTGTTCAAGGACTCCTTGCTTTAAGTAAGGCTGTTTGCCAAAAGGATCCTTTAGTGCTTCTTCTTGTTCCATGTTATTTTTCACAAAACTTCTGAGCAAGAGGTCACTTTCCTTGAAAGGTGTGCTGGTGATATTTTCCTCAGGTTCATGCGGTTTGGGACATACCAGAAGCTCCGTACATGGTTCTAATCTCCCATAGGGGGCTGCTGGCATAAGTGTACCTGAGTATGAACAAAGCGGGTCAATGAATGCATCCACTTTTGCAAAACAGCTTACTCAAGGGGCCACAAGAGCCTTCACTGCTGCTTACCAATTTTAATGTAAATGTGACTGTGCTGTTCAACCCATACAGGAAAGATTGCTTTTGGAAATACTATTCGAATCTGGTCAAGAAAATGTTTTTCAAGAGAGGAAGAGTGCAGTTCCTGCAGAAGTGCAATATCATTATAAGTTAAACATTGCATATATTTCAAACATTTGTTTGAAGATAAAAACTCTACATCTTTTTCTAATACACCACTTGAAATATAAAATACAATTAAACCCCACCACATTTGGTATTTCCTTAGGGACTAAAAACAATGGGGCACTGGAAAAAAAGAACAACAAAAAAACAACCCGCTTTTGTCAGAATCTGTCTTCTGTAAGAAAAGGACATGAACAGAGCTCAGGGCTTTATTACCAGAATTTCCCAATCATCTGCGGAGAGTGGTTCCACTTCTACTTGCTGGCAGGAGGAGACATGGGAACAGGGTTCAATAAATACCTGGCAAAAGTAACACCATTTCAAAACATTTAACATCTTATTTTTAACCACATAAAAACTCCATCTTTAATTCAGCCAGAAAAACTGACAGCTGCTCCACTATACACTTCACTACACTAGGTAATTCATGAGCAGATAGATGTCCAACAGATTGGAAATGGATTGCATTGGGCATGCCTGGGGACTTCAGCAAGCCACGAATGGAAGTGAATGTGGAAAGCATCAATATTTTTATCAGCTGATAACAAACCATCAATTTTTAATGCACATTGATCACAAGCATCTTTGTATTTTTAAATTTTTAAATATTCTGGACCTTAGAATGCTGAAAAATTCACTGAGTTGTGCACAAATTTTGATAAGGCAGAAACAGCAGAAAAAACAATGAAAAAGTTCAATACAAAAGCAAACCCAGCTCCTTTACGAATGGCTTCCCAGGAAGCAGCCGTACTTCCACAGAACAGTTTGAAGGTCTTGTTGTATCGGGAGGAATGATAAAAGCTTTTGTGGCTCAGGCTTTTCAGAAAGCATTAAACATGTATGTCAAAGGTCATTTTTTACCAAAAGTTCTATTTGACAGAAAGTAATGATTTTCAAACAATACCATAGAATAGTTAGGGTTGGAAAGGACCTGAAGATCATCTAGTTCCAACCCCCCTGCCATGGGCAGGGATACCTCACACTAAACCATGTCACCCAAGGCTCTGTCCAACCCGGCCTTGAACACTGCCAGCGATGGAGCATTCACAACTTCCCTGGGCAACCCATTCCAGTGCATCACCACCACAACAGTAAAGAATTTCTTCCTCATATCCAATCTAAACTTCCCCTGTTGAAGTTTGAACCCGTTACCCCTTGTCCTATCACTACAGTCCCTCATGAAGAGTCCCTCCCCTGCATCCCTATAGGTCCCCTTCAGATATTGGAAGGCTGCTAGGAGGTCTCCACGCAGCCTTCTCTTCTCCAGGCTGAACGCCCCAACTTTCTCATCCTGTCTTCATACGGGAGGTGCTCCAGTCCCCTGAGCATCCTCGTGGCCCTCCTCTGGACTTGTTCCAACAGTTCCATGTCCTTTTTATGTTGAGGACACCAGAACTGCATCCAATACTCCAAGTGAGGTCTCACAAGAGCAGAGTAGAGGGGCAGGATGACCTCCTTTTGATGCAGCCCAGGATACCGTTGGCTTTCTGGGCTGTGAGCGCACACTGCAGCTGGCTCATGTTAAGTTTCTCATCGATCAATACCCCCAAGTCCTTCTGCACAGGGCTGCTCTGAATCTCTTCTCTGCCCAACCTGTAGCTGTGCCTGGGATTGCTCCCACCCAGGTGTAGGACCTTGCACTTGGCATGCTTAAACTTCATCAGGTTGGCATCAGCCCACCTCAGAAGCATGTCAAGGTCCCTCTGGGTGGCATCCATTCCCTCCAACGTATCAACCGAACCACACAGCTTTGTGTCATTGGCAAACTTGATGAGGGAGCACTCAATCCCACTGTCCATGTCACTGACAAAGATGTTGAACAAGACCGGTCCCAACACTGATCCCTGAGGGACACCACTCGTTACTGGTCTCCAGCTGGGCATTGAGCCATTGAGCACAACTCTTCACATGCGGCCATCCAGCCAGTTCTTTATCCACTGAGTGGTCCACCTATCAAATTGATGTCTCTCCAATTTACAGACAATAAAGAGCATATTATAATGAAACACAGCAAGCACACAATTCCTGAATCCAAAACAATGGCAAAATACTCAATTATTCCTGTACCCATTTGATTGCACAGATGATTATTTCCAGGCAGCAGCTGGGTATGGTTTTCTTAGGTTCCTTTTATCAATTGTTTTTCTGGTAAAGACTATTAATTCCTAGAACTATAAAAGGTAGTTGCCTTGCCACTTAACTAGTAAAGTTCTGCAAATAGATGTATCACTTCCAGACATAACATGCTAAAAAAGTGAACAAGGTATCATAACACACTGCTTTGAGCCACATTCTTTAAGGTATTCTATTATGCTGAATAAAATTTTCCATAGGAAGGAATAGGAGTATATGAATATATTACACGACAGCATTGTGTAAAGTAATAATTTATTATTGTTGTTTGCTTAAATCTCTATCTATTAATATATTAAAATAAATAATGTGATGTTAATAGTCCCATGTCAGAAAGCTCTGCTGCCTCTTGGGCGCCTCTTCTAATTCCATCCAATGAAAGAACCATTTAGAAAAAAGTTTAACAGTGTCCAAGAGTAAGAGGCCAATTTAAATACACGTTCAAAGAGAGAGGACACACAGAGACATGTGCTGAAGGGGGGGAAAAAGGAGATGAAAACTTTAAACGTCAAATAAGTCAAACAGGAAGAAATATGAAGAATTAGTTTAAAATAACAGGAACTCGAGGCAAAATATTCTCATGAAATAATCCCAAAATTGTTTAATTGCTTTAAAGTGTATATTCTTAAAATTAATGGCACTACAGATAGCGGCACCAGCCCTGCAAAGCCCTATCTATAAGCCTATCCGAAAGATATTTTATTGTTAATGGTGCAATGAGCAAATCTTTCAGTATTTGAGACATTTCATGAAGGTTAACTTTTCTTACGAACAGACATAAATGAAGTAATAGTCTAAATACATAAAACAAGTCCTAGCTAACTTGTAAATTATTACCTTTCAGGTGTCTTACAATATACTCTTTAAATAAGAAAAAAATATTGTGCTTCAAACCTGTTCTCCATCTGTAATGCCAAGTTTCTCTGCTAACAGTCTGTTAATCTCCGCAATATTTTCACCCTGGTGACCTCGATGCCTGATTTCCATCCAGCTCAAAAATATAGGCTGATGACCACAGGACACTTTGACAGCTTGGCCCTGTGAAGTTTCAAAGAGATAAAGTTAATGTCAAACAAGCCAAATGACTATTAGTTAATCAAACTCTATTTGATTAGAGAGACCAAAGGAATTTCAAAACATTTTCTGGCTATTACATGCCCTATTTTAATGAATATTCCCTAACAATAACTTGCAGCACTTGCAACATGTTAGTAAAGGCTGTTTCTATTAGCAATGAGATTTGGTTTTTTGCCTCCAGAAGACTGGCCAACTTCTTACTGACCAACACCTTCTTTAGAATTCTTCTACACATTACCTATTCGCACAACTCTCAACACAGAAGTTGTGTGTTGGTTTCAGTTGTCAACCAGTTAATTTTTATGGACTATTTTTAAGTAAGAAAAATAATTCTTCTTCCCTTCTTCTGTATTAATAGTATCAAACAAATATCTTACAGAAATGCGTAGCAATGCATTCCTATTTCCCAAATGAGGAATAACAAGCATATGCTTAAAACTTCACATGCACTGTAACATTTGCACAGATTCCAATAGTGCTTTTGCAAGCTGGAAAACATTTAAAGTGTTTAAACAAATTGCATCAATTTAAACCAAAATGATTTTATCAATCTGTTTGAGAACTGCTCACCTATGACGATTCTGAACTGAAGAGTCTTAATACGTTCAGTCGGCTTCCTTATAGAGACTGCAACCTACATTGTACCACTCAACTGATATTTTCTGCAATTTTTTCAAAAATGACTATTTTTATGAAAATCAAGTGAGACAACAATGTACACTGCGTGTATACCACAGATGCACTTGTGAACATAGTGATGCTTGTGTTCTGCTCTCAACAGCAGCCTAATAATTTCAAATATTATTTGACTTTTCAGCGAATAATTCAGTGAACAATTTCAGAGAATATCTACACACAAAAAAAATAATTTTTTCAAACATAATTATTTAATTTACAGCTCTTCCCTGTATTCACACAGGTAAAGCTCCTCCCCGCGTCTTGATACAACATAGTTCTGTAAGCCATTTTGTCACCCAGGTGTCTAATACCTTCAGCAATCAGGTTTAGCTTTTGATTCCATTCGATTTTTTGAAAATTTACTCAGTGTAATCTATTGACATTCATTACTTAAACCCTTTTAAACATTTTTATCCAAGAGATTTCATTTCACATACAATTTCTATTAAGATTTGGGAGATCATAACTTTTCTTTTTGTGGGTCACATTCACTAAAAGCAAGAACCCACCTTAACTTAGTACATACAGAATGACACTACAAGACTTCAATGCAACCTCACTCGTTTTTTATCCCTTGCCAGCAAATTTGCAAACTTCCAGAAACTACAGCAAAAACACAGCTAACACGTATACTGGATTCGTTGCAACTCAACCTCCTTCTAATATCCCTCTCCCCTCTTCCCCTCTAAAAAAAGGAAAAAAAAAAAAAAAAAAGTCATTTCTCGATTTGGCGTTTGTGGAATGTTGGTTTTGGCCTTGGGAAACCAGCAGGTTACACAGGTTGGGTGACACTTCTGCGGCTGCCATCTCCAGCCCCGATCTCTGCTCCCGTCTCCTCCTCCTCACCTGCTCGCTCTTGCCATGCTGCCTGTTCTGTCAGCAGCCCCGTCGGTTCTGGTGCTCATCGCACAGGAGACACACGCAGGCTTTGCTCTTGCTTTCATGTGTGAAATGTGATTTAAAACCCAAGGTGTGCTTCCTGCATCTGATCCATGCACTTAATGGGACTTAGCGTGACAAGAACCCCTTTCTACACAGGAGTATATAGTGAAAGATCTACAGACACCAACAATGATTCTGCTGAGGTTTATCACCTCTCCTCTTACCCGAAAGGTTAGTTTACACGTAATGCAGTTAACGCTGGTGACTGTGAAAACCCGCATAGAACAGCGGCGAGAGACACACAGTGCCGCACTGGGCTGGGGGCTAATTCCAATCTTTAATTAAGGAGAACGGATAACAGAACCGGCCAGCTCCCGAGCCACGGCCGCGCGATGGGCCGCCGCCGCGAGGCCGCCAGGGGCCCATCACAGGGGCGCAGCCGAGGGCAGGGAGCGGGGCTCCTCTTTGCTGCGGCCACAGCGGCAGCCGCGTCCCCGCGGGGGGTGTTCCCCACCTGCGGGGGGAGGGTCGCGCGCGCTGTCAGCACCGCGACACCGCGGCCGGTGGCTGGGAGGACCGAGGGGCGCTTCGTGTCACCATAGCAACGGGACGCCGCGTAGGGGAGAACGCGGGGGGGGGACGGTGCTCTCCCATAACCCCCCCGAGCGGAGCCGGTTCGGTACCTGCTGCAGGCGGAGGTGAGAGGCTAGCACGGGAGGCAAGTGCAGGAAGCAGTCCCGGGTCCTGCTCAAGACGACCGTCACCGCGGCGGCTCCGGCTCCCCCTCCGCCGGGGTTGCCGCTGCCCCACATGTTGGACCGGGCACCGCAGCCCGGCGCCGCTGCGCGCTCGCTCCGCCCGAGCGCGGAGCCGCCTACTCGGAGGCGGGCGAGCCAGGCCTTCCCAACATTCCCCCTGCAACCTCTGGGACAGTGGTATGACCCGCTGCCGGCCAATGCGGCGCGGCGTGCGCCCACCCCCTGCCTCTGATTGGCTTCCCGATCGAAGGCTTCGGCTCGTTCTGCCTGGCGGGTCGACTCCGTGAGTTTCCGCCTCGCAGCCAGCTGACGCGAGTTTTGTGCGCTGGCTGGTCTCGGCGAGCGGCTGGAGCTGCCTGCGCGGGCGCGGCGGGAAGATGGCCGGCGGCAGCGGCGGTCTCGGCGGTGCCTGCGGACACCACGCGCAGCTGGGGGTCTGCGAGTCGCGCGCCAAGTACCGGGAGGGGCGGAGGCCGCGAGCCGTGAAGGTGGGGCCTGGCGGGGCCCCTCGGGGCTTGTCCCTCTTCGGGTGGTTGTGGTTCTCCTCTTGCTGCGGAGTGAGTCGGTGCGAGGGCTCCGGCAGCTCGTAGACGCCCGAAGGAAGAGGTGGAGTTGGGTCTGGTAAACCTACCAACTCCGCGTTGTGTTCTGTAAATTAATCGTGTAGAAATGCATGTGGCGGGAGTAGGCGGGTTTCGTGCGAAGTTCAGACCCAGAGATACAGAGCAGCGCAAGGAGACGTGATGGTTAGCAGGCAGCTGGGTGCACAGGGCCGCTGGCCTCGGCCGCTTTCATCCTGAAGCTCTGATGCCCAGCGGCTCCGGGTGGGCCCGTCTTCCGCGTAGCTTCTTGTGACAGCAGGGAGAATGCCGGACCTGCTTTTTGTGTGTGCAGTTAACATGCAGTGCACTGAACGGCACCTTCTAGGGCTGGCCTCAGACAGAGAGCTCATTCAAGAGCCCAGAGTCAAGCTAGAGTACAGGGGGGGTTTCAGCATCCTGAGAGGATTTGAGGAACAACAGAAAACATAGAGAAAATTGCTTACTTTGGCAGTGAAGCGATAATGTGAACATTTTGTAATACTTGTTGGTTGTTTTTTTTTTCTTTTCCCCACCCAGGTTTATACAATCAACTTGGAATCTCGTTATTTACTAATACAAGGAGTTCCTGCATTAGGGGTTATGAAGGAATTAGTCGAACAATTTGCATTATATGGTGCCATAGAAGAGTATCATGCTCTAGATGAATATCCAGCAGAGCAATTTACTGAAGTTTATCTGATAAAATTCCAAAAACTGCAGTGTGCAAGGTACTGGAGAGCACAGTATTTGCCTCTTGCTTTTTTAATCTTCTGTACTTTATTTACAACCCATTAAAATTTTAGAGAGTTGAAGCAAAATCCTCAGTTTTGCCAATTCCACTTAATTTTCTCCAGGGTGGCCAAGAAAAAAATGGATGAACGAAGCTTCTTCGGTAGCTTGCTGCATGTGTGCTACGCCCCAGAGTTTGAAACAGTCCAAGAAACTAGGGAGAAGTTGCAGGATAGAAGAAAGTATATCGCAAAAGCAACAGATCAAAGAGGTTTGTAATTAAATTTCTATGGAATATTAACATCTCACTTCAGGGGTGGGTGAGTGGGGTTTTGGTTGAAGTGCCCATTAAAGAATGAACTTTCTAACTTGCCTAACTAGTTAACACTGGTTTACAGATGCATTTTCAGTATGTTTGCAGCTGAATGGAGACATCTTTCAATATATAGAGGGCTGGATCTTTTTCAAGAGAAACTTCTCATTTTGGTTCAGACTAAACAAAATGCTTGAGCTTTAATAATTGAAGTTTTCTTTTCAAAATATTATCAGAAATTTCAAGCACTGGCAGGAAATTTGGGATCATCTTTTTCACTTTTGTACCAGCTTATACAGTCATGCCCAAAGAGAGAGTTTTGTAAGGAAGGGGACTATTCCAGAACCTTCAACAAAAGATTTCTCCAGGCCTGCATAGTGGCACTGGAGGAATGCCAGGAATAGACCGGGTTTACCAGGGCTACTGCTCTGCAGAGTTCCCAGGCAGCACTGAAGCCTGGGCTGGCTGAGAAGTCAGGAAATTGCTGAGTGCAGGTTTTCCTTTGTTGTGCTTATGTACTTTGCTACTAGTCATTGCATGAGGATGTTGAAAGGGAGTAAAATCACTGATTTTTAACATCAAAAGCCTATTTGTTTTCAATGTTGCAAGACAGCCTATCCTTGAACTCATAACTGAGGTAAAAATCAGTGGTTTGCAACATTAGAAATACTTTCCTTGTGTTCTCAAAGCTGTGGAAATAGTTCTGCTTAGGTGTTCCCTTGCAAACCAGCAGAGGGACTAGGATGGGAAACTCCAGCTTGAAAGGTGCCACCTGGGGAAAAAAGAATCACAGAAAGGTGGCTGAGGATGGAGTATTCTTGGTATTGCTTCTTTAATTGTTTTAAGTGGGTTTTATGTGTTAGAACTAATATGACATGAAATAGTGAAGCTGCTTTTTTCTGTTGTTGTTTCTAAGATTGCTTTGTGTTAAAGCAAGCAGAGGGGCCTAAGAAGAGAGTCCCAAAGAATTCCCAGCATGACTGTCCATGGAGTACATCAGGATCACATGCAGCCAGTAACTGGGATCCATCCTGCTTTGCAAGTTCTCCTGGGGTATCCCACAGCATGGGGTATCCCTGTGGGAATCACGGTCAGAGCCTATTGACATTTCCCCAGTATGATAACAATTCTGCTGAAACTTCTGTGCGCTCTGGTCAAAACACATCCCTAACAATAAATGTACATCCAGTAGAACATAATCCACCAAACTACTTAATGCAGCAAAAGACAGTTCCAGTTGATAATGGAATCAATCGGTTTATGCCTCGGACAACTCACCTTCAAGAACGTAAGAGGAGGAGAGAAGAAGGGACCAAGCTTTCCCTCATTGGAACAAGTATGGACAATGCTGAAGTCATCATTGGTCCGCAGCTACCAGAAATACCTAAAGTGGATTTGGATGACCATTCACTGAATACCTCAGCTACACTAATTCGAACTAAGTTGAAAGAGGTATGGGTTCTGCAAGTTCTGATGTTTTCATTTTAATACATTCTTGTCGTGTACTTTTTATCCACAAAAATAGAGACTGTAAGAAAACTGAAATCAACACTTAGTATTGTCAGTTTATTTGCCACTTAAAGCTAGCATTCTTACTGTTTAATTCTTCCACAGCGCAGAATATTGCAGGCAATTCTACTCCATACCTCTGACATGGCACTTCAGAAAGTACGAATGTCAGTGCATGGTCCTACATGATTTTTAGTAAACTACACCTTTTTTTTTTTTTTTCCACGTGGGGAGGTGGAATAACTTTGAAGGTAGTCCTGCTGACTGCAGCGTGGTACTTGTACCTGGTTTCTGATTGAAAGGGAGTGAAAAATAATGAAGTCAGAGTTCAATGTAAGTTTCCTCCAACACCACTTATGTCATTAAAAGATGTACAGAACCACAGATTCTACTGCAAGAAGCTTGTCTTAAGCTATATAACCTTTTATGGAAGATATTAATCAATTAGCAGGTCGAACACTCCTGCTATAACTCTCCATTTAAATTAAGATATGAAACAGTTTTCTTGACAATAGACTGATTTAAAAGAGCTTATCTCCAGTCAAATTGATAAACACCCCTTACATTAAATACGCTTCTAAAATTCGTGTCAAAACACGTACCTGAGTTTCAAAAGCGTACTAAACCTTTGAAAACACCGCTGGTAGGGAGAGGGGTGATAAGATACAAAGCACTCGTAACACTGACTATCTGAAGTCTGTTTGTGTGGTTAATACATAAAAATGGTACTGTGAGCACTTTTGTTTTCCGAGTTTCACCTCTTGCATTTAATGGGTGCTATTTTTTCCCCTTTTCTGGTAGGAAAATTCAGTACATATATGATTGTAGTAATACATCCCTCCCAATACTCAAATTTTGGAGAAATGGTCTTTCTTACTCTAAAACTAGAATAAAAGAGTAATTACAGTTTACTAAGACTTCTTTTTTCTTCCCAACTTAGGTAGCAGATTCTGTGTCAAGAACATCTGTGGAAAAGCCAGAGTGTAGCTCAGCCAAACCACTTGTAAAGCAGAGAAGAAGAATATAGATACTGCTGGCAGCATCTTCTAACAGTCCTTCTTTTTCTGCAAAGGATTTTGTTTGAAATACTTTTTACATCAATAATTATTTTATATTGTATTTCCAGTTCTCTGTTACAAAATTGTATCAATTTCTTTCTAGGAATGAACAAATCATTATAATGTACTATCATTGCACTACAGTCTTTCCCTGTGTACTTCATACTGTAACATGTTTCATAACTCATTGAAGAGCTGTGTTTAGGTAGGGTAATAGAAGTAAATTCTATTTATTTGTTAGCTTTTACAGTAAAGGAATACTGAAACTTAGAGTTTCACGTTGTTCCTGTTTTTACTATACTATGCAGAATGGTGAAGAAAAAAACCCTCTTACAGCAGTATTCCACTGGGAGTTACAGTTTATGAGCTTTCCTGAAAGGTCTTCTGCTCAAATGCCATACGACTCTGTTAAAAAACAAAACCAAAATTCATTTTCAACTAACTGAAGTATTTAAATACAGTCAGAAAGGATGCTGAACTGAATTGTGACAGCGGTGCAAGTCCTTGCAGTTAGGATACCTCTTGCTTTGTGGCTTAGAAAAGGTAAATTCTGTAACATCAATGATGTCACCACTGAGAGACCCATCAGAACATTCAAAGTTATAGCTGAGGGGAAATTCAAATTGTAACTGTTCAGCTGTGGTAACATCTGACCCACAAACAATCTGGCATGGAGGGCAAGAAGGTCGAGCTGCAGAATGAATTAAACTGGCTGCAAGCAGGAATGCCAGAGAGTGGGATGACTTAATGTAAAGGAGTGAAATTTCTCTTGGTGATGGGACAAATATCAACAGCATTGTGTTGTAACAATCCTGGAGTGGGAGTGCCCAGGTGCCACCCCTGGGCAGCAGAAGGTTACAGAAAACAAAGTCATTTTTCTGTGCTGATTGGCGTATGTAATTCTGTCCAGAAACTTTTCAAAAACCTTTTCACTGGTGTACAAAACCAAGTACTTCCCTGGTTTTTCTCAAACCCTGGCAAGTCTGCCAGAAGTCTGGGATTTTGGAAACAGCTGCTTTGCAGATGACATGATACAATGCCCCCTGCAATTGTGGCTACAAGACTCCTTCCTGTCTTCTAGCCTGCCAGGCAGGTGAGCTGGCAGAATATAGAGATTTCCAGTGAATGAAAACTTGCTGTATCTCACCAGCATTACACAGCTCCTCTGTGGCTAGGAACCAGTGCATGTATTTCAGAGTTGTGCTTTTACATCTCTATGAAGGCACAACTTTCAGTATTTAAAAATTACATAAGTTCGAATAGAATAACGATTATTGGATTTGGGAAAAAGTTCTTTGTTCTAGAGCAGAAATGCTCTCCAGAGTTGAACTTAACACTGAGAAGTGAGCATCTTCCCCCCTCGCCAAAAAACAAACAAACAAACAACAACCCTGAATTAGATGGATTGTTAATAAAAACCGATGAGTTAGATGTAATTAAAAACCAGTCATGCCACACTCAGAGATGAAGAACACCCTCAAGGTATTACAGCCTCTCCCAAGAGAGGCTGTAAGTGAGGTGATGGAAGAAAAATAACAGGAGTTGTATTCCTTGAGATTTTTGGCATAAGAAGTTCAAGAGAATGGTCTCATTTTCTTAGGCTGAGAGGATGTTCACTGAGGATCAGTCTTTATATGGCTGCCCTGGGACAGACAAACACTGAGTAACTGTGTTCTTATGCTCTTTTGTACCAATGTTTAAGGAAACACCGCTGCTGTGAAAGGCAGATCAAGCTTGACATATCTCACTCCATATCTCACTCCATATCTCACAGCTGAAGCATTTATCACTTTCAGCAGCCCCCAGGCAATGACAGTTAATACCAGAATATGTTCACCTCCTTACCAAACGTACAGAGTATTTCACTTTTGTTTTTGTTGATGTACCTTTATGTCTGGCAAACATGGTCCAAAGGCTTCTAAGAGAAGATTTTCATCTCTGACAGGCTTTTTCAAAGTCCTTAAAAGAAAGTTTGCCATCATGATCGTAGTCCTACAAAAGGAAGGTAACTTTTCAGAAAAGGGCAATTACTTGTAGGAACAATTTTTGTTTAACAGGTGTTTCACTGACATGGATTCAATTTGTAGTTTGACAGTATGAAAAAATTATTTTCTTTGGGCCATCAGTCTCTGCTCACACAAGATCTGTTATCATTTGCCTTTACCTCAGGCACAGAAGGGGGAGCAAGCTCAACTATCATCTCATATGTCTTCGCTAACAGAATTCCAGAGAAGGCCTAACTTTATCATGGGAAGAGGATGAGCTGACAATTGCATGGACAAATCTCAAGCACAGTTGGCACTGAGATAAGCTGCAATTAGGAAACTTAAAAGGAAGAGAAAATGTTAGGATATATTCTCTGTACCTACATAGCGAGTACATCCTACATCCTATTCATGAGGCTGGAAATACTTTACCCTAGTGGTTTCTATAGTACACTCCTTCCCTGTCTTTTACACATACAGCACCCAGAAGCACTGATGCCAGCCTACTTCTTTTGTACTGCAGAATCTCAGCATGGCAGAATATTCCTCGAGGTGTAAAAAGCAGTCCTTGTGTTTTTAGCAGTTCTACAATTTGAAAAGCTCCTGTTTCTACTGACATGGCAGCTTAAAACACCAACAAATGCTACGATGAGCATAAGTACTTCTTTAAACCATATAAAATTAAGGTGTTAAGTGAAGATTGATGGGTGGATATGATTAATGTTCAAGGCAAAGAGCCAGACCAAAATTTTTGAAGATCAAGCCATGGAACCATCACAGCTAATGAATGTGCAGGGAGCACAGGTTCTAATGGCCAGAAAAGGAGAGGCAAGGAGCTATGTAGGCAGAGATCCCTGAACAAGAAAACCTGCCCCTGGATGCTTAAGAGAAACAGAAGTGGCTGGGTACCCTCTACCTTTACACCCCTCAACACAAGGGAGAGCAGGGCATGAGCATGTCCATTACAATTAAAACAGTATCATGCAACTGGACGTCTGCTTAGTCACAGTGCCATGGCACCTACAGGCAATTACTCAGAGCAATTTTTACTTCTTTGAGTGACTGGACTCTACAAATGCATTTTTGGATACCTAATAGCTGTTAAGATGGCAGCAATATCCTACTTGGACAACTACCCAGCAGCCAAATCAGATCTGGACATTCTTCAAACACATGTCAGAGCTTTATTATGTTCTTGTGGAAAAACTGAAATGGGATTATGTACATGACTTGTTTATAATGTATTCTTACACATATGAAGATTTATTATGTCTAGAGCATAGTGCTTGGACTAGCACAGCTCACTTAACTGCCCAAGACATGAGGGTGTTCATTTTGGAAACAGCCTGCAGGAAAGCTGTGCATGTAGGCGCTCCAAAACAGAACAAATTGCTAAGTCATAGCCTGCTTTCTGCATGAGACTAGGCTCAGCATGGTCAAGAACTATGGATAAGATGGACCTTTCACTGAGGGTGTGCAAGAGGAGTGGGTTTGAAAAATAGAAAAGATGGGGTTAAATAAAAAGAGTTGGGAGTCAAGACCTGGTTTTAAGTGACATCTTTTAAACAGCACCATAGGCAGGGAGGTTATATTCCCTGATTTGATGAAAATGTTGTAGCAGTTCCTGGCTGATCTGGATATCTTAAATTAATCATAGTAAGACATGTTTTACATTAATAACCTTGAGATTACTATTCTAATAGAAGATATAAATTGGATAAAGACACTGCAGGAGCAATTGTTAAAATACATTTACTTAATAATAAAGCTATTGCAGATGCCTAACACTGGAATAAATGCAGCTCATGCATTTGAATTTTCCACCTTTAACTGGGCTCGTTTTGACTGGGCATATGTATGTGTGTATGCATACATACACATGCTAGCTTATACACAAAGTTTGTAATACATTCACATCATCAATTAACAGTTTCATGTGAGGATACTGGACTAGGACTCATTAGATCTAGATTACATCTCTGGCTTTCCTTAGCAGACTTGTTTCTGTCAAGTATGGAACTAACTCTGAGGTGCAGAATCCCACTGTAAATCAGACCCAGTATTTTGTTATCTGATAGGAATGCTCAAAGGTTCAGTTAATGAATGTTTGAAAGACACTCTATCATAATGAGTAAATACTTGCCATTTTCTTCATTGCTATGTCTACCAAGTCCTTAATTCCCTCATCAGGATCTTCTTCGGATGGTTGTTTGAGAAGACAGTTTTTCAGCATTTGAAACATTTCCTCTCTTGAAATGTATCCATCACCATTCAGGTCATAAACCTCAAAACAGTCTTTTTGAAAGATAAACCAATTTTAAATTCATACATACTGTATCACACACCATTAAAGCTGTTATCTATAGACAGAAAATGTGAATTGTATGTTGTACAGAATATTTGTTGAGCCATATTTATCATATATAATACTTCATTTACATTGCCTATTTGCCTTTCATAGTGAAAATCAATTTTGCTCAAATAAATCATCTTCAGCTCACAGAAACTATAATAACTTACAGATTTTAGCTTCTCTGAAGTTGTTTATTTAGAATATAAACAAGGTTCTGGTCTCTGACAGAGACCAGCTGTCTGTATCAGAAGGAATTTGCACCGACAAAACACATCTTTGTTATTTTAGAAACTGAGTTAAGAAAGTAAAGGAAAAGGAAGAGTCAGTTGTACTAGCACAAAAAAGACAGCTATCACTTATCTGCCTAATTGCTCCTACCTTCCTAGAATCAGAAATCTACAACCATAATACACTTTATATAAATACTATTTACTTTGTGTAAATACTATTTACATAATACACTTTTATCTCTCACAAAACTTATTTAAGCAAACAAACCAACCTCTTCAGTTCTGGAACACAAAAGGGTTGTGGTTTTTTTTCCTGACA
This sequence comes from Myiopsitta monachus, assembly GCA_017639245.1. Classification (NCBI taxonomy): domain Eukaryota; kingdom Metazoa; phylum Chordata; class Aves; order Psittaciformes; family Psittacidae; genus Myiopsitta; species Myiopsitta monachus. The sequence continues at coordinate 32,579,333 of CM029919.1, forward strand.
AAGACAATATCTGCAGTGAAAAACTGCACTGGTGTATACTTACGACAGACAACACTGTGTATCACTACACATTAGTATATGCTATAGTGCAGGGCTGCATATTTTACTGCTTGTGGTTGTATTGACATACTGAATTTTATCCTGGGCACACATCCTAGTGCTGTGACATGCCGGATCACTTTCTAAATGGATTTATCTAGTACATTAGGGATGGCTGATGCTACAACATGGGAACTATGGAAACAACACGCTGACATTATTCCTTTTCCTATTACTTTTTTTCCCCCACATGCCCTATTTCTTTTTTTTTTTTTTTTCCTGCTTCTTAGGACTCTATAGATTTCCTGCTATTTTATCTCCCCCGTCTTTTCTCCATCATTACTGTAAAGGTTATCGTGACCATCTTACAAACAGACCCAGTTTTTGCATCTATTTTTCCAAGCTGAAGAACTGCTGGGATTAATGCAATTGCTGCTGTGTCCCCATTGTGCCAGTAAATGAATGTTGGCACAGGTCTTGGTTGGCTTGACACTGTGCTATGTAGCCAAACTTACCCTTTAGCTCCATTTGTTTCTAATTTTGTGTGTGAATACAAAAATCTGTCAAAACTGTGTGCTGTAGAACAAGTTCAAATGCTAGCTTTTGTAAGCAACAAAATCAGGTGGCAGCTATGATAATGGCAGTTCACACAGAAACACCTCTGTCTCGGAGAAGCCATTTCAGAACTCTGTTTCACTGCATTAAACTATACAGAAGAAAACTCTTCAATCACCAAAAACTTCATAAAAGTAACTACTAAATTGTAATAGAAGCAACAAGTAATAATCACAAATTCAATGATTACTACTAAATACCAGCATACAGATAAATCTTACATTTAACCTTTTCTTCTAGTGTCCCCCGAAGAAATACTGATAAGCCTTCCACCCATTCCGTCACACTGATGCAGCTGTTGTTATCTCTATCAAAAGTGCGGAACACTGGGAGGTGTATCAGATATATTTGAAATGTATACAATAGGGAAACACAAAGGAATATTTTCTTATATTCAATGAAAATATAACCCCATATTTTTTTCTGAAGATGTTTCTCTGCTTTGACCAAGATATGATAATCCTTCTTGGATCTTTCTAAGATGTAACAACGAAGGAAATTTCACCCCTCAGTTTACTGGTCTGACCCTCCAGAATCCTACTGGGATAAGATATCTTGTTTGATCTATTGCTTTCCTGACTTAAACTACTACAGGAAGTATGCTTCCATGCAGATGTAAACCAAATAAACCACAATACCCCTTGCACTGAGGCATATATGCAATACAGGAGATCTCAGTTACTAGGTTTTCTCACAGAAAATCTTAGAGAAAGTAATCCTAGGAACAATATATAAATATTTTAAATATACAAAGTAAAGTAACCTTCTCCTGTCTTTCATGTACCCCAAATCTTTTTTAATTCTCCTTTCCCTGAAATAAGAACCTTTCAATCTTGCAGCTTTACTATTCATACAGCCAGTAATATAGAACTTCAAATCCCAGACATAATTCAAAGCATCAACTAACATCTATAATAATTCATATTTTAGAATGTTAATTAGTAAGCTGGCTATTGAAACATCCTACACCCAGAGCCAAGCATTTTGGAACTGGAAAACAATAGGTTTGCTTTTGCAAACTGAAATTAGCCCCTTTGCATGTAAGCATTAAAATAATTTTAAAGATTGTGTCCATGTAAGGTATCTTCCAAGGTACACTTACCTTGTTGTATTAAATGGCAACAAGTTTTCATTTGATGGCATTTAAATACTCCTCCTGCTAGACAACAGGAGAAAGCTTAACTAAGGGATGACTCTTGGCAGCCTGAGATTGAAAAGAGCGGCAGACTAATGCCTCTCCACATCCTCTTCTAGCCACCTGCACATCAGGTATCATTCATGTGACTTTCACAGCAGCTGCTGATGTGGCCCTCACGTTACCAATCCGTGAAATCGCTGCATATTCATGGGGTTATTTGGCTCATTACTCTCATCTCCCTCTGTGGCCTGCCCAGCCCCCTCAGTGCCGTTCACAGAGCCTCTATTCCAGAAGTCACCCACTCTATATGCATGCCTAAGACCCCCCAGTCGGAGACAGCCCTGGCCACCAGCAGCAGCGACCGCAGCTCCCGGTGGAAGCACCGGAGAGGCAAGTGACGCCATGCTGCCCTCTTCTGTCACGACACCACAGCGACTGGGACAGGAACAGCCACAAGATAACAAGATAGATACAACTGCCTCTCTGGTTGGCCTTCCTCGTACAAGCGCGTGAGCTACAGGGAAAATAAGGAAAACTATCTCGCATAAGGAAAAAGAAGATATCCTTTGCTCAGCAGCTCCTGAACACAGCTCTTCCTTTACTGTCCTTGCAGGAGACAAGACGGACTCTATCTCATCTAGGCATTCTCATCAGGTCAACAACGTAAAACTAAAATCTTCCACCCTTTTTAGACCCACCAGTCTCACCTCTGTCCATGATCATCTCATCCGTCAAGCCAAACGCGCTGTGCAGAATGTCTCTGAACATGTTACGGTCAAAGCCGGCTGCAGCAAAGCGGCTGCTGGACTCGGCCACCAGCTTGTCGAAGAGCTTGATCAGACATTCCACTTCACTTTTATTAACTGCCCAGGCAAAACACAAGCCAACGTATTTCATCACTTTAGTGGGTAAAAATGCATGCCCGGAACAGCAGGGCCCGTACACCTCAGGTGCTCACCGTAAAACCGATTCCCCCCATCCTGCTCCAGCCCGTACCCCTTATTCCTAAGTGCTCAGCTGGAATTCCTCCCCCCCCACCCCCGGCGGTGGGCAGTCAACAAGGCCATAGAACGAGCACAGGGACACTGGGAGGCGGCCTCCAGCCGCGAACGCCCCTCAGGCAGCAGCGGCCCTGTCTCCCGCAGGGAGGGGACTCACAGTGCTTGGTGGAGCGGCCCAGCGCGTCCACCAGCTGCTGCAGCCTCTTCCTGCTCATGGTGAGGGGCCGGCTGCTCATCGCCGCGGCCGCGGCCGCCATGGTAACGCGGGCGGGCGGGCCCGGCAACTGCGGCCTTGTGGCGTCACTGGGCGCCACTGGCAAGTCATAGGTAAACACGCATACAGGGAAGCAAAGAGAAACTGGAACCGTACGTTTGAAAATAGCAGCTCCAGAAAAGAAAATACATTTCAAACTCGTAAAAATGTTTTCGGAAAGAGCTAAAAGCAAACTACATATAACAGAAATCTACTAAAATGCTTTTATCCCCACATTCCTACTTTGTCCCACTGCTGAAGCTTGGAACAGGCGTGGAGGTTGCCTCACACCACCTGAACCCACTGGGTGTACACAAAGGGGAAGCTGAAGGGCTGTAACCTGCCTCTACTCTTCCTTCAGGAAGGATGCAAGAGGAATCATGTTTATTGATGCATTGAAAACAAACCACTTCAACTCTGGCATTAAAGCAGCTTTGTTGAGAATTGACAAAGCACTAAGCCCCTTAAGCAGCCACACCACTTCCAAAGCACAAGAGCATCATTTCAACCCACAGCTGACCAGAACAAGTAGTTACTATCCAGACAATTAAAATGACATACTGGCTTCTGTATTTGGAAGGCTGGGGCTCATTTAGACTTTTATTTCTTTCTGTTGCAGGAAGTTGAGTAAAAGTCAGATGAGGTATCTCACAGGACAGAGCAGTTATGCTATAGTTCATTACAGGTTCTTTCACCAAAACTGCAACACCACAACTTAAACAAAAACCAAACCCAAAAAACCAACCACAAATCCCAAACCAAATCCCTACTGTTCACTGCACCTTGCCTTTATTTTAACCCCACTGACAAACGATGTCTAGAATCAATAACATCAAGCTCAACAGTACATCATAGTTGATCAAAATATTCTTACTATGGTTTAGAAGGACACTGCTGCAACTCAGTGGCTGTATTTTCCCCAAGAACTTAATTTGAAGTAAATTTCTCTGTCAAATGGCAATACAAAATCATCTTTCTCCCCTAGTTTTTAGTTATGGGTTGCAGACTAATAATCAAGGCCTTAAAGGCCCTGAAATTCTTGGCAATACAATATTTGAAACATCTGTATGCAACAGAGGTTAGTTCTAAGTTAGCACCTGTGCAATGAAAACAGGATGCATCAAGAGTACAACCTAGAGCTGACCACTCAGGATGGACTGGCAGCAGTTAAAAGGCCAACAGGAGGCCCAGCAATGGCTATGTCAGTGGAAGATATAATGAGAAGTTCATGTAAAAACTAAAATCAAATGGTTGTGTTTTCTTGTGTGCCTATTTAATTTTTACAAGCTTTTTTTTTTTTTATTTCTAAAGCAACTAATTTAAAGTAGAACAGTTTGATGATTTAGGTCAATGTTCCAGTAGCACTCAAGTACAAAAATATAAATACAAACTGTTTAAACAGTATCTTTAATGAGATTCTGGCAGTAGTTTGTTTTATCTAACAAGACACATCACGCAACAGGTCTGCCACTGAACTTGCTTAGAGTAAAGTCAGCTTCAATATGAAGCTGTTAAGGTATCAAAACCCTGCTTTTTACATGCTAAATTATCTTCAGCAAGTGTGCACTTAAACACAGCAATGAACTTAACTATAACAATAACTAAATACATACATGAAATTCTGTATGTGGAACATAATTCATAGAACTGGTTACAACAAACGATTACTGGCATTTCATTAATTTAAAAATGGTACAAACCATGCAAAACAATTCTAAAGGTAATGCAAAGAAAGCTACCAGTGCTTGCCAGACATGTTCAACTAAACCAAAATGACATTAAATGAAATACGCATATTTACTAGCAAAGATATATCGCTATTTCAAAGGAGCAGAGGTAAAATCTTCAGGTTTTGAATGTCAGTTAAACTGCAAAATGCCACTGCTCTTGTTTAATGCAGAAGCACATGCTTAGAAGCCCAGAATTACTTATTCAGAGGAAGTCTGCCAATGACAGTTCTGGCTTTCCTAGAATCAGAGATGCAGCATGGACTAAAAACAGCAGAGATTTGCAAGGATCAAAGGCACCCTAATCAGTTAGCCAAAATGGTAGCATTCCCTTTCTTGTAAGCATGAAGACAGTAATGGGGCAGATAAACATTTCTACAAAGGTAGCATTTTAAATGTTATAATTAATTTCCCATTTTGCAAATGCCATTAGCAGACACCAGCCTCTAATAGTTTATGTATGATATTAACCTGCAGGATGAACTTGGGATTTTATTTGTCCTGATTTACAAAAAAAAATATTACTAATGCATTAAAAGACTACTTTTACAACCTAAAAAGTTTAACTCTTCTTTTCCAATATTTTACACCTCAGCTGGACTACCATCTCACATTGTTTCAAACATCTAACACTGCTTACTGGAATTTTGTAAAAGTTGTACCTAATGTATTAAGCAGCAGGCAATAACAATGGTCTTTCCCAGCACAGCTGCACCTGGCTGGCTACTGAAAGATTGGGAGTATTTCTAAAACACAAGAAAACTCATGCAGTTTGGTAAAGTTTGCTGTCATTTCACAGTTTAAGTTTCCTTTCGTCATTGCACTTCTGTCGATAGTCTTCTTTGTTTTAAATATTATTCTGAATCCAAATTTGAACCAGCAATCTTCTTTTTCTTCTTCTTACCATGTTTCTTGTACTTCTTTCTCTTTCTTGTTTTATCCTAAAAAAAATAGTAAATGGAAGTTACTGTATAATATTACCATCTATTAATTCTGATAAAGCAAAATGAGAACACAGAAAAAATATCTTTACAAAGAGATTTCAAAAGATATTTCTATAAAAGCCTACTGAGAAATCACAGAAAGAAAATTCATATTTTACCCAATAATCATCACTAATATGAACAGTCTTCAGTTTACCTCCATCATGGTCTGGCTGTTTCACACCTTTCACCACTGTCACCATTACATTTCTTAATCCTTAAAATGTTTTACAGTGCTTTATAGATTTCTGACAAAGTAATAAGGAAGTGCTTTGACAGGCAGTGACATGTTACGTATGTGGGAATAACTACAATGTTTACAGAATTTAAAGTAAGTGCTTATATTTACTGTGCAAAATGAAACAGTTCAACTACACTTGACTAGAATCTCCAGAGCCTGCACCTTGTTTAAAGTAAAATTGCACTGGAACAGGTTGCCCAAGGATGCTGTAAAGGTTCCATCCCTGGAAATGCTCAAGGTCAGGCTGGACGGAGTCTTGGGTGACACGGTTTAGTGTGTGGGGTCCTGGCCCATAGCAGGGTGGTTTGAACTTGATGATCTTAAGGTCTTTGCCAACCCTAACTATTCTATGATTCTAGAATAATTATGATCTCAATTATAAATATGAATACACTCAACCCTACTGGATTCAGTACTGAGCTTATTATCCTGATCAATGTAATACAGACACTGAGAGACACAGTCTTGTATTTTTGCAAGCAGAATTTCAACTGGAATTGTTGAAGAGGTGTGATATTATGCAAACAAAACAATCCTCATATAAAAGCTTTGTTTTATACCTATTACTTACACACACAATTCTATGAAAAGTATCAAAATCGATCACTAAAAATTTTACAGGCAAACAGCTTATAGGATTATGAAAAAACAAACAAGTTCCATGGAAAAGGTGTATTATCGCTGATACTCCTATGCATGGTTTTTCAGATGACCAGTGTAAACCTTCCTTTCGCCCAACTCCTCTAGACAAATGAGATGTATAATCAGGAATACTGCTGCTGACAGGGGAGAGAGAAAGACAAGCAGACTTCTTGAGTGGGCATTTAGGATCTCAAAATCACTATAGTCCTAACTGAGGAGCCTCAGGTATATGTGATGAATCTGGGTTCTATATAAATCACCACTGAACCTTCCTCTTGCTTTCACCAAATCATCGAAATTGAGAAAAGTAACAGTTTGCTGACAGCTTTTTATCTGACTGGCAGAAGAACTGTACTAATGTAGATGTTGCGATTATTATATCCTAAAGGCCTTTTCATGGTTTGGTAGAGGGGGCTTACCAAGGAAGAATTATACCCAGCACTAACAAAGGAACTGCACTGATGTGCTACCTTTAATTGTGCTACCCTCTACCTTTAATTGTACAATTGAAAAAGTGACTTCAGTAGGCAAACAGAGAACTTGTTAATTTAGATTCATGTGACAGTAGACTTTTGCTATAAAATATCTGTATTATTGAAAAATGTGAAATGGAAATTAACCAGGTACAGAGTATTTATATCCTAAAACTAGAGTAAGAAGGATACTTGCTGTTTTATCTTTATCCTCATTGTTTTTCTTCTTTTTCACTTGCACCTAGGAAAAAAAAAATCCAATATAACGGGAGCACAGCTTTGGCAATGCTACTTTACTGTAGAAGTTTGAGCTTTTGTTGCACATAAATGAATGATGACACAACAGTGGTAGAACAGACTGAGCAATAATCCATGAAGAAACACTGGTTATCTGTATTATATTCTAAAATATGCATTATCCTATAAACAACCAATTTGGAAACACACCGCTTTTTACACATAGAATAAGAAAAAAAACAGAGATACAAAGGTGGAATTTTAGCCATCTTGAAATCTGCCAACCTATTCACTAACATCAGGGAGAAATCTTGCAAAGGACACCACACCAATCACTTAGCCTCATTTCATTAGGTACTTATAAGAAGTCGGAAATTTTCAAGGAAATGAATTCAGAATGACTTGTAGGTGGTAGGAGCTGTACTGAACAATTCTTACTATAGGTTTTACAAAAGAGAAAAATACAAACAACTTTGAATGCACTGCTCTCTTACATCCCAATGTACAGAGCAGAACGATTTCAACAATACATTAAATCTAAGCTAAATCATTCACTCACTCATGCAATTCAGTAAGCTAAAAGCATTATAACATCTGAAATTGAGGTTTCATACTGACCTCCTCTGTCTGATCTGATTCTGATAAAGATTCTAGATGATAAGGGTCCATCACCATGATCAGCTTTCTTCTTTTTCCTGTGGTGAGTTTTGCCTTCCTACACAAAGTAATAGCATTTGTGAGTAAAGCCAGGCCTTTCAAAGTTGCACGAGATTTGTCTGGTGAGCTACTTTTCAACCCCCATCCTCTTCCTTGCTCTGGACTAGGCAAAGTTTTCCTAAGACTGAAGCTGTTTTCTTCCAATTTCTGAAGCCAGAAACTGAAAAAATTTCTTGCTAATCATCTTTCTGCAAGGTGGAATCACACATCTCAGCTGTGCTAGTCCATTATAGGCACTCAATCCTTTCCCAAAAGTACTCATGAAAAGTACATTATAGCCCATTTGAGAAATGGGGGATCTTCAGGTAGGGGAAGACCTCTAGTCCCCAAAAACTCTTTGCTTTCAGAAGATGTGTGAAAGTAGCAGTACATTAAGTGGCTATGTTAGACACTGAGTCTTCAAGAGAAGCTACTCAAAGTTAAAAGACGTTGCTAGGAAATTAAAATTCTGTGAAAAACAGAGTTTAAACTTAAAGAGGGGAAGTTCAGGTTAGATATAAGGAAGAAGTTCTTTACTGTGAGGGTTGTGAGGCACTGGAACAGGTTGCCCAAAGAAGTGGTAAATGCTCCATCCCTGACAGTGTTCAAGGACTGGTTGGACAGGGCCTTGGGCAACATGGTCTATGTAAGGCATCCATGCCCATGGCAGGGGGGCTGGAACTAGTCACCTTAAGGTCCTTTCCAACCCAAACCATTCTGTGATTCTATGATTCTATGAAATGCAAGCAGGAGCAAAGAGGGGGAAAAAAAAATCCACACATTTGTCCTACATAATGGAGAATTTGTAGATTAAAGTCAATACTGTTAACTGGAGTGGTAGAGGCCGATGTGCTAAAAAAGGTAGCTAGAGAGAAAGACAAGGATGGACTCTAAAAGCACTGTTAATTTACACATGGGGTAGAAAAAATTAAAATTTAGGTCAACAGGATTATCTGCATTAAACATAATGGAAGGAAGAAAGTCCTCTGATGTGTGTACAAAATGGTGAGGTGGTGGGAAGGAAACTGTTTTCATGTTCTGAGAAGACAGAAAAAGGCAATTTCTCCTTAAGCCAATATACTTTTCTCTGCAATTTTTCAAAGCTGCCAGTAAGTACAGTATCTATAATTATGACTAGCATTTTGATAAATATATCCTCTGCTTGATGTTCCTTAATTTACAGCAATAAGCCAGTATCCTACCAGGCATGCCACTGAAATATCATCACACATATTTTTAGTTCAATGTGACTGCTCAAGATAAAACCAAAAATACTAGAATGCAGCTGATCTACTACAGCAGAATAGATACTTTTTCCACTTACCTTCATAACAAGAACAGACTGGGCCATTTTCTCTAACAACAATTACTAAAACAGGAGCTGAACCAACTAAAAGTCTACCTCAGATTGGGGGTACTGAATACCTTCTGACTATGTAGTTTTGGACAGAAAATTTCCATAGGTGTAATCTGAAGCACTCAGTGTTAAAGAGAGCGAGCATGCTCCATTACATGTGTAAAATGCAGTTCTGATATAAGTATTTCAAGAGTAAAAATACCTTCTCTTTTTCATAATCTTCCTTTGACCTTTTCTTTTTTGTGCTGTCCTAAATAGAAAGGAAAACATAAACCATGAGAAAATTATTTTAGGTAAAAGGCAGAAATCCCAGAAGTAGTCTGTCATGGTTTAAGACCTCCCACCTGCGCAGTTTTACTCTCTCACTCACTCCCCTCTTTCTTCCCCCAGTCCCAGGGGGAATGGGGAGGAGATTCAAAAGAATTCAACTCGCACAGGTTGAGATAAGAACAGTTTAGTAACTAAGCTATAACAGAAATCACTACTGCTACCACAGGCAATAATACAAGAGAAATACAAGGAAAGAGAATACAACTGCTCACCAAGCCCGACCCAGCCAGTGCACCCCCAACAGCGAAACCCCCCAGTCCCAAAAACCCGACCATGCCGTGCACCCCCAGTCCACGACCACACCCCTTCCGGGTCTCCGCCCTCTGTGTTCCCATCCGGGACATGACATGACGTGCTGTGGTATGGAATAACCTCTTTGGTCAGTTTGGGTCAGGTGTCCTGTCTCTGCTTCCTCCTGGGGCTTCCCCTCCTCCCTGGCATAGCATGAAACTCAAAGTCCTTGGCCAGGCCAAAACATTGTCAAGCAGAAACTATAAACACTGGTGTTATCAGCGCTGCTCCCAGGCCCAAAATCAAAAACACAGCGTTGCACCAGCTACCAAGAAGGAGAAAAAACGACCGCTACTGCTGAACCCAGGACATAGTCTGACCCATTGTCTTTTCCTGCCTATTGAAGATCATTCTTCAAAGTTGTTCTTTCTACCTTGTAGTTAACAGGAAAAATGAAAAAGCCATAATTTTGGTGCAGCTGCTAATTTCCTGAATCAGCAGTGTGAAAAGGTCTGTACAGAATCAAGTAACAGAGTACTTGAAAGTACATGTAGACAGCTTCTAGAAAGGATACCAGCTATCACTATCATAACCACATATAACCTAACATATAATAGTCCCACGTCTTAATTCTCGATCCATGCCCATCTCTGCTGATCAGGCAGGGGTTAAACAGTTATTTCCATGGAGTTTTCAGCCTTTCAATTACAGCAGTAAGGCTGTGTCCCTTTATGTAGCAAGTTTTCAAATTCCCATTAGTACGAATTCATAGGTGTATGCAAAGAGTGATTCTTCACAATTTATACCACACTGAATTAGGTATGCACAGAATAAAATTCTACACACAGAAATTTAACAACTTGCTGTATTATTAATATTTAGGCAAGAAGTACCTTTACTATCCACTGTAACACAGTAAAATGCCAACAAAACAGAACAAATTGCCTCGTGTATCTTCTCCACTGTTTTGTTCATTCACTATGTCTGTGTATCTACATTGCTCTATTTTCAGAAAAGGAGAAAGACACCCTCAATTTAATATGCATTTGGGAAAGACTCAGTTCCTGACAGTAAACTACTAAGTCCACAGGTATTTAGAAAGACAATATTCCGGCCACTGATATCCTGCAATACCTGTATGTTTTCACAGATGGTGTTCAATTATACAGCATATTCACTAGAATTTCACAGAACACTTTATTTTTCTTGAAGTATTACATGTAGTATTAGATGTAGTATTAAAACTAAATATTTGAGCAGCACACAAGCTGCATGTCTGAATTTAGAAAAATTGCTAAAATTGCTGGAATAAACATGTTCATTTTCTAAAGATCAAATTATTTCTGGCAGGCATTTGAGGCAGTCGAGTTAGATTCCTCACTGCATCTGGAAGATACAAGTGCAGCCCAGGTACAATAAGAATGCATGGCTTTAATTTTGAAGATTAAAAAAAAAATATCGATATGCAAAAGTCAGAAACGTTTATGTCTTTGTAACACAGCTCAGGAAAACTTGCCAAGGGTAACACATCTGCATTAGTTACCTTGCTGTCTGACTCAGATTCAGAAGTTGAGCTTGCTGAAGACTTCCGTGAGGAGCGATACTTCTTTTTCCTTTTCTTCTTCCCTTGCTTTTTATCCTATCCACAAATATTGTAGACAAAAAGAAAAACAGAACTCTGAATTTATTCTCACTGAAGACTTACATTAAACGTAAAGAATAGGGACACCATTGCTAAATGTTATCATGTTCCCTTGAGGAATAAAGTATACTACAATTGCTTCTTTTAGCGGAGGACCTTCATAACTCTTCTGCATTGAAAAAACGTAAAACTGGTGAAAAATCCAGGTTCTCTATTCTGCGTATTATTTCAGTGTGTGCTGTAAAATCTCATTATTTTTAATAAGGATTTTTGCTAAAAAGTAAAAATGGTACATTTGCATTTTTATTATTAGATGGGGGATTCTATGGAAATGTTAAACCAGAAATGGATCCAGTTTACAAGCCAGCCACGCAGAATTTGTTGTGCTCATGAAGAAATTCTTCAACAGGTATATATCTAAAATTCACAACTTTATTACATGTACCAAATGCATTAAAATTAATTAGTTTTATGCAAACCAAGACCTCAAACAATATTCTAAAATAAATTACCAAAATCTCTGTTAAATAAGGCTTGTGAACAAAACAGAATTAGTTAGAATAAGTTAGTTCTTACCTCATCTTCTGAATCAGATGAACTGCTGGAAGAATCAGAGCTTGATGAAGAAGAGGAAGATGAAGACAACTTGACCAAACACAACAAAAAGTGAAGCTTGTGAGATGCAGCATTTTGTCTGGCAAATAGTCAAAAGTCCATCTAAACACTCCCTTCCAAATGTCTTCATTTGCAAAGTGCCATCAATGGAATTTTACTTCCAAGAAGCTGGTCTTACATATTTTCTTAACTAAAATGGTGAAAAGCAACTTCTAACATTTTTCTTTCAATAATATCTATTTCATGCTCTTTTCCTCCCTTGAAGCAGAAATAAGAATCTCCTTTTACAAAATGTATGCCACCCCCTCAAATACAAATCAGTTAACAGCTACATTCAAAATTACATTTCCAAAAGAACTTCAATTACAACTTGAAGAGAAACTTCAAGCTTCTCTCGAAAAAGAACTTCAATTTGAGGAACAACCTCAAAGCAAAAAGCTCAGAAACACTGAAAATTTTGCTCACCCTATTAGATTTCTTCTTTTCCTTTTTCTTTTTCTTAAAAATAGAATAAAACAAATGTTACTTTGGCAGCATATTCTTCTGTTGTGCATTTAGGTTTATCTACTTTGATGCTGGCTTTTAAAATGTATTTAGGAAATTCTGTATTGACAGCATCAATGATAACTCCACTTCCAAGCAGTGACTGTATGAAATTGAAAATAACTTACCTCTTTCTTCTTGGAGGAACTCTCAGTTCCACCCAGCAATTTCTCCCTGTGTTTTTCCAGTTCTTTCCTCCAATTCTGAAAACAAAACCAAACATAACAGTGACATGAGTGTCATTTCCAAACAGCTTTTTTTAAGAGACCTTTTTTGAAATCCTGTCCTCTACCTGACATCAGTTTTTACAAAAGCCACAGAAAATAAATGACACATAATGTTAACCAAGGCTATAATGCATTTGATTTTACAGCATATTAATATTCATTGAAACACCATGTCAGTCCACGCCTTAATGTTCAAATTCTTTGGACTTAAGAGATTGTCATTTATCTTGAAAGTCATCAACTGTGATGTATCACAGTGTTCATTATAGAGTACTTTGGGAAGCCAGGGGACGCTACTAGAACAGCTACTATTTTGTCTTAGATTTAAAATCACCTGGAACAAAATTCAAGTCAAATTCTTCTGGTCATTCTTCAATGTATGGGTATCTCTAGTGTCTGCTCTAGACCCTGTCAGTGTCAACAGTGATACACACATCTTCATAAAAGGCTCTTATTTTTGTTAGGCCAAGCACATGCTGCATGGATAAAAGTCTCCTTATTCCTCTTTTTCAATCCCTCACAAGATCTCTAGGTCTACCTAAAATCTCCTCTTCATGAGCTCTGAAACATCCAACCCACACCCACTAGACTGAAAAGCTGCTGGCTTCAATCTGCACTATTCCTGCTTCCTGTGTCAGACCCATCATCTGCTCCCTCCTTTTTCACTCTTATTCTGATCCTCCCCTTTTGTCACAATGAAGCTGTATTGGTATTGTATTGGCAAAGCAACAGTAATCCACATACTGTGCTGAAGGGACAGAAATAGCAGAAATTAAGTAAGATTATACCTGTGCAATGCAGTATGATACACAGATCCCTAAGTCAGCATCCTGTGAATTTGCTGAACAGTGCTGCTGAGGCATGGCAGATGTGCCTGGACACAGTGCTGTGTGTTATGCTTTTCCACAGCCCAAGATAACATCTGTGCAATACTGCATACTTTGATATGCCAGCTACCCAGAGCTACCCCAGGGGTCTCTAACAACAGCTTCTACTTTATCAGGCAGGTGTTCTCTTCAAATTATTTTAACGCTGTGCCAGTGTTACGTTGTAAGCAAAAAAGCACAATGTCTGTAAGTATAATAGGAGACAGCACCTCATTTAGAGACTTGTAATCTTTTCAGCCATTCACAGATTTGTTCTTAGGAGCTTTACAGCCATTTCACAACTCTCTGTATCCCTTCCTACCCTTCCGCCATACTGAAAGGATGTTATCTTCTATTTCTACCAGTTTCCATTACTTCACATTAAAGCAAAGATAAAACAGGAAAGGAATACAATAAAATACTAAACCAAACTCACCAAGCTAAAGCTCAGAGAGTGCTGAACAACCAGTCCTCTCAGAATAGCACCCTATGACCCTCCAAATACTGGTATATCTTCTTAGGCAAAAAGGTGTAGCAAGAGTACTATGGGAGCTATGCCCTTCCAGTAGCAGAGGAGGAGCACCATCTATTTCAACCAGAAACTCACGATGATGAGAAGCACTGCTTGAATCTTATCTCAAGACACAAAGACCCAAGAAGGAACAGGAACTGTTAAATTCATTGTATACTAATTTCTTCCTATGTTTAAAACAGGAATTATATGTGAAACTTTCTTATACCACACTGCTCTTCTGCAGGTACTGAACACAAGCATCAGAACAGCCGTGTTTATAGTAGAGAACTAGTATGGAATGTAATCAGTTTAGGATGAGCAAGAAAGAAGTACTTGATAGACCTATCTGTACCCTGAAGGGCATTCTTTGTGCCTTCTCCCACATTAACATTATGTGGACATTCCTTGCCAAAGATGTCTGTTTCAAGTTATGAATTCCCTCTTTTCAATATATTTGGATTGTGTGACCTTAAACTAGTGAAGATTAGCACAACAGACTTTGGTTTATCATACCTGAAAACCCATGAGTTTCATTTATTAATATAAACACATGCATTTGTGTAACTGTATTTACATTTATGAAAAGCCTAAGCTTTGTTCAGCAGCAATTTTCAAAACTTTTAATATAATGTTTTTCTGAATTGCGACTTAGCTCTTAGTGGTTAAGTGGTAACCTTAACTTCTGATATGAATAAACCAAAACATTTACTCATTAAAAGCTTCAGTGAAGTGAAATATTATGGGTAAAGAGTAGCATATAAGAAGAATCTAATATTAACATTAACGTAACATTACCAACCTCGTTCATCTTTTCTTCAAACTCAGCCAAAGCCCTGGATCCTTTCTTTTTCTTTTCTAGTTGCTCTTTCACTTCTTCCCTACATAAAAGAAAATGATAGATCATGATTTTCACAATTAAAAATACCTGTTTCAGTGTCTAACTTTTCGCAGGTTTTTTTGAAGTTTAGCTTTGGCTGAACTTCCAACAGAAAGAAGAATGAAAGCATCTTTGATGTTATGCATACAGTAACTTAAACCTAATAACTTAAGTACTGTAGCTAAATCCCTCTGAAAGATCTAAAGCTAACTTTGCAATTAGATAAATTGTTCTCTAATGCCTTATGAGAGGAGGCAAAATAGAATGGAAAGTAAGTTGTTGATAAACATCTCAAAGGGATAATTTTGCTGGGTATGACAGACGGTGTTCTAAGAACAGGCCAGCAAAATGTTGGGTCTTTTTTTGAAGATTACTTTGTTTAAGAGCTAAATATATCTGCAGGCTGTAGGTACTGGAATTTGTGACAGAGGTAAAGTGGCCAATGTTTTCCTCCTCTGAGAAACTGTTACCAAAATATTTAAAGGCAAATGAGAAATACATATTTTAAAATGAAATACTGTTGTTTTTAAGAGAGAGGATTGAATACATTTTTAGAAAAGCACATTTTCACCAGAGACAAGGAATCTTTCAAACTCTCTTTCTGGGTATTCAGACAGAGGGTGGGTACAGTGTCATCTCAGTCAGAGGGAACAAATCTTTTACTCCAAAGGTCAGAAGGGCAAAAAAGTATTGCCACTTACCATGTTGGTCTTGGTCTGTTCAAGTAGTCTTGTATTGTTGGTCCTGAATTTGGGGCAGGACCTCGTGCTCTGGCCATAGCTATGGGATTCATATAAGCCTTTAATATTAAACAACAAAAAGAAATATAAAATTTATCAGCTATGCTGCAATACCAAAATCTGTCCTTTTTGTTCTTCACAGACACTTTTCCCCACTCCCTGACAAACAATTCTGGCTTGTTTCTACACATGTGAACTATTTAACTAAATCAAGTAGATTTGGTCTGGCAGAAAGACTGAGTCAGGAGCTTTCAGTGTGAGTTATATTGTAGCAGAAAGAACTCATTCACAAAGAGACCATGTTCCTTTCAGTAATTCCCCTCCCTGAGCAATGCTTTTGCAAACTGAGGACAGTATCCTGATTACTGAAATATTCTTCCTTGGGAAAACATACTTAAATTCCAGCTGTCGCTCTCTGGGACAACTGATCCTATGTCTTTAAGGGTCTACACAAAAATTGATGACAGTAGATTCCACAAATTCTGCATAAAGTTTCTTTCTGTAACACCAAAGCAAGCAAGTGGTGGTGCTTCGCTACAATTACGCATGTATGAAGATTCTGTGATTTAGGGCTATTTTAAGAAGGGAAAAACCCCCACTGTTATGAGGTGTTCCATCTTTCAAATCCATGCATCCTCTACATATTCACTCTTAAAATGTAATAGGCTATAAAAAATCAATTTAAAACTTAGATTCTGCGATCCACCTCAGCAGTTTACGGAAAAACTCTAATCTAAACAGTTCAATTTTTTTTTAATGCCAATAATACTTCGCTCTTGTAAAAGGGAGTTACATACCCCCCTTAAGTCATGAGGTTTTATCACTACGCCATCCCAACACTTCACAATTTACTTTTGCAAAGCATAACACACGCTGTTCTTACTGTCCATAGTTTGGAGATGAGAAAATAAAAGTAAAATCAGATAGTAAAACCAATTACTACCTTTGGTTGCCCAATCTAATTTTTTTAAGAGTACAACATTCTGTAGATTGAAGGTAAAGCTTCGACCACACGTGCAGCTCTTACATGTCCGACACTGCCTTTTATCAGTCCATAAATTAAGCATTCCGAAGCCACCATGCACAGTAAAGAACCATTTGTGACAGCTGCCAAAAGCAGCAGCTGCTGTCTCTCTCCCCTCCTGCTCCCTCAACTGGAGCAGCAGTGGCTACAGCACCACCAAGTTGCTGGACCATGAGCAGGCTGGTGGCTTCAGCTCTTCTGGCTACATTTAGTCCTGGAAGTGGGTCTGCAACCCAATGACTCTTTCAAAAGGACCATTTTTTGACTCAAGTTGACTCTGCAACTCTTACAGGTGACATTTGCTGCAATTACTTGGGGCTTTGCTTTGTTTAATTTATACAAACAGACTAACTAACATGGTTAGGTAAAGCTGAAGTATTCAAATTTAAACCAGTTTAGTCTCACCACCTAAGCCTGGAACCTTCTTTTGTAGCCAGCTCGATACATGCATTCAAGTAGTTACAGGACTTAAAGATATATATACACATTATTAATGCTAACATTTTATTATATTACAAATCCACAAATGAGTCAATATTCATTTGAATTCAGCTTCGAGTAGAAAAAGTATTCCTCTAGCAGCGCAGGAAAGCAGTATTTGAACACTGTTTTCATTAAACAAAAGCAATTTCAATGTACTAGATTGACTAGACAACAGAAACGTAAGGTAAGAATTTACTTACTCTAGAGAGTAAAGTGCGCCAACTCTTTTTGGCAACCATTTCAGAACTTAGATCTGGAAGCTGTATCTTCTCATGTAATTATTATTCCTAAAAACAAGGTCTCCTGCTGCTCTTAAATAAAAATCAGCTACTTTTTCACCTGAGCTTACCTGAAATGAACACCCCCTGCCTCCCAGCAAACCTCCCTCTCTACCTGCAAAAGAGGCTATGACTGTCAAATGCTGTTTTTCTACTTCCTCAAACTGACCCCAGGTAACTACCTAGGAAGCATCCTCTGTTCAGTGGCTTGCTTTAACTTTCCAGCAGCAAGCACATGATGACTGTTTCACGATCAGGAAATTTATGTCTTAAACCACATTCTTATAATTTTGAACAGGTTTATGTATGAATAATTACTTTGCCAATAACCATTTCTTAGAAGTATTTACAATACTTTGCCAAACTGTGTGTCACGAGCCAGAGAGAGCACAGAAATGCGCCCTCAGTAACAAAAGTGCTTGTCTGCACATTCATTTTCTTCTGCTGGCATTTGGCTCAGCAGTTCTTAAAAGGTATTTTTTATACAGCTTTCATGTTCCTGAAAAGCATAAGGCACCTTTAATCAACTCAGGTTCTCTGGGCAAGCAATATGAACTACATTGGGAGTGTCCTGCAGATGGAAAATTAATCAGGGGGATTTTACATCTCCAAATAGTCAAAATGATGGTGTTTTTAAGAAGAGACATGGGAAAAAAGTGACAGGCAGAAAGCTCTGTGATCACAGAAGAGAACAAAAGTTGTTGAGAAGAGAACAATAAGTTGCCTGAACTAGCAGCCGTCATGGCATAATGAACCCCTTACGTAGGAATGTGAAGATTTGATGGCATAGCTATGTGCATCCCAACTGCGCTATGGAAAAGAAAATTAAGAATAAATAACCAGACACCCAAATCCATTACAAGAGGACAATACATTTCAAGCATTGGCTGCGTCTTGCAGTGTAGCACTGTCAACTCTTTCTCAGTAGATTCCATTATTTTGGTGCCTCAATAAAGCAATCACAACTATCCATTTGTATAATGTGTATGTCTGTCATGTTTATTACATATTATTGCACCAAGGTAATCAAAGACTTTCCCCTGAATAGACCTGAGAATGAATTCACAGTACATACTAGGAAGAAAGAAACAGGGAAAATAAAAAGTATTATGTTTTAAATCATAAACCCCATTAACTGTAAATTTACAATGCCTACATGAAATATGAGCATAAAGTGAATGGGTAACTGGTACAAAAAAGTTTAAAGAAAAATACTAGGAGGAATGAATGTGGTGACAGTATAAAACCAGGCTCTGCAATCAGGTGTGGGTAACTGCATCTTTGGCCTTCTGAATTGCTGGCTCCCGAGGTTAGCAGCGCCCTGCATAAAGCTACGTTTCCAGTTGCTCAGGTACAGCTGAACGCCAAGTTTAAGGCAATGCGGCTCAGTATGGACCAGAGCTACTCCAGCGAATGCTGCAACTCCCACTGGGAACGTTTTATTGTTGCAAGGACCAAGCCAGCACCTCAGTCATCTTCACTAGCAGCTCACAAGGCGGGCACCGGTCACGACCGCAGCCGGATTTAACAAGGCACCCGCAGCCGCCCGCTCCGTACGGGACCCACGAGCCGCCAGCTCCGGCCGGGCGGGGCCGCAGCGCAGGGCCGCCTTTGTTGTCTGGCGGCACGAAGCCCCAAGGCCGGCCGGGCCCCAGACCCAACCCTGCTGTAACCGGCCTGCCCTCAAGTGCCTCCCGCCCCTCCACGGGGCCCCTCTGTCCCCCATCTGCGGCGGCCGAACCCTTCTGCCCTCCCCGCAGGGCCTGGAACACAGCAGCGGGACGGACAGGGCCGCCTAGGCCGCCGCCGCCGTGCGGCTGCCCGGGCTGAGGCAGCGCCCAGCTCCCTACAGCCTCCTCGCCCGCGTCTGTCGCGGTTCCCAGCAGCGGCCGCCGTGCCGCCCTGGCTCCCGCTGCTGCCTCCTCGCCGGGCTGCCCGTGTTACTCACCACGCGGTTGTCCCGCTTCCCCATGGCGCCTCCGGGACTCCTCGCCGCCGCCCGCCGTCGTTTGGGCCCAAGCCGGGGCCCCTTCCCCGCGCCCGGGAAGCCGCGCCGCAACCGCTTCGGCCCAGCTCGGCCCCGAGCAGCTGCCGAGCCGCGGCCAGCAGCGAGGGCTGCGGCCACGCAGCGCCGCCTGCCGGAAGCCGCGGCGCCACCGCGGCCGTTACCGCCCCGCCTCTGCCCCGCTGGGTCCGCCGGTCCCTCGCCGGAGAGGTGAGGCCGCTCAGCCAGCGGGGAGGGCGGCTCTGTGGAGCGCCGCGATGGAGAGATCGGAAGAGGAAGGGCGGGAGGGGATGATGAGATGCAGGGCGCTGGTTGGGGTGGCGGCCGCGGCCCCGGCCGGGTGAGCGTCGTCGTGAGGGGCCAGCACCCGGCTTGCCTGAGGGAAGATAAAGCTGGGCCGGCCCGCGGGAGGGGAGCGGCTCTGAGAGAGAAATGGAACGTCCGCTCGCACTCGTGTCCCGGGCGGAGCACCCGCCTGGAATACATACCCCGAGAGGGCACGGACTTCCGTTGTAAGGGCTTTTTTCCCCTACTGATGTACCGAGCCACAGGTGGAACAGCGGTGTTTCCTTTTCCCTTCAGTAGGTGCACAGAGTAAGGTATTGTGAATGAGCAGCCTGTCCGGGCATACAATTCTATGAAACGGGGCTCTGAAAAGAAAAAAAAAAAGGAAAAAAGTGCATATTAATGACTTACCAGCAGTCTGCACTTCAAAATAAAGAACACAGTAATATTGACAGGGTTCTTATTGCTTTAGGTTAATGGAAATGATGAGGGGCGCCTGGGAGTTACCAGGATCTACCAACTCAGAATTTCAAGTGTCCTTCTCTTAAAGAGTTACCATTAAAAATCACCGCATGTTAGTTACAGCTTTGTAAAAATTAAGAAAAGTTATTGCATGTTCCTGCGTCATTCATACAAAGCACAAATGAGCTTTGTTTCTGCAATAGCATTGCTGTGTTCATCGTATTTGAGAAGAGCTGGAAAAATCGGTGAGCCCAAGGGGGTTTGTGATGCCATGTTCCTTAGTGGTATCCAAGAGCAGGCTGCGAGGAACGAGAAGAAAACCAAGAAGGTGACAACAGCAGACTTACAGCTACTGACTGCTGAAAATTGCAACGTGGTGCATCAGGGAAGGGATAACTTTAAATACTCAGAAAATAGAATCATAGAATAGTTAGGGTTGGAAAGGACCAGCAGGTCAAGGGAGGTGATCCTGCCCCTCTACTCTGCTCTTGTGAGACCTCACTTGGAGTATCGTGTGCAGTTCTGGTGTCCTCAGCATAAAAAGGACATGGAATTGTTGGAACAAGTCCAGAGGAGGGCCACGAGGATGATCAGGGGACTGGTGCACCTCCCTGTATGAAGACAGGCTGAGAAAGTTGGGGCTGTTGAGCCTGGAGAAGAGAAGGCTGCGTGGAGACCTCATAGCAGCCTTCCAGTATCTGAAGGGGGCCTATAGGGATGCAGGGGAGGGACTCTTCATTAGGGACTGTAGTGATAGGACAAGGGGTAACGGGTTCAAACTTCAACAGGGGAAGTTTAGATTGGATGTGAGGAAGAAATTCTTTACTGTAAGGGTGGTGAGGCACTGGAATGGGTTGCCCAGGGAAGTTGTGAATGCTCCATCGCTGGCGGTGTTCAAGGCTGGGTTGGACAGAGCCTTGGGTGACATGGTTTAGTGTGAGGTGTCCCTGCCTATAGCAGGGGGGTTGGAACTAGATGATCTTAAGGTCCTTTCCAAATAGTTGGTTAGGTCCTGAAACAAGGATGGTTGCTTTGGAAACGTGTCAGGCCCAAGTTCTCACTGAGCTGCCCGTGGTGCTGCAGGAGTACACTGACAGCAGAAGAAACAACCTGCATTAAAATATACACAAAATAAGATGAGGATTATTACTAAATGTATCATAATAATGTTCGTGAAGCATGGGGATGTCCTCACCCTGGGCACGCTTTCAGATGTGGGCCATTTTAGGGCACCCCATTGCAAGCCAGTTCTAGGTGATTAATGCCACTGCCAGGCACCCACCTGTGCAGGCTGTCCCCAGCACTGCTGCAGCCCTTGGTGGCACAAGGGTGGCCCTGGAGCACAGCTTTGTCTGTCCATCCCTGTCCCTGAGGTGACATGGTGGCAGGACTGCAGGTCCCTGTGTGCTTCAGCTCTGCTGCAGTGGAGGAGGTGATATCTGAGCTGTGTCAAGTCTGCCAGAACAGAACTGCCTTCAGAAATGGGGAGAGTTTATTCATCCAGCGCTTTTCACTGTGGGAAGGCAGGGGTGCGGGTCCCTCTGCCTGTGGAGGCAGTGGGGAGGAGGGAGTCCTCCCCTGTGCACTCTGGAGTACTTTAGACTCCCATTAGCTTTTCTTCCTTGGCTGTGAAGGAAGCTCAGGAGTCCAGCCAGAAATCTAGCCAGCTAAGTCAGATTGCTAAAAATGGATGAAAATGCTCAGGGAAAGTCTTCTGAGTGACAGGAGGCTGGAAGATGGCCTTGGTTATTGAAGGGCGAAAAAAGTAACACAACTGCTGGGTGTAAAATGAGGAGTGTCACAGGCACTGTAAATCCTGCTTTCTGCGTGTCAGTAAATGGCAGGCAAACGACAAAGGCAATGCGTTTAAATCTTTTAAAATGAACATTTGTTTCTATGGTGCTCATAGGCATGTGACTTCTAGTGTCATTAGATAATTGTGAGGCAAAGAAAGGGGATGAGAACATTAATGTGAAGAAGGAGAAGAGTAACATTTGTGCTTATTTCCACAAGGTTGTTAGTATTCTGCGTAATGGATTTCTTTTTAAAACAGAGTTTTCACTTCCATAACTAGCTTTTATGAACTTCATGTAGGGGTAAGTTGCCTTCTCACAGACGAGGGCGAAAAAAAATACCCATATGAAGAATTTATCCTAAAATTGTCCACAGGCTGTTGGATTTTCTTGTGTAGTACCTTGCCCTGAGCACTATCAGAGATAAACCACTGGATAGTATCCAGATCTATATGTTAGCTCCCACTTAATCTGCTCAGTATTCCCACGATTTTCTCCCCTTTTCACAATGCATTAGCTGTGGCAAAAATGGGTATTTATGATGCTGACTGTTCCCAGCCACGGGCCTAACTGCACCTGATTTTGTGCCTGGACTGCTGCTTGTAATCTTGTAACATGCTTAAAGCCTGATCTGCAATGTCACATGAGGTAAAGGTGGCTGCTGTTTCTATTTAATGCTGTGTCACACCTGCAGCATATGTAACTATGATTTGTAAAGGACTTTCATGGTTCCTTATAGTTTCTAGGGGCAACACAAAGTTTTGCTTCCAAGTTACAAAATCCTTTGTGATGTGGTAAACATTGCAGTCATTTCTGTCTAGAGCATTCACCCAGATGCTGAAATCTGTATGCTTGAGCTAATAGTTTTTAGGTTTCTATGCCTGGTGGCTCATTGGAGGCCTCATCAGTAGAAACCACCTGATTCTGCTCTAAAGAGCAGAAGCGATCCTTACAATAAGCTGAAACTTTGAGTTGTTTCAGTGAGGATTTTTTGGTTGACTGGGAGTGAAGACAGGAAATATGTATCTGCTTTTAGTTCAATGTTGCGTCATTTTCTGTTTGACTCAAGACATGCACTCTTACCATTTCTATGATACTAGTTACAGCAATGTTACTAGTCATATTTGTAGTCAATAAAGAAAAAAGTGTGCTCAACTTCTTGAATGGTGGAAAATGAAGGCAGCAGAATCTTTAGGAACACACAAATACCACACACATTAGTGCAACAGGTGAATCAAGTAACATTTGGAGGAAATACTGCATTTCAGGAATGACTGAGAGCCAGAATAGCTGAATTAAAGCACAAGTGGCCTGAACCAAACCAAAGATTTCAGTAAAGAAACCAGTGCTGAACCATACAGCATTCACGGCAATTGCACTCATGTTGCGCCTTCGAAAGAAAAAGGGATCGCTCAGTTTTGTATGTTTTTTTTTAATGCAATTCATCCTACATAAGCAAGAAAGTAGTTCAGAAATGAGAAACCAGGACAAATGTGATTAGATTTCCCTAAAACCAAAGGTGTATGGGAAGGGTGTGCACGTGCTTATGGTCCTGTGTCTGGTTGTGTGTACGTTTGTAGATTCTCTAGAATACCCATGGTGCTGGGAAAAACACTTGCAAACAGAAAAACTAGAGAGCAGTGTTGGTAATTTTCTGTATTTAATATACAATACTTACTGCATTTGTATCCATTTTACATTTTTAGATAAAAGACAAATATAGCTAGAAAGGTGAAGTAAACCTCAGGAAAGCAGTCTTAAATACAAAACTAATTTTTTTTGCCTTTTTACTTTCCAATAGTTTGGGAACAACTAAAAAGAACTTGACACCATGAAAATTTTTATTATATTGATTTTCATTCTGAACCCTCAGCACCCAACAATAAATACACAACTTTGCTTTTCTTGCACTGCCAGCAGCAAGATGTTCAGTTCCAAAAGACTGTAATTCTGATATAATACAATATTGATAACCTTCTGTGTGCCTTAATTTACTTTTGCTGTATTGACACATGATTATTTTTGCAGTCAACCATCTTTACAAATGTGTAAAAGCGAAAAAGTATGCTATATGGTAAGGTGCATGCTCTGGTGAACTTCAATGCAGTCAACGTAAAATAGCCCCAGCTTAGGGTGTTCTTAAAGCAGAAAGCCCCAAGGGGTGCAACAGGGGACACAGAGCAGGCATGCGACTAGCTCAAAGGGCTGCTGCATTTGAAAGCTTGCAAAGGGAGCTCTAGAGCTTCCAACGTGGCTACATGATTTCCTAGCCACTCTGTACAGCAGAAACATACTTTTCCCCAAGACGGACACGGTAATCAGCAGCTGTGCAAGAAGAGGAGAGAGAGGCTGCAGGATTTAATGTACAGTAATGGTGCAAGGCTTTTGTATACCAGAGTTTGCAGGTTGTATCCCCTTGATGGCATATTGGTGACCAAAAGGTAAACCAGTATATTTGAGTAACAATTCAAGAAGTTACTGTTACATTTATCTGTACCTCTGTAGGTGATACTGTGTTTTCACAAATTGGTCATTTGAAGGCTGAATGCAAAGAATGTAAAGAACACTGAATAATAACTATTAAGCACACAGAATAATAACAATAATAAAAGATGCACCTTTAAAAGAGACAGTAACACACGCACCTTTTCATGTTTGTACCCTGATTAAAAGAACACCATGAAGTTCAAGTATGAAGTGATACAGTGAAATCATGTCCTGTGAGTAGGTATCAATGGTAGTCTAGGTAGTACAGTTTGTGTCGTAGGTAGCTTTCCACCTTGCAAAATAAAATCCTACTGGATGTGTAGGTAAAGTGACTTGAAATGCTAAAACTCAACATGCCAGCTGTTTGGCTGGTGCAAGCTGACGGAACACTGTAGAAGTCAACAGGACTGTGCTGATTTTCACCAGCTGATTATACGCCCTAAGGTGAATGAAACAAAAAGTATATTCAAAACTACTTTGCAGGTTTTCCTTGAATTACCAAATCCTAGACACCTCCAGAGCAAATCCTCTTTTGTTACAAAAAAGGGGAAGAACAAGAGAAAAAAATAAGCCAAACAGCATTAGAAGCTGTTTTAACTTTCCAAATGTTTTTTATGTTCTTTTTTATGTAAAATCGTACTGAGAAACAAAGGTACAGAGATGAACTTTGTTTGCTAATGGATGTTGGCCTGATGTAATATGAATGAAGTTACTCTGGATGTGTCTCAGAAGCTGTCCTCACTGTCCATAGTATTCTGTAAACCTGAAACCCCATGTTTTTATTTTCTTTTGAGAACATAACTTTTCTTGCAGATTCTGAAACCAGTGTCCCATGAGAGTTACTAACAGGCTTAACTTTCTACATGTCTTCTGTTAACTTCAGTGGAATTTGTAACATGTAAGGTAGGCACAAACGGAGTGTCTGGAGCAGTAAGAATTGAATCTTATTTCTGATACATTTCTGTACCAGCATCACGCTGTTCTCCACATGTCCCAATGCCACTAAGAAGTGCACTTCTGAACTCTTGTATAAAGAAGGAATGAATAGAAATGTTGAGAGAAATAATGTTACTAGAGTTTTTTATCGTGCAATACCATTTATATAGTATTCTTGCTGATTTACTAAGCTTGAATATCTTTATATAGACCTGAGCTGCCTGACACTGAAATTTGTAGACTTACAAGGTCAAATTCTTGGCTTAATGCAACTGTAGTCAGTGGAGTGACAACAGAAGTAGATTATGCTAGATAATTTAAAATACTTTGAAACCCCAAACCAGTTTCATGCAATTGTGCATGCACAAAAAAACCCCACCTAAATTTGCTGCCTTTATGCTTTTGTTTAGCCAACAATCTTACTTAAAGCCCAGATGGGCAACTTTATCACTGCAAAAAACTTTCTTCGGTTACAAGATGCCACACAAACTTGGCCCCTGGCTTAAGCACCTGGAATTGCCAGTTACCTGCTGGACCTGCTACAAACAAAATGAAGCCAAAGGCAGCCTATGTAATGTTTTCTAACTTTATTTTTTCAGACAACATTCCCCCACTATGTGTAAGATTAGCTCTACAACAGCATTTCAAAGTAATCTGCTTATTCCTTTTACATAGTTAAACAAACAAAAATACCCTAAAGCATAAAACATACTACATCTGAACACACGTACTATTCTAGCTGTAAAACTCAATGTACAGTATGAAGCTTGTTTATATTTTTTTTGACTGATCCAGCTTTCTGCCTATGAAACTAACCTCACTTCAACAACCAAAATGTATACTAAATGCAAATAAACAATAAAGCAGCAAGACCCAACACATTTTTTGGCAACTACCCTTTCACAGGACTAGTGTGTTTTCATCAGAAATAATATACTGAATTATAATAGCAATAATTTAGGTTAATGTCAGGTAATTTGCAGATAAATGTGTCCACATCTTTGATAAACACTGACCCCATTTACTGCTGTCTTGGTGCTGTTATTAACCATGTGTCCTCACAACTACAGTCAATTGCTAAAGGAAAGCCTTTTTCTGCAAATACTTTCTTGTGAGCAACCATACTCCCATGAGCAACCCCGCTTAGCTTTGTGGGACTACTCAGGCGAGGCACAGTGTTCATGTGTTTGCATTCTTAGGCCTTCAGACTGGAGAGGATCAAGCTAGTGAGGAAATACAAATACACACTGTTACGCTGAAAGTAGAAGACAGACATACAGACGAAAGCACCCTATGATGCTTTCGGGAGTTATAATATAAACACTATTTCCCAAGTATACAGCTCAACTTCTAAGACATTATTTTGAGGGTATAATTTTTCTTTAACTAGAGCATTCAAAGACATTATGCTTTTAAAGCTGTTCAAAGTAATGCAGCTAAATATTACATTAAAAATAAAACTAATGAGATTCAGTGGCAGATACAGACCACTTAAATGAACTGGAATGAAATGGACCATAAATACATTAATCTGAAAGCCTGAAAGGAATTTACAAAGAAATTAAAGACTAAAAGAAAAGAATAAACGGGTGCCCGTGGGCTTGGTTTCAGTGCCAAAATCATACAACTTTGTTTAGAAAACAGACTCTATCAGAAAAATAAATGGCATCTTTACATTTTCTCTATCTTAAGTACTCTAAAATGTGCTTCTCACCTTAACAGAAATGACTGCTCTGTTTGTGAAAGGTGCCTGGCTAAGAGTCCTTCGAGACTCATTCTTTAGTGAAAAGCCCTGCTACAATGGAAACGTCTTATGCCTACACTGGCATGACTCTAGGAGGGTTGTAGGAGGGGAGTTCAGTCTCCTGAAAAAGATTTTGAACACTGTGGAGAATGACAGCAAGGTTATTTGACAGTACTGAAGGAAGGTGTCATGGATACTGAATTCTGTTTGCTGGAATCTGAACAGGGAAACTGGTTCACTTAATACTGACCACCAGAGAGCAATCAAAACTTTAAGACGGTGCTCGCCTGCTCTGATTTCTGAGCTGGTAAACTAGAGAAATGCTTTTCTATTCAACTTAGTATGCACAATAGGAAGGAGAAAGGTGGCAGTGGAAGTGAAATAAAACAAATTGAAGCACAACAAAGCTGGAAAACCACTGGTTTGCCAGACATCAAGCAAGAAAAAGGAAAAGATGGATTGATCTTTGCAGTTCCTTCAGCCTGTAATCTCAGGACACTGCAGGCCTTTTGTCGAGTTATGACAGTGTCCTGGGTTCAGCAGTAGCAGTCATTTTTCTCCTTCTTAGTAGCTGGTGCAGCACTGTTTTTGACTTTCGGCCTGGGAATAGCACTGACAACACTGATGTTTTTAGTTGCTGCTCAGTAATGTTTACTCTGACCAAGGACTTTCTGAACCTCATACTCTGCCAGGGAGGAGGGGAAGCCGGGAGGAAGCAGAGACAGGACACCTGACCCAAACTGACCAAAGAGCTATTCCATACCACAGCACGTCATACCCAGGATGTAAAAACTGGGGGCAGGGACCCAGAAGAGGGGTGCTCACTGCTGTGTCGGGCTTGGTGTCGGGTGGTGAGTGGTTGTATTCTCTTCCCTTGTATTTCCCTGGTCATTATTATTATTGGTGGTAGCAGCAGTGATTTGTGTTATACCTTAGTTACTAAACTGTTCTTATCTCAACCCGTGGGAGTTACATTCTTTTGATTCTCCTCCCTGTACCCCCCCTGGGAGCTAGGGGGAAGAAAGAGGGGGAGTGAGTGAGAGAACTGCGTGAGAGGCTTAAACCACGACAGACAGGCAACCTCAAAATAAGTTCAAAATGTGCATGTCAATCAATACTTTCAGATGAGCGCATCCACACTGAGCTTCTATAAGCTACCTTGTACAGCCTCACATCCACAAACTTCTTGCCAGCATCCACTTTCTAATATGCTTTTTGTTGTAGTTGCAACCCACAGTTACAGCCACTTTTGTTGCAAGAAAAAGTCCATGCAAGAAATCTTGATGGATTTTGTGTCTTGCTGTAAAAGATTGAGAAACATGGTCAGATTCACAGTCATCCTTCTTGTGTAGTGAGAGAGCTTTCTTAAGGGCGTTCTTAGAACACTGCTGTTTAAAATGCAAAAAAGTTGACTGTCAGAAACAGTACGCATACTGTCCCTTCAAGATCCTGGAAAGACTTTTCCTTGGGAGAATACATTGGCGGTTAAGGTCCATTTGTGCTTACTACTTGTGGCAGGCTCTTTACTCAAAGCTGTCAGTAGAAAAAAACCAAATGAATGAGTGTGATTGCCTACATGTGCCCCCAGTTATTTTGAGAGTTGGGGACCTTCATGAAAGAACTGTTTTGTAGTTGCTCTGCTTCACACTGGAAGAAACCTCTCCCTGGGAACAGTGATCTTGGGGAAGGGGAAGGAAAAGGGAGGGTAAGCAGGAAGAGATTTGCATCTGTTAAAAACTTCTGTATAACAGAAGCATCATTGGCTGCTCTTGTAAATATGCACATCACAGACAGTTACCCATGGATCTTCTCTGCTCAGTAAATAATCTTTTGAAATAATCTTCTGAATCAAAAATTGTTTTGGCTGATCAAGCACATTATGTTCAGTCCAATCTATTCTAGCTCATCTCTTTGCTCGAACCAAAGAGTGTAAAAGTAGCATGCAGTTTCCCATATTGCACTGTAGTATTTCCCAGTTCCAAATAAGAAGCTAAGAAAAATTACAGTACAAGTCATTGGCTGCCTGCAGACTGCAAGGGGCTGCAGAATCACAAGGTAGTAATTTAAAAGCTCACAGCTTCTTAAGTGGCTGTGGAAGTAACAGCAGGATCAGGCACAAATGATAGGTAACTGTCACTGCAGTCAGAGCAAGCAGGATGTCGAAGGACTGTTGAGGAGCGGACAAACCCAGGGCTTCTTCCGTAGTGTCACAGTAGGATGATCTCGGATAACGAAAGGACAGCTCGAGTGTCTGGGTGATCTATCACTGTATGTATTTAACAAATGCCAGAGAACTACAGTGTAGAATTAGAGGTTTCCCATTCCTGAAACTGTGAAGTTTGTCTCTGTGCCAAGCTCAGTTGCTCACACTTAGTGGAAGGACCAAAATTAGCCGCTCTGCACCAATATACCCAGTCACTTCCACACATGGACTAAACACAACAAAATGCCACCCACACAGGCCTTATATTCTATAGGTTTTGGAGGTGGCATAACAATAGATAAGGGCAGCTGTCAGACTGGCAGAGCAGCTCAGAAAGTTCCATTCCTGCTGTACAACCTACAAAAAGACTTTTTCCACAGCAGATGGTTCTGCAGTATTAGTTACACTGGGTGTTGGACAAGCCTTGCTAGGCTCTCAGACTTGCTCCTGTAAGATGGTGAACCACCTGCACAGCAAAACCTGCATTCAGATAATCTTCTCAAAATCCAAGTGCTCAAAAACGTGCCATTCTGCATTGCCAAAGGGTTTTCATTTTGTGACAGGAGTCAGCTCTCAATGCATGGCCATATTGCATGCTAATGGACACAGTCAGTGACCCTGCAGAGTTAGAGCTGTGCGTTCTCCACATCTGTAGCTGAGCTACAGGCAGTGCCTGTGTGGCCAGTTTAACCTGCTCTCAAGCTGTCTCATAAGACTTTTATTTCAATATCTACACAGAAAAATCTCTAGCTTCCTCCAATTGTGAGTTAAAAAATAGAGCTGTTGCTATGCTGAAACACTGCAGTGGAGCTCATGACTTGAGTTGGCATAATAAGTATCTGGAACTAAAATCTCATGCAAGAGTCTTGCTTTATCATCTGATGCTTATGAAAGTGAATGACAAGTGAATGAAAGCGAATGACAGAACAAAAGATGTGGGAAAAAAAAGTCTTCCCCCTACACTTATACATAACTTTTCCACATACTTGAATTCACTTGCCAAAATTGTCCTGACCTCTCCTAATCTCTGCTCATTTTCCTATCTTTGCAGCACTTCACGATTTTCCTCCCTCATCTAGCTACTCAAAATTGATCCTAACATTCAAGAACTGTTTTTTTTCTTTTAAAACTTTCTTCTTAAAAAAAAAAGGCAAAAAAAGCTGAGGATTGCATAACATGACATACATAAGAAATATGGAACTCCAGGAAAGGCTGCATACTGTAGAACGTTAATTGCAAACTCTTTAGGAGTATCTGTATGAAGGAAGCCGGCAGTCTGTGACAATCCATTTTCCATTCAGTGGCAGAGACAGTGCTCTTTGGCTGGGTTTAACATGGCATGTCAACGGGAGCAAGTATCCATGTAAACACTAGAAAATGTGTCTGGCATGTGGATGGGTTTAAGGTACAGAAAGCTAAATAGTGTGGATGATGTACATGTAGCTTGCTCGAAAACAGACAGTGAGCTCAAGAGCTTTACAGCAAAATAAATCTCAAGTTAAACACTACTTGTTCTCCCCTCTCCTTTCAGTCAAATAACATAGGTTACGTTAGTACAAATGAACATTAAAATGGTAGTTAGAATAAGTTCACACTTGGATGCTTTTCTTCCATAAAACCCAATCAACTCTGCAGGGTCAGTGAAAAAGTATCAGTTTCAATGCATATTTAATATACATTGTATTTACATTTTTTTCACATTATAAATAGGCTCCTTTTCACTTCGCTCAACAATATTTTCCCAATAGTTCCTTAAAATCTCCTTATTAATCCTTACTGTCAGTTGTTTGTTTGTCTGTTTTATTGAAAAGAATGCAGTATTATTTCTCTGATCTTTTTTTGGAAACAAAAAAACTACCACAATCACTCCATTTCACAATATCCACATCAGAATCTCTTCTTACTTTCTCTAGTCATGCAAAAGCCTCATTGCCAACAGGCTGGATGAAGCCCACCAATATATACGAACACAGATAAAACACTTAATCTGAAGGAAAAAAATGGCATATGGTTATGGAGTTTTGGTTTATCTGAGCTGCTTTGCACAGTCTTTCAATGAAGGCTGGAAATCTGAATATTGCAGAAGCTCCCAGAGGGCTTTATTTAAGTCAAGGCATATTTTCCACTAACTTCACTTGCAGCAACCTTGGGCTTTTCTGCCCAGAAAGTAGAAGGCTCATCTAAGCATGGTGCTGGCTGATTTCAGCTTCTGATGAACACATAAAGATCTGATGGCATCTACTTGGCTGTGCAGAATCTTTTTTTAAGCACAAGTTCCTGTTTGATTCAGTACTGTTTGGGTGCCTATCACTGTCTGGATTAAAAACATATTCATCATTTTTCAGGAATATTTTAGATGGAAAAATACATCACTTTCAAAATTTTGACTGTTACAGCCAAAAGAATGTTTTTCAGCTGGTTTCTGTGCGAACCTAATGAGCTCTTTGAAATCATTATCTGTGCACACTACTCTTAAGTGGGTTTTATGGTTCTGATTTTGTATTTATATTGCATATCAGTATGCAGTATTTGCTAAGCTTAAAAATGAAGGGAAGAAATAACACTAGGCAAAAGCTTATTTGTCAGCTTGTATGTCCACATCTTTCATCTTTTAATGGCCTAGTTAATTTAAATCCATGAGAAAGCTTCTTATTGTTTTATATAAATTACTGGGAGTTGATGGTTACAGAGTCTGGTCCAAAAAGTAGAATTGTATTACAGCCATTATCTAACAATTTGAAAATCAAAGAGATATAATAAATTGCTCACAAATAAAACCTCTATTTAAGTTGTACAGCTTGTTAGACTGTTAAAATTGTAGTAATGCTTTTGCACACCTGCACTGTACTTGAACAAAGAATTTGGGGACGAAAATGAAACTTTGAAGGTTAAACGTATAAAAACCCATTTACTTTTCTTGACATTGCTTCTGATTTTTTTTGTCCCTTCATGGAAAGTAATCTGTATACTCTGATACTTAGCAATCAAAAAGAAGCAAAAGAGATAGCTTATCGACAGTTACTGAATATTTCAGTATATAACACGTTATTATTCTCAGTGAAAGTAAAAATACATTTCTTAATTTTTCCCACACAACTGCAGCTTGGAAAACTGTTTTTTCTAATATGCTAATCTCAAGAAAATAATCATTTACACATCAGGAGAAGTGTGAAATCTGTTACCATCAAAAAAGATCTTGGTGTTTAGAAGCAGTTTTGTAGCAATAAAATAAATATGTTAGGTTCCTAAGCCTGTGTTCAATTCAAGCTTCAAGCTTAACACAGCAGAATCACTCAAATAGCCTAGAATCTTCTAGTTCACATTGTACATAAAAAATCAATCTAGTCCTGAAACTACTGTATATGAAAAAATACTAGCAAAGTGGTTCTATAAAACAGAGTTCTTAGAAAAAAATTCCTCCTTATTCAACTGTGTCTTATAGGTGGAACATAATTAATTTATGTGGCCTTTTAAACCAACCTGTGTGGTTTATGATTCATACACCTATTTGACAACTGATGTGTTTTCAGTTGTGAGTCTGGTAAGTGCTCCAAATTGGCTGGTTAAAAGACCAAACCAGCATGATTTCTTTTTGTTTTCCATATGAAAGTTGACCTAATACCTAGCAGCAGAGACTCATATGTATAATAAAACATGCTTCTCAAAGACAGTGAGTGAACCTGTGAAAAGTAGCACAGCACAGTATTTTCTTCTTATTCACCAAAACAATCATCGTGTGTAAAAAACACATGAGAGTTATTTATGATGCTGGGTACCATCCCAGACGCTGAAGATGCTCAAATACTACAACTTACTGATTCATTTCATGTAAAAGGCTCTGTATGCATAGCACCAAATTTCAGTATTTCGCAAACATTTTGTCCCCTTTTTTTGGTGCGTTTTAGGGCAGAAACAACAAAGAAAAGTACTCTAACATTTACCATTGTGGACTAACAGGTTGAAAAAACCCTGGAGTGTGGGCGCAGCCAACACAGAAATACGCAGACCCTACTTGTAGAATTTGACTTGGCGCATAGAAAGCAACATAGGTGTATGCAGAACTACAGGTAAGCAAAGAGGTTCACAAAGAGAATCTTCCTAAATTGTCGGTTCTGGGCTGCTGAACTAAATTGAAGCAACACTTGGTAATACACTGATACTGGGCAGCTATGGAAAATTTGGAAGAATCTTGTTGGAAATAGCACCTGTGTCACTGAAATCTGTTTCCATAAGGAAGCTGAGCGAAGAACTAAAACGCTAGAATGAGCATGGAGACAGGGTGAAGAGAGAGAAGGGCTGCTTCAGATGTATTGCAATTAGCACTTCACTAGCTGGCTTTGGTGATTTTTTTCCTTGGCTACTGGGTCTGTTTTTCCTGCATAATTATGTAGTAGTGATAAAAAAATATTGGTGGGAGATAGAAATCACTCCTTCCATTTCTAAGAACATCCTGTTCTCTGCTAAGGAGAGCACAGTGCCTGGTTGTGGGTGCTCTAGATCTAAACATCTATACTTATTTTCATGTATTTTTTGTTATTCAGTGGGTTTTAGCTGCTGTTGAACTGCTCCGGTAGAACACATACAGGCATAGTTATTGCTACGAAGAATTGCACTCCGAAGGCTTATTTAAAGGATGCATGAAGAGTTTGCACCACAGTCTGGAACATGTGTGTCCAGAAGCACTTTCTTTTTCACATTTTCCAACATCCTACACATGGCAGTAATGAGTAAAGGTACACAAATACTAGAGCTATACCAGTAAAATAAAAACGGCAAGGGCACATGCTCGAGCACAGCCCCACAGTTGTATGTACTGCCTAATTATGAGCATGATTCCTGCCATGATTTTAGCCAGTACCAGCACTTTGCCCAACCAGAGAACAGGCTTTCTGAGTTTACCAGTGTAAGTGAAACACCATGGTTCGGCAGGGAAGACTGGAATACGAGCAAGCCTACGGCATGTCAAATGGAATTTCTTCCTACAGAGATTTTCGAAAGCAAGTCAATTGAAAAGTTGTTGATCCTTTGGAATGTAGGACCTTGCTACTGCAATGGTCCTATCAGATAAATCTTTTCCCTAAACCTGACAAGACAGAACTTAGGTTTCTTTTTTTGTTCCTGCTATCCCCACTGGATATTCAAGAATATGACCATTAATGCAGCCCTTCTCAAGCTGTTCTCCCAAATACCCCCACTTATAACCTTATCCTGTATATTAGACAACATACAGCACCATGTTGCAGAAGCTCTGCCTGTGATTCCGTAAGCCAGCTCCTGCTTTTCTCTGCTGCTCTCCGAGGCCTTCTTCTAACACTACCGATTGGGAAATACTGCTCCAGTAGTTAACTTCCTTGTGATTTCTACATTCTCACTAGTTTTTGGGCCAACATTAACCTTTGGCTTAAAATGTTCTCTTCCCTTTGTAGAACAGATGCACACCTCTATCAGAGGGTTTTAAGCCTAATTTGAAAATGCCCTCTCCTCCTCTACATTTTCACCTATGTTAGCTGTTGGAGACTTCTGGGAGAGTTCCCTGACAGTTGCTGGAAAGCTGCACCAGCTGAATGCCCTGATAAAGTATGTATTAGCCTGGAGCTAGGTAAAACGTGGAATGTTTTTAAAGATGCTAAACTGTTTCAAAAACATTCTTGTTTGTTACTGTCACAAGATTCTTCTGAACTTTGGCTCTGTTTGTTGTTCTAATTAGTGTTTAAAAATGGTCAGCAAAAATTTCACTCTGGCCCATCCTTTTCTATAATTGTTAAAACCTACTCACACTCAGGTCCATTGACACATGGAGGAATAGGGCTGGGACAACACCATGGCAGTGAGTTCACAGTTACCCTTCTATAGAAGAACAGAGAGAATGACAGAGGCAAAGCAAAGATTAGAGGGTTAGCTGCCATGACCGCTCCCTGGCCTTCAGCTTGCTGCTCGTAGAGCTTCCAAAATCCTTGTCTTTTGCATCTGCAGTATCTCTGTGTGCAGATGCCTTGTGCATGCTCTTGCCAGCCCTAATTTGTAACTTGCCTGTTCATGCTCGTAGGTTTTGCATGGGCATCATCCTGGGCATGAAGAAAAGCACAGGCCACTGCATGCATGCATGCAAGTGGTCATTTTAAAATCTGGCTTATTTAAAACAGACCTAATTTAACCATATGTCTCATACTTACATGTCTAACAATAAGGAAAAGCTTTATCCAAGAGACAGATAAGTTCTACTCACTATGCTAGCAATGGACCATGTCTCAGACAGAGTTAACAGTGAGTGAAGTTTGCCACAACAGCCAGTCTATCACAGGACTCACAAACCTGTCAGGCTACAAGTTCACATGCCACAGCTGGAAAAAACTGTATTGCTCAACCCACTGCTGAGGACCTGCTTCTGCCAAGCATGCTGTGAATGAGGATATAATGCTGGCTCACTAGCTAGACAAGATAAAATAGAGATGAGGAAGAGAGAAGCCTAAGGGACTCTGACAGGAGTAAGCAAAGCTAGCTCCCTCACTTATCATCAGTTATACTGCAATAGTGTATATTTATGGTTTTATGGTAAGGGCTAACTCGTTGGACCAATATTTTCCGCCAAGTCATATCCAGGTAAATGAATGAAAGTCATGCTAGGGAATAGCTTTTATGGATTTAAAATATTTCTTTTTCTCCAGTACAGTATTAAAAAAATAAAAACTTTTTAAAATACTGAAAATATATTTTAGTTAAGGTAAAAATACTAAATATAAAATTTTAATGTAATATTTAAAATAACTGTGCTATAAAGGCATGTGAATCGCTTAGTTATTTTGACATTCAATAGTGGCACATTAACCCTAGTGGAGAAG
This sequence comes from Myiopsitta monachus, assembly GCA_017639245.1. Taxonomy (NCBI): domain Eukaryota; kingdom Metazoa; phylum Chordata; class Aves; order Psittaciformes; family Psittacidae; genus Myiopsitta; species Myiopsitta monachus. Next base: position 32,615,859 of record CM029919.1, read on the forward strand.
CATGTGCCAGTATACCCACATGGTGGTTTAGGAGAGAAACTCATGCATTTCTGCATAGAAAACAAATCTGCTGAATAAATGACATCTGAGGGATTCTGAGACAGTAATATTCATGCATTTATAATGCATAGGTGGGTGTTGCAGGTAAGGCAGCGCAGTAGACAGCATTCAATTCTGCACAAATACATATCTGTGCTTATTACAGGTACAGGATTCTCTGCTTCTGAATTGGCAATTTCTATTTTCCTTTTTGGCTGATGATCAGAACAGTTCGAAGGTGAAAATCCATATTGATTTTCGTCAGCTGCGTTCATGTCTTTGAGCTGCATATCAGAAAAACTGGAATGAGATAAAGCGAATGTGCTTGCAGCTGTTTTCAGGGGGGAATGATGGGTTAGATCACGGGCTAGAATGTGCCTGGATTTCAACACAAACGACCGTTTGGAAACCAAGAGAGCCTTTAAGAAGAGGACTCTAGAGGATTTTTAGAACACTGTTTTTTGCAACATGCACACAAATGTAGCTAGATAGTAACTCGTTTGTGTGTGAAAAAACCTAAAAGTTGAGACATGTATTATGATGACCATCATCACTGTTATTTTTATAGAGCAATGAAATGATAAAATCATCTATCCAAGTTTTCAAGTGGGGAAGCACCTGCACATGCGCTATGAATGAACAGTAGTTGGATGTATTAATGCACGTATCAGTTAACTGCAGGTTGCAGAGATCTGATATTTCAATGCCATTCTTTAAATATCACTGTAAGAGATCACATAATAATAGTTTTAAAAGTACCAAATCATGCTTCAGCAGCTAGAGAGAGAGATTGTATTATGTTTTGGCAGTGACTTGATCATCCCACTCCACACTGGCAGCATTCGATATTAAAAGGATAAAATGGCAGCAAAACTGGTCAGCAGCTTCTCTTTGTCTGGAGTTTTCCCAGGTAGATAAACAAAACAAAAACGAAACAAACATAAGGCTGCAATGGGAGCAGGTCAAAGCACTGGCCCTTGGGTTGCTCTGATGAAAGTAAACTAGATTGATTTCCTCGGAGAAGCATATCACAGTCCCCAAATAAACGATAAGTGCATAAAACCTCCAAATAATGATCTTCGCTAGAACAGCTATGTGGTTTGTATGGGACAGTGGCCTTGTCAGCTACGCATCTTGTTCATTAATGGTTCATCTTCAGTCAGCATTATGATGCATTCACCTCACTAGAGTTTTGGCTGGATGACATGCGAGAGTCCAGATTCTCCTTGCATTTCTCCAGATCATGGAAATATGGGTGAGAGAGGGCAACATAGGCAGATATTCTCTTGGTTGGGTTGAACGCTAAGCATTTCTGTAAGTATGAAAAGAAGTTGGTTTTAACTAAAATGTACAGTTAACAGGGCTAACATTGCATATATACACTGATGCATGCCACCTTCAATTTATGACCAGTATGAGACACAACAGGGTCTCACTACGGCTGTACGTTAACATTACCATTCACATTAAAACAAGCAGTGGTGGCACAGTGTATGAATATGGCATCCCCAAAGCTAATAGAAAAGAACAGGTTAGAAAATTCAACTATTCAGAGTTTCGGAAATTCCAGAATTCAGGTTTTCTTGAATTCACGTGCACAGAACACCTGTCTCACAGGCTGCAGGGAGCAGCTATTCACGAACAACATTTGCATCCCTCAGTGTTCAATGTACTGTTCTTTTGTGGTTATACAAACACAGGTTATACAAAGATCGTAAGGTTCATTCCTTGGCTCAGCATGTCTATAGGTATTGGGTCTTTGACTTTGTAGCCTTTGTACGCTAATGTCTTGTGTTTAGTTTCTGCCTCTTCTTCCTACGTGTACTTTGCTTGCTATCTTTCAAGATACTTATCCCAGCCTCCGCCCAGCCAGCACTGAAATCCCTCCTTGTGTGGCCTCGTGTTTTATAACTTGTTCTCCTCTTTTCCTTCATTCACCTCCTTATCTAAGCACTTCCTACTCCTACTTTATTTTCTTGTGTCATAATTTCTGTCATTAACTTCTGAAATTTAATTCAGTGACTTCCAGTCCTACTCTCCCCCTTCTTCTGTAGCTGGCTCCCAGTTCTCATGTCTTTGCCTAACCCTTCCCACTTTACCCTCTGCACATAGATACTTGTCTTTTTCCTTTCTCCCATCATGCCTCATACTCACTGAGTGCTCTGTCACATCTATTCCTTGTTGTTCTTAGAATCTAATTCTTGTCCCATGTCTAAGCTTCACTTTCCAGGCTGCAAGAACAACAGATGTGCTTCTCCTGTCATTTCAAGTGCCCAGACGTAGTTCAGCATTTGTTCCAGAGAACAAATTTAGCTAGATTTCAACAAGCACAGCAGAAGGCAAACTGAGGCAAGGCCATTCCCTATATTCCATTGCAAGACTGAACTTCAGGGCTGGGATTTATAACGTATCTATAAAAATTACAGAAACAATTTAATTGAACTCAGTGTTACCAGCTGTGCCAGCACAATTTGTTTGCTTCTGTTCAATCCTGCCATTTGTAAGAGGCAACAGTTGCTGAATTCCAAATCTCAAGTTTTCAGTATTCACTAGAAAGCATGGAGCTGTAATCTACCTCTACAGCTTACTTTGTGCTTTGTACTGGGTCCATTAAACCATGGAAAATGGCAGATCACTTTTTGCACTTAGGTCAATCTTATATTACGAGAATGGCTGAATCAGTGGCACAACTGTGTTCAGTAATGAGGATCTAAACATAATCTCTAAAGACAAGTCAAGCAGGTGCTTCCTTGACACACTTTTCTAGTCTCTAACTGTTCTCATCTCTGACACCTCTTGAGTGTTTTTGTGTTGATGTTTCACAGATTTACGTGAATTTGTCTACCTACTTCTGAGCTTTTCTTTAATAACTTCATTTAAAGGAAACATAAATGTTTCTTGGCACGCTACACGTGCAATGGGAACTATCAGTCATGCGCTCTGGAGAACAACAAACAGCAACTCACAAGAAGCAAGTCTTTGCCCAGTTCATCAATATCTGGTACAAATTTTTCAATAGGTTGTGCGGGTCTGGAAGTGAAAGCACTTCTTGGAAGGGCAACGTCATTAGGCCAGTCCTCTTCTTCCGGGAGTCCAATTACACTGTGGAAGGGAAAACATAATGTCAGTCTGAACATTTTATACCCTCTCCCCTTTATGTTGATCATACTGAGTGGCAGTTTACTTTGTAAGTCTTCTTGTTTAAATGAGATTAATTGTACAAGTAGCACACTGATCCCTGTGCACAGAGGCTGATTAAGTTCTCTGTGTGTTTCGTAGAAATCATTCTGTGGCCAGCACAATTTTCCGGCCTAGGTCTCAATTTTCTGTGTCTTTTTGTTGAATATGGGCTGAGTGCTTTGGAAGAAAGTTGCTCAGCTCTTGACTGGATGGTGCAACATATGTCGCCCCAGGATGATTAAAAGCAGTAAGTTTCAAAGGGGAATTGCATGTAAGGATCTTTATTCACAAGAATAGAGACTGAGAGAAGAGTGTGGGTCAAGACGAGGGTAAGGCAATAAAAGGGATGTTTCATAATGCTTCAAAGCTATGTGCAGTAATTGTTGCCCAAATTTACACAATTTATTTGCTTCACAATACGGGTTTTAAAGTCTCAACTCAGAAGGGGCATAGGACTTGAGTGTCTTTATGGTTTTTTTCTTACTTTGTATTTCAGTTTTTCTTTACCCTTTAAAAGAATATTTCATCATTTCCTTATTCTTTAAATTTTAGAAGATATTCATACGTGTTAAATAATCATGCTAAGGTTTAAAAAACAAATAAATGAAATAATAGCTAAACCTCCAATGATGGATCATGTCTCACAGATTTTGTTTTAGTCTGATGCTAATATTGGTGGTGTTCAAACAGCAGTTTCTGAAGGAAATTCTGGACAAGAGCATGCATTACTTGTCAGGCTTCAGGAAAAATCATTTTCTACAGCCTGTAAAATAGAGATTTTTAGTGGAAACACTGGCAGAGTAAGACAAGAAGGAACATAAAAAATCATCACTGAATACTTGGGTCTGTGCTAAACCAAATGCCGCTAGGGAGCAGCATTGACCTTCTCCTAGGCGAGGCTGGTAGTGCGACTAGGCTATTCACATCAACATTCTGATGTAAACCAAGGTTACCTCAGTGAGCTTAGTGCAGCTCCGCATCTACCGTCATGGATTTTAGATCGTAATTTCGCTCACTGAAAATACCTCCTAAAACTAGTATGTCCTCAAAACAACAGCATGGCTAGAAGGGCAAAGCAATTAAAATGTCAGGACAATGTAATTTTCCCACATCTGAAGATACCACAGCTTTTGGGAAAAGATAAGTTAAATCTGTATGAAAAATTGAGTTCTTCTTTTATCACCATGGGTATAGTGGGGTATGGGGCAATTCCCTTGGCCATGGTGGTTAAAGCTATGCAATTATCTATTTGAGGGTCTGGACCCATATTCGATATAATACAAAGAGCACTTTAGGATGATACGGGAGGCAAATGTTTTAAGTAACAATGAAGTTTCACCGGCCATTCAAACGCGTTTGGTTAGTCCCAATTTTTCTAACATTTGCATGAGAGATCACAAACAGGGCAGAGTAAGCACAGGCACAGGCAAAGCTAATAAAAGAAACAAGGAGGCAGACTGTCAGACAGGTAGGGTGGACGGGACCAGGAGTGGAAAGGAGAGACATTTTTAGTTACACACTCATGTAGTACTCAAAACTCTAATAATGAATGTCAGAGTAGGTGCCCTCACTCTGGTTTGGTAGCACTACTATTTCAGTGACTAAGTTTGGGGGGGCATCTTGGATGAGTTTCACCTCCTGCCAAAGGTTCAGGCCTGGTCTTGAGAAAAGCCACGTACTTTCCACTCCCATTGATCACAATGGGAGACAAGTCTGCTCAAACCATTTCAGCATTTAGCCTGAAATCTGTGAGGATATCCCACACTCCAGCGGTGACCTGGAAAAGCAGGAAAATGTTTTGGGCAGCCTCTGAGGGATTTACCCTCATGTGTGGTGGAATTTTACCTGATGCACATGGGAATGCACTGGTAAAGCAAAGGTAGACCATGGCCCCATTATCTGACAGAATGCAACAGTCCAGATTACACAAAAATCCTGAAACTACTTTCTGCCCAAATTAGCTTGCAGAATGAGTCACTACTATAGAAAGAAACAACCCTCTTACAAAAAGAGCTATGCCTAACCGTAGGGGGTTCTCCAGCTGTGAAAACACAACATAAATACTATTTAACATAAGCCCCTCAGAATCCAAGAAAGAAACTTTGCAACTATTTAAGGAGAACTGCACAGAAGAAGGAAAACCAAACTTTAACTAGATGTGTAATAAGGAATTTCTTCTAAAATTAGCACAGCATTTTCTTTTCTTGATGAATTCTTTTCTGCACAGGTAATCTCAGCCCCTAGGGATGGAAAGATCCCTGTTGGAGGCTGCTGCGAGTAGCTATGTATTTAACCCTAGTCCAGTTCATTTTGATTTTTCACCTTAAATGCCACAAAAATCCTTCAAAAAAATCACAGCTATGTCCTTTTTAATTATATATTATGCTGACGTATCAAAACTGTCTTCATTTAATAAAGAATATTGTAGGACTCAAGCAGTAGCTTTGGCAGAAGAAGTAAACTTTATGGACTGATTTTTCTGGATTGGGCAGGAAGAGCTATTCAGTGCATGACAAATTAACCACGCAAGTGAGTCACATACACTGGTATGGCATGCAGGAAAGGGAAGTCAGCTGTGTGAAATCAAGACCTGTAATTTGTGAACCTCATATTAAATACTGAAAATGCTTAGAAACAGTTCTGTTATGATTTGAGAACTGGAAAAATGGTTAAATGGAGAAATTCAGTATTTGTTCTGTTTAAGCACTTCTCCTTAGAAATTTTTCTGTCTTCTCTTTGGAATATCTTCCAAGAGAATAATATTTCAGCCTTCTCTCTCTGCTACCTATTTCTTACTTCATCTGGATCCCCGAAGCCCCTCTATATGAAAGAGAAGACAGAGATACAGAGGCAAATCGGTATCCATCCTCTGGAGTGGGACCAGCCCTAAGTGGCTTTGATTTCTCAAGTACATGATACATACGTAAGATCTAAAATTTACGTGTTCTTATGCATGTCTAAGATCTAAAATTCAGCAATGTTCCTTGCTCTGAAGAGCTTTTAGAAGAAAAAGTGATATAATCCTACTTAACTATCTGTACAATCAATAACTTAATTTTTTGGTTTTTTAAGTAAGAACATATTTTGGATGAGAATTATTCTCCCTCAGAGACTCTAGAGCCTCCCTGCCTCCCAGATTTTGATATCTCTGATGAAGAAAAGCACAAACTCCTAGAACTGTAAAATGGTTTTAAAATTAAGCAAATTACTCAATCTCTGACAAAGCACATGTTAAAATGCTGATATTCCTTCTGTTCTCACAGTTAACTTGACCAAAATATGGACTGTGAACAGTCTACACAGTTTATTTTAAAAGCTATAATATGTTCTGATGTACAGAAGTCTTATGCAAAGAAGCTGTTGGCAATAATCTTAGAGATTTCAGTTTAATAACAATTTTAAGTATTCTAATGTTGTTTCCTGAAATACACAAAGAAATTAACGAAAAATAAAACCTTTGCATTTGTTAATGTGAATACAATCTCTTGGAATGAATTGTTTTGGAATATGCATGAATGGTACACGCACAATATGTTTAAGAGATTTAATAAGTCCAAAAGTCCCTCGTAACTTCCTGAAAATGGCTGTTAATTCTGCAAAACTATATTCCATGTTGCTTCCTCCTCCCAGTCTGACATAGAATACATGGAAATATCATGTTGCATATGGTAGCAATAGGGAAAACGTTCTAGGAATACTTTGTTCTAGTCACATTATTGCATAAAAACATGGCAAAGAAACCTCACAAAGTTTCAATGTTAAACAGATATTGACATAACGAAACTAGTTATTACTTACTCAAAGATTTTTCCTAGCTGATCAACATCTGAATTTCCACGGAAGAGTGGTCTGAAAAAATAAAGAAATATTTTAAAGATGTGACTTGGTTTAATTAACAATGAATTTATATTTGTCATTGACACCTGCCAACATAGGACAAAACATGTTACTTTTTTTGAGACCTCACTTCTTCTGCCTCCATGTTTTATCCAGTCTGTGAGAGCACCTTCCAAGTTTCTGCTGAAACTGACAATACAACTGACAGATGAGACATAGTTTTAAATATACTACTTTTGAAAATTTGCGTCCTTTAACATGAATGAAGCTATTTTCTCTCAACTAATACTATCGTATGAATTACATCATTAACAGAATCATTTTCACTATAAAGAACATACTCAAATAGCTGTTTAGAGAGACAAAATCAGAGCGAATGTCATGCAATTCATTAAAATATAATCAAATTAGAGATGAATTGTAATGGATAAAAATTTAAAATTACATTTCTTGTATCTGCATATTGGAAATGCGCTCCTAGGTTCAAGGGCTCAAATAAATGACAATGGATTTATGAAGGTCTGTAAAGAATGGGGTGTGAGACGGCACAGAATTTACCTTGAAGGAGAGGAATACTTCTGCTGCATAAATAAAGATACGTGCAGGAAAGAAACAAATTAATAGGCTGAATGTCCAAAGGCTTTCAGAAAAAACAGCAACTAAAAATACTTTCAGAGCGGTACACACTTCTTTTCAAAGTGCAACTTAAAATATTTTCATTCGTCATTTATAAAATACTGTCACCCCATCGTGCCTAAGCAAAACACGAAATTCAGATTTGTGTGGCTGTATTGCCACCCTTGTGTTGAATTCAGTAAGGTGTGATCAACAGTGCGATTTTGTGTTTAAACTCCCAAGACAGTCCAACAGATTACTAATGAATGATTAAGGATACAGCCAAGAATGAGGCCATCTGTGAAGATCAGGCCTGAGGTGTTGCTTATCATTTTGGTTCAACAAATGGTAGATTACTCCAGAAAACACTATTCAGATACACTGAAAACTGGATACTAATTTGGGTCGACAGAGAGACAGGCTGCCCCTCTTTTCTGGAGCACAGCTCAGAGTACACGGCGTCCTGTAAACTTCTGGTTTCCAAACCTGCTCAGCCGAGACCTGGTGACTTAAACAATGCATATTCCCATGTTTTCACTTTCAGCCTTTAGTTACGGGGAAACATTGGTTTTCCTGCCTCTCTCTGCCTACTCATCTTCTTCTGCCTGATACAGGTCCTTAACAGCAGTGACAGCCAAAGGCATTTCATTGTTGGTGTTCAAAGGAGAAGACCTCTCCCATCCACACTGGAAGAACAAGAAGGACTCAGCGATAGTCCTTCCCCTCTCATTGCCCATATGCAGGCGCAGGTGTAGAATCCGGGAATCCTTTCGCTAACAAGTTACTTCTGAAATATGGTGCTTCATATCTTGACACTCTCACACAGACAAGAGCTCCAACGTCACGGCCTATCTTGTGTGTGCACACCAAATACAGGAAGAAGACCCAGAGCACAGTGACATTTCTCAGCTAAACATAATAACCTGCAGAAATCATGCCACCAAGAAAAACCCAGTCTAGTGGAAGGTGTCCCTGCCCATCCATGGCAGGTGGGCTGCAACTAGATGATCTTTAAGGCTCCTTCCCACCCAAACCATTCAATGATTCTATGATTCCGAAAAAAGAGCAGAGAAATAACTGGAAGACATGCTGATCATCTTTGATTGAACATGCATTTTTGTCTCCTTCCGGCTTACTGCCATTCAGGTCAGGTCATATCGACTTACACTGCAAACTGCTTTGCGCAGGGACACTGAGAGAACAATGTCATCAAGTCCAATTTGAAACCATTTGACATCAGATTGAAACAGACAGGGTATAATGCAGTAGCCTCTTGTCCATAAAGGGCTTTATTTATTTTGATTCTGAATAAAAAATAATGATATGCGCTGCTTGCCAGATATACATGATATTTACTGACTGCAGGTATTTGGAGGTATATAATGAGGCATTTTTTAAAGCTTTAAAGTATTCAGCAATTCTGGCTTCTACAAAAACCCAATGCTTCACTTCACTCAGACAGGAGCCTCTATTGCTGCTGTAAGTTTTGAGCCCAATTTCAAAATGGTCAGCAGCTACAATCCTAGTATAGTTTGTGGCAGTAGACACACTCCTTATCTTCCAAAGACAGACAATACAACAGTTCAGACATTTTTTTGTTTGAATGGCTACTTAGATTTATTAATATGAAGTTAATCTGCACATTTAATTTTGGCTTCCGCGTTAGAGTATTTAGGCCCTTTAAACTAACAAAATCTAAACAACCAAATAATCCTATCCATGGAAATGGAAAGCTGATTTAATGTTTTAAAATGTTTGCTGAACCTTGCATTAATGTGAAAGCTTGGCAAAGTCAGCCTTGTTTGCGAATCACCTTAGGCAGTGTCATGCCAAAACAAGTATAATTCTTGGGATTTTTAAGGGAGGTTTTTCCCATCGTTGCTGCTGTCTCAGATTCACTGGGGGCTGAAGCAAGAACTTAAATTCTTTTGAATATATAATTATACAACACAAGGTGACCTTCCAACATACTTTGATATTTCATCATAATGAAGTGTTATTAATTCATCTTTCAACCTCCTATCCATCCCACCATCAAGACTACAACAGATTGCCAACTCCAGGTTAGGCACCACTAGCGTAATGAAATTTGCCCCATGAATTTTGGCTGGAGGTTCATTTGGAATACCGGACGGATGATTGGGGAAGTAGATTCACTTAATCAGCAGCTGTATGAAGATCTCGTCTCACATTTTGGCACTAGTTACTCTTTAGCAATGACTTGCCAGCACTGCAAGTCCAGTACACATAAAAACTTTCACCTCAAGCTGATTGTTTTACTAAGTCTATTCTTCAAGGGGCACATCAGCTCTCCCACTATCATTGAACTGGGACCATACACAGCAGTCACAGAAATGCAGAATTTCACTTTTGTTCTTGGTATCTTTCACTTGACTCACTCACCCGCTCACCCCCTGAGGTTTATTTACGCAAACTCAATCCAGAAGTCCTTACTTGGGGATAAGTCCTCTCTGTGATGATAATCTGTGTAAGACTGGTTGGACTCTGAGAGCTGATTTGTAGAATTCCTTCTTTTTCCCTTGGGAAAGGCATGGAGCTGGGTTTGTCTCCTGTGGCAGATGTGTCCTCTGACTTCAAACAACTTCTAAAATCTGTGTGTTCGAGTGTCTCAGCAAAGAGGGATACTCCAAAGGAGGAAAGGGCTATCAACAAGAATATGTTTGCCTTTTGTGTGGTTCCTTCATCCTCTCAACCTACCCTGACTTTACTTGCTACAGAATCCATGCTCTGAGGGCTCCAACACTACTGCTGCTACAAAATACACACTTGAGCAGGAAAGAAAATGGGATGAAAAGACTTACAGTGTACCCAAGACATTTAATTTCCCTATTTGCTCAAGAAGTCTTAGTTCTATGGTTCTATGATTTTACGATTCTATGTTGCTGTGTCTCCATAACTTCCTATTTTTGTTGGTTATTGCTTTTTTGATTTTTTAGGGAGAGAGGAGGAGGAAAATCAGGTTACAGGTCAGTGGTGCCCAGTGACAGGACGAGAGGCAATGGGCACCAACAGAAGCACAGGAGGTTCCCTATCAACATACACCACTTATTTTACTGTGAGGGTGCTGAACACCAGCATAGGTTGCCCAGGGAGGTTGTGGAGGCTCCCACCTTGGAGATACTCAAAAGCCATCTGGACATGATACTGGGCAACTAGTTCTAGATGGGCCTTCTTGAGCAGTTGGGGTTGGACTAGACGATCTCGAGGCCCCCTCCAACCTCAACTGTTCTTTGATTCTGTGATAACAGAGAAATAAAAATACAGTTCATGACATAAGGTTGCAGTGTAAAAACCTCAGAAATCCTGAAAGAGTCACTATCTGCTTACAGTTTAGATGGACTTGCACTGCTAATGTTCTGGCTGAAAAGCTCTCATGCCTTTATGTAGCTGAACTAATTAAATTTCATCATTTACCAACCTGAGGCTCTTTTCTCTTGTCCAAAGGAATATACTCAGCTCATGTTGTTGTTCTGTGCTGAGTCTCACCTTCACTGAATATTCTGTCTCTCTGAACTGGATATTGGTGTCTGAAAGGTTGAGTGCTTTATTTTAGTACTGTATTATAGACACTGTGTTTCATGTCTGTGCTACTCAGTAATAACTAAGATATAAACATTTCTTAAGCAAGTCTCCATGAAGAGATTTTCCCTGGTGCAACTCCATGGACATGCCAAAGCAATGCTAAAAGTACTGTACACAATGACAGTGCAACGACACCCAAGAGATAAATAAATGAGGTTTACCTGTAAACTGGTCTCATTACTTCCAGGCTTTACTTTTAGCCTTTAGTCTACAAAGCAAAGAGGTTCTGTGACCTTTCGTAAGAAAAGTTCGAATTTGCACAGATTGGAATTAAAGGTATTAATAAGCACTGCTCTGGTCTATCCTGCAGTGCAGATGCCAGGAAAAAAATAGTCAGACCCATGTGCATTGAGACACAGAAAAGATGTCTGCAGGTTTCCTAACAGTGACATTCTGAATCAATTAGTGACACTTTAATCGGAAATGTATCTCTCAATTTCTGACATTGACTTATTAAAATACATGTAAAATGGATACATGGAAGAAAGGTCATGTGAAGAAAAACTTTAGTGAAGAGGGGGAAAAAAAGTCTAGAAATTCACTTTCTAATGAAAACATATTACAGAGCTGCCACAACAATTCTAGAGTTGTCAATCCAAGCGTCTCCAAGGCTAGACAAGCCTTGTTTCCTTCCAGATATGTGAAAAGTAACTTCCAAAATAACTACCTAGTTTCTGCTAGTCCGTTTGCTCAGTAGGATGACAACAGCAGTTGGGAATTCCATCCCCTTTCTTGTTATCACAGAAAAACCAGTAAAGATAATCTCTTGATTACTAACTTGAATATATACAACATTCTCAGTGAAAAGTCTATATTGGTAATCCACATGTACTCAGTGAAGTCATTCAAGAACTCCCTACAAAGGAAAGAGCATCACGAGTGGGAAAGTACAACTTGCTTTTTACGCAAGTAGGGCTTAGACAGTCTGATTGAAGAGATGGCAAGGAGAAGTGACGGAAAGAACAGTGATTTCAGAACAGATAGCTACTGCTTTGAAGACATTAGACAAGATGGGGGAGGTGTTGAAAGAAAGTACATGGCAATTTGACGTAGTGGAGCAAAAAATGTAAAGGGAAAGAATATAGCGGCAGTTCATGGAAGAAGTATGAGGAATTTTAGAAGCTGGTAAGGGTATATTGTATAAGTCTAGGAGTTTGTATATCTCTGTGTGTGAGAGGAACAAGGGGATGGTGAAGAAACTAAAAAAGTTAAAGCCAAGAAACATTTGCCAAGGAATTGTGCATCATGCCATGGGAAACCTGCCAAGCTACATAGTCAGATACACATTTAAATTATTTTTTCTTCTTTCTTTTCATTTTACAGAATGTGAATAGCTGGCAAATGATTTGTCAGATTATTAGTTACTTGTTATGAAGAAAATATTTTCATTTTTAGAATTAAAACCAAGTAAGACCTAAAACTAGAATTATGAGATGAGTAGAAATAACACAACCTGGACTGCCCTGTGGAAACCTTTATTCAGAGGGATTATTTCTGAGCTGATTCCTCACTCATTTTCCCACTACTGTTTCTCTTTGACACATCCCCTGGACAAGTCCGTACTGCAGGCGTGGAAAGAGAAACTAAGGCAAGACAAAAGGAAAGATGCATCACTGTTTAAAGATGAAGATCACTGGCCCTCCTGATAGGTAAAATGAATATGGTATAGCATAAAGCTTTACTCTGAAAATAGGCCATGGCTGACAACGTTGCACAGCCTGGACAGTTACCCACTTCCAGTCACAAGCAACTTGCCTCAGCTGTTGTGCAATTCAGAGTTCTCATTTTAAACCTAACATTATTTGTACTTCTCCCTCTCCTTCCCTTATAATGATATCTTTGTGTGGGTGGGTGCCAGACACAGCACAGGAAGAAGTTACTTCATGTAGAGCTTATTACACTTGATCACAAATTGCTCAAAACTTTGAAGAAACTTCTCCTACATATAAGTAAAAAGATGACACAGATAAACATTACAACTGTGGAAATGCTCTTCAGCTAAAACCTGACAGAAAACAGATCAGCCATCTTGAGTTTCTCATTTTAGCTTTACTAGCTTTTATTTTTTTTTACTTAAATCTATCATTCTTCAAGTAGGACAGTACCACGATTATGAATAACATCTCTACGATCATTTGGGCTATGCCAGTGTTAAATTATTATTAGAATCAGATCTGATGCATCAAAAGAATTGCAGTGATTATTTTCTCAGGAGTTTCTCATGTCACCCAGCAGACAGAAGCAGATAAACAGGTAGTTTCTGAAAAGCTACCGCAAACTTCCAGTGCTCTCATTGTCATTTAAAATGATGTAAATGAATTCTAAATCTAAAGATAATATTCTGACTCTCAAATGCACATGCAATCCAGTTCCTAAGAAATATATGGGATTTCTGAGCTGTGTGTAGACACAAACCAACAAGGGAAATACCCAGCTGGCACGGCGAGCTTTCAGGACACTGTTCATGTACAAAGCTGCTAGAAATAAGGCTGGAAGCTGCAAGCTACTGGTGGGAAAAGGTAAAATAAAAGGGAGTATTAATATTGAAAGACAAGACACTAAAAAAGATTCGGCATCATTTTGCCAGTCCACTTTGAGGCTAGGATTGATCATTAGATGAATGTTTCCTGGTGTGGGTTTTCATCATGGAAAGTTCGTCCCGCTTGGCTGCAAATGACTGTATTACCTGGAGATTGCTGGACTTTCTCCAGGTTTTTAACATACAGGTTGTCAGCTTGGGAAGAGCCAGAGTTGTAAAGTGGACTAATCACAAGAAACTTGCAGATGGATATGCATGTTTTCCTTTGCATGCATAACTGAAAGGGAAATGTTAGCAAAAGGGAAACCAGAGGGATGGTGTACAGCTTTATGACTAATGCAGGCCCAGCTACTGTGTAATTCACTTTTTGATTAAAAATACAACAAAAAATAAAACAATAAATAATGAGAAAGCACAAATGAGAGAAAATATAAGCATCTTCAAAGATCCCTTAGGAAATGGGCAATGGAAGATCTTTTTTCTGGGTGCTTAAAATTTTCTTGACACCTTTCATGTAAAGCTTAGTGTTTCCAGGTCCCTGGTGTCCTTGGAGCACAATGATGGGTCCTGTTGCCCCATCACTGACATGAAAGGGAGCTTTATCACAGACAATGATCCCAGGACCAAGCCTAGTGAGATGTAGCTTCACAAACTCTTATAGGAACAAAAAGGTGCTTTGAGAGAAGGATACACACACACATATATATATTAAAAACCCTGAAAATTCAGGTAAGTGTGGATATTATCTTTGACCATATATATGCTCTAACATGGGCAGATCTCATCTGTTTCCAGGCAAAACTGCTTCAGCATTCATTACTAAATTTTTAAATGGAAAAGCCTTGATGGCCGAATGTCCTTCACTTAGTCCCTCAGCACCCACGTCACAGTTCTCTTATCTGCAGACATTTGCTTTTCCAGAAGATTTGTAGGTTTATTTCACCGGGGCTTTAAAAGTCATTATCTCAGCTCAGGGAGAATGATATAACAGTGGCATCTTGAAAACTGTCCTAATACTTGAAGTAAGTTCTGGAGCTATGTACACAACTGACCTTGGAAGAAGGGAAAGGAAAAAAGTGTATGGTCTCTGCTCAGAGTAGAAAAAGAATAAACCCTCTTGTTTGTATTGACAGTTGTACCAGCAATACGGTTTAACTTCTTGCCTGTCAAACACCCACCCCACCCCACAAACAGTTAAATTACATCTACTAGTCAGCAGTTTGAAGTTTAATTATGTAACTGCACTGCAGGCTTCTGCATTTGTACAGCATCCTGAAAGAACTACTGATATGACAAATACTGTGGGTCATGCTCTTCCCATGATCACTTACTGAGTTTTCTGTATTCCCTTCTCTCTTATGAGAGGGAAAAATGAGGTAACAGTGGCTGTGTATGGGCAGCCACTGAGACTTCAGATGAGAGCTCCAACAGATATCGAATTTTCATATTTGAAGGAAACATAGAATTCAAAATGTTCTACACAATCTGGAACCTAAAATTCTCAATAGAAAACGAAATCCAAGAATAAGGAATTAGCTTTTTTTTCCCCTCTGAGCAGACATTACAAACTAAGAGAGAGAATCCTTGGATTTTCTCTCCAACTGGGCTTGAGTTGCTTCTATGTGGTACTGAGTACATGTTTTGATCTACTTCTGTTGCCCCTGTATTAGGTGTTAATGGCACCTGTTAAAGTAAGGCTCTTTAAATTCTCAGATAAAGTCTAAACATCAGGGGAACTGCTGCCCCCTTTTCCCCCAGCAACTAATAGGTCTCATCACCTTCAGCTGTAACAAAACACTCTTGGTCAGAAAAAAATCTCTGAAAGCTATTACAACCCTTCAGACAAGAAAGGCAGGGAAAACATTTCAGTACCAAACAGTAAACTGCTATGTGAGCAGACGTGAAATTTCAACTTCAACCTTTTTCTCCAGCTGCTGAGTCTGAGTGTCAGAAGACATGAAAGTGGATTAGAAGAATGGTGTGAAGAAAATACTTTAATTTTTAGCAGCTGTGCTGGTTTAGAGTGAATTAACGAACACCTACAGAAAAACTTAAGGTAAGCACTTAAAGTAGAAAGTATGTAGAGCAAACATGCAAGGAAAACTGATAGAGTTTTCAAAGGCCAGTTAAACTAGATAGAACTTTGCCCACTTTGTCTCATGCAATACACTTGGTTACACAGGCTGGAGAAGCTGCAAGATTTACATTCACTGGCCCATGACAGTGCATAGTACTCTGAGTTCACCTATTGAGAGCTCTCCGGTTACTTAATCCTGTTCAGCTACTACTGCTTTTGCATGAAATCTTTTATTCCCACCTGAATCCTGACACAGAGAAGAGTAAGTTAACTTCTTATACTAAAGAGAAAATAAACAAATAACTTTCAGGTGACAATCCTGCTTAGATGCCACCCACCCCTATGCAACAGCAGCATTAATACACTTCATGCTGTACATCTGTGTGTTCCAAAGCTTCCCAAATTAATGCTGGGAAAACTTTCATGCTGTTATCTCTGCTTTGCCATTACTGAGCCATAGCCCTGCTTCTGTGCTGCCCATGGGACAAGTCTATTGGCTTTTGACATTACTTTAATGAGAACAGCATACAACTCTCTCTTTGCAAATGGAATATTTCCTCAGTCTCTGAAGTGCTGAGCACCTGCAGCTCTTCGAGCCACCCCACATCTTGAGCTTTTCATCCTCACATCACCAGACTGTTCACCACCTTTATGTCAACTACAAGGATTTCCCCAAGAGTTCGCTGTCTTTTCTGTAAAAAAAATGCGATTTGCTCAGAATTAAAAAACCCCCACAACAGAATCCTTTTCCGGAGCACGTGAATAGCTGAGTAAAAGCTTCTTTCCATGGTATGCAATTTATGCCTTGCTTTTTGTACAGCTGTGGCTGTAGCGTCTGCCAAAAATGGAGTTTACAAAAATCTCCGGGCCCTCCAAACTCTGCTCTCACCTTCCAGCAAAGTGCCCCCACCATCAAACTCTTAGTAAGACCTAGCAGATGAGCGACACCTACCTCTCCTTTCACAATTGCTTTCTGGAAAAGGAAAACTGATCCCAAGGGAGGAGAGAAGCAAGCAAGCCCGTTTTTGTGCCGCAGTGTAGGACACCCAGCTAGGATGCACTTCTGATTTTGTACATGCACTCTTTGTTGCTAATGGTCTGATCAGATCTAGTTGTAACTGAGTATCTTCATTCTTAGAGCGGCAGAGCATGAGTCATCGCTGCCAAACAGGCTTAATTTAACAGCTACAGATAGGAACATTACTGAAAAAATCTCTTGCTATGTATACTTCCTTTAGATGCTGAAAGATTTCACTCCAATTATTTGGATATAAAGAGCACTTAGAAAATTATTCAATTGTATAGAGAACAGTGTGTGTTGCTGTACTGACATAATAACAAAACCTGTTTCATGGACATAATCTAATAAAAAGTGATCTGGTAATTCACTGTAGTTGGTCAAATTCTGGATGATATAGATGACTGAGTCATTTATCTTTAGGTAACTGATCCAGACTCAGTCAAATCAATAGTAACTGAATTTTCGTGCCAATTTACTCCAGCTCAGTAGCATAAATTAGTGGAAATGAAGTAATCCCTTGGATGGAATTCTAATTTGACAAATGTCTATATTCCAAAAGCGCTCGTTAATGACAAACCTGGATATGTTAGCAGAGAAGCTATGAATATACAGAATATTTAAGTAAAAGAAGAAATCCTGCATTGAAGTCTGCCTCAGAGCTGCTTCTGGAGAGCATGCATGCAGCGCATCTATAAAAGCAAAGCAGAGAACATTACGCAGGAGTTTCTGGAAGAAGTCGTATGGTTTGACCATGCATAGCCAGCCTGCCGTTTCCTCAAAGACTGCAAAATGAAGCATGCCACCAGCATAAGAGGGCAGCCAGGCATGTCACATACTGACATCAAGAGCTCTCCACTTGTCAGATCCTGGCTCTGTCTCTCCCAGAGTCAGCATACTGTGGTGGCTGTGTCTCACACGGACTCATGTAGACAGGGCCAGTGTGTCAGCAGGTCAAGCAGAACATGGAAGCATACGTGCTCGCAGTGCCACAGGAGTTGTGCAAACAAAAATCAGAAGCAAGGCAACAACGTGTGTATTCGTATCACAAGGCAACTGTGGCTTCAGAGGAAGAAGGGACAGGAACTAGTGTGAGCTGTATCCTGCCATGCCTCTTCCCTATTTTTTAGTATGCAGCCAACACCAGGACCGTGAGGACTGATGGCAAAGATGGCTCCAGCCACATGTGGGTACCATGTACCATGTGGCAGTCAGCACATAAATGCAGGAGAGGCTGTGGCCATCTCCCTTGACTAGGACTCTATCTAGGTCTTTGACATCGGCAACTACAGCCAAAGCACAGACTCCCAGCCCAGCTGGCAGTGTTCTCTTCAGTGGTCTGAACCCTGTGGTGTAGGTAAGCTTTTCCACAAAGGCAGCGGGAGCTGCCTCTGGGCACTGTGGTTCCCCTGGAGAAATGGTTTTCCAGAAAGTTGAATATCAAATTTTCTCTTGCTTTTCTCTTGACAATTTGAGCTTTTCTCTCACAGCCACTTATTTTCTTGGTACAAAGTAGTACAGTGTCTCAGAAAGCTGTTTTTCTCTGTTGTCTTTAGCTGTTTTTAAACTCCTGCTGTCGTCTGTACCTTTAGCGAACTTTCCACTTCTCTCATGCAGACTTGTGTTTTTAAATGTAAGAACACCTAACAGCTTTGGTGAGCATATACAGATGGAGTAGTAGTATGAAGCTGTTGAGAAGAAAAGACACAAATGCGAGACAGATTTGTGGAGACCTCATAGCAGCCTTCCAGTATCTGAAGGGAGCCTACAAGGATGCTGGAAAGGGACTCTTGTCAGGGACCATAGTGACAGGACAAGGGGTAATGGTTTAAAGCTTAAACAGGGGAAGTTCAGGTTAGACATAAGGGAGAAATTTTTTACTGTGAGGGTGGTGAGGCACTGGCACAGGTTGCCCAAAGAAGTGGTGAATGCTCCATCCCTGGCAGTGTTTAAGGCCAGGCTGGACAGGCCCTTGAGCAACCTGGTCTAGTGGAAGATACCCCCCTGTTGTGGCAGATGGATTGGAACTAGATGACCTTAACGTCCTTTCCAACTTAAACCATTCTATGATTTTATGATTCTCTATACTTCTAGACTATTACATACCGTTTTTATGACTGACCAATGGTAGCTAATTATTACAGTGTTTTTTTCTGGACAATCAAATGCATAAAAATCAATAAAGCTGCCCAGATCAGCATTTCTGACTAGACACTCAACTTCGGAAAAACCCACACCTGGGAGCTCAGCAACATGAGCCAGTTAAAATCTAGTCTTTCTCCCCCTTCTCTGGAGTGCACCAGTGTCCAGGAAATGATCCCAGGAGTTTAAATACCTTTTTGTAGCCATTTTCTTATGAAAGAGAAAAGTAAACAAAAACTAAGTTTAGTTCCATTACAAGTCAAACGAAAGTACACAGAGCATCCCCTGGCCAAACTCTAGGCAAAAAGCAAAGCCTCTCTCAGCCAATTTCCTGAAGAGGAAAGCTGTGTGAAAGAGCCAGGAGACCCTTTCAAAAGGAAAGTCTCTGGGCAGTGTACAGCTGGGTATTCCTCTCCAGGTTGGAGAGGAAGGGGCAAAGGGTAACATTGCTCTACTTCTCTCCTGTTCTCTGGCCGGTGATGTGGCTTCTAAAAGCCACCTGCAGCTGGGGTTACCATCAAAGCAGCCCTCAAGCTGCTCTGGATTATCCCAGGAATGAACTTGTCTTTGAGATGCTCCAGAAGACACAAAGGTGGTGCATCCTCACATGGACTGACTAGTGGCATTTCCAAATACCCATTACAAACGCTGTGATGTAATACCAAGGACTTAGAAATATCTACATCATGACTGATATGTTGTGGTCTTTCTCCCAGCCACAAGGTCTCTTCCTCTGACCTCTGGCCAGGCTAACTCAGATTGTCAATCTGGAATACCACACCTGTAAGAAACGTATGTTTTTGTAAGGATGACGTGTTCAGGAGGATTCCAGACCAGGGCAGTGTCACCTGCACATGAAGAAGCAATGGGAACATTTCCAGGAGGGGACGCTCTCAGTTCCTGCAGGGCTTGAGCTGACAGCCCAGAGCCACCCAGTCCTGATCCCTTGCCCGGTGCCTGCCTAACATGACCCCACACCTGAACTTAACAGACAAATTAAACTTGGTCAGCTAACACTGTTTCTGCAGGTCTCCTTACCCCTGCCTCAAGGTTCCCATCTGGGTTTTTGCCATGTGTAGTGACAGTTTTTGGTTTCTATGGTTTATCAACGGTTTCCCTTACCAACCGACCTATTCCTCTGACTGAAAGTCTGGAACAGCTGGAAACTAGAAGGGAAACCACATGTGAATGGCCTGGCACTCACTTACCACTCATCTCCAACCACAGACCAGTACAGTTACTGGATTTGACTAACGGCTATCAATCAGCCAGACTGTAGACACTTAGAAAGATATGAGTTAGAAAAGGCTTGAGGAAAAAAGTGAGCTAAAACCCAACAAGGTATTTTACTTTTAATGGGGTAATGCTGTCTTGGAAACTCACATCTATTTCATACTTCATAATTGGTGGTATTCTGACTGTTCCCCCTCCTCTCCATTAATGTGTGCTTGTCCTCTGCCCAAAGCCAATGGGAATTCTGCCTCGGAGGTCAGATTAAACAGAAAACAATCCTGCCCATCGAAAAAGTAAAACAGCATGAACAAGTGCAGTCTCCTGCCTTCCTTTATTAGTTAAGTTTGACGCAAAATGTCATTGTTGTTCCATCAGATCACTAAGGTCACTAAGCAAAATCGTGGCCTGGGTCCACTCAACTTAAAAAATGCTTGAAGGAAATCTTTGTAATAGGCTGGACACTTATCTGGGGAGGAACTAAAAATCCTATTTTATTAGGTCTGGTTTGGAAAAACCATCAGCCTCCCACACACTCATATGCACATGAATGGCAGAAGAATAAAGGCGGAAAAGTGCAAAGCACAGAATTTTGAACGCTGACAAGATCTTTCCAAGGAACGAACCTTCTCCCAGTACAGTTGGTCAGGACTGTGGTGAACTTTTATGGCACTTGAAACTTAAATCATTCTTGTAGCAAAACAAGATAATTTCCAAAAATGGCAAAAACAAACTCAGGCCAGAACTGTACAGTACTTCGGTTCACAGGTTGCAAATCTAGCTACGTAGGTTATACAGTTCTAAGCTGCAACATCCACCTTTGCTTGTTAAAACAAAGACAAAACAGAAAGGGGAGGGGGGAAAGAGGGAGAGAAAGTTGTTTTATTTTTCCTGCTGCCAAATCTAACTGCAAGCAAGTAGATAAGTGAATGATTACACTTTCAAGCTCTTGGTCCACTAGATACGTTGGCGTAAGGACTGGAAAACACCAGATAATATGATTGCAAAGTCTGTGTTTAAAATTTCTGCACGATAAAGAGAACAGTTCTCTCTTTAACCACATTTAAGATGTTTGCCAGTTTATGCAGAAAACCCAACTAATAAGCAGCATTCATGGCTGTATTCACATAAGCTGGTTTTTTTGCCTAGATGTCTCTACTGTCTTGGTTTTATTATACCTTCCCATACCCAGTTCCCTTCCAGTATCCAGTTCTACATCCTTTTTTTCTTTTACGTGTTCCTCTTCTGCTCCATTTCTCTCTTATTTCCAA
Source organism: Myiopsitta monachus (assembly GCA_017639245.1). NCBI lineage: Eukaryota > Metazoa > Chordata > Aves > Psittaciformes > Psittacidae > Myiopsitta > Myiopsitta monachus. The sequence goes on from CM029919.1 coordinate 32,637,410, forward strand.
CATAGAGAACATTTGAAAATATATTACAGCTCTCTTCTCTCCCTCCTTTTGAAAGGCATTTTTGAAATGTGTTGGAAATAAGAAAACAGAGCACAAAAAGGGAGGGTGAAGCTTAGAGCTGAAAAAAAGATAGAAACCTTACCATATGGAGAAACATAGGATCTAGTAGGCAAAGCAAAATATCTAATGCTGCATAACTACAGTGCCCACTTAAGCCAGTGGGGACTAAATGATGAGATAAGCTGAAGCACATGAAAATAACTGACAAAGAATTAAAATACATCTAAAATGAGACAAAGCCATGTCATAGAAGTATGCCTCACAATTCCTTACATGGCAGTATCCATATTTTAGACTCTTCACTATCTTCAGAGTCTCCCTTCAGACTCTGTTCACAGCACTTTTCTTGTATGTGCAGAAAGGTAAAGCAAAATTAAAGTCTTCACTACTGTCAGTCAGAGTTGCCTTCTCTTTTGTTCAATATGAACAGGACACCACCTGCAATATCCATACACATAGCAAGAAGTTAAAAACCCAGTTGGGTGATAGTTCACAATTGTGTGCAAAACAATTCTTAATAAAGGTAATTTTAAAAAGACAAGGAATATAATCCTTCTCTACAGAAATCCTGTGATTTTTCCATTATTTCCCACCTGACATAAGTCATGCTAAGTTTATCCACTGATCTGAGACAGTTTTGTGCACGTTGTGTTCTATGGAGATGTGGCATCTCTCTTCTGGTCCTGTCCAAACTGAAGTACCTTCAGCCATATGGTAGCCTGAATTGGTGAACTTAATCTATGGCAAGAGTTATGTACTGTACCTAGAAAAACAAGCTCCACACTGAGTTGCATAGTATTTTGCTGTTAAAGTTCCAGTATATCATAGAATCATATGACACTTTACTAGCAATTACCGGCTTTAAACAAATGCTTCTGCTCCCCTAATGCTTTGAATAATTGAACAATATTAATGGAAAACAATTTTGAGAGATTACATGCTGTCATTTAATTTGAATTGAAAGTCACTTACTATGTATAAATCCTTCTGTCAGGTATGTATTTGCAAAGTTACAGATTCTTTGTCTGCTTCTCAAGACCGTTCAAGAGTAAAGCAACTCATCACAAGGAATGACTAACCCAGGATACGTCTGGAGTAGAGGACACAGTACTTCAAATTTCCAAGCAGTTCTCTGTAATTGCAGAATTTCTGAGAATCACCTTCCCCAAAGCCCATTGTCCTCTAATTCATTTTCCAGATGAAGAACATGCTTAGGCAGCTGAGAACCTGTGATTCTGCTGTTGAACATACGTTGCCAGATGTATACCTAATTTTTCCAAAGCACAACCTTAACAGACTACATCTGTAAGAAGTTAGCACCTATAGGAACTGCTAATTCAGACCACATGATAAAACTGATGCTAGTTACAACAGATTCATGAATGAACTGGACTGCAGATCTCTTCCAAGACAAAAGCTGCCTGTCCCATTCAAAGCACCAGAGAAGCCGCAGACTCTGTTATGAGCTACCCCTTTGTTGCCTACTGCTAAGAAATGGGAGTACGCACCTCCTTCTCTGGATAAGGAAATGCATACAGTAGTTACCTACCCATGACCTAATTTCCTTTGAAGCTACCTTTTGTGTGTGTGTGTGTGTGTGTGATATTTTAGCAGATGGGTAACAACAATCATACTAGCAGAATGTCCTAAATTATTGTAAAAATAGTCTGAACACTCTTTTGCTTAGGCTACACAGTCTCACAAAGATCTAACAGTCATTCAACCTTACGCTGAATCAGAATCTTATGGTCCTAGAGAGTTACCTGCTGAGGTTTATTTCACAGATAAGACAATCAAATGCTTGTACAACAGGATCACTGAAAGAAGTGCAAGGAATGGGAGCTGGGACAACACTAAGCAATACTCTCTCCTCCTTGCCAGCCTGCAACAGCGTTTTTCATGGAGATCACTCCACCTACGTGCTGTACTGTGCACATTAACAGAGATTAGCTCTGCCACTCCTTGCACCACTCTGTTGGACTGAATAGTTTCTAGAGAGGTTACAATTCCCTTTGGAGTCAGGGTTAATTTCAACAGTGACTTCAGCGGAGCAAAGACTTTACCACATGATCCAGCTAAAAAGAATTATTCTTTTCACTCAGTGATAGAAGTTTGAAGTTTCCTATACAGCTTCAGGTTTTGGAGACAGCTTAAAAACAGACGTTCCTCTGTTACACTTGGCTATTTCATTCTGCAAACCACTTGACCATATTTATCCCACAAAACAGTAACTGAAACTTAAGCTGCAGACCTGACTGCTCTTCCCTCACTCACAAATAGAGGAAGAATCCAGGGGCAGGTGGGTGCCACATCTCTGTCCACAGATCAGATCTATCCTACCACCTGGTTCTGTAGTCGACACAGAAAAAGTGCATGCAATGTGTCTGGTGGCTTCATTTTAATCATTAGTAATAACCTCTGGCTTATTTGGAGAGGGGAATAAAGTTACACTTATTTTTGTGTGAAAGATTCTTTACAATTACTGTATACGGTAAGAATGTGTGTCTAAGGAAGTATATATACGTATTGCTAGGTTTTTTAAAGCTGTTAAAAGTTTTACGATTAAGGTCCCAAATTCAGAGTTTGCATCACAGCCTGATCGCCAGATGATGCGCTAAGCTTTGATTTTATCACATCTGTGTACATTACCTAGAGCAACAAAGTCCTGGAATCCTGGCTTTTCTACACACAATGATGTGACTCTAACTGGACAAATTTATACCATTGAAAAATGGTATAAATACATGCCTATAGCTGGCTTCCTTATGCCTGCTGTTAGTGCTCACCAGGGAACTCGTCCCATCATAGGTGTTTTAGCAGAGCCACACATCTCTCAACTGCTGCTACAGTTTTCAAGCATGGCTGGTATGGCAATAACTGTCTCACATATATTAGGAGCTGGCAGAGAAAGCTGAAAAATGAGACAACTGCTAAAAACATGATTTAATATTTAAAAAATGAATAAATAATAACCTCATGCTATTTGTGCCAATCATGTGGCTTATGAAATTCTGGGACTGATGATCTTACCAACAGCAGGCTGATTAAAACACCACGGAGCTGGTGCATGGATGGTCTCAGTAAGAAGCCCATGTAGCTGGAATTCATTTCTCTCAGCTAGATGAAGCTTAGGGCACTTAGATAATACTGTTTTACTTTTGGTTTGGGGAGATGGAAAAGGTTTTTGGGAGAGGACTGTCTTTCAGTTTTTGGGTTTGAATTAGTATCTGTAAGGTTCATGAAGACGGTGCATGCAATCACAACACTGGCCACTCTCAAATGCATGACTTCTTCAGCTTGAGAGGGCTGTGAATATAGCATCGGCTACAAAAACTGGTGATCTCTTCTGATGATTTTTAGCTCTATATTTACTACAAAGGAAGACAAATCAGTTGCGTGTGCAATATTATAATTAAACTTGCCCAGCTGGTATTATTATATAGATATCCGACTGATGAGTCCTACATACCCTCGTGGGTGCAGGATTGAAAACTTACAGGACAGTGATTTTGAAGACTGGGCATGTATAGATGCGCTAAGAACTAGGCATCAAAAGATTTCGACATTTTTTCTCATGACTGCCTACCCAGAAGAGAGTCCAAGACTGGTGATCTCTGCTTTCTTTCACCCAGATCCAGATTCCAGTTTTCTTTCCCTCTCACACTCATTCAAATTGATTAAGTATTACCTAATCCAAGCAAGAAGAGAGACAGTCCCTTCTTCTTGAAAATACTGGTCATGGCTTCCTGCTTTGGAGCCGCCTGCAGTTCTTGAGCCAGCGGGAAGTTTTACGTGTCCAGACAGAAGTGGATGCTACTCCCATGTTTGCTTTTCTCTTTCATGAGTTGTTCACTGAGTAGGAGGTACAAAGCCCTTTCCTACTGGCCAGGAAAACGCTCAGCCTCAGAGTGAAACCTTTTTAGTACTAATCCTTATTTTAGCTAAACGTAAAGAAAACATAATGCTAATCATCTTGCTGCACCAAAGGCTGCCCCCATGCCACTGGGCCCCGTCAGTCCTGCCCACTGCACCTCTGAAAGATTTTGTGATACGGCAGCAAGCCACAGCATACCTCATAATCTTCCTTACTGGTTCTTATTCTTCATGCACCATAACTTTTGAATCACAAAGAAAACAGTCACTGTGACAAATACACTTATGCTTTTGTCAGGTAAGGATAGTCTGTCCATATGTATCTAAAAGTCACTGCAACCTACTTAATTAAACAGGAAATTTTCAAGTGATGCTTTATTTGTGGGTGCTCTCATCAGCAGTACACACAGACAGATGATGCACAAACCAGAACAGTTTTTCATACATAAAATACACCTGACTACTGAGTGATTTATTGCTGATCTGTAAGTAGAGTAATCCTTAGGAATCTGTGCAAGGGATTTCAAGATACAACCTTTGTGCCTTCACATACGCAGAAGCCTACAGATCTGTACCATACTTAAAGTGTGTGCATTTTAAATATAGCTATGACTTTATACAAACTTCAGATCACAGGAGAACCACAGTCCTCAGCTGAGAACTGTCATTTGTTTAGCTCCGTCAGCCAAGATGAAAGAAATGTTAAAATTTACTCTAGGTGCATCTAGACAGAGATGTATTTATTTTTTGTGCCTATGAATTCCTTTGTACACTTTTGTGTATTTTAGATCTATTTCGTAGACAAACACTTTGCTTGCATTTGTCTTAAATGGCTTTGGATTAAGGGTGATTTAAATTAAATGAGGTGCCTTCCACTTACAGACATAGCAATTTGTAACACAGGACTGGAACATTCATACAGAGCTGACATCGCTCCTACGCTTGTCCAAACCTATACCAACTTGACTGTGCTTTTCCTACAAAACTATATTCTAGCAAACTCAAACTATCAACTGTAAAAAACTGTAAAAAAGCTCAGAAGAGCCTTAGTACATTTCTTAAAAATGACAGAGCTTTAAAACCTTTCAAAGAGAAAGCAAAAAAGAGTACGGAAAGAAGGCAACAAGTACCAGTACCACACTAAAAAGAAAAGGCTGTCTTAATGTCAAACCAACATCTACTTCTAAGCTTTAGCCTCATTCTCATACTCCTATCCTGTCAACACCAGTGGAAATACAGATCAGTGATTACCCAAGGGCACTACCATTTTCCAGCAGAAATAGCTCTTGCATTTATTCAATCTTTTGGAAATAACCCGTAGAGTTTGCAAAATTTTACAGTTTACTGCTACCAAGGTCACAGTAACATGGGTTTTCTTTTGCAATTCATCAGGAGAATCAAAAGACAACATATATCATATAGAGAGTATTGCAACATTAATCCCATACAACTGTCCATGGAGATAGCACTTGGGGCTGCTCATTGCGGCTTTAGGGCAATGCGCCTTAAGAGTAGCCTTCCAAATCACGCTTGTATGTGAAAGTCACATTGTTTCCAATGAAATAACATAGTACATACAGGCTTGGCAGATTCTTGACCTCTACGGTTTTTGACAGACTCCCAAATTTAGGACTAAGAATGTCAGACTGACCCTGCATTTGGCAAGAATAATACAAGTCCTGGTTTTATCAAAGTCTGCCTTAAGTCTGATCTCATTTCCATAAAAAAATGTATTAATGTAATATTTGCATTTGTAATCAAGTAGAAAATTGAACTGTCCCTAACTGAATTTACCATGCTGGACTTGTCAGTGAGGCTTATACCTTATAAGGCTTTTTCCTTATAAAAGGAAAAACTAAAGGAAATTGGTGGTGCTTGTATATGGCAATATTTTGTATCTGTCAGAATACTGCAAATTACATGAGAAAAAAGCACGTCAGTTCTGAGTTCAGTTGTTCGCCCTGTGCTACTCTTACTGCAAATGCTAAAATTGTTGACTCTGCTATTCAGATTAGAAAAAATATCAATGGCTTAATGCTATTATGAATCGGGCAGTATATGGGATAAGACTAAGTCTGTAAAAGTTTGCAATGGAAGGTTTAATGGATTCTCCTAAATCCACATTCTTTTTTTCTCATATTTTCTGACCTCATTTCTGAGTCAGAAGCAGAGAGGGTGGAGTGTAATAATTCTACCCAGGCCATTTGACCAGGCAAGAAGCCCAAGAAAAATGATTTTTCCATATACTAACATTAATAAGTAGTAGAACCCTAAAGTTATTTTTCAAGACTTCAACTAGTATTTTGAACTTAACACTGTATAAATTAAATAGTTTCACAAGGCCCTTGCAGTATGGCTTCTCCTTGTAAATTATACTGATTTTGGTTTTTACGCTACCCAATGTATCATTTTCTTTCACATTTTCTTTAAGTGTATTTTTTGCTTTTACAGTGGGTGTACAAAATGCTATAGAGTCTCTAGACGGAGATTACCCAGGTGATGACAACACACACTGTTTGCAGTAAGCTCAACCAAAATGCATGTGACTGGGTTAATATTGAAACAGATTCATCTTGTTAAGGTTCCTGAGGGTTCGTTCCTCTTCAAACCTTACATGGTACAACCTCCAAATTAGTGCCCTCCCAAGGGGAAAGACTAGTACACAAGTGCTCCTCTCATATTCACAACTCTGCATCCAGAAGTAGCATTCTGCAGCATGGTAGTTCTGATAGCCTACTTAATTGAATCAGCTCCCCCAACAAGTCTTGCATCTGCTGGATTTTTATTTTTTTTTACTACATTTAACATTTCCGTTACCCTACATTCAGGCTAAATAGGCTATTCTTTAAAAAATCCTACCTTTGTTCCCCACTTCTAGAAATCCACTTCACAGTGACTTTCGAGATCTCAAATATGCGAAGAGGGGACTACGAGCAAGCACCGGATGCTCCAGTGCACAAACTCCAGAGCAAGAAGCTGATCACCATGCTCTGCTTTCCTCAGGGTAAATCCTATCCAGAACCCTGCTTTACCTGATCAACAGCCTCTCTAGCCCACTTTTAATTGCCTTTGGACTTACATGTAAAAGGAATACACCAATGCTGACATAGGCTTTACCAAAACTTGTATCAGAAAAGAAAGGTTCCAAGATAGCAACGAGTATGAATCAGCAATGGGAATTTAAATGTTGCACTGCAAATAAAACATCCCATCAGGCCTTTCCAATATAAACGTGATCCGGTGTACTGTACCAGACATTACTGCACATTTTTTAAAATTTCAAACGAAAACCATGAAGAAAATAAAACCGTATTTCTTACTTTCGACGGAACATTTCTGCAAATATGCAGCCAACACTCCAAAGATCGACTGGTGTTGCATAGCTGGACTGAAGCAAAACTTCAGGTGCTCTATACCACAAAGTAACAACCTGCAAACCAAAAATGAACACAAAAGAGAGCATGCTTAGTTACGTAAGTACAACTTCATGAGTGTTATGTATACAGCTCCCATTTAGGTTAATCCAAATCATAAATTTCACAAACTAGGGCAAACTGGCTTGGCCAGTGCCTAGAAAAGGGCCCTGTAAGGAAAATCTTAGTATAGATAGCTGCAGTGATGATGAGTTGGGAAATGAGACCACTTCATGCCAAGAACAGCCTGGTTCAGGGTACAGCAAAAATACAGTAACAGAGTACAGTGTTGGTGTGATACCACAATATCACAGCACACTACGAGAAACACTGACACTTTTGCAACTTACAGGCCTCCAAACACTTTCCAGTGGAGATCTGGATTCTCCATACAGCAAATGTTAGTCTACTGAATCAGTTCTTAAACTTTTGTGGACCCCTTAGGTGTAGTCACCAGAGCCAAACTGGAAACAAATGACATGGGTTTACCCATAAGACAAATCAGAACCTTGTCTGTCCTACATATTTCATAGTCTATGCATTATTTTTTGTTAAAGGAATGGGGTTAGCTCAAGTGTATGGGCCAAGCTGAGCGAACATGTCTGACCCATCTCAAAAGTTCTTGCTGAAGAAACAACTTTACTTTTTTAAAATCAATTTGATATAGATTAAGTCATTCTCAAAGACGTTGCTTATGAAAGGCATTCAGTGGTGTTCACTGTGGCTTCCTTTCACACTAGAGGTACCTTAAACTCAGTTTTCAACCGAGCAACAGAGCACAGGGATTGCTGGCAGATTCCTGACCTTTCTTTATAACTGCGTGAGAGTCTCTGCCCATGTGCTGCTCATTAGACCAGCAGTAACTTCTCTCAGAATTTATTTCTGAATGACACACTCTTTCCCAGGGACATAAGCCACGTAAAGTGCCTGCTTTTAGGCTGTTCTTGTCCTGGTGGTCATGTTGCAACATGTTGTAGACATCCAGTGGGAATTTTACTGGTACTGCTTCATCAGCGTACTTTGATGTGTCCTGCATATTGGACCCACAACAGAGATGGGACAGTTTATATTTATTCTTTTGTTTCCCACACGTAGACCAAATACAGACAAAGCTGACTGTATCTTCAGTGTATTTACAGAAGAACACAAGGACTTTCTTCAGAGTCCCACCTGATCTATTATGTTGATGGAATATAATCTCAGAGCCATGGGAGTATCCTGCTCCTGCATACAGTTATAATACAGCCCTAACAACACACGATCATCAGCTAAATAACAGTATTTTCTTACTGTGTGCTATAATTTAAACCTCTGACTATTAATCTGGGGGCAGGGAGGGTCTCAGCAATTATTGCTTTGTTTTTCCTACAGTCACAAATGTTGGAGATGCAGCATTCAGAAGGAGCATGGAAAAAAAGCAAACACTGAAAAGGAACAAGTGCAAAGACAAGAATAACTTTAAAAAGTATGTTAACTAGGATAGTGAATTCTGAATTTCAAGACCAGTACTAAGAAATGCATAAGAAGAGTGTGGTTATTTTAATGATAACAAAATAATTGTCTTCTGAGCAAAAATAACAATGGAAGTAGTCAGCCAAATTTGCTGGTCAAATCCAGCTGAAACAAAAGCAAATAAAACATTTATTACAATCATTACATGCCCTGACAGCCTTTGGAACTCCTGAACGGCTATTGAAGGGAGGTTCACGGATATTTGCACAAGTGGTCATATTTGCTAACAGTCCTCTTAAACACTTTGATCTCTATTCATAAAATTTGTCTTTGAAAGAGTTCAATAACACAGTGCAAAGTACTGCACTGGCAAACTAGACTTCCAGGTACCTGTTCACAGAAACAGATTCCTGTGCGGAAGCTGGGCATTATTTAACTCCATTTGTCTTGTTCCTGATTTGGTACTATACATACCACTGATGCCTTTTCCAAAATATTTCTCCTGATAAAAATCAGGAAAGTTTCTTCAGAGATTCACTCCAGGGAAAGAAGACAAAGTTACAGGAGCTTGGTGATTTTACTGGAGCTGCCCTATCTGAGTCACATGCATTTCCTCCTAAAACACATACATATTTTTCCTGATGCAGATACAGCTCTGAAACTGAACTGCACTTCTAGTCTCTCAGTACATTGGTGGAAAAGCTTACTTAAGAAGCATTGCTTTGAGAAATCAGATATAACAATTTCAACTCATTATTGTTTGCCAGTGGCTGAGCGCAGTGTCAGAAGTAAGAGCTCTGTGATCTCTGATCTGCGGGAACAGCACCAAACCTCATGATTCCTGGTTTGATATCCACATGGCTCTTCTCACACAGAGTGAAAAGGGTGCTTTACTTTCCCCAGTCCCCCTGGCCCTGCCACATTAAGGCTCTGCGCTCTCACAGGCAAAGGATTAGGGGATGCATGGTTGTGTCTGCACAGTCTGAATACTTGTGACAACGTATGCTCCAAACTGCAGTCCATTTTCCAGGGAAGTTGCCTGCTTCCAGAGAAGACTGTTGCAGCTCGTGGCCAGTCCCCAGGCGCTGGCTCAGGGGGCACAGTGCTGTGTTCACAAGGCTGCAGAAGCGTGCAGCACGCTAGCTGCCTCTCCCACGTGAGCACTTACTGGCACAGTTCCCCAGGCGTTTGTACCCTGCGACACTTCATGCACGCATACACAGGGACCTGGAGATTTTACTTCTGAGTAATTTGGAAACTTACACCTTTTACATATATATATATACACAAACATACATTTCCAAAGTCTCACAGTTAAAATTCCAGCAAATGCCTGATTGCTTTATAGTCAAAGAGGAAGTAATCTGTGCTGAGTTGTTTTGCTACAGGCCGTCATAACTGTGTAATTATAAAAGTGACCAAGTAACCTTTGTAGTTCGTAATACGTAAGTCTGTGTTTCAAAACGTGAACCTGAAAAGGATCAAAATGTACTGAATGTCAGTTTGCACACAAGTAATGTTTCAGATGACTCTTCTAGTGGTCAGGGTCTTCTCCTGAAAAGCACAGGATGATGCAGATGATGCAGTGGTTTTGACACAGAGTTTCACAGTCTCTCTTACCATAGAAACCAAGAAAATATTTGAGGACATTCCATTAACATTTGCAGATAAGTAGAAATGAAAATTATTCTGAACACAGGATATGGTGAACCTGAACAACTAGATCATCATTTCCTCTTTAACACTAGTTCTGACTTAGAATGAAAAAACGCTTTGCTTAGGGTAAGCCACACCACCAGTGAAACAGGCTCTCCCTGAGAGATACAGAACTTGATAAAGAGCTGCTTGATAAAGCCCCATTTTTAGGATGAAAAAACCAACCACCTTCATTGGCACATTTCCTTAAATTCTGCCTCTTCTGAAAGTCTGAGAAACGCGATGTGGCACATGGTGATTTCTGTAGGAAAAGTAGTTCATGCACACACGCTGACAGAGATCCCAAATTCAGCGCAAGACTCCTGAATACTTGGGAGGTTGTAGGCTTTAGCGACCATGCCGCGTCTTATTCCTCCCATCAAATAAGCTTCCCTCCTTTGCCTCCTCCTCACTCTGTCTGGTCTATCCTGCTCCTCTCTTACAACAGCCAGGTTCCCCCCAGCTGTCCCCTGCCCTCCTGGCTCCTCTTCCCTGCCTCTGCCTTCATACCACATGACAGTGTCCCCACTGACAGTGTCACCCAACATGACTAACTCCCCCTCTTGCTTATGTGTAGACAACTGGGTGGACCCAGCTTGCTGCCCCGCCACGTCCCATATGCTCTGCCTTCCCTCGCATTCCCTGTCTGCTCCCTTCACACCCTCAAAATCCCTGAATTTCACACTGTCCCCTCTTTTTCCAGCCACCTCAGAAGGCTCCTGGGTCAGACTTGCTCCTTTTCCTCCTTTAGCTTCTCAGCCCACTCTGCCTGTCCTGAGGATACCCTATGACATTTTTATTTCACAGTCTGAGCAACATACAAAAGAGACCGAGAATAATTCATACACTGGAAGGAGTGCATACTTAAAGGAGTAACTGTGCTCCTTTTCCAGTGCATATTTGTGTTTTCACTACCCAGATAAGATGGGATGATGTGAGATAAAAATGGTATCAGTAGCTGCAGACTGCTGGTTCTAACAATTTAAAAGTCAATAGTTTAAGGCAGCACTTCGGGATGAAAAGCAATGAAATGTACATTTGAGAGGTATTAGAAAGGAAAAGAATATCTGCAAAAGTCTACTGAGACCATGTCTGACCCCCTAAAGAAGGAAATGTGCTCAGTGAGAAGCAAGGGGACAGCTGCATTTAGAGTCAGAGAAGAAAGAGAACTTTATTTTGAAACACAGCTTTCTCCCTTATTATACCTGACAGATTTTGCTATCTGGGATCATCTAGCCCCAGGAGTTTCAATCCTGCACTTCATGGTTCCTGTTCCTGATGAAAAGTCAAATTAGTGGTAAGTAGCTGCTCACTAGCAAAGCGAACATAAGACCTAGGCATTGTGTCAGTCTCATTTGATTTCCATTTACTTTACAGAGCAGATTTTAGCTTTTGGAAAACTGCTTAAGTTAAATGGCTCTCACAGTACACAGCCCTTTCCAAATATAGTTGCTGTCTGAATAGCATACAGTTCAAAAAAGACAAACAGAGGTTTAGGGATGGAGTTGAGTAACATAGACACAAAAGACTACATTTTGGTTTGCCACAGACTTTAAGTACAGACCAGTGCTCAGCTGCACAGCTACAGGAACAAAGCAGGGATCAGACAGTAACACAGCAGCTATGTCTGTGCTAGGAAATTAAATGGGACAGGAAATGTTCCTTTGGCAGTGAGACCAACAGACACAGAGTGGCCTATGTCCATATTAAATTCTCAGCCCCTCAAAAAAGGCGACCGCATGCAAACTGCTTATTGGGAATGATGTCTGGTCCATGCTTAACTGTGCCTAGGAACTGTCTGGGGAAAGGCTGGTTGGCATAACTTAAAACCATGCCAGGAACTATTCTAATAATTTAGCAGTATAGACAATTGAGCTCCAGTACCCACGAATGCTTCCTGGCACTCTTTAGCCTACTAGCCAGTGAGTCACAGTGCGGCCCTGGGTCTTCCTTTCACTCCGGAGAGAAAGCGTTTTGCTGTGCTTCCCTCACCCCTGCTAATTCAAAAGGGGCTCCAGGAGGGCAGTGGGGTGGGGGAGGCATGGCCCACTCCTCATCTCACCCAGCAGTTAGTCTTATTTTATCTTAAGCATGTTGTACAGGTCAGATGAAAAATGCTGCAACTGCTTGCTATCTATGAGGAGAATTTAACTAACTGGCCCACATGTAGACACCTTCCTTTTAGACATCTAAAGCCGTATGAAATTAATTCTACTCTAATTCTGAGGGCACTCTGAAGAGGCCTATAACTCTTTTAAGATTTCAGCTTTCATAGAAATCACGCCACAAAGGCAATTAGCAGGATGCTTAAATTCATACAAAGCATCCTTGAATCCAAATAATATCCTTCCAAATATTTTGTTTTTGTGATTGTGGTTTCTACTGTACTTCTTTTGATGCTGATTTTGTTAAATTATATTTGCCATTAGACACTGGCTCATTTCATTGCTTAAAGCATTAAAGCATTTCAACCTCATGAAAGATTATTTAGATTATTTTCTTTTTTAAGTTCCCTAATATGGTTTTTAAACTGAAGTTATTTTTTCAGTTCTCACTAAAAGGGTTTTCACATCTTTGGGGCATCTTTCTGACTCCTTTTCATTTATTTTGTCCTTTCTTTTTGAGTAAAAATGAGGGAATATAGCTAATATATGTTGTAGTATCTAGAATACAGCTCTTTGGTGTTGCTTCATGGTCTCCCAACTTCACTTCAAATTGTTCAGGAGGATTCAAAGTGGAATCTTTCCAACTTAATTATGGAACTGCTACTGCACGGCTTCTGCTTCAGGTCTCCGACTCTAAAATGAGTTGCAGAATCTTCTCCAAGCTTTGTAGAAAGTTTCTCCTTAGCTCTATAACTAAGCCTGACATTCGTCACAGACTAGTTGGGGAGGACAGAATTACAGATGGCTAAAAATCTGGCCTTGCAGACTTGTATATTGATTGAAACCTGGCTTTGCTCTCCACTGTGGAGAGATTCTCTCTCCCTAGTACACCTCCCTCTTGCTTGCTGGAAACAGAGCACTGAATCTCCGCAGAGTCTGAAAAGAAAATCTGTAATTTCTTAAATGAACCTGCTTAAAAATGGCTCTGATCTGACACGGTAACACTACTTAAAATTAAGTCAATGTAACATCAAAAATAGCTTAGGAAGAATTTGCCTCCAAGTCCTCCAAGGACAGCGCAAAGACCCGTGGGAGCAGAGCACACCTGTGCCATATAGGGAACTTTTCCTATGTGTGCGTTCCAGGAGACAAGGGAACGGGTAGTCTGTGTGGTGCGCTGGAGGGGGGGTCAAGGAGAGAAGAGATGATAAAGGAATGGAGTGATGACGACCCACTACACCCTGCAGCACATCACACAGCAACCTCCAGCACGGGGAAAGAGCTCTTTGAAAACCCACCTGTCTAAAAGGTGTAATAAGGACAAGATAGGTGATGGTAGTGTAGGCTTTTTAGCCTTTGTACAATGACTTCAACACATTCCTCAGCCCTGGTTTGAAAGAGGAGTGTGTCTGCTTCATGTTATGGGGACTGTTTTCCTGTATTTTCCCATCACTATCTTTAAATAATTTGCTGAGCATTATGCATTTATAAAGCAAGCCCAGGACTCTCTTTATCCCTGAATACTTACCTATTACTGTTTCTTACCGTGACGGAGAAGGTAATAGTCACTAGATTATAAAATGTGCTTTAGTTTTCAGGGACAATTTCAGCTCAAATAATTATATTTGTCTAATCACTTTTTTGATTAGTGGTTCTTCACTACTGTAACTGTTTTCAGTTCAATCGCAGAGATAGGTATGGCTGAAAATAACATCTCCTTCTGAGAGAAACATGACTATATTTTGTCTGTTTATAGAAATATTAAAATAGTTTCCCTTTAAAAGTAAAAGTGCACACTGGCTTTTAGAAAGCACTTTATTTTCTGACAAAAGTTTTAATATATATGAAAATTACATCCTTTCAAGTGCTGTGGGACTCATGAAGTGAACATGGTAATAGCAATTTTATCTCTTTATTCAAATTTGACTCTATTTTAGGTACAGGGTTTATTAACTGCTTTGTAAAAAACAGAAGAATTGTTATTATTTCATTAAATTGTCAAGAAAAAAAACCCTATTTATAGAAGATGTAAATTCTGATCACATGTACCACCCACTATCACGTTATCTTAGAATGTGATCTCTTCTTTTTGATGGTAAGACATTTCTGATTTGAAGAAAGCAAGATTTAGCATCTGCTGCAAGATAACTTGACAAATAAAGAAGCCATTCACTTCTCTGATACACACCAAGGTAATCAGAATTTTGCTTTTTTTATTTCCAGGAAGAACCACATAACCCAGTGTGATGGCGCTGCTGAAGAATATTTCTAGGTACATCCGTTGTCAGTAGGAGTGCATGTGTGTTTGCACATCATGTGTGCACATAAACCACTAGCAGAAGATTCTTTAACTACATTCAGTGTTTTTTACCTCAAAAGTCTCTGTGCAGTAAGCAGTTGTGTGCAACAGGTACTAGAAAGGAAAACTGGCTCTTAAGGTGAGGTAATATTTTCAGACATCAGTGGTAACTTAGAACTCACCTCAAAACTAATACAAGGAAATATTTTTCCATTAAGCAGAATGTTTCATAGAATTCTCTGCTGACACCATACAGAGAACATTTCTGAGAGACTACCTGAAACTTCAGCTGGAAAGTGTTTCATCTTTGTACGAAAAGTAAGAAGCAAAAATACTATCAGCAACACTACTGTACCTGATCCAGAGCCCTCGAAAGAGAAAGAAAGACTCGCCAGGGTTTGTCGTGTATAAAATCGAAACCAGGATGCCCTTATCTCTTGAGCAGAGCAGCCTTCTATGGAATATGGGACACTTCAGCTCTTTAAAGAAGTGGTTAGCCTTGCATGCAATTAGGCTTGTGCTGATATAGCAATGCATTTACATATAGAGATACTTGACAACACTGAGAGAGACAGGCTTTTAAAAAAGTAGCTATTCTTCAGTCATGCTTCAAGACTCGATAAGCAAACAAAATTTGTAGACAGAAACAGCAAGTTCTAATAATCTAACTCAGAGCTGAAAAAACCTCCGTGGCATTAAGAAATAAACACCACTGGCTTCTTACGCTGATCAAGTCACACACCTTCTGTAAGAAAGAATTCTGTCCACAATACCAGAAGAAACAAAACATTAAAAAGGTGGCAGCCTGTGACTGTGCCTTCGAATACAAGTCTTGTTCTGGATCTTGGCACATTTCCACTTGCTCAGTCACCTGTTGCTATCAGCTAGCTGGGGGAACACTCATATTCTTGAGTACCAAATCTTGGGCCTTGTTCCAGTTGGTTTGTTCTACTCTATGTCTTTAGGTAGCCACAAAACCAACACATCTAGCACCCTAATATTCCCACTGGGTGGCATCCAGTTCTTTTACAGTCTCCCACATCACTTATGCCCAGACTCCGGGAAAAGGAGAACAGATAGCTCCAACTTGTGCCAAGGACCAAATCACGGTCAGCTGCATGTTGAGATGCCCTGAAACTGCCCTTGTGATTGCCTGGTCTCTTCCCAAGTTCATCAGACTAGAGAATCTGAGCCTTACCACTTACAGTTTGGCTTTATAATGCAGACCAGCTTTCCAGTGCTACTAGAAAACTAGAGTCTGGTTAACAGAAAAAAGTCTTCCCACTTCCTGGAGTTCTGTGTTAGACTTCAGTTCTGAACAGAAAAAAAGTAACTAAACCAAACCATGAAGGCCACCACAGACCTCTCTCCCATGGAACTTGGGTCCATTTCTGCTTCAAACCTTGTTTAACAAAAGGAGATGATGCAGAAAGAAAATACTGTCTCACAGAATGGATTAAATACTGCCGGTTCTCTAGGTGAGGGGCTTTAACGTGGAGTCTACAGCTGCTTCCAGATGAGAAAGAAGGTTGAATTAAAAAGTTTTCAATGAAACATCACCATCAAAACTAATCTGAACAAATGAGACACTATCAAGAAGAAACAGCCTATACCATTTTGAGGCAAATGTAACCAACGGATCAGAGTTTAACACAGACTTCTGTTAGCATCCTGAACTGATACAGACTACTATGAATAAAACAAAGTTTTCCAGCTTGGATTCTAAAAAAAGGAGAAACTTGGTGCAAAAAACTTCTACAAGAGACTGTTTTCAATCAGTTGAGAATGAAAGTTACGAACTAATGCCATGATTTGAGTTAATGACCAGAGCTGAACAGGAAAGAAAGGATAAAAATAGCAATCAGGGCATATAAGTAAGACAAGTGTACTTGTCTGCATACAGCAGGGTGAACACAGGATATGTGTGCACGAGTGGGTTAGCTGCTGAGTAAGGGCTTACCAGAATGAGCAATGAAGGTAAAATAAGCTCAGCCCAAATTGATCTGAAAATATTTATCCAGATGTCTTTTATCCTGAAAGTCTCATATGGACAAAAGTAGTCTCTGGCACATCTAAAATTAAGATATTTGTCTGGATAACTTACAAGGCTGATATGGTTGGACTCGATAATCTTAATGGTCTTTTCCAACCTAAACAATTCTATGATTCTATGCTACATATGAGAAATTTCATATCTCTACTACATTTTAGCTACAGTTGTTAAAAATTCTTGTTGTAACTTTGGGTTCTCTTCACTTCTATGTCCCATCAACTCCTAGGAGGAGCACTCTACCAGCAGCACTAAGAGCTGTTACCTTTCCCCCACAGCATGGCATGGTATGGTGGGAGCTCCTGTAGCACCTAATGTAGTTATTATGCAGCCACACAGATCTCCTTCCCCATAGCAGACTGGGACTATAATGCCCTGCTGGAAGTGCAAACTTGTGATCCTACTGATACAGACGCCAGTGAGGTCTGAGTAGAGGCCTGAAGGCAAAGTACCATTTTCACCGATAGCCTGGTATTGCATACAGCACGGTATATAAAAAGCCCGGTGGAGCAACATCTGTCAGTGATGCTCATGTGAAGCAATAGCTTACAGTTAAACCTCCTGTATTACAGGAAAACCCAAAGGGAACCCAGGGTTGCAAACAAGGCAGCTTCTCTGCAGTAGAAGCTTCTCTTGGGATGATACCTGCCCTCACTGCTTCACAAGGTGCACACTTCAATCCTACTGTCACCATGATGGTTGACATCCCTAGGGCATAAAGAACCTGGGCAACTCTAAACACTGCAAATACATTCTACATTTAAAACTGAATGCAATAGATTTTACTATGCTTTTAAATAAATGTATGGCTTTGAATTGAGGAAAGTAAAAATGTAAATGATACTACAGAGATTAAACACTTTTCAAGGGCTCCTTGAAATTACTTTTGGGAAACCAAACCCTCAAGAAACATCTTTCTTTTTAAAGACAAATGAGAAAAAAGGTTTGGAAATACTTATTTCCACCAAAAAGAAATAAAAAATAATTTGAACTTTCTGAATACAGATGCAATATGTAGATAGGTATATGTGTTTATACATACTTAAACACACCACAGCTCATTAGAAACGAGTTGAGTTTTGAAGTAAATACCATCAGGACAAGGATGTGCTGCAGACATGTAATTTCATGGCACAACCAAGGACAGAAAGGACAAAACGTCCAAGGAAATTCTTCAGGCTGTCTGAATCTCACATTTAAGTATCTGTGTGAACTTAAGACCAATAAAATGCCAGGCATAACCTGCTGACTTTCCAAGGCTATGAGCTTTGTAGGCATCTTTACTCATCAAATGGCTCTTCTTAAAGTGTCTGTGGCTCTGAAGTGTAGATGGTCACACACATTAGAAAGGCCCGTGCTGCAGAAACAAGCAGCCTCATTTCAGCTGAAGCACTATTGCGTGTAATGCATATTTAGGCAGAAAGATTTCTTAAAATACCAGGATATTCTCAACAGCAGTCAATACTGGAGTCCTACCTGGTAAAGCAAGTAACTAGAGTGATGGTGGAAGCAATATGCATTTCCATCCTCATGAACATCTTGTACATATGTTATTATGTTAATCTCAAAGTGGAAACTCACCCTGAAAGCGACTTAATTCCCACCTTCTACACCTACAAAGAAAATACTTTGACCACTAGGCCAGGGATTTTTGGGGTGATAGACCTTTCCCTGCCTCTGCTGAAGCCAAGTCACTATTCTGCCAGGAGTATATGAGTCACGGGGCAAGACTGTGTCTGAAAGTAGCCGAGTGCTTAAGAACAATCAGCTGGAAGGGGCAAGGAGCCGAGTTTCTGGATACTGCTCTCTGGAATGTGTATGCATTTTACATTAGACCATCACTGGATAAAAATAAAAGCAGGCATTAATTACATTAACCAGGCTGGATTCTACTTTGGATCTAGGCAGACTGTATTCCATCTCTCTGACTTTAATGGATAGGATTAATAAAAACTCTAGAAGAAGAAAGCACTCTGTTTTATTCTGTGGAGAAAGAAGCAGCATCTCCTCCCTTGTTACTTGATACGCTACTCACCAGCCAAAACTTAGGATTCACAGTACGAAGCAAAGCCCAAGATTTGTAAAGAACCCAAAAGAAAATTTCCTCCACTTGTAAACACTACAGGATTTTATGAACTGTTATTAAGTATCCGAAGATTTAGCAGAAATGATAAATCAGTTGGTCCAATACTAGGACTAGGCTTTATTTCCCGATTTTAACTTTAAAGTGTGTATGATTAATGTACGTTATTTTCAAGAAGCCGGATTCCAAGGGAAATTAGTTAGAGATAACGTATTGTATCAACTGGATGAAAAAGATCTGAATTAGTCTAGATCACTGAAGACTACTCCAAAGTGGTTATAGATTTATTAAAAATATAAATGTTCTATTTGTGAAAATAACGTTGCAGAAAAGACTTCTACAGATGATGCATCTCTCTCAAAATTGATACAAAGCATCCTATTCAAGCTAAAGAGATAATAGCTGAAGACAATACAAACAGGAATGTTCAAGGTAATGAGTGCTTTCATGTTACAAGTTCTCATGTCTGAGGGCACTGCATCAGGCTAAAGGACAATGAGATAAGAACAGTATTGCTAGTTACTAACAAATAGCAGATAAAAGAGCTCTTCTGGATTCTGATTAAGTGACAGCATTCTACACATTCCTGTGAGTTGAGAAAGTTTGCCTGAGAACAGCAGCTATGTTACATGTGAAGTACCACTAAACAAGCATATCCCTATGCTTTCAAATTCCAGCATGAGTAATGGCTCTTTTCCTCATCCCTTCAACTTGAACAGAAGCTCCCTCTCTTCTTCTGGACATGCAGGAATAACTTGCTGTGCTTCAGTTTCCATTAAGACATATAAATGTATATGCTGAAAGTAAAGAGAAGTTCTGTAGGACTCCATGGCTGTGTGCCAATGTTTACAATCCCCTGGGTGGGAAATGACGGGTGAAAGGCTCTCCATGGCAGGCTGTAGGAGTCTTTGCTGTTGCTGCCAATGACCTTCTGCCTCTGTTTTCAAAGTAGCTCCCTTGTTAACCCCTTGCACACTGTGTGCACTGAGGCCTGAGAGAGAAAACACTTTCTCTGAGAGTCCAAATCCACTTCCAGGCATGTGTTTGACAGACTTCAATTTCAGCAGTGGTTAAGTGATTGTGGACTAATGTATGTGCTCTGCATCTGCTGTTGGAGCTGTGGCATTGAGACATAATTTTAATAGTCCAGAACTGGGTTTAACTGTTCTGCATGTTACAAAATGAATGCTCTCACCTTCAGGCAATCACCTCAGTTTATGGGCAGACGGGTTGTGAAACACTGGGAGACGGGTTGTGAAACACTGAGTCTCCAGGAGAGAAGGAAATAACCAGTTTACAGAGATATGTTTTGATTCTCTCTGGACAATAAATAGCAATGTTGTTTGCTGGTAGTGGCAATACCTTCTCCTGAGGTCTCCTTGGGAGAGAAGTGATACTTAAAAGATGAAGACAGGCTGACCTGGTATTGGTGCAGTGGACCACAAGCGAGCACCTGGTGTGGAATGGTGGAATGGAGATCTACTGCTTTAAGAGGTTTTGCCCCACTCCTGGCTGAGAATAAAATATACAATATTCAGGAGATCTCCTCCGCTGTCATATCCCTTTTGCTGTTCTGTGAATCATTTATGGCTCCTAACTGTTCAGGAAGAGTCCTCACAAAAATATTAAAAATGGACAGAGAAAAAAGACTTTCTAAAATGTTTATTGCAATATGTAATCCATCCTTGAAAAGGAAGAATAAATCAAATGGGAACTAATATTCCAGAATTAGTTTAAACGTTCTACTCAGAGAGAAAGTCAAGAGATCTTGCGGTATCAGCCTTACTACCAGCTGACCTTGGAATAATCTGTTTCATAGTCTATATGTGTTTCCCCATCATCATCATGATGCTTGTCCACTCCTTTTCCCCACAAAGATCTGTTCTCAGAAGCAATCATTCCATGCAAAAATCTCCCTACATATTCCCTCCAAAGGAATAAGAGTTCCTGCTACCTCCAGAAAACTTTCACAGCATTAACAGCCACATAAGGATAGCAACATTCTACTCCCCTCCATGAATTTTCAGAGGAAGTCCAGTAAATAATATCCTCATACAGTCAGGAAATTCTTTGATGCATGGCTCTACAGATGCTGAGTAGTACAGAACAGAGAAGCAGTGCTAGATGCTAGAACTTCTGCACAGAAATCAAGCTCGAGTGCCAACAGCCCTGGAATGGACACAGACCAACAGTCCCTAAAGTTGCTGCATCATTTAAGGGTATAATCCTAAAGGTAGACAAGGTACAGAACAAGCTGATAGGACCTCATCTATTCTTCTGAGGCAAAAGATGTCATGCATGTTTTGCTAATGAAAAGGTTAATGTTATTAGGCTGTGTTAAAAAAGCCAACTGGACTTCATATGAAGAGCTCCAACCTAACTCCAAATATGCATGTAATTCCTACTGATTTCAGTGGAAGCTCTGGGTGGTTAGAGGAAGACATCTTCAGGCCATGGAATCATCACTATTTAGATCTATCCTCATTTTTATTTTTCAGTATTTTAAAAAGTAGGTTTAGAAACAAGAAATCAGAAATAACCTATGTTTTCTAGGAAGTATACAATTCCATTTAAAAATACTATCTATTTTTTCTAGGAAAGTGGCAATCAGCAAGGAAAAGGTATTTTTCTATGACAGCAAAAAAAAAGTATTTTGTTTAGAGTATTTTTCTTTTTTGTTAATATCATGAGGTTATGTTACTGCTGTTTAAAATCATTAATGATTGTGGGATCAGAAACTAAGTACTTTCAAGAGCTAACAGTAAGATTGTTTCTAAAAGGATACTCTCAGGATGAATTTAGACCAAGTTAGATTATGTAATATAAAGCTTTTACAAAACACGGGGCTAAATGACCCCTTCTTAAGCTTTTTTATTTACAAAGCATCTTTAAACATCAGATAAACTTTGTTTTGTTTTGGGCTACTGCAAGAAAATCTGAAAATAAAACTTGCTTGAAGCGAAGTAGAAACAAGACTAAAATAAGCCATTAACATCATCCGACAGAAGGAAAACAGAAGTGAACAGCACAACTAGTGAAAAAAACCAGAACATATTTTAAATCTTTTCAGTTACAGTAAAGGTGTTCCTGGGAACAACAAAAGAGGCGCTTCTTCTAAATAACTGGTCTTGAGGAGGGGCTGAGGGAACTGGGGTTGTTTAGCCTGGAGAAAAGGAAGCTCAGGTGAGACCCTTACCTCTCTCTGCAACTACCTGAAAGGAGGCTGTAGTGAGTTGAGTGCCGCAGTCTTCTCTCAAGTAACAAGTGATAAGGCAAGAGGAATGGGCCTCAAGCTGCACCAGGGGAGGTTTAGATTGGGTATCAGGGGAAATTTCTTCACTAAAACAATTGTCAAGAATTGGAACAGGCTCCCCAGGGAAGTGGCTGAGTCACCATCCATGGAGGTATTTAAAAGACATGTAGATGTGGCACTTAGGGACATGGTTTAGCAGTGGAATTGGCAGTTCTAGGGTAATGGTTGGACGCTATGATCTTGAAGATCTTTTCCAGCCTAAATGATTTAACTGATTCTATGAAGTGTTAGTCTGGCAACCTGCGTTGAAATTGATTATGTGGAGACTCACAGTATGTCTTTAAACAATTCTGGGATGTAATCTTCAGGCTGAAAAATAATGTAGAGTACTGTGGATGACCTCTTAACCATCCTGTTGTTCCTGTTCTAGGACTGGGAAATGCCGTATGCATGAATGCTGTATGTTGTAGCTCACATGTCAGGTACAAATGTAATTTTAATCAATTACATCTCAGGCAAGTACAAAGTAGATTACATTACCGCTCTCATAATAAGTGATTTATAAATCACTTCTTTTCCAAAGTTTAAAAGACTTGCCTTGTCCTTGACTGGAAAAGGAGCCAGTGTAGTTACGGGAAATTAAGCCTATTCTAATTGATCTCTTTTCCAGTGAAGTTTTACATATTTTATGATAAACAGTAGCTCACTAGGTTGCGTGATTATATGATTTTTCATTTCATGAGAGAAAAAGACAAATCTGTAATTTGGAAAGGAATTTTGGTATCAGTACATTTATGTTACTAAGCATAGACCTGCTCTTCAACTTTGCTGACTTCAATGGGTCTTCAGGAGTCTCATGCCTGTCAGTGATCAGTAGTTAGCCACACTCACCTCTACCACGGATTTGACACTTTTCTCCATCTAGCATTTTTACACCACTTTGATGGCTTGTTCCCAACTGACATCCCTAATTGTGAATAAATTACATTTATAGATGCCATTAGAGACTGGAAATGGGTAGAGGTTCTTTAAAGTGAATAAGAATTAGTTTCCACTATGTGGTAGGATACACAATAGTTGGTTATAAGGGTATGAAGAAGGCATTGATACATAGGAAACAGCACATATATTAGTGAAAACTGAGTGATTTCGCACCTTGGCTTTTACTGAGGGAAATAGTCCTTAGAGACTCACATTCCTTCTGGTAGGGGACAAGCATCAGAAGCACCATGTATAATACATTCAAGGTTCTAGCACGGCCTGTTACTGAAGTTATCCTGTGTAAGACCCTGTTTTCAGCAGTTTTAACGTCACCAGCATTTCACTGATTACAGTAATATTTTCCATGCTTGATCTCTCTGGAATATACTCAAGCCAATTCGAATATTTCAGTTGAAGCTGTTTGGGGATTTCCATGAGTGGGGCTAGGAAAAATACATGGTTCGCCCATCTTAAATTCTGGTGACCTTCTTTTTGAGAAGCTGTGGTGCCCTCATGTTTTGGAACAAGGGATATGGAACTTGGCCTCTATGTCAAGGAGGTGCCTCTTGCCATCCTTTTCAAACTTGGTTTCAATTTGGCCATGTCATAAATTTGAAAAACAGCACATGCTCAAGTAAGGATCTATACTGGTATAATTACTGCACTTTCAGAAGGTCTTGCTTGCAACGAGTATGCTTCAGGCCAGCTTCAGGGGGCTCAGTGGGACGTCATGGCATGTCAAACTTTTGACTGAGCGCAGAAAGCCTGTTATTCTATAAATGATCTGTCCCATATTCGAAGAGGAACCTACCAGACTCAGCCACAGAGATGAAAACAGATGGATGCACTGTGGGAGGAGAGTATGAAAGCCAGATTAAGAGAAGAGATTAAGATATCCCCTTGTTGGTCAGAAGAACAATGAGGAGAGTGTGTGTGGAGAGCTGAGGTAACCGACACTGACTGAGAAAGAAGACTATGAGCTATGGAGATAAGGAGGAAAAATGACCAGTAAGGTGTGTGAGACTGGGATCAGACAAAAATTTTTAAAGGAGATAGAGGCTGATGAAAAGCCTGCAGCTGAGAGCAGTGGAGACTGTGAAGTTGTTAAGGGGCATGGCTGGTGCCCCTGAGTGGGAGGGCAGGCTTCACAGAGGATTTGGGGAGGGAGCTAGATTTAGTAGAGGAAGGAGACTGGCTGGAGGAGCGGTAGGAATACAGGTTCATGATGAAGGAATAGCAGTAGCTCTGTGTTGGAAGATGAACAGGAATCTGGGAAATCCACTGGCAAAGCATCCTGCCTTTTTCTAGTGCAATCAGCTATTTATAACAGCCATCCACTACAGCCAGATATTCTGCTAGCTCAGACTGAAGAATCTATGTGACTGATCTATAGCTTCAGCCCTGCTGGTAACCAGTGGGCATATGAATATAATGCCAAGTGAAGAAAGTTAGTTTTTAAATATACTTTTATTTTCTTACAGAAAAGAACTGCACATGCACAAAGAAGTAACGGAACAGATGACTTCCATATTTTGCAGCTAAAACCAATCACAAAAAATTCTGCCCTAAAACCAAAAACACAAACAAGAAAAAAAATGAAGTACTTAACGCCAGGAAGAGCATAGAATCATAGAATAGTTAGGGTTGGAAAGGACCTTAAGATCATCTAGTTCCAACCCCCTCCCATGGGCAGGGACACCTCCCACTAAACCATGACACCCAAGGCTATGTCCAACCTGGCCTTGAACACCGTCAGCGATGGAGCATTCACAACTTCCCTGGGCAACCCATTCCAGTGCCTCACCACCCTTACAGTAAAGAATTTCTTCCTCATATCCAATCTAAACTTCCCCTGTTTAAGTTTGAACCCGTTACCCCTTGTCCTATCACTACAGTCCCTAATGAAGAGTCCATCCCCAGCAGCCTTATAGGTCCCCTTCAGATACTGGAAGGCTGCTATGAGGTCTCCATGCAGCCTTCTCTTCTCCAGGCTCAACAGCCCCAACTTTCTCATCCTGTCTTCATACAGGAGGTGCTCCAGTCCCCTGATCATCCTCGTGTCCCTCCTCTGGACTTGTTCCAACAGTTCCATGTCCTTTTTATGTTGAGGACACCAGAACTGCACACAATACTCCAAGAGGGGTCTCACGAGAAGCAGAGTAGAGGGATGAGAGTTGGGAAGTGAAAACAAACCTGTGGCAACAAGGGCTACCGGTCACTGGAAGATACATCCAAAAGTACATCCAAAAATGCTGTATAAATATATGACAATTTAAGCTCCTAACAATAATTTCTTCCCCATCAGCTGAACTACAGACCTGCTGAAGCTGCAAACCCTGTCACTGGCTAGTACAGTTGGTTCTCTTCTCTATACATATTGATAGTTTTCACACCAACTTTCATCTTTTTTTGGAGAGGCTGCCTAATATCTGCAAGGCTATTTTACCTGTAGAAGAAAATAACGGCAACCTGTTCTTGTTTCTTGTCTTCTTTGCTGTTTACTAGGAGTAGCAAAATCATTTACGACATTGCATATAGTAAATCAGGAGTATAAAACTTCCTTAAAAAGATGCCAATACCTTAACTGTTTATAGCTAGAAAGGCAACAAAAATAGAAACCCAGTACCAAACAAGCATGTTTATGCAGCCTCCTGTTTTTATCCAAGTAGTAATGCTATATTGTGGCTTTTCCCTAAACCAGATAACTGTAAGGACTGATTTCATTGATGAGTTTAAAAAGGCAGCATTCACTGCTACTGAGGGTCTCCTCCTTGCAGCTGTTGCTGTGATGGGTTGTACTTAATGAAATTTTCTCCCTCTTCCCTCTGAAAACTTAATACCTATAATTTAACATTTAAAACACAGCCTCCGTTTAAACATCTTACCCCAACAAAAATGCATATGCATTGACATAATTTAATTTCTTGTAACAGAATCATTAGATTCATGCAGCAACAACTGAACTGCTCCGTACACAGTATATAGTTAAAACTGCACAACTGAAGCCAAAATATGCGCAGCTAAAAGGAATGTTACAGGGGGGCCTCTCTTAGTGAACAAAGCAGGCTCAGTTTGGCTCTTTTTCCCTAGCGCTACCACATCCGCACATCGTTAGTTGGAAAATTCCAGATATATGCTGTAATTTTTTGTGCTTTTTTTTCCCAGTACACTTGAGGCTTTAGTGTCCAGATGCCATTTTCCCCCCCTTATCTGTCCCTGCTAGTTTGGGTCCTTGCCAGTTGTGGTCAACAATTAATACAGCAAAAGAAAAATACAGTACACTCCCTGGCAACTGGCAGAGGCTCACAGGAAATACCAAATAAAAACTTTATTATGTATTGTTTAACTATTTTGTTTGCCTGTGGGCCACCCTGTTGTTGGTGTAATTTAGAAAAGCATGCTCCATCTGGATGATCTGTGCGCAGGCTCATTGTTCCCAGAATCTGTCACGCACAATCACTGCTTCAGCCTGTGGCCCTCTGCAGAAAGAAGCAAAGGCATGGCAGCCCTCCAGCCTGCATTCCTTTTCATTAGACAACTTGTGACCAAATGTTAGAATAGAATAGTAACCTTTTAATATTCATGTAATTAATTTACTTTCCCCTTTAATTATAAACCTTCACATGAAAAGAAGAAAATAAAAAGACTTCCCTGCATGATTCTCCTCCCTCCCCCATCCTTTCTATTTGCTTTTTGGGACACGGAAGGTGCTAGGAGCTTCATTATACACAGGTACCAGTACCTCTGTCTATTGAGAGATTCTCATGGTCCTAATACATCTGTGGGTTTTTACTTTAGGTATTAATTGCACTGGTACATGGAATAGATTCTGAATTACAATAAAATGGGAAAAATTAAATTCTTTCCTTCTATATGCCCTTGCAGCATCTGCTTCCTTGTCTTAATCAGTGGGGTAATCTATTGAACACAAAGCCATTCTTCTACATTTGAAAACACAACAGACATCTAGCTGAAGTTCTCCTTCATAGTAAGGTCAGCATATGACTCAAAATACTGTGTCAGCTGGGATTCTGGTTGTGCAGGTTTAGGTGTACAGGCAGTGCTTTGTCAGTTCTGCCTTCCTGGAAAACGGCCATTTTTTTCATCTGAGGTTAGACCAATGCTGGACTGGCTAATGTGATGCAAAAGTTTGCTGCCCGCAACTTCAAAAGTGCATTTGATAGCCAGGGAAAGTATCTGATGCTGTAAGGTCCCACCATATGAGTTAATTTCAGCACACTGAACTGGGGCCCTGATTTCTGTGTGCACAGTTTACCTCTTCGTTGCTGCGGACCATTCAAAGGGATCTAGTTGTAGCAGGTTGAAACTGAAGTAAATGAAGCTAAGATAGAAACTGCCTGTCTTCAAGTCACAGCGTTTAAGTTCTCATTGCCTGATTCTGATTGCACTTTCAATAGGCGAAGAGGACATTAAGGACTCTCAGAAAGCCACTTGGCATATCAAAAGAAAGGCGTATCAAAGGATGGGGGCCCAAAAGCAGTCAAGTTTTCTATATAAGATGGAATGGTTTCTATGGCAACTGAGGAAACGTTACTGAACTTCACTCATTTTTCTCTTATTAAATAGGTGAACTGCCATGGTAAGTCTGCAAGTGATCAACGTAGTTAGTGGTTTTGATTAGGTCATGCACTAACCTATCGTAGGAATGGAAAGTAGCATAAGAGATTTCTGTTGTGCCCATGTCAGCTCAAAGATAATGTAACAAGTCAGGGTGTTTTAGATGAGGGCAAGACTTAAAAAGCTTCTGGAATGTCTTTTACGTAGCTTTAAAATAGCACTAAGTTGACTTGGAACGATTCTGCCTGTGAAGCACCTTTAGCAAGGAATAGAACAAACCTGATGTCATTTGTCATATTAATTGCAAATTCAGGGTATAGTATTTCACATATTCACTGGGAAAGAATTTCAGCTATGTGTCAAATTAAACTTCTTGCATATAAAAAAGTAGCATCTTCTGTCCAGAAGGCGAAGCAGCAACTGGAAATAAAAGTGAATTCAAACACTCCTTGGCCTAAAGCAGCAACAAATTAAAAAAACCCAACCAAGTAAAATGCAACAAAGAAATCCTTGTCATTGTATTTAGTATGGCCTCATTTTCTCTGTCAATGCAATGACTATCCCAGTCTTTTTGTGCCTCCTCACTTTCTTTTTGCTCTCTTCTCCTCACTCCTTCTAAGTACTCTACACAGACTGCTAGGGATGTGCCATCAAACACACAGTATTTGCTGGAAACAAAGACATTAGGAACTGCGCTAAGCAGAATTCAAAGAAAGAGATGGGATGGGCTGTACTGTAGCCAGAACACCATGATTTAAAAACATATTACAGTATATTTATGAGAAGTCATGAGAAGATGAAACAGAGGTCAAGCTCTGACAATGCCAAAAGTCTTCCCTATTTTCACTTCCTGACCAAACGAACTTGAATATTATTGAAAAAACTAAGTAATTTACGTGACTTTACATTATATTCCTGAGAGGACAAACCCCTGAGAATGAAAAGCAATATGCATAACTACACACAGATGCTTACAAACATCAAAGGAGAGTAATAGACTCATATAAAGAAATCCTTCCTCTGAAGATTAGGAGACACTGTTCAAATCCTTGATTAAAATAATCATGTTGACTAATATGAATAATATATTAACTAAGAGTTTATCATTGTAGAAAAAAATTATTGCTTGGCCATAAATACATAATGTCATAAAATGCCTTAAAAAAGGGCTATGACAGACAGCTAGATCTTGATTCAAATTTGTACAGGTCTTAACAATGATGTTCTGTTCCATGATGAGGGAGCCTCAAAGGAAATCATCTCTGCTGAGGGAATTATGACAGCAAAAGCTGAACTGTAGACAAGTTCTCTTCTGATGTCAGAACATAAATGCATAGTTTCTCTGAATGAGCTTAGACTCAC
Organism: Myiopsitta monachus; assembly: GCA_017639245.1. Taxonomy (NCBI): domain Eukaryota; kingdom Metazoa; phylum Chordata; class Aves; order Psittaciformes; family Psittacidae; genus Myiopsitta; species Myiopsitta monachus. The sequence continues at coordinate 32,666,614 of CM029919.1, forward strand.
AGGACGGTCCTATAACTTCCCTCATTTTACAGCCCTTCATCCTCAGTTCCACTGACCAAATCTGGAATCCTTTACAGTGCAAATACTGTCCTGGTGTTGCATCTATACATATACAAATCATGCCATGGGAGATTTCCTGAGGACTGTGTTGGAAGCACGCAGGAAGAGCTCTGTTGAGCTTCTCACTTGGACAAGGTGCCTATACAGATGCAGTAATTGTTGGAAATACTCAAAGCAGTGTTCAGAGCAGGTCATTTCAGTCTTGAAATTAATGTTCAACCAGGATTAAAGGGCTTCTCTTCTCTGTTTTAGCATGTGCCCCACCAGGAATTATTGAGAGATTTCTGCTCACGCCCCTGAATGGGTTCCACAGCCTAAAGGACATGTAGGGAATCCGCAGGAGAAAATAATAGCTCCAACAGATAAGGCTGTTTGCTCAATAATCATGCTGTCTTTTCAGGCTTCTGGGCTTAATTACAACTACTGTTTACTGAGTTATTCATGTTAGTAATCTAATGTAAATCTAATATGAACATCTTATCATGGTACAGGATAAAAGCTTCTCTGCCATGATGATTTGACTAGCAACACTGAAAAACAAAATTAAGACCAGGATATAAACTGTACTGAAGTCTTAACTCACTTCAATTTCACAGAGAGCAGCAAGTGCACAGCCTGCCTATTTCAATGCATATTAAATACAAAATGCATGGCTCCCTTCACCTTCATCTGTTCCTCAGGATAAAGTAAAAAATGCCTTCCGTTTTTTCATACTAGTTATCTGTGCACTGTAGCCTACTACAACTACTTGTGATGTTATTGAAGGTATACAGGGAAAAAAAAATCTCGGATTTTTAATATGACCTAAAAAGCTTCAGGTATTTTGCATATTTTTTAATGTATGCGCCTATGGGAATATGTTCATAGGTCTCTTATAAAAAAAAATAGAAAATCCCCTGGTGTGAAAAATAAGAAAAACTTACTAGTAGAGTACCCAGGAGGAAGAGTGACACAATGAACAAAGTGATACTGAATACTCAATACAAATAAGAATTACCATCCACTTATCATGAACATTGTTATTTCTAGTCAGTCTAATAGCTTACTCAATTCAGTATGAATCTAAGAGGTTTTGGAAAGATTTATGCATGTTACTTGCTAATAGCGTGAGGGTCAGATTACACTTGCGGTGCATGAAGTACAGAAAAGTAAGGTCTGCGTAAGCACAGTTGTTTCCCTCTCAGACAACTTGGTATTTGCACACTATCCTGCATATTAATGATGTAGAGAAAGGTAAATAATAGCTCCTTAATCCCTTCCTGGTGAATCCATTCTTGATAATAAAACTTATTTAAAAAGGTATCATTGCCTGTAAATTCTAAGCACAGTTGTAGTCTTTGTCTTTGCTCTTCTGTGAGTTAGTGGCAATGTCCAAGACTACAGAAGGTGATAAATCTGTGCACACATTCAGAGTTAACAGCATAGAGCTCCCACTTCCAGAACCGGGTGGTTCGATCCTGGAGCAGTGCAGTAGTCCATCTGTCACATGGGACTATACATAGAAAATGCACAGAGCCTTCTCACAGGTGGGAACTCCACCCCCTTTAGGGCCTCAAGAAATCTCTGCAGGATAAATATATAGCTGATGCTGTAAACACGAAGTAGAGCGAGACAGAAGTCAGGAAACTCAGGCTAAGCTCAGAAGATGTTTACATTGACTATAAAAATCTGAGAACAGTGTTTACATTGAGAGAGGCTTTCTTCTTTTCTGGCCTAATACAGATTCTTTATCCAAACCTGTCAAAACCTTATGTACTCACTTTCTAATTTTTAATCTGAACATTCCTGATGCATACTTTTTTCTTTGATTCACTTGGTTTACGTAATGTTGCTTTTTAAACAGTTGCATCTATTGATGTTGATGTTGAATTTAATTTTATAACACAGAAATGCACCATTTCACTAATTTTGCAGTTACAGATGTATTTTTATGCTGCAATGACTGCTGTGTTAGTGGATCTCAACTGGCTACTGTAGTTTTTAAATGATGTACCCAAAGTATTATTCAACAATGTCTTCCAATGTTATTTCATATTCTTGAACTGTTGTAAGATTTTTCATTCACTCTTGCATTAAAAAATGCATCACCTGCAAGGCCTTGACAATTTTAATATGTTATTTTGATGCTGCTGTGTTAACACCAGGGAAGGAAAAAAAGGAGGTTGCATTCTACAAAGTACCTGTGAGAATTCTGTGACCAAGGCCCGTGAAATGAGTATCAATGGCCCTTATATCATTTCCGAAGGTCACGGCAGTTATCTGTACACTCCACTCCTCCAAAGCAGCCTGAATATTTGTTCAGAGCAAGTGTCTGTGTTTTTCAAATAGAATGTGAAAACCTGTAATGAGATCCTGGCCACAGTGAAGTTAAAGGGATGTTTTCCACTGAATGCACTGACACTAGGATTTCATACCATGGACATTCAGTAACAGTGTGGCAGTTCACCATAAGCTGAATTTGAAGCCAAACCCAAAACGGAGTAATTTTCTTGCTCCATATTTTTTCCTCTTCATTTGTATCAAAGGATTCTTGCCAGCCAAGTGACTAAACCTGAAGATATCAAGCTTCGTATTTATAACTTGGCTCATACTATAAACTCAGTTTTACTATAAACTCATGTTTTCTACATTTTCAGATATTGAGGGTAATACCAATGGGCTTGATTTCTGTTGAAAATTAGTCACTTATCCCATATATGACTTGAATTGATCTGGCTACAGTATAGGACACTGACTGCTTTTAATGTCTTGAAATTATGGTTCAAACCGTGTTTAGAGCTCATGGTTCCCACAACCCAGAGAAGTCCACATTTAAATAACAATTCTTTTTCTGCTTTGTTCCATCTGCGTATTTATTTCTCTAGAAGATCTAGTTGCATTTTTTATAAACTGGCTATTTTTTTTTCAGACTGGTGAAAACTAGTTTTCTGGAACTAGGTTATGCACAGCCTTTGGTCCATTTAACAAGGTCAGACTGTTTATTCTTGACCAAATTCTTTCCCACTGTAAAAAGGTACTTTTAAAGGCCACATTCCAAAACCAGTGCCAGTAAGTCACTGAAGCATATTTTCCCACAAGAACTGATACCGTGCACAGGCCCCTCCTTATTTAATTCTTTTGGTCTTTGAATGACATAAGGTGCAGGATATCTTTAGTGTCACAAATCACTTAAATCTATCCATAACTTAGTACCACTGAATCTACACAGTGCCAGCTGTGTCTTTATTAACTTAAATAGCCCCTTTCATTTCAAAGCAATAGTGCCTGAGTAGCATCAGACAGCAACAGAAACACAAGGACAATTAAGTATAAAATTTAAATAAAAGACAAAAATAAACCAAAAGCAAAGTATTAACTGTTGATTTAAAGACATAACCCCTTACTTGCCGTATAAATTGGCTTAGTTCGATGAAACCATGGTGATTTATACCAGCTGAAATATGTGGCTATCATGATCTACTGCAATAGCCATAAGAAAACGTAACCCAGTAAAGCACTCCCAATTTTTAAGCTTGGTTTACAAGCTGGTTTTCATCTTATGAAGCCAGACTATAAATATGTAAACAAAACTAAGGAAAATCCCATTTCATTAAGAAGATACATATCTACCTTGCTCCTCTCTGTTTAGATGTCATACTGAGCATGCTTTGAGATATGTTGTTTTCTTAATGTAACGTGGCACCAAGATCAATCCAGCGTACTAAACTGCACACCAAAATGTTCAAATTTTCCAGCAACCATCTTCTGCATTTTAAGAATGACTTGACTGGTTCTGTTCTTACAAATGCAATACGAAGCAGAACATGTAAGAATCACTGAAAAATGTATATCCAAATAAAGCAGGGCTAAAAAGCATCAGTAAATCTTTTTCTGAGACATACTGTCATTGAAATTGCAGTACCAGTGATGAAAGCATATTCTTTGATGAGATCAATTTGCAAGGTAGCCAGAACTGCTCTGCCTCTAAGAACATAAGAAATCACTCTTGTGCATATTAGAAAAATTTACTCAAGTACTCACACTAAAGGTGTTTAAAAATACAGAATAGTCAGGAAAAGTGTGGTTGATTATACTTTGGTTGCAACAGAACTGGAAAAGTATCCCTCCCTCCCCCAAATAAAAAAATGCTCAAAGTTTCTCCTGTTTTTTCACTGGAATTTCGAAAACTTCAGCAGGACTCTATGTGCTCTACATGAAATCCATGCCATGCTCATTCCTTGCCCTTAAAGAACACAGCTGTCACACTGTTCAACAGAAAGCACTTTGAAAAAAAACCTCAGAAACAACTGGGTTTCCACGAATGGTCTCACATTTAACCCCCCCCCCCCAACGACCTACTTGTTTTCCACACTGTGTAGTGAACCCCGTAAAAGAGCTAAAATTTTTGTTCACCACCACCTAAGAATTGCCAGGCTTTACGCCAGAGTGAACTAAACAGCTAGTTCGCTTGTTCCATGAAGCCAGTCAATAGAAGCGGTATTATTACAAAATAGCACTTAGTTTGCATCTATCTCAATGCTATTGATATTCCAAGCAGATTGAAAAATACTACTTAATTATTCTCTGAAAACCATTTCCATAAGTGGTATTATGAGATATTCATCCCAGAAAAAGCCTCTACCGATTTACAGTACTCCCAAAGATGATATACATTGGCAGCTCCTGATAGCTTCCATTTTCAAGCTGATACCTTGCTTTTAGGGGTAGTGAGATTCTCACAGACTTAGGCCTTCCTACTGATGTGTGTGACTTATGTGTGTACGTATTTGCACACTGCTTCCCATTGCTTCTTTCACTCTCACAGGTATCTTCTCAAACACCACTGGCTTTTCTGCATTTCCATTCAGATCTCAGTCAAACCTGCTCACCCACATAGCTTAGATTCCTAACTAGCCCTGCATGTGTTGTGTATTTTGGGTGGTGGTTATTATTATTTCACCTATATATTCCAGAAAAATGCTTAACTGCTTTTACAGATTTATCTGAAAGGTACCACTGCTATTATGTTTTAATTAGACCTCATTTCACCAGGAGCCATCTCAGCTTTGCCCATATCTTGATGGAATCCTTGATAGTAATGTTCTTTATGACTCACCAGGAGCCCAAAATAATGGTATCAGGATAGGCTTGGGGTGGATTCAGCTCAGTTGACTTCAGATCTAAATACCATGTAGATATTCACAGGGGTAATTCTTGCCCTTGATGGTCAGTGGAAAGAAGTGGGTACTTTTAGAGTCTGATTCATCTGACCTATGTTAACTGTCTTCTTTAAGTTGAGATAACTAACTCCTTGCTTCCCTGATTAGAAGATCTCCTTTGGTTACTACTTGGCTACTTATTCAGTGGAATTGCTTAGTTAGATGTCTACACTTGGTCAGATATATCTCATACAGAGTATTTTTATGTCAGGAGATATTCATACAGCCTTACAAGTCCCCTTACAGTTTTTCCTCCCTTGTCAAATTTTCTTTCAACCATTTCTCAGGTATCCTCAAGGAATGTTTTTTGCTTCTAACAATAATAGGTTGTCTGGGACACAGGGACACACCTTGATTTTGTTTGGGATTGGGAATTTATCAGTACTATAGTTCTTTCAACTTCCTTTTGGCAACATGTATCTATATTTGATAGGTGCTCAGTGGGGATTAGCTGGACAATGCTGAGCTATCTAGTGGCTTCCTATTCACCACGCCACTTATTCAGGTCAGCACTGGAAAGTAGTTTCTTCAGTATTGATTTTTACCCTCTAATTTCTCCTAACCCTCTGGGACAGTATTAACTCCCCTCCTTTTTAAAAGCTTTGGCACATGATATATAACACTGAGCATTGTTAATTTATGAGAGAATATCACCAGTTTTTCCTCAGAAAGATGTGAGCTCTTCCAAATTAGGCCAGTTTCTGCACTGACCAAGTGGTCCAACTCTCTCATTCCTGTCAGGAGAATAATGTTCCCTGCAGATCCATGCAGTGTGCATGATGTAAATGTGTATCATTAGCTCATAACTAGAAATGATGAATGCTGAGGCACAGTACAGCTTTCATGATGTCGTGGAACACAATGCTCCATATAGATGGGTGGTTGTGGAGCTGACACATCTGTGCAGCTGCAAGATTCTTTTCTTTAGTGGAAACTCCCCCATTCACAGACTCTGTGTGCAAGGCGAAAGACCTCTTTTGGAAGCAACTCACTATCCACTAGATCACCACTACTGATTCTGTTAGGCAGAACAGAATACATGCCTTTTCAGATAATCTCTGCTAGGAAGAAAGCTGTTTATGCCAATCCATCTGACCTGCTGAAATCTGTTTCCACTCAGGATGGAGCTCATGAAGTGCACCTCTTTGATAAAGCTGACTAAGTGCACATGAAATCTTAGAGGGGCAAATAGAGAGATATGGAACTGGAAATGGACTGCCTCAAGTCATCAAGGTTTGCCACTGCATCACAGAAATCCATTAAGCTCTCTCTCAGTTGTACTTCCTGCCTGCACTGGTCCTACTACAGGCTGCTTCAGAATTACAGGTTGTATTCTAACATCCTGTCTCAAGTTATTTAAGCCCAGTTTAAGCCAACTAGCTCTCATGCCACCATTGTTTTTTTAACTCCTGTTCTTCCTCTCTGGCTCCTTCCTGGTGTTTTTAGGTATCAATTGTAGGTACTCCCATGATTCATTTTATTAAATTAAGTCAGGTTCTTCTTGCTTCACAGAAAATATTGTCTCCCCTTCCCTGATCATTAGACAGAAACCTGAACTTCCCCATGTCTGTTCCTGCCCCAAATCATCTCTCAACCACAGGGAAACTGAATAGCTCACAGTATAGCAGATGAAGCCTGATCAACTAGTTGTGGCACCACTATTTTCCTATTTCTAACAAAATATCCTAGATGGAAAAGTCTAGATTTCCATTTGCTCTTTTCATGCATCTAACAGTGACTCAGAGCCTGCCTGTGATCTCTGCAGCTTGTTACTATGCTGTTTGTAAGATCCCCAAAACTGAGGAATTTGCCTTGTAGCTCAATAATTATTCTAGCACAATGTATTTTCCTCTGGATTTATCCATTTAATTCTAGAAGATGGGAAGCCTAGAGCAATCTAGTTTAATTCACTGGTACCCTATAATTTACTGAAATCTGGATAATCTATACTTTCACTGTTTACCAAATGAATTATCTTTTCACGTTTTGCAGAAACAAATGTATACAGCAATATGGAACTGATTTCTCTAATGCAGGGAGCCAACTACAAGGCACTGGCCATCTGCTACCATTCAGCATATAATAACAAAGAATACAACGGAGTTAAATTAAGAATGGGAAATTGAAGGCTGGACATCAAGAAAACCTTCTGAGTGTGATTATATAGAGGTTTTGGAACAGGCTCCCATGGGAATGGAATCCCTATTTCTTGGCACATTTAAAGTTAACATGGGCAAAACATTAGAAATGACATAACAGAGAACAATCCTGCCTGATTCACGAAAGGACTGGGTGATTTCATGTCTCTTCTGCTTTTGAGCTCTAGAATTCCAGGCGAGCAGCACTGAACAAGTAGTAAATATTGTTAGGCTAAGAGACATTTCCTCAGCCGTACCTGTACAAGGGAATTTTCAGCTAGAAACACCTTCTACAGCACAACTTTGGCCAGTGTGAAGAGAAAATTTACAGATGCTTCCCTGCCACTGCAAAAACATGTCAACAACTCTTTTTTATTATATATTAAGCCCTAAGAGCATTTCCGTCAGCAATGCACTGACACCTGCCTTCACTCTGGAATAGCATGAGCTCCAGAGAGAGTATGCTGCTCTCTCTGCTCCTCTTCCTTTCACTGCCTCACATTCAAGTACCATACAGGCCCATGCCTGCTTTATTTTGTGTGCTCTGATAAGAGCATAACCTCAGGCTGTATTTTAGTGTTTCAGGATGGTCTGAAATTATGTGGGAACGGTTTTGTAAATACACAGGGAGAGACCTTGTCAAACAATCAAATTGTTTTTACAATCCAGCCCACTCAATTATCTCTGGGAGTAGATACAAAAACAGACCAGCTTAAATCAACAGAAAAATAGTACAAAGAAGATGTAAATCACTGGGTGGGGGAAATGCACTACATATTTTTATATCTGAAAACAGAAGACAGAAGTACAGTCACACAATAGGAGGATACTCATTTATAGTATAGAAAAAATACACATTAGTCATTTTCTACCTTTCCCACTTTCTTAACTTCCCCCACCATTTTTTTAGCAGATTAAGCACAGCTTGTTCTTTATAAATTCAGTTCCTCTGCATCCTAAAGCACATTCACCAGACATTTGTATGAAAACTGTAAGCTAGTACTGTATCACTAACAGTATCTACTGTATCTTCCTAAGTGAAAGATAAGGAAAATAAAGAGAAAAGGAAAAAGAATATTTCATTTTATCTTCACATCAACATCTGAAGGCCTATTTGCAGAGCGTACATTTTCTTGTACCAATGGAACAGTACTGCTGCAAAATAATACCAAATTTTACCCGGAGGTGAAACAGGAATGACTCACAGCGATCCAGATACAATCTCCAGCACTGGAAATCACATTTCGGATTGCTGAAAGCTGGTTCTCACTCTCCTTCCTAAGCATCCTCTGTTGGATGTTATCCTTTGATAGTGCACACAACCAACCTTTGGTCCAGCCCAGCAGAAACTTCCTTTGTTCTGATACGATCTGTGCTCAAAATTGTACCTTTTAACCACTTTTCCACCAGCACAAGATAAATTTATTCTGCAAGGTTGCACTGGTGCAGCTGCAGGGCTGCAAAACATGATCAGCTCACTGTAGACAAACTGCCATCACATGATACATACTGTAATGTTTGCATGTCTGAAAAGGAGTTCTCTGGCACAGAAAATATCCTCATGAGGAGCCAATCTGCTTGTTTACTGTGAAATTATTTACTTTCTTTGAAAGATCAGAAGATAGAGTTTTTATGGTTCATGATAAACCTGGGCCTGAATCAGAGCAGAGGGCTGCATTCCCTGCATTCCTGACAGGTCTCGAGGGTGAGTTGTGGCATCAGCTGTGGAGAAACAGCACAGAGCCCTGAACCCAGGCCTTGGCGGTAAGGGGGTAAGAAATACTTCAAACATTGATACAGATACTCTTAGAAGTTTTGTTAAAGTCGGATAAGTAGATAAGACTTAAATGAACCGGCAAATGGCTCATCTAACATCTTCAAAACAGCATAAGTCAGCATCAGCTGGGAAGTTTTGAAAAACATTTCCGCCTTTGAGTTAGTTTAGTTATTTGAGTCCTCAGCTGAAGACTTTGGATGTGGTTTCATAACTGACTCCAACAAATCTAAGACAGCGGTGTCTGTGGAGTGGATGACCCCACCTTTCTGCTTAGCCTCCCTTGTGCATCAGTGCTTTTACTCATGTAGCCGCGCAGTGATCTGCACCTACTCATCCACCTGGGAATAAGTAACTACTTGTTATGGGGCTCATTTTCAGTCAGACTGCAAGGGTGCGATCACCAATGCCAATGCAAGGGAAGTGTGTGGTCAAAAGCAGGGCCATCATTTCAGCAGCAGTAGGAAGGGTACACCTACTTATACTGACTGTGAAATGGCACCCTTAGAATATTATCTCTAGGATGTGCTCCTAAAAATAACAGCCTTGCCATAAATCCTCTGTCTGTCTACAAGAGCAGCTAGTACTGCTCTTCCAGACAAGTCTTACAAACTTTAAAGTTTCTTAAGATGGCAACAAAAATTAACTGTCAGTTTTGAAAATGATCTTACACGATCATAATGCAGATGAATAAAAGAAACTTCTAATTTCCTGACTTTCTCCATGTGTATTTCTGTATTGCCCTATGATACTGCGACACTGAGCAATCTGTTTTTCGTTGTTATTTTCATAAAAATCTGAGCCCTCTTAGCGAGCAAATGATGAGTGAAGTCAACATAAATATACATTAAAATGTTTTTTGTCAGCTGCAGGCTTTACTGTCAATGTGCTAATAATGATTTTTGTTCTTAAGATGGCTCCGTAGATAAACGACTTATTTTACATGATGGAAATAACTTTCCTATAGAGTGTTTGGGGGGAAACAATAAAGATTCCTACAGCTATCCAGATGTTAAAACATCAGAGAAATTCACTCATTTCACAAAGCCAGATACATGGACTTTTTATGCAGAACTCTGCTAGTAGGCAAGACAGATTTCGCTTAAATAAGCCAACCAGTTTAATCATACTGCATTCCTAAATAGCCACAACCTTTCAGCAGCAGCACTGACAAGCTCACCAACATGTATTTTGATCTTCTGAATGTCTGTCTGTGACTCATTTTCCTTTTCAGGGACGTTTGCGTTGACTGGAGCAATGCACCATGAAGAAGGAACTGGAGCTTGGGTCTAAGGTGATGGGCTTCCTCACAAGAGTGAGGACTTGGTGCATACCAAACCAACTGTCACTTCCAGCTGTCAGAGGGAGGAAGACGTATGCTTTAATCAAATTATGTATGAAATAAATTCTAGTGTCACTGTTCCAATTCCATCAGGGCGCTCTTAAACGCAGCCCAGATTTTGACTTTGATTCACCAGAGGCATGTGCTTCATTAATTTCCATAGTTCTACTCCTACGTTTGATATTAACTGCGAGCTTTAAATAGATTACTGAATCAGGTCCATTTTGGGATATCCAATGCATCTCAGGTTAAAGCTGTGCTGTAACATACTGCAGGTCTGCTGGAACATACACAACATAGGACTGGACTCTGCAGGGTGGATTACATACGAATAAATATATGGATTTTTGAAAGCAGAGCGTCAGCAAGAGATGGCCATAAAAAAGTGGGGGAAAACCCCCAAATTGAGGCAAAGAAACAAGAAAGTTGACTGTGCTCTCAACTATCATATTAGCTCAGATGAGAGTTTACATTCACATTATCTACTAACAGGTGGCATTTATTAGAAAATTACAATGCAACAGTGGACAGAAAACAGGAAAGTGCTCGCTCCTTTTTGGAAGAGGATATTTCTATGTTTTTTTGTTGTCGTTTTTGTTGCTGTAACTAATTTATACATTTATTTTTACAAAGCAAACCCAGTTAGTGAAAATTATTTTATGCTCCCTTGCTACTATGCCAACAAAATGAAATCCACGTTCCTGCATGATGTGACATGTAAACCATTTGTGCTGAAGTGACTGCCAGAAATGGATGGAAAGTTTTTATCCTGAAGAAATACTCAAATAAAATGCTAGCATAATCTAAAATTATTCACTGGTGGCAACTGCACAACTTTTTGGTGTCTCCTCTTTTTAATCATCAATTTAGCTGAGGCTAGTATTCAACAGTGTAAAGCATCAACGAAGAAAATGATGTTTTCTCTTCAGTAAATCTGAAAACTAGGGATTTTTTTTTAAAGAAGGAAGACATAAACCACTTTTGCTTGCATTTCATGGGAAAAAACCCATCAGCAGCACTGCCATCTAAGGTAAAGCACACATATTTTCAAAGAAAGTATTATGAGTGTGTGACAAACACGAACAGTTTCACTCAGATCCTGATGCAGGTCAGGTTTAAAAGCTGGACAGGCTCAGCTCCACCTAGATGCTGTGATCACAACTGCGTGCATTTATCTCATTTAGCACTTTACTGTGCCATGATTCAGCTTCATTTCCTTTCTTTAAGGCAGTTAGAAATCAACAAAACCAGATTTTTCTATTGCTTTTTCTTTCTATTGCTCTTGCTTTTTCACAATGTAACTTCAGATTTTCCAGACAGCCACCTGCTCCTTTACTCACAGAAAGTTAGAACTGAGTGCCCATTTTTCTGCATCAGGAAGAAAAGTGACAGTTCACTAACTTTTGCTCTCAAACTCTGAAATTACAGTCACATCAATCCATCTCTTCTGTCCTATGGAGCTGCTCTGTTATCACAAAGCCTATTCAAAATTTCCCCAAGGGCCAAGACCAACACTTGAAAAAGAGCTTAACTTTGTACGAAACCAAAAGCATGCCCCATTACCCAGCATCTGAGACACCCCTGCCTGACCTCCTTCTTTCTAGTGCTGTTATTTCAGACCTGTATCAGTTCCCAGTCTCACCACAGCTGGGAGTAGCGATCCCCACCCTGCCTCCCCCAAGCCCACATAACATTAGTTTGAATCTTTCATTCATTCACTGACAGAAATATTGAGAGGTTTCTTTAAATGACAGCAATATTCCCGGATGACTGATCTGCCAGAAGGATTCTTTAGTGCTGTGGAAATAAATGGCTATCAGAGAGAGGCTGCTTTGAAGTTAGCATTTGCAGTGCCCAGAGAACTTGGGTTGAATCAGTTTTTACTGCACAATTTTCATGGCAAGCTCTTTTTGTCTCGTCTGAAGGGTTTCTTTGTGAGCAATGAATGAGGGTGCATCTTGGGAATGATCTGATACTTCAAAAGATGATTCTTGTAGTTTATCTTGCAGTAAGCTTCTCTTCTGAAGGAAATGCTGCACAGCCCTTGTACTGATCACAATGATAGCGCATGCAATGTGCCTTTTATCACTGGACTGTCTGCACTACCGCTTTTCAGTGTAACTCAGAAGCAAATCCTTGCAAGCCAGAACTTTTATTAATTGATACATACACAAATATATGTTGTCTTTTATAACGCAACCTTTTTTTCTGCATACACTTGAACTGCTCTTGCTGAAGTCAATGAAAGCTTGCACACTGCCTGGCAAAGAACTGTGGCTTAGACTATTTTGGGGACAGCAAAATTGAAAATATGCTTAAGAAACTGAAGTTCCTGGGTTTTTTAGAAGATTGGTATCCTGTATTTAGTTTAATGGAGGGGAGAAAGAAGAAAAAATTGCACACCAAAGCAGCTAGCCTAAAGGTAAAAGTTACATTCAGAAAAGAAAAACTGGTGCCCTGTGTCAGCTAATACACATTTAGACATTTAATAAAGTTTCTACCCAGCACTCAGCCTGTAAGAGCAACGAAGACTGACATTTAAAACCACACCATGTTATCACATTGTAAGCAACACTCGCCTATAGGTTTCAGTGTACTGAGAAAAAAGTTGATTTTGAAGGTGTGAAAGACTAAGTGCTTTAAAACCAATAGATTTTTAACTCAAAAAAGCCATGGTCATAGCTTTCTTTTTTTTTCTTTTAATAAAATGATGATAAACTAAGCTCTAGGTGTACGAAAGCCATTATTCATGCCTATGCCCATATAATTTATTTGTCATTGTTCATAGAATAATTCAATTATTTTAATACTCTTTAGCAGAGCTGCAATGACAGTTGCATGCTTGTATGAACATGGTACAAACTTGCATATGATCAGTCCCTTAGTCTGAACAACTCTTGTGCACAGCAGCATCAAGGGTACTAACTAGTGGGTTTTGAAGCATAATTTCTAGCATGCAAGTATCGGATACTTGAGCAATTGCAGAGCAATTCTGGCAATGTTCTCTTACAAGCAGGTCTTGGTACGTTTTTGCCTCAGTAGATGCACTCTATTTCTAGGTCTTTTGACCTTCCTTCCTATGCAAGCTACATGATCCTGGACAAACTCCTGCTCAGTTCTTAGGTATTTTTTCCTCATTTTATGCAGAACTTCTGAAAAAGCGCCCCACTGAAAACTATACAACACTGCAGATTTAGCTTAAAGAATTTTACGGATCAAGAGAAACACTCTCTGAAGCTGTTACTGAGTGATAACTGGGAAATGAAAAACTGCAGCAATTCAGGAACAATTTTTCTCTCATTTTCTTCAAAACTATGTTTTGAGTTACAAAATGATCAATCCTGACTGACCTCAGCAAAAAGAACCTTTCAGCTTCGGATCAGGCTACATCCTACAGGCAATTAAAAAAAAATCAGCCCAAAACACAGGTCTGCGTATGTTTTATGTGACAAGGATACGTTCCTGTGTTTAGCAAGATGATGACATCATCTGCTGTTGGTTCCTGCTTTCATTCACACTGAAGCCAGAACCCAGGATGTCAGAGTTATGTCACACAATGATGGGAAGACTCTTACAGGCGTCTTTCAGTTTCTTTTCTCAGCAGTTCTCCCTTTTCTGTCTTTACCGTAAGTGATACTGCCACAGTAGTTATGATACTCAAAATAGGAAATGGAAATGAAAAAGCTCTTGAGAGAGAAAAATCAAATGACACTCAACACACATGCAGCACGGTTACCCTTCAGTACACATCAGAGATGCTGTGGCAAGCCAACAGCAGCTGATAGAGCTATGGATCGATGGACAGGGGTAGAGCAGTTGATGTCATCTACCTGGACTTGTGCAAAGCATTTGGCACTGTCCCACATGACATCCTTGTCTCTAAGTTGGAGAGACTTCAATTTGATAGGTGGACCACTCGGTGGATAAAGCACTGGCTGGATGGCCGCACACAAAGAGTTGTGGTCAATGGCACAATGTCCAGTTGGAGACCAGTAATGAGTGGTGTCCCTCAGGGATCGCTGCTGGGACCCGTCTTGTTCAACATCTTTGTCGGCGACATGGACAGTGGGATTGAGTGCTCCCTCAGCAAGTTTGCTGATGACACCAAGCTGTGTGGTTCGGTTGATACATCGGAGGGAAGGAATGCCATCCAGAGGGACCCTGACACACTTGTGAGGTGGGCTGATGCCAACCTGATGAAGTTTAACCCTGCCAAGTACAAGGTCCTACATCAGGGTCAGAGCAATCCCAGGCACAGCTACAGGTTGGGCAGGGAAGAGATTCAGAGCAGCCCTGTGGAGAAGGACTTGGGGGTGTTGGCCACTGAGAAAATGAACATGAGCCAGCTTCAGTGTGTGCTCGCAGCCCAGAAAGCCAACCACATCCTGGGCTGCATCAAAAGCAGCGTCACCATCAGGTCGAGGGAGGTGATCCTGCCCCTCTACTCTGCTCTTGTGAGACCTCCCTTGGAGTACTGTGTGCAGTTCTGGTGTCCTCAACATAAAAAGGACATGGAAGTGTTGGAACAAGTGCAGAGGAGGGCCATGAGGATGATCAGGGGACTGGAGCACCTCCTGTATGAAGACAGGCTGAGCAAGTTGGGGCTGTTGAGCCTGGAGAAGAGAAGGCTGCATGGAGACCTCATAGCAGCCTTCCAGTATCTGAAGGGGGCCTATAAGGCTGCTGGGGAGGGACTCTTCATTAGGAACCGTAGTGAGAGGACAAGGGGTTAATGGGTTCAAACTTAAACAGGGGAAGTTTAGATTGGATGTGAGGAAGAAATTCTTTACTGTGAGGGTGGTGAGGCACCGGAATGGGTTGCCCAGGGAAGCTGTGAATGCTCCATTGGTGGCGGTGTTCAAGGCCAGGCTGCACAGAGCCTTGGGTGGCATGGCTTAGTGGGAGATGTCCCTGCCCATGGCAGGGGGCTGGAACTAGATGATCTTAAGGTCCTTTCCAACCCTAACTACTCTATGATTCTATGATTCTAAGAATGGAAACAGTGTCAAAAAGCGAGAAGCTGGCAGGGCTTCTGCACCAGCATTAAGGCAGGAGAGGGCCAGATTTTCTGGGAGTGAGGTATAATACAAGCCAAGGACAACCAGAACTGCTGGGAGAGGGGCAACAGTGGCAGGGGCCTAGTGATACTGGAGGTGCTCCTTAACAACTGCCTTGGGAAACAGCTGCCTCCAGCACAGCACTGTTTGAAATCATGCAGTAACATACGGAAGCAAGCATCAAACGTATATTCACAGAGGTGGAAAATCAGAGGCATGACAGTGTAGCATTTTCATGTATATCTGTGTATTTTTTCAAGCAAGATACCCGGGGATCAGCAAGACTTTTATCTTAAAATAAACGGATACTTCAAAAACTTCCACCCTACCTGTCTGGTTTAATATGCAAAAGATGCCAGCATCACGACAGAAGCTAGACTCACGGCATTTCTGAAAACTAGCATGTCCCTATCCTTCAGTAATTAGTCATGATTTAATTTAGAACCAGTAATCAGTAATTGATTACTTGTATGAAGTAATCACCAGAATTTCAATGCTCTGTGGAAAGCAGTTGTGTTCAGAGACACAAGTAACTTCAGTTGCAAAGATAATTTTAGAAGCAGCATTATAATATGGGATAAAAAGCCAGGAACATAAAGAGTAAAGCACACTGGTGCATTAAACAAAAAATAAAAGCCTCAAGAAACTTACCACTGATGTTAGAGCCATCTGAAAACTGTAGATTCGTGCAAGGCCAAAGTCAGCTAACTTTATCTGCCCGCTGCTGGTTACAAGAATATTTTGGGGTTTCAGGTCCCGATGCACCACACGATGTGAATGCAGAAAATCCAGTCCCCGAAACAGCTGAAGCATCATATCCTAAATATAAAGAAGAATTCAATATGCAATTAACAAGACAAGGCTGCAAACAAGCAAACTACCTGTCATCATCTGCAAAACTAATTTAATAAATATTGACTTAAATATGTGCATAGGAGTTAAAAACAGTTATTAATATAAAACGGTCATTATGTTGCTAGAATCAGCTGATATCAACAGATGTCCCTATCAAGTTAATGTATTGTTTCTAGCTGAATTACTTGAGGTTGATTGATAGAAGTATAAAGGCTGGTCCACATAGAAGAAATAGCAAAAGCATGTCTGTAAATCCTGGGACAACTTCAGAAGTATGCTGTCCAAGTAAGAAAAATACACAGCAGTGTTTTGCTCTTAACTTTAAACCACACACCCCTTTGCATCTCACAAGTTTATGTTTTATGCTGCCAGAGCAAAGTGGAATTTCATCATTCACTTCACAGTCACAGGATCTGTTTCAATTAGAAAAGCTGTTTAAATGACAAATCTGTCAGGGTTTAAAGTTACAGAGGGAAAAAGTTTATTTGGCAAAACTTGTTGCATAGAATGTACTGAATAAGACAGAAAGTACCTAAAGATCAAAGTTTTGCACTAAACCATTGTAACAATAACAGTTATTAAGTAACAGTTCTCATTGTTTTTGTTTTGTTATAGTGATGCAATCTTCTATGACATTTCCACAGCTGAAGAAATTATTTCACCTGTACTCATGTGTTCACATTAATCTTAGTAACATGAAAAGAATGAACCAACAGAAACAAAACTAAATACTAGAAATCCCCCTGAATCCCAAACTAGATACTGTCAACTTGAAAATTATATTTGCAAACCATGCAGTTACATGAAGATGCTGCAACAAGAAACAAAAGGGACAAAGAAAAAAGTTACTTCCTGTATGCACTTGAACTGAGTTCATGAAACTCCAGCTCTGTGTTTGCCAGTGACATATGCCCTTTCTGTAAGCCATGCAGCAGGGTGTCTGCCAATCCTGTAATTAGCAACCAAAATGATTCTGGAGAGGTGGATGGCATGAAACATGAGAAAAGGGAAGATGGATAAATTGAAGTTGGTGGCTTTTGTTCTTCTCTATGGACTTGGACATGTTTCAAGTAAATGTCAAGGCACACTATTAAAAGGAATGATATTTGAAAATGCGTTTAAAACTACCTCAAAATATTCAACTTGATAATACTGATTTAGCTGGATGCACTTCACAGGCATCACTATATAATTTAATACAAAATTACCGCTTTCACGTAAATGTTTCCTGATATCTCTATCAAAAGTATTATAAAATGCATAGCTCTTAAGGCAGAAAACTCGAATTTGATTTTTAATAAAACACGACACATGAAAGTCAAAGGCACAATGAAAAACAATTTAGGCACATGAAAAACAAAAAGGTGCTTGGTGACAGCCAGCATGGCTTCACCAACATGGCTACATCCTGCCTGACCAATTTGGTGGCCTTCTATGATGGGGCTATGGAAATTATGGAACAGGGGTAGAGCAGTTGATGTCATCTACCTGGACTTGTGCAAAGCGTTTGACACTGTCCCACATGACATCCTTGTCTCTAAATTGGAGAGACATCAACTTGATGGATAGACCACTCAGTGGATAAAGAACTGGCTGGATGGCCGCACACAAAGAGTTGTGCTCAATGTCTCTATGTCTAGCTGGAGACCAGTAACGAGTGGTGTTCCTCAGGGATCAGTGTTGGGACCCGTCTTGTTCAACATCTTTGTCGGTGACATGGACAGTGGGATTGAGTGCACCCTCAGCAAGTTTGCCAACAACACCAAGCTGTGTGGTTCGGCTGATATGCTGGAGGGAAGGAATGCCATCCAGAGGGACCTTGACACGCTTGAGAGGTGGCCAATGACAACCTCACGAAGTTCAGCCAAGCCAAGTGCAGAGGTCCTACACCTGAGTTGGGGCAATCCCAGGCACAGCTACAGGTTGGGCAGAGAAGAGATTCAGAGCAGCCCTGCGCAGAAGGACTTGGGGTGTTGGTCACTGAGAAAATGAACATGAGCCAGCTTCAGTGTGCACTCGCAGCCCAGAAAGCCAACTGTATCCTGGGCTGCATCAAAAGGAGTGTGACCAGCAGGTCAAAGGAGGCAATCCTGCCCCTCTACTCTGCTCTCATGAGACCTCACTTGGAGTATTGTGTGCAATTCTGGTGTCCTCAACATAAAAAGGACATGGAAGTGTTGGAACAAGTCCAGAGGAAGGACACGAGGATGATCAGGGGCCTGGAGCACTTCCCTGTCGTGGTTTAAGCCCCTCAATAACTCACGCAATTGCTCTCTCACTCACTCTCTCTCTTTCTTCCCCCAGTCCCGGGGGGATGGGGAGGAGAATCAAAAGAATGCAACTCCCACAGGTTGAGATAAGAACAGTTTAGTAACTAAGGTATAACACAAATCACTACTGCTATCACTAATAATAATAATAGAGAAATACAAGGAAAGAGAATACAACTGCTCACCACCCGATACCAAAAGCCTGACCACGCTGTGCACCACCAACCCTTCCAGGTCTCTGCCCTCCGGTTTGACATCCTGGACATGACGTGCTGTGGTATGGAATAACCTCTTTGGTCAGTTTGGGTCAGGTGTCCTGTCTCTGCTTCCTCCCGGCTTCCCCTTCTCCCTGGCAGAGCATGAGGCTCAGAAAGTCCTTGGTCAGACCAAAGCACTACCAAGCAGTAACTGAAACATTGGTGTTATCAGCGGTGTTCCCAGGCCGAAAGTCAAAAACACAGCGCTGCACCAGCTACCAAGAAGGAAAAAAATGACTGCTGCTGCTGAACCCAGCACACTCCCGTACGAAGATAGGATGAGAAAGTTGGGGCTGTTGAGCCTGGAGAAGAGAAGGCTGCGTGGAGACCTCATAGCAGCCTTCCAGTATCTGAAGGGGGCCTATAAGGCTGCTGGGGAGGGACTCTTCATTAGGGACTGTAGTGATAGGACAAGGGGTAACGGGTTCAAACTTAAACAGGGGAAGTTTAGATTGGATGTGAGGAAGAAATTCTTTACTGTGAGGGTGGTGAGGCACTTGGAATGGGTTGTCCAGGGAAGTTGTGAATGCTCCATTGGTGGCGGTGTTCACGGCCAGGCTGGACAGAGCCTTGGGTGACATGGTTTAGTGGAAGGTGTCCCTGCCCACGGCAGGGGGCTGGAACTAGATGATCTTAAGGTCCTTTCCAACCCAAACCGTTCTATGATTCTATGGCCATTTCTAACTGCCAAACACTAGTAACAGTGGGCTGCTCATAAAGCAATCAGTGTTTATTTGAAGACTCTGATAATGGAGATATTACCATGGAACTATGGAAACTGTGACAGCATTTAATCATTATCACCTCTGAAGGATGGTGGTAAACTGAGAACCCCCTTCCTTGGAGCTGATGCCTTTTATTCCCTTTGTTTCCCCAGGAAAAATTGAGAACTGATAATTTGGTAATTAGCTTTCTAGGGTTTACACCTTTAAAACAAATATACAAAATGTACTGAATCCTTTATATAATTCCCCTTTGCATTTCAGAAACATGTGGAAAAGCTAGGACTACAGCTCTGCAGGTTTCAGTGATCAGTAGAATTAATACATGTCATAAATACTCACTCTGTGCTATTATAACTTAAATCAAACCCCTACAGCCTTTGGATCAGTCTTTCATATGCAAAGAACATGTCAAGAATATTAAAGTACTTTATTATCTCAAGTTAATTGTTTCACTGACTTTGGGCTTAATTTTTTTATTCCAAGTAGGCATAATACCAGATTAAATAAGAAAATAATTTAAAGAACTTAAGGATTAGTCAGTAGATCCTGGTGAGTCTCTTCTGTGTGACATTTCTGCATCCAACTCATTTGTCAAGTATGTAAACTCATTCCTGCAATTACCAAACATATCAAGAACGTTTTTTTTCCTGCAACTGATGCTGATTTTGTTTCAACTTTCTTCCCCAAGCTCAGCAAATTCAATCCCGCTCTGCTAGCTGCAAGTTGCAAGCAACGTCTTCAGTTTCTAAATTCAGAGCCTTCTTCCAGGCACAGGTGAAAAACGAAGATATTTGAAAATGGAAACTGATATATCTTTCCCTCCCCACACAGGACTCAAAAGATGACTATGATTTACAGAAGAAGTTCTCTTCACACACAAAAAAATGAATGTGACATAGAAAAGTGTACCAGTATTAGGAAGAAGTAAAACTGGGAAAAGAAGCGCTAAATTTCCTCTTCCAGGAAATTTGAAGTTAGTCCATACAGGTTATTCTCTAGTATTCATTTTGGACTGTTGATAGTGCTCTTTGCTATCTCTTATTGCTTAATATTGCACATACAAACAGACCTCAGTTCAAAATTATCTTACAAGTAGAGGCCAAAGACTCGTGTGTACAGAAGGGCATATCGATATAAAAAGACCATTTGCTATTTGTGATTCCTTGCTGTCCTGTTTTGAAATTCTCAGCCAGTTATGGAAAAGGGCAGAAACCAAAATCACATGATGCAGGCTTATTATTATGCACTTTAAATACAAAATACCAAATTGTGCAGCTCAGAATTTGATTTTGTTTGCACAAATACATTTTCAATATCAAAGCAAACAAAAGAGAGAGCTTTTAAATAATTCTTATCCATAATGAATCATTAAGTTTGTGCCATACATGAGCCTAATCAAAACCCATTAGGCCTCGCATTTGGAAAATCACTTCATATTCAGGCACTTGCAAGAAACATCAGACTCAGTCTGGGCTGTGTGTTTTCTTTGATACTGTAACTAATATCAGAAGATACTAACCTTTGCTAGCAAATTGGATAAAGGCCATAAATATGCACAAGCCAGATCACTAGCTAATTAAATCAGGATAATTCTACTCATCTAACAGAAAAGCATCCATTTGTATCACTGATGATTGCCCAGGACCATCTCAATTACCAAGATCTAGAAATAACTGCAAGACAGGCTTCATGTGCATCAAGGATTAGCTTATACCATGTCTACTTTTCTATGAGAAGTTTTCTTTGGAAAATTTTTCTTTCCATACATTGGAATTACAATTAAAATCATATTACAGAAGTTAACTGAAAAAATGATCAATTCTATTAGACAAACAAGAAGATTCATGTCTTGGCAGATTTGAGGAGCAAGCTCCAACAAGTCATGATCAATCCTCTACTGACGTCTATCAGATTTCTTTGGGTATTTGATGTTTACAAACACAGACACAGAATAGCATCTGTTGTTGCTGATTACAGATTTCTGCCATGCTTCTAATATCACAAAACCCGCAGCGGTTCTTGCCTGAGTTGAAGATATATACATTATTTCACTGTGATTACTTTCAGATAAACGTGGCTTCACAATGTTTTCCCTTTTCAGGCGACATTTTCAACGTGGTCTACGCACAAATCTCAAGTATTTATCTACAACTCAGTTGAAAACTGAGCTATTTTGGGATACAGTGAACAAATACACTTTCCTTAGAGGCAAATATGTAGCTTTAACTTTGTAAAACCCTCAAAATGGAAACAGGAGCAACATTTGTTATGTGAATGTGCATCTTTTGCATGTTCCACCATATATGGTATCAGTGGTGGCATTGCTCAAGTCTGATATTTACTGAATTTATCAGCACTGAATGTCAGGACCAAATGACAACGAACTTTTCAAGCAACACCACATTATGTCATGAGTGTCATGACATAAGAAGTAAGTCCTGCATATTCTGCCTCTGGTGTCAGCAAAGATGGAGACAGGCTGGGTTAAGCTGAGCAGCTGCTGTCATGCCTCTGCCACAGGCGAGATCATGGCTCATATCTCCCAACATGGGGACAACAGGAGCACAAACCCTTGATTTCCTGCAGACTTTTGTCTCCTCCATTGTGCCCTCCCCTCTTGACCTTACGCTTCACTGACCCCTCTTAACCCTCCTCCAGGTTCTGAACCATAAATCCCTTCCAAGCCGTTGGGTTTTCAAAATACCATCCTGATCCTTTAAGAGTCACCCACCATCTTAACTTCCAGCTACAATATTTGCCAATTGCCTGCAATAACTTACTTGTTTAAGAATAGCCAGGTTCTCCAGAGTGCCTGCCTAATCCAAAAGAGGATGGCATGGCTGTTGATCAAGTAATTCAAGTATCTACTCCAGGCAAACAGGGACTATGGAGTTGCTTTGGGCGCTGGTGCCCAGGCACTGGCAGCGGGGGCTGCAGGGGCCTCTGTCAGGAGAGATCGGGGGCTGCCTCGTGCCAGACACGTCCGGCTCCAACAGACCCACCAGAGGGTACAGCTGGGCCTGTCAGCCAAGATGGTGGTGCCTCCATCAAAACATATTCAAGAAAGGGTAGAAAATGCTGGTGGGAAAGAGGAGGAGGAAACAAAAGGAGCGAGAAACAGCACAGGGAACCCCAAGTTGAGAGGAGAAAGAGGAGGTACTCCATGGTGGAGCAGAAATCCATGCTGCAGCCCCTGGAGGACCCTCATGGCAGCAGGTGGCTATTCCTAAGGGAACTGCAGCCTATGGACAGGACCTACGTTAGAGAAGGCAGAAAGCATGATCAGGATGAAGCAGCAGAGAATCGCTGGGAGCTGACCACAGCCCCTCACATCCCATAGCCCTGTAGTGCTCAGTGTGGGTGAGTCAGTAGTGGAGCCTGGAAAAAGGCAGGGAAAGGAGATCTCTGAATGCTTCCTTTTTTTTCTTCTCTCTCCTACTACCTAATTACCAATATCTGTCTTAATTGGCATTAAACTGAGATCGTTTTCCCCAGGGTGAGTCTGTTTTGTCCACAGTATGCAATCTCCCTGTTATCTCAGCACATAACCTTTTTCCTTGGTCTTTATTTTCTGTAGCTGAGATGGGGGAAAGGAGTTAGTGGCTGGGTGGGAGTCCGGCTGCTGGGCTAGGCTATCCTGGCACCATGGTAAAGGTACAGATGCTAGAACTGGCCTTGGTAAAGGGGGACACAGCATGATGCAACCTGAAGGAAAACACCAAGAATAATACTCCTTCAGAGAAGACCTCCACCCACAGGTAACATACACATTTGAATGGCTGCTTATTATATGAAGCTTGCATTTTTCCTCCATTGACTAATATGTGAAGAAAGAAAAATCTTTAATCAGATCACCCTTGCTCATGTCATAGGAGTTCCTAATACCGGAGAAAGTAAGCCTCTGGAAATCCACAAATATATATACTTGTCATATCATCAAATAAAAGCAACACAGTACAGATCCTTGTCAGCTACAACAGACCCTAAATCTGCACTAACACAGGCTTTTTAGGGCTTTTTTGTTTTTCTTTTTTCTTTTTTCCTCTTTCTGCTCAATTTATGTGCTAAGATTTGGTAAAACGCAGCAATCTTTTGGAATGTCCTAACATTTCTTCTACTCCTCTGTGGAGTATCACATGCACCTGCACAACAAGCTGCATCCTTCACTCAGTTTCCATCTACTTGCAGTGTTTTTCTCTTTTTGCTGAAGAGAATGAAATGTCCCTATTTTGGATGGCAGGTGTTGGGATACTTGTCCTGCACATTTCCTGTAGGAGTGTTTGCATAAGAGACAACTGCAAGTGCAGACAAAGAGGACGAGTTTTAGACAGCAACATGTAATGCATCAGGCTACTTTGACAAAAAGGCGCACTGCCTCTCACTGAACAGCAGGGCCTTCTCTGAGCAGATGAAGAGCAGGATGAGGCTTCCCTCCTATCCTACAGGAAATATACAGAACCCCCAAACATCCAATTGCTTTTAATTTAAACAGCATTTTTTAAACATGCAGGAATTAAATTTTACAGAGTTTTCACATTCTCTGGGGCCTATTTTTGAAGCAGAATAACTACAGCACTTCTATGGTTATACTTTGTAACAAACAGTCAACATTAATTAATGCCAAAAAAACAATGGCATTCCTGAGGAATTACACAGTACAGATACATGAATAGCAAAAGACATGATTAATGCTGTTACACTGAATCTCAGAGGCATTAGTAATAACATAGTGACTCCCTGTTAAATGCAGTTATTTTCTTTTTTAAATCTTGTCCTCACGCTGGGCTGGGAGCCCATCACACCAGCCCATCCAGAACGCCATGACTGTGATGGTGGGGGCAAAGAGTCAATTTGCCACAGCCTATGGAGCTGCAGGATGCTCTTCTCCATAGCAGCTGGCTGGGTGCAGCAGCTGGGACAGAGTGAGCAAATAGAACCCTGCCCTCATGCCCTTTTCTCTCTTCTCTCAGGAGAAAGCTATTCTGTTCGGTCTCCCAGCAGGGCATTCCAAAAAGGGAGGAGGAGGCTGTGCCCTTTGCCTTCGCCTAGCCAAACTATAGTCTCTTAGGAGTCATCCACGATCCGACCCAATATACACCCAGGATACAGAGCTCTTCCTCTGCCTTATATTGTGTGGTAGTCTATCTCAGAGTAGTCCTATTGTTTTGCATGAAAGCATTTACAGGGCAAGGCTCGTCCCTCAGAAGAGAAGACTGCTGTGATATTCTTGTCAATTAACTAGAGTACCGAAAGAATGTGAACTTCACAGCATGTTCAATTTAAATATGTTCACTGTTTTGATAAGAGAAAAATAAATCCAAATGACCCACTCACTTTGCCGTATTAATCAACCTCACTGTGTAAGACAAAATGTTCATTTTCTGTTTGCAGAATAAAATGCTGTCCAGAGAGAAAAAAATAGCAAATTCATTTAGTGTATTATTAGAGAACTAATATCTGCCAGGCTTATGCAATGAATTGATCTAATAATTGCTGGGAGTTTTGTATGCTGCTATCCCAAAGGTAAATAATTTGTTGACAATTAATTGCCAGTTTTAAGTATCTTTAAATATGAGGTAAAATATTTGCATAATTATTTTTGAATCATGAAATTATTTCAATTATATTAAAGACACTTTAATACACTCAGGGTAGATTAAGGGATGTTTTAAAATAGATTCTGATGAACAAATTTTGATTAATTTTAAACTACTTTGGAAGAGAGAAAGCACAGATCAGGCAAGTGATTCTGATTATCCAGTTCTTAGGATGAAAAACCCTACAGACATGCACACTATCAACAGTATTCATGGATGTATATATGCATTTTAGCATTTTGAATAAACCCATTGGAGGCAATATTATCCATACGAGTCAACTGCAAAAGTATAAAAAATGAATATAGTTTTGTTTGCTTGGTTGGATCTTTTTCATTTATTTGGGGATTTTATGGCTAGAACTGTTTGTATAACAATTTAAAAGATTCAATACGTGAAGGACTGGAGTCTCTAAAACACTTTAAAAGACTATTTTCATTGCTATTAGAAGTAGTAAGGTAACCAAGATTAGAAAATTCTAAATAAATTACTGCAACTGTGAATAAGATGCAGAAAAAATGCAAAATTATAACTGAATTAAAAATGTCCATGGTAGTCTTTGAAAAACCTTGAGGCTGAACAATGCTATTTGCAATGCCATAGATTATGACTGAATCTTACACAAGGAACTATTTTCCTTTTATTGTCATGCTGCTGTTGGTAGACTGAATTCAATTCATAGCTACCACAGCAGGTTTAACATGTTCTGCCCCCTTTGCTTAAACTCACCAACTGTCCCTTCTAATTAGAAGGGAACCACTGAATTTTTACTGCCACAGATGACCGTGACCAAGCATATTTTGGCATGCTCCAGCCACTACTCAACCACTAGTACTCACAAGCAGCAAAGGCGACATAGTTAAAACAAGACTAAGACAAATGGATGCACCTAATTGTGTTCAAGGAATTGTTCTGAGTAACCTTATGTGTGCCCTCCTTAAAACAGAGACCTGCATTAATATTTTAGAGGTCTTTAAAAGTGTCAGTCTTAGTACATGTCTATTTTACCAGCATCTTAATACTGCCGGATTTGCATACTGATCTCAGCATTTGTGAAGCAAATTCAGGATGTGAAATGTGTACTTAACACCTGTGGGACACATGCATATTACTCATGTATAAGCATATATGTGGATATATTCCATTTCAGGCAGATCAGCATTAATTTAAGTGTCTGTAAGTCCTCCCACACCGATTTCTCATTTTGTAGCTCAACACCTCTCAAGTCAGTTTGCAATATAGAACTTTCAAGTCTGATTTCATCAGCTGCAATTTTCTGTATTTGATGAGAAAAATTTGTGTGGCTGTAAGGAAACCTATACAATTATTGTCCCACTTAACTTATTTTCAGTGATTCAGTGTACCAAAAATTCCAATCAAAGTGGAATTACCAGACATGCAAATGAAGCACATAACATTTTCTATCTGGCTGTTGGTACTTTTAAGAGAAAATACATGCAAATTAAATGAGAACAGAGGGGAATTTTGGTTTAACAACTTGAGAGAAATTAGCAAATGTGCTGTACTGTTACCAAGACCTGTCCTGGCTATGAAATTTTTACAGCAAGTAAATGTAACTTTGTGATCAACAATCTTTTTTGACTGCTCAAAACTTTCCACTCTTAGTGACCAGTACAATACACAGTAGAAGGCACAGCTCGTAACTGAATTTATCAATTTTTCAGCCTGGAGAAGAGAAGGCTGTGTAGAGACCTCATAGCAGCCTTCCAGTATCTGAAGGGGGTTTACAAGGATGCTGGAGAGGGACTCTTCATCATGGCTGTAGCAATAGGACAAGGGGTAATGGGTTTAAACTTAAACAGGGGAGTTTTAGGTTGTATATAAGGAAGAAGCTCTTTACTATGAGGGTGGTGAGGCACTGGAATGGGTTGCCCAGGGAAGTTGTGAATGCTCCATTGGTGGCGGTGTTCAAGGCCAGGCTGGACAGAGCCTTGGGTGGCATGGCTTAGTGGGAGGCGTCCCTGCCCATGGCAGGGGGGCTGGAACTAGAAGATCTTCAGGTCCTTTCCAACCCTAACCATTTTATGATTCTGTAATTCAATGATCTGAGCCTAGATAAGCAAAAAACCGTTTTTTTTTCCCTGTATCCCTGGATGATATCATTACAGTTATGTACATCCCCATATACTTTGTGGGAAACCTTCTCTTAATTACAAGCTTCTCATAAAACTGTATTTGAGACACTCTCTCACAGCTCATCCTGGTTGTTACCCACTCTTTGATTTCTCATACCATCTGAGAAAGAGATGAGGACAAAAATGAACCAAGAAAGCCCCCAAACTTTTTACTGGCTCACCCAGTTGGTTGAGACTTGAAATAGCCTCTGTGATTTGTATGCATTGGCTCTAAAGCCCATTCTGGCACATGGCTGGTGACTGACAGCTGTCAAAATTTGGTATCTAGGCATCAAATCAGATCAAGCTGGATTGCTGGGGCAGAGCTGTAGTTTGAATTCTGAAGTATACTTTCCATGTAATTCCACCTTCTTTAACGGTCACTGTACTCGACAATGACTGATGCTGTGAGCCTCTTCCTTCTGGGGTAAATCTCAGACTTCCACTTGACTGAGTCAGTCTATTCTGGAGCACTCTGTAGACTCCACTATCTCTATCACCTCTCAGTAGAGCACAGATTTTTGATTGCTTTTAATAGTATATACTCCCTTCTCTCATCATCACACACCATTGTCATTTCCTCTTCATAGGCTTTGCTGTATTTTGGGACATCCTAAGCATATCATCAGTTGTTTCAATCCTTGTGGAAACTCTCCTGATGTAATTAGAGAAATGAGTCCACGCAGAAAATCCATAAAACTGGATGAGACTCCCTTCAACTACTTCAGTTTGCTTCTGGGAGGAGTTCACAGAATCACTGTCACACTCCTTGCCAGAATCTACAAGCTACAGTACATTACCAGCCACTGATGGACCAATTACGTGACACTGGTCCTTACAAGGTATGGTACCAAGAAACAAAACCCTTTCCCTGGAGGAGAACGCTGCTCAATCAGCACTACAGCTATTTACTAGCACCTTCATGACACTGTTGGTCATAATAACTCCTTAATTTACTCGAACTCTATTAAGGGTTAAAAATATGGCATACATTGACAGCCAACAGTCCTCACTAACAGGAAAGACACGCTGCTGTGGGGCCCAGATCTCAGCTTCTCCTTTGCTGCAGCTGTCTGTGGATAGCAGCTAATTGTATCCACTTGTTTAACCTCGAGGATAACGTCTGGAGGGGACCAAGTGCCACAAGCATACTTTTTTTTTTCCAACGGTCATTTCCTCTCTGGTGTAACTTGCATGACAGCATGTGACAAGCAGAAATTAATGGGGACACTGCTGTGCCAATACCTCTTGAATTGCTTTGACACTGGCTGCAGGCTGCCTGCTTGGCCACCCAGCCAAGACCTCACATGAAATGTGGCAAGGGGCCCACAGCTCTATTCACTAACAAGCCAG
The DNA here is from genome assembly GCA_017639245.1 of Myiopsitta monachus. Taxonomy (NCBI): domain Eukaryota; kingdom Metazoa; phylum Chordata; class Aves; order Psittaciformes; family Psittacidae; genus Myiopsitta; species Myiopsitta monachus. The sequence goes on from CM029919.1 coordinate 32,695,375, forward strand.
CTGGTCAGTGATTAGAAAGCCGAAACAATGCTGTGCACATACATCAAGAAAAATGCTTTACAAACAGCTTTGGACTTAAGAGGTAAAGTCTCCTACAAGAGGAAATCTGTAAATCTATCATCTGGGACTGCTACCTTCAGCTAACACTGCAGATAACGTGGAAGGTCCTGGAAGATGACTGTCCTACACCGTCACCTGAGCAGAAGAAGGGCTAATCTCAGAACAAAGACTAACATCTCAACATGCTCAATATCATGTGCAAACAGCTTAGACTACATGGATTGTGGTCCAGAGGAGCATTCAAATTATGTAAATACGTAGAGATTGATGACAGACTACTCTTCCTAATGGTCTATCAACACCCTGGCAACATTATTGACATTTCGGCAGAAATTCTCACTGGATTTGTCTGCAGCGTGCCGTCAAGAAGGATGAGATTTGTTTATATGCTGATACATAACAACAAAGGGTGAGACTTTAGAAGCATACCAGGGGATTTGGATGACCAGATCTCCTACACCCAAGGCAGCTTTGATCATTTCAGTCAAGCATTTTTAAACAGCACTCACTAAAACTCACAGGCTCTTTACGAAACACCTACATGGCTACAAGAAAATAAGTCATGCTTTTTTTGAACCATGAAAAAAAGCAGTCAAATGGATCCTACAGATCAGAAACCCAAACATCATTTAAAATCAGTAGGGCTTGGGCACCTAATTTTCATGGCTCCCTTGAAGTTATAAACTCTGTCCAGCAATTTTTAATAGAAAAAACCTGTTTAAACTTATCACCAGCATGCTCTATTTCCTGATACATATCAGGACATATACAGATACATATGAGCTCAAGGCACTGTAAAAGAGGCTGGCAAGACAGCAGTCACTTTGTGAATTAGAAACGGGGGTTACTGTAGAGTTTGGACTTTAGGCCTCATTAATTTTGACTGTTCATCATAAAAATGTCTAGGAAGTCAGCATAGTCACGAATAGCACTTGCATGCTAAGGAAGAAGACGGCCTTGTATTAAGCCCAGCTAAAGCCCAGTGAAGTCACTGGGACTCTATCCATCAGTTTTCAAAGATCTGAGTTGGTCCCACTGCTTTTAAATATCTCCGTTCTCCTCCCACACTCATCAGGTCCAGCAGGACCTTCAGAAAGATGCAGCCAACCTTCTCTGAGACAAAACTGTCAGCATGACACCAGACATCGAAATACAGCTATTCTTTAGAGTCAGACGCTCCTTTAATAAATAGTTAATAGTTTTTATTAAAGATGTGAAGGGAAGCAAGAAGACAATCTCTTCCAAATCCCTCCACAGAATACATAACAAATAAAGCTCAGTTTTGCACTTTTTAGAAGCCACTCTTCAATGATTTTTTTGTTGTAATGTACTTGCATGGCAGAAGCATTGTGATGCTCGTCAGTGCCGTACAATGGCTCAACACCAGGGTGAATTACCACCCGAGCTCTAGTTACAGGGGTTCATTTAACTTTGCTGCCTCTCTTGCTTCATATTATAAATTCAGGGATAATGGTTAACTACTTCATGAGTGTTGCAGAGATTAACTGGTTAATGTTTGTTAAGTACTCCAAAGATCTAGAATTCGCTTTCATTATAAAGGCATGACAACCCTGAAGAAAGCCAAGGATAAACACAAGAAGAAATATTTCTTGGATGCAAGTTATGGGTGGAAATGGGCTTCAAGAAGGAGCCGAAAGGGTACAGCGGCCCACTGGAACAAGCTTGGCAGGAGCCCCAATCCAAGACTCGTACATACAGCTTTGCAATGCTGTTACAGCACTGTATGAATTGCCAAAATAGGGATGAGGATTTTGCTGATACCTTAGTACACCTAAACCAAAATTAGGAACAAGATAATTGGTTTTTGGAAGTACTCAGCAGATTGAGTTGTTCTACAAATTCACGATAGCAATTTATTTGCAATTCTATTATGCTGAATTAAAAAAATCCATAGCTCTTGAACCAAGAGTATTACAAGGGAAAAAGGCATTTTATCCTACAGCCAAGCCACAGTGAAGAGGTCTTGCAAGAGAAGTCAAGCAACTGCACAAGACTTTTTGTTTTCACGAAAAGAATGAGAAATTTGCTGACAGCACCAGACGAGGGGAACAACTGCTCATTCCCTTCCACTCGCATGGTCCATCAACTTTCTCCTTTCTTTTAAAAGTAGGGATTACTTTAAAAAGCAGAATTCCCTACCTTTTCCTTTACTTCTTTCTTTCCTCCCTTCATGCACCCTGTTTCCCTTTTCTGTCCCATCCCCAGTTCTGACCCTTCTCTCCTTCACTGCACCCCATCCCACTCAGCCATCTCCTCTCCCAGAGAACTCACACTCAGGCCCTGTGGTCCTACTCCACCTCTTTGGGTTGCTGCCACCCACAGGCCAGGTGATTACCGAGCAAGGTAGGTCAGCAGAAGATGCCAGCTATTAACATTAGCAGCTCATCTCGGATTTCTGATCTAACAAACCTTAACAAGTAGTGATATGCCTAAGATGTTTGCTGTGCCTGCAGTGGTGGGAATGGTCCCACACACATCTTCCGAGTCTCTCTGAAGTTCCATGGGCCATAGCCCCTCCAATTCTGACCAAAATGACACTGATTTACATTAGTGTAAATCAGTGTAAACCTTGCCTTGTTTTCATTTGAACACTTGACTGGTTCTTAAAAAAGCAGGCATCTTCAACACAATAAGCAATGAGCCTACTTATTTCTCAGTGTTAGGACAATAGACAAGAATCAGCTCTGCTTTGGGGATGAGGGTGAGGCTCGGGGATGAAGGGAAAGGTGTAATGAGAGTCAATAGTCTTCTTAGGACGGGAGAAGATTGCCTCCAGTATCTTTTGAAACTAAAGTGTCACAAATGACGCACGTGACAAATGTAGCTTGTGACAAATGCATCACTGCTTCTCAAAAGGGTAACTTGTGACAAGCAAAGAAGTACGCTGCTTATAATGCAAGCCAATATGGAAAAGAAAACAACATGTCTTCACTGTAACCACTCATAGAAAACCTATGAGGATGAAAGTACCTACAACCTAAACTGGAGCACATATGTTTGTGCTTTGCTGAATCAGGCTCAAAAAAGGTAAGTCTTTTGTTTTACCTATCGACAACAAAAATATTTACAAATCATGCAATACAATATCAAATTCTATATTATTCCAAAATGACAGTCAATTAAGTATCAACAAACTGTATCTTCAGAAGGGCAAGTGAGAGAGGCTAGGGATCGCTATCAAAGGACTTCTGTTTTCTTTTGTTTATTAAATAGCAACTGTATTATTTACTGCAGCTTTGCAAGCTAGTGAGCAGCTGGGTGTAACGCATTTCCATGCTGCGTAACCTCTCCTTATGCTTCGTTAGATTCCTTATCAGGAGCAGAAGAAAAGAAATCTCTCTGTTATGCTTTTCCTGTGGCAAAGGAAAAGACAAGATGATGACTTTCCAGCTCATTTCACTTGTACAACATTCTCATCAATCACCATGGGGTAGGTCTTTGTTATTTTCACTGAAGGACTGTTCTTAGTTTTCTGTCACAATAAAGCATGACTCCACTAATTAGCAAATCAAGATTACCTCCACCACATTTTCAAAAGAACAAAATGCAAACATAAGACGAAAGCTACTTCTGAAATATTTTCCAAAGCCCCAGTCTCACAGACATAAACCTAAGTTGAAATCGGTCTAATTTCTCTGCACTGAAATGAAGGTTAAAATCTGAAACACTCAGAGTAGTTGAGGTAAGGAAGCTAAACTAATCATTTCATGAAGAACCAAAAGTTTTCTGCTTGTTTTGCGACTTTCTGCTCCACAAACCAAGCAAAGAAACTGTGGTTTATTTTTATTTTAACCTCCCTGTCAAGTATGCATCTCTTTGCACTTTTGGTTCACTATAGCCCACACAGCTTGGCCTCTATTCCCCTTTTCCTATGTCTTCAATAAGCCCTACAGACATTAGCAGGAATTACATGAGCAAACAAAAAGCAAGAAAGGGACATACTCTAATCAAGGCAAAACCCTAATAAAAAATGCTTTCTAAGATGGTTTCTCCTCCTTTAACTTCATGTTTTTATACGTCTTTTCCTTTTTGGTCTGTGTTGCTTCTCACTGAATGACAGCTATACACAACATACTATTGTAATAACAAGCATATGGCTCAGAGATCGCTGTTGACTTTCTCAAGTCTCAAATTAGACATTTTTATTTAAAATACATGAAAGACATCTGTATACTCTTTCATTAAATGCATTTTACATTTGTAACATCCTACGTATTCTCTTGGAACCATTTCCATTAAAATGCCGACTCCAGGTTTGGATAGCAAGCATTTCCTTTGTAACACTAAGGGAGGAGTACGTTACTGTCAAAACTTCTCTCTAAAAAGTCCTTGCTAAAATATTTACCCTGCTTGTCAGAACAGGAATATCTGCAGCTAATTCCAAATGAAAGAATATTTTAGAATGAATCATAAACTAGATGTTAAAAAAAGGCAACACTCGGCCATTCTAGTGCCCCTTCCCTGCTATAAAACTAAACGAAAAATGACTCTGTGTTTGCACGCACAGAATATTGTAACATTTTGGAGCCTTCTGAGATTCCTTAATTGTAGTTATGCAACAGAACTGTCATATCCTAAAACAAAGGACAAACATTCAGCAGCTGAATTTATTGGCTCGGAAATGAAATGCTCTTAAGAGATGGCTAACATCTCTTCTTGATTATTTTTGGCATTTTAAAGTTACAGTGCAATGCTTCCTATTGCACGGACCAAAGAAGTGGGACTTTTTAGAAATACTTAGAATTTTTATGGCACTGTTTGGAAAGTCACATACTTAGCAACACTGAAAACTGCTGAGCAGTTAACTTTGCAATTAAGCCACTAATTTCAATGCGCCCTTTATGGTATAAGACACTGTTCAATATTAATAAAGATATAATGTAACATAATGTTATAACGTGCTGGCTTCTAATGAGTTGGCCACGATGGTAAAAAACAGCTGCTTCTTTTAAGTGGGTATTCTCAAGAGTCACGATTTTCAAAGAAGGCAAATGGGAAAATTCTGTGGCCAGAACAGTTATGGTATTAATGAAAAAAGAAATAAACAAACCAGTCTGTCAAATCTGGGATCCTCCGGAGCGCTTTTCCAGGACTGAGTCAGCTTACCCCAATGACCAACTATGACACACTTTTATGAAGAGTCAGGATTTGGGCTCCAAAGGCACAGACACTGCTTACACGTAAGTTTTGAGGGAAGACTACTTCCTCACTCTGACAAAGCATTTAAACACAAGCAAAATGCATGTTTATGACTAATCTGAGACTACAGAAATAATGGTTTCAATTCTTCTTTAACCCTGGAATATATCAGGTCATAGTATAGGATAACAACCGATTCTCCTCTGTTAGCTCCTCTAATTCACAGTCTTTCAACCCCACTCCTAAAGCTGGAGCAATCTGTTTACATAAAATTAAGCAGAAGCGTAAGTGCTTTGCTGGAGCAGAGCCTCTGCTCCCCTTAGGGTTTCTCCCTTAAGGTCTACAGTTGAACCATAAGGTTCAGGTATATATTCTAGCATGAGTTTAAATGTTTTACGTATACTGACAGTGGTAGTTTTGTATAGCTGTTAACAATAACAGAGAAGTAAGAAGAACCTAAAATACTGATGTTTATGAATCTTTGGATAAGGCTTCCAACCAAAAAATTAAGGACAAATTTGATCTAGGAGCTAAAAGCCGTTGTAATTGGCTCTTAATTGCAAACTTCGGAGGACAACAAAGGAAAGGCTGCTTGCTAACTGATGGTAATAGCATTGCACCACATGCACCCCTGGAGGAACCCAAAGAAGCCCACAATTACACGACAGAAGAATCTGACCCATAGTTGCGCTCTGGGGCACCAACACGGGCAAATATTACAAAATCATGTCTGTTTTATTAGAACTACAAATAAATTAATCATTTTCATTTCCAAATATCTTCCCTGCTGTCGCACCAAGAGCAAGCAACAATCAGTATTTCTGTTATTTCTCTCGTGTTTCCGTTCTAAACTTTCTGTCTTCCGGCAGCTGCTTGCAAACTTACTAGTAATGTGTGTCTTTCTTTGGACTTCTTAAAAGAAGGGTATTCTCAAAATGGAAGAAAGTTCATTTTATCTCACTTTGAAACCTGAGGAACCTGCAACATGAACCATCTGCTGATTACAGAGCACTGATACATAAAGAAGCAGTTGTGTAAACGTGTGAAGTAGCTGTGGTGGAGAAACAACAGAGCACAGGAGAAGCACAATTTTAGACAAATAATGCTGTTGTAGGATCTGATCATCATGACTCATGTTTAACAAGGTATTATGTAAAGGCCAGCCAAAAAGGAGGGCCTATTATGGTGAGCCCTTATACAGTCAAGGGTTTTCATGCAGCCTCTTCCATTAAAAGCTCACAAATAAAATGGCCAAGACAGACCCCAGGCGGAGAAACGGTGTGACAGTTCCATGACGTTACTTTTTAATGGGAGTAGAGTCAGTTAGGAGGGAATAAGCAAAATGGGAAGAGAAGTGATGGACAGAATAATTCTGGAGGGAGGAAAAGAACAAAAGATTGCTATACATTGTAAATACAGAGTGGAAGTGAGGTGAAAATATGAAGATGGAAGGGAAGGATGGAGGAAAGGGCTGGGAAAAAAATGGGACTAGGACAGGCAGAGAACACTGAGTTAAAATCACTGAAAGCTCTCTGAGTGTCAGAGGTTTTGGCTTTGGTTGCTCCAGCAGCTGGAAGGAACCATGTCTGTTCTGGTATCTGCAAAGGCAGGTGGGATGGAAGGTCTCCAGGTGACTCTGATCTGACACATGAGGTAGGAATGAGAGGCACAGCCTCAGCTGGGTCCCATTTTATTCCTTCCCTGTGACTGTAACAACTCTCATTCCAGCTTGGATGTATCTGATGATGAGCTGAAACATAAGCCTATGGGATGACATGTGTGCATATATATACACATGCATGTGTATGTGCAGTGTGCCTTCATATGTACCCATATAAAATAAATAATCTACACCAAAGCACTCTCTAGACACAGGAGGAGAATTGGTGCTATCTATTCTGTGTTCTTGAACTGTTGATTCTTCTCTAAGCATCTGAGTTGCCAGTTGTGGCCTCTTTTGGCTCACATCTATTTTGAGATCATGAACTTCATAGACAGTAGAGTGATGACCATCAAGTTTCCCATTCCCCTTCTTCCACTTCGCTCAAATAGCAACATTCTTTCTGCAAATATGCCAGAGGACTTTTACAATAATTGTATGTATACATGTATGTGTCTTTATGTGCCTATATATATATAAATAATTTTTAAATTCTTAAAGCTAATTTTAAGCTGTAGGTATGCGAACATAAAATACAAACAAATTCCACCCCATCCATTTGTATGGGACGTTGTTCTCTGGCATAAGCTAAATACATCTGTTACATAGGAAAAGAAACAAACTCAACATATCTTGATTAAATCAGTGTGCCAATAAAGTAGCATGCTTCAAATTGATTTTTACTGTGGGATGAAATACCTGCCTATTCACTGGCATATAAGCAGTGCATGTAGCTAGTGCAAGAGTATTAAATTTCTCTTGGGGTGGAATAGAGAAAACAGTTTTATAAAGAATAATTTGTTTACTATATTATCTTCTATCAGCTATGAGTTGTCTGTGGCCAACTTCTGAATTATTTTACACTACAGCTGTATATTTGCTGTGAATAAATATGGACACTGTGTGAACATTCTAGTATAGAGAATCTGAGCTGCAGTAACTTGGCTGAGTTGGCTGAGATGGGAAATTGAGTTGGCTATCCTGGTGCAATGCTTCTTGTCCCAGATCAGCTGAGTTCAACCCTTAGAACCTAGAGTCCAACAAGAAAAAATACGTTGGCCAGGTTTCCCAAGTATCTATCTTGCCACAGTTTTGTGTCATTCGGTCTCCCCTTCCATATTAAGTATAAAATTCTGAAAAAGGGTGAAGTATAGCTCTGTGGATATACAGAAGCATAGGGGCCTTCCTTCCTTCCAGTGCAGAAACTGTTAAGAAAGTGATTTCTATCTGCCCCCAACTTTTGTTGATCAAGAATGGCTCTTTGAACGTCATCTCTTTAGCTTACATATGCTGCAATCCGACCTTCAAATTACTTGTCAAAAATGACATATGGCTTGTAAGAAAAATTCAGAACATGGGTAAATCCAAACATTTCAGTCTATTGTTCTGCCACTGCTTTATGTACACCATAAGCTGCAACAGCTTTCTCTTAATTGCTTTAACTGCAGCATCTCATCTTTGATGAAGAGAAAGACTCTGAAAACAAGAGTAATGCTTCTGCTGATCACTGAGGTAGGATTCACTTGCGGAGCAAGTTGTGACTATACACCACCACTGAGACAAAGGAAAGCATCTTGAAAATACTCTCCCCTTCCAAGGAGTGGCCACAAGCTCGCTTTGGAACTGCACAGCACTGCCTCTGACATGCTGCCTGCCATGTAGCCCTACGTTTACACCTGCTTGAGCATTACCCCTACCTCATGCTCCCTTTCTTTCTTCAGCGGCATCAATGCCTTTTACATAGCAATTGCTACCACACTGATGTTCCAACAGCAAAACTGCAGTGCCGCAAATAACCCGAGAGCATCTCCAGAAAATCTGGAGCATTAGGATCCATAAGCTTTCTTTTTTCCATCACATCAATGTCCAGCTCTGCAGAACTAACAGAAATTAAATGAGCTGATAGCAACATTTCACTTCCAGTGTTTGTAATACTGCATTTTGCAATGATTTGATCCTAAATTCTGCTCTATCAAAGGTTCAATCTCCATCCCTGCCCACAATTCAGGATCTTTTCAGTTTCTTAATTCCCTTGGACTTTCAGAATAAAGATGATTTCTGGCCTTCCATCTATTGAAAACAATAGCTTCCTTCTGACTTCAGGAAGGATGTGTCCCTTAATGCCCTACTGGACTGAACTGCTGCCTCGAGAGTTTGGGCCATTAAAAGAAAAGTAGGCTGAGATGTCTATTTGGAGTCCTTGATTGACATCTTTTCACAGTGACATTTCTAACTCAGTGTCATTGTTTTGAAAGGCTAAAATTATTATTTCAGGCAGGTTGCTTCCATGAATTATGCCACAATGTTGCTTGACTGCCTTCTAAACTGGAACAACTGAAAAAATGTGAGGCGCTCCAATGATTTTAAATCACTCTAGACAGGACAGAGTGATTGAAAATTATTGGAGTGCCTCATATTTTTATGAGCTCTCAGTTTGCAAGCAATGGAGGCCTAGGCAGTCCTGGGCTACAGCACTGTAAAAACCTACCCATACGTTATCACCAATTTGAATTTGCAAATGGCAGCAATTTGAAGATATTTAACGCCACCATAATTAAGATCAGAGGCTGTACATTGACTGTATGGGAAACAAATGACAACACCCACAACAGAGGGAACCACTACCCTTTGGAAAATAGCCTCTTTTTAAGATTGAGTTCCTTCAGAGCTGCCACTTGTGCAGGGCACCTGCTGTCTCTCCTGCAATCCTTCCATGAAGCAGTCCAAACCCCAGCAGTAACATAACAGAGAAAAAAATAAAAGATTTATCTCACAATAATGTATCAGTTCAGTCCTTTTGTTTTTCATCTCTTTTTAGTGGCAACTTTTTCATTCATAATACAGATTCCAAACAAAATTTGTTGCAAAATACTCCACAAAGAATGAGATCCTCAGCAGCTGTAAATGAGCATCATTTCACTGAAGCTAATGGATTTACACCTCTTAGTATCAGTTTGGGGTCTGATTCATTATTTCTGGACTCTAAATTCCTCACTAAGTTTTGTTTCTCTCTTTACCACAGAAGTACTGGCAGGAAAACATCAGTAACAGATCTTATTCTCAGTATCTTTCTTATTAACTTGAGCTGGCTCTTTTTTCAGTTACTTCTAACTTTGATGTTGTTAAATATGGCCACACTCTGAAGACTCACAGTACTGGCAAATCTGTTTTCCTGGAATATCATGTGTTGTTTTCAGAACTGCATGATTGTGTGACATCTGCTCCACATCTCATACGTGATCAAGCGGGTAGGTACAACCATAGCAGATGGCTGATGACTCACCTCACAACACTCAACACTGGTTTGCCTTCTGAGAAGCAGCATCTTCATATTAATTTTCTAAGAGTCTTGCAAAGATATGACTGGTGTGCCTGGTTTGACAGCAGGTAATGTAAGTTACAGGAATCGCACAGGGATGCAACAGCTACATTTATTCTAGGACTGGGGGTAATATTTTAAAGTTCAATGTATGGGTTACGATCAGATAAATCCACAAAAGGAAATTAGGTTCACTGCTGTACTTTCTCAATTTTAGGCATCTAAATAGCAAAACCTGGATCTCAGAATCAGATGGAGACCTAGGCTTCCTATCCGTAGGAGAAACAGAATAATATCCATAGAAGCAATTCACTTGGGTAAGGAATCAGGGAACACCAGATAAAAAGATACACCTTTGATTTGTCTGCCCTGTTCCAGGCTGCGGTGGAATACCATGAAGATTCACAGATCACAGACCTGGGTAGAAGGACATTGCCACCTCTTATAACATGCCACAACAGATAAAGTATGCACCTGCTGTTATTAGAGATGTTTGTTCTGCTCCCTCCTCTGTTGGCTGTCACACTGAGCCCAGTTAGCACGTGTAGCTTGGCTAGGCTAAATTTTGACCAGTTGTGAGAAAACTACTTCAAGAACCCACAACTTTACTTATAATGACATTATCTTGTAAAGGTAACTTGCTTCATCACTAAAATGAAAGAAACAGGGTAACAGTTTGGTATCCCCTCTTACTCTTCCAGACTCCTTGGCCAGCAGAACAAGATGACTGGGGGGAACTCCAAAGAGCCATTCCTAAACCACTTAATTTATAGCTCTATATACCAAGCCATCACATGCATATACTAATTCAAAGCTAAGTATTGTTATATACCTTGAAATAGCTTAAATCAATAAAAATCAACTTGTTTGCATGCACAAGATTTCCATATTAAAAATGTAATTAGCATTATAACAAACATATCCGAATCCTTCAGGATCAAAAAACCCACGCCAGACTCACAAGCATCACCTCAAAATGTGACCACCCCCAGCTTAAGCACGTGTCAGTCCCAAAGACCAACACATCAGAATGCTTTAGTGGCCCGTGAACAATTTTTTTTAAGACTCTCTGTGGCAGTGGTGTCATTCCCATTTCCACTACCTTTATGTCAACTAACAAAAGTTCTTAACGCGCCAAGTCTCTTGGACGCTCAACTGCTAATGCCATTAACCTGTGCATGACTAACAGCTGTGTCCTGAGGAAACTGAACTCATACCTTCCATTTCCACATAAACTGCCCTAAACAGTGTCCCAGGAAGAAAAGAAGGGAGGATACGATGGCTAGAGAGAAAAGAAGGAAGATGCTGTCCATTGCCGATTCTGATTCATGCCATATGGCACATATATTAACAAAGTCTGACAGAGCAAGGCAGCAAGGGTGAGCAAGACTATAACCCAGTAGTTATAAAGACATATTAATCAGATTAAGGACTTGACCACAGTTCTCTTTCAAAGGTGAATGCAATGTCCATGAGTATCTGGAGCCATGTTCTTCATGCCTCTAGTATACTCCATGAAAAAGTAGTGGAAGTGCTTCAGTAAGAAAGATTTAAAATACCTCAGTCCAGAATAACCTGGAACTCAGTAGCCAGCTTTATAACCAAAGAAATGGATTATGGTGACAGGCAACAGGGAGAGGAAGTGAGCATGTTTGCTCTACATCCTAGGTAAGTATTTCCACTAGCAGGCAATGCCTCAAAGGGCAACTGCCCCTTTTCTATCACTTCATGGGCACCTGTGGATATGTTCCTAAAATACCCTGTACTGGTGACTCCCACTGCAGGACTTTAGACATTAGAAAGGCATTTCTGAGCAGCATTAAGACAAAAGCTTTAGTTATGTTCAAATGATGGATATGGTTAGTTTCTCTGTACGGCTAAAGTCTGTCTACTATCTGCTAAACATAAAGAAAATCCTTAAAATGGTACCAATGTCACCTATATTCCTTGACAGTTGGTAATTAAAATCTCCGCATGCCTCAAACCAGCAAAAGCTAAGTCTCCCTCCCTCAAATGCTATGCAATGATGGTAGTTAATGCTCACAGAAAAGATCTTTTGGGGCTGATACTTCTCTCATAGTAGTTTTATGTCATTCAAGTTCTACTAACAACTGTTGAGTTTACACCACGGTGCCAAAGAGGTATATTAGATCCTTCAAGCTATCCAGAGCTTATTCGGCTCATTTGGCACCTCTTTGTTGCTGACACATGCAGAACTTTAACAGATGGTCTTACAATACTGGCAGTTGTTTTGTACTGTGCTAGCGGTGAGGGGAAATACTCTACACAAATTGTCTGCAATTCTGGAAAATAAATGAAGTACAAATCCATATTAACCTCAAAAGCCAAACTATAAAAAGTCAGATTAGTCATTTAACGATGTATGTGCTCTGGGTTAAACGCTCAGCTGCTGCAAAATGGCAATATTTCCCTGCGGCCAGGAGAAATACTTTGCTTCAGTTTCTATCAGGAATATCCATCAAGACTGTATCATTAGAAAGGTATTGAAATGTATTAGGAATAAGCCTTGAAACCCTTCCTCATGTGATCAGCCCTGACTATCAGCAAAAGCACCTCCATAAACTGTGCATTTGCACATAAACAGTGAAGCAACATGGTGCAACTTAGGTTAATCAAATCTCTTTTTTCCCCAGTGCCAAACAGAATTCAAGAAATGCACATCAGCTACTGTGCAAATGTTGAAATCAACAGCAACAACCAAGTAAACAGCAATTTTATGGTTTTCCTCAGACATTTAAAAGCAGCGGTATGTACCACAAGCTGAATTTTACACTCATTCATTTCACTGGCTGCAGCGGAGCCTGTACTGTACATAAAACACCAGGATTGCTCTTCCTTGTTTCTGTGTGGCTAAATTTTTCTCTTTTATTGTGCCAAATTATCAGATACATCAACTGGGTTGAACTAGTATACTGTGCATGTGGAACAGTGCTTTCTAAAAGTAAATCAAACCATTTCCTTCACCAGTGTTTTACCTCCATGAAATGTATGTTCACAATTATGTTTTAGAGTCTACTAGTGCAAATTTAGAACAGGCTTTTAGAAAATCACAGCTGTTTTAGTCCAATCATCACCTCTTCTAGTCCGTTTAAATGAAACATAGCTTGAATGATACTTAAAAATGGCATTTCAGAGGCCTGGTCATTCAGTTCCCATCCATTTCAATGTATATACTTAGACAGCATGTCAGTCACCTTGTATGTTATTTTCACAATGCCAGTTACACTGAGATACAGTTCCTCAAGGTAGCTTTAAAGCCCTAAAAGGAAGTAAACCCCTAAAAGCATTATAATAAGAAAGCCCTTCAAATGCAAGAGGTGCGTTCCAATCTTCTGGGACTGAATCACAGCTGTATCCATTTTTTTTTATCCATTAAGGTTGCTTTAAAAACCATGGTTGCTGGAACTGGCTGATATCACACATCTGCGACTTTGATACAAATGAAATAATCTTCATCAGTTTTGTGTCTCATTTTATACTGAAAGATCAAACACCACCTAGGTTTGGAGCCATTAACAAAAAAGTAATAAATACTAAACCAACTAAATTTCAGATAGGTTTCATGTTTTCTTTTCCTCTCTCAGGGCTTTTGCCAGACTAAGATGACACAACATATTTCCAGAAAGTACTTTCACAAATGCAAGATTATCTGACAGCATAAATTATTTCTCCTCATGGAAAAAGGAAAATCAAAAGAAATGCTAAGCAGACAGTCCCAATGGAGGAACATCAATCCCTCTTTCTCTTCCAAGGCACAAATATTTTGTCAAATATTTCGTCAAATATTTCCAGCTATGACCCTCAATGTAGCACTTTGCTGGAAATTCCCAGGAGAGAAGAGGGGTTGGTATACATATTTCAGTACAAATAATGTAAGCACATCCTATCCCAGAAGAGGTCCTCCCTCACAGATGCAGAATATGAAGCAACATGATGGGAAAACTTAGTAACTTCCAGTTACTCAGTGCCTTCCCAGCTTCTAAAACAAAGGTCATGGGTACCCCCTTCCTTAAGCCTGCAGAGCTCACCACAGGTCTGTTTATAGGCGACCATTTCCTGCTCTTGGAACATATAGAAACCTTTCTGGCAAGAGGGACATAAAATTAAAGGAATCTCTTGGGGAAAAGACAGAAGGAAGGTGACAGGAGCACAGGATTTATTTTATCCATTCTAATAACATTCAGCACTTTACCAGACACCTTCTGGGGAAGGCTCAAGTAGTCTTGGACTAAACAATAATGAAACCACCTGTCTACAGCTGCAATTAAAGGTCATTCTTAATGATCTGGAATGCTGTATTTGGTATAACAGTAGAGATTTGGGAGATTTATAAATCTAAAAGAGAAAAAAACCCAAAACACAAGTACAACATTTCCACAAGGAGATTACGTCTGCTGGTGAACACAGATCTTCATGCTGCAGTTTACATCCCAAGCTGGGCATTACTCAATTTTGATATAACAAAATCCTATGGAATCAAAACACAGTTCGCCTTTGTGATTTATCTACTTGCCTATCTAATATTTTCTGAAATAATATACAACATCTTTCTTCTTAAATACCTTTATAGTTTCAGTAGGCACTCCAGGCTCTGGAACTTTATCCAAGTAAGTAGTCAAGTCTTGATCCACATGTTCAAACACTAATGTTAGTTTGGTCTCTCTGTCCGTTCGTGACACGGTGCACACATCAAACAATCTGAGAAGAGGAAAAGAAGAGGTCAGTATACAGGAACCAGTGTAGACATCCGTACCTTGCAGCTCATACATGTCTATTTAAATTTCCTACAGTACATACAATCATAGAATGGTTTGGGTTTGAAAGGACCTTAAGATCATCTAGTTCCAACCTCCCTGCTGTGGGCAGGACAGCCCTGCCATGGGCAGTATAGAATGGCAAAAACCTTTCCAAGTTAGAGCAATCTTTGATCTTTTGATCATCAGATAACTACCAATACACCAATAATATCTCTCTTTCATGTGTGGATTCTGAAATACAATTAAAGATTCATCAGCTGTTCAAAGTCAAATAATTACCTGAAAAAAATTCTTCTGGCTAGAGCAACTAGAGTTAATATACAAAATTACATATTTATCCACATTCTACGCTGCAGCACTTAGTCACTTTAAAAAAGAACTGTGAGAACCATGTTTGAGAAACATGGTGTTTGCATGCACCTTCTTCTTCCCACATAACTCCCATGCTCACCATTACACCACTTTATAATTATATCTCCTTTGGCAGGAACAGAACATTTTTGCTGATTACTCATGCAAGTTCCTGGATGCAAGGAATACCTTCAGTCAGGATGCAGTCTGGAAAAAAGCTTTGTGCACAAGATGCCACTGCTGAGAAAGATTTCTTCTCTCATCGCTATCATTCTTTTGCTAGAATTTCGCTATCATTTCACCTTGTTGCACAACATCAAACTAATTTGCAAAGCTCTTCATAATGTCACATTCCTGTGTGATTGCTCTATTTTCTGTTGTTTTCTCTATTTAATCAGTATTTTTCTCATCTTCTCCACCTCATCTACTGTCCCAGCTTTAATCACTGTTTTATCTTTTTCACAAATGTCTGCCCATCCTGTTGTGCTTGACACCTGTACTCATACCAGTGACTTTCACCATCCTTCCTCAAGTCCCACTTCTTCAAAATCACAATAGGAAATCACCTCACAAATGGAAGGATGCTGTTCCCGCCTCACATACTTTACTCATGTGTTTATTCATTCAGTTTTAAATTGTACAGACCAGATTTCCCTTCTCTCTGAAGCAAGGCAGAAAATCAATTGCTACTTTAATTACATGACAGCTGATCTGAATTAATTACATGACAGTTGATTTGAAAAATGTATGAATACAGTCATCAAGAAAAAGGTCTACATAGTTAAACTGAAGAACTTACCATTGATAACAAACCAGTGTTGACACTACTGCTTATTTTGGTCAACATCACAGCAGTTATGATGTCTTATTACATGTATTTGCCAACCACTTACTTAGAATAACCGCTTCTTTATTTTGTGCAAACTGCAGGATTTCTGATCAAGTAGTATTTTTGTTCTTTGTTGAAGGACTAGAGGCTTTGTAAACAGGATCTGTTTATACCCAGGATCTGTAGACAACAGATCACGCATAAAGCCTTGAGGGTCGCTGCTTTTCAACGAACAGACAAGGAAAACACTTTGTAGTGAGTTTCTACTTCTTACCTTAAATCTCAAAACATTTCACAAGAGAAGGGAAATATTGGCACAACTATCTGTGAAGGCTGTAATCCACGTTTAAGAGAGCAGTATGTTCACTTGAGATGACAGAGATTTAACATGTTACGGCCACAGGTTCCACTTTAACAGCATTTCCAAAATAATCCATGGTCAGACACTTAAAAATTGCATATTAGCTACCAAGTTTTGTAAATGGACGAATGTGTGCTCCTTTTAGCTTAAAGAGGTTTCTCAGTGGGAACCAGAGCTACAAAATATGGTGAGACTGCCACCCTACCTCCAGGGTACCATCTTCGACTAGAAGACATATCTGTACTTAATCTGTAATCATCATATGAATAAATATTAATTAAATTATTATGGTAACATAGCAACTGTAACAGCAAACGTCTCGGCACATTTCTCATAAAGACAAATACTGTTCTCTTTACTATTCCCTTAATGGGGTGTACACAGAAGATAGATGTCCTGTACACAGTAAATCAGTTTTGTGAAAAGTCCCAAACCTTCCTGAAAAGTGCAATTTGCTGGTATTTGGCTGGAGGTTAATAATCTGCAACATATTTATATAAATCAATGTGGAATGTAGCTGGACTACCTATAACCCCAACACATGCAAATAGAGAGGAGCCAGACAGGTCTGAACATCTGAACAGTAAACACTGGAAAATATTTCCAACTGTATGATTCCTTTGTGTTGACCGACATTTACCTAAAAATGTTCTAAAACACCTTTTTTTTGCCAGGTATTTCATACACTGGCGGGATTATCTTTTCAACTATAGCAGAATTATAATTCAAGAAAAGAAGGAAAAAAGATTTCATTGTATAGAATAGAGAAGGAACATGTAATTTCCAACTCACTGTGGAGGGAAATGCTGATTCTCTGTTTCATTCTTCTGTATGTGGCTTATTTTGATTCTGGCATTTTCTGGCACAGCAAAATAAGGAACACAGAGGAGTGCAATTCTAGTCACCTATTATTAAGTAATAATTTTATCACTGAGTAATAATATTATCTTTCCTACTTATACACCCTTTATGTGAAACTCTAAAAGCTCTACTGTTAATAATAAAAACTCCAGATCCTGCACGAGGCTGGGTGGAAGCACACTGTGTTTACTCACAAAAAAAATACAGCTTCTGCCTCAGAAAACAGTAATTTAAAGCACAGTTTGTATGAATCTACGATGTTACAAAAACAACATCTGGCACTGCCCACGTTCGGCATTCTGCAAATAGAATGAGAAAGACACAGCCTATTTATTTAGTACTTTCCATAGGAAAAAAAATACTCTTAATAAATTATATTCTTTCATATCCACGGTGAGAAAATAACCCATGAAGTTGTCTTCTTTACCTGGAACATCTCTGCTGTCTACAGTGAATATCTCTCAGGCTACTTCCTCATGATTTTCTGTACGTGACAGGTTAGTTTTGCATGTGATTGCCCCTCTGGAACAGGCAACAGTCAAAGGCCTTTTATTTAAATAGTTACTATGTGAACGCTGTTCTAAGTGAAGTAAATGTACCTCAATTAATACAGGATTTCCATACTGAACACTTTGTAAACACAAACCCTGCCCTTCTATTGTACTTACAAAAGAAACGTTTAAATTATTTGATTAAAGTAAGATCCGCTATGGGAAATCCTGCAAGTATTTAACAAGATGTTTGGCTGGGAGTCATGCACCACCTGATGCGTGGATCTGAACTGGAACGTTGTTGAACAGACACTTAGGGAGTACCTGCGTTCTAATGCAGACATTCTTCCAAGTTAATGGAAAGGAAAAAGTTACAAGTAAAAAAAAATTTACCAGCTACAAATCTATGTGTCTCTTTTACATGTCCAGTGTCCAGTGCCTAGTGGATCTTACCATAACCTAGCAGAATACCTGCCTTCATACAAAAATACTCTGGTTTTTTTTGAACGCAGAAAACTAGATGATGCACACTAAAGTCTCCATAGCTTCTTACAACAAGTAATTTGACAAATACAACCTCAGTTTATCTTAATTTTACAATATACAGGCTGAATGCTTAATGTTTTTATGAGAAGACACAGTTACGCCAATTCCCGTGAAAACTATTTCATCTACTGACTGGTCCTAATTTGGTAACTGCTTCTGGAAAGTCCTTAAATGTTACTGTACTTGCTCTTGGGATTCTCTGAGACCTGCTATAGAGTTACCCACTTTCAGGCAGAATAAACAATTTTTTCCTGAGCAAACATAGATAACAACAATGGAGATCAAACCCATTAGCCAAAGCCACCTGCAAGAAATAGTAAAAATCAGATCTGAATGTGAGACTTGACAAACTCTAGGACATAAGTTCTCTTGGCTATTGACAGATGAGTAAGTACATCTAGAAAATGAGCTAGATCACAGTGAAAGGGAAGACTGAAGAATTAGATACTTGCAGCCAATGCATCCAAAGGCTGTTATTTTTACTGCAGTAGGACTAATCCAACATGAACACGTGCCCCTCCACTTTGCTGGTCACTCACAGCCCAGAACAAAAACACACACCTTGAGCTCTAAAGTTACATATGGATTTACTTCAGTTTTCTTGGGAACAATGTCTTCCTAGCAAGAGTTGCTTCCTGGTTTATGTGTGACAGAGAAAGAGAGCTAGAACCACTGATTCATGAATAGGAGAAATGTTTTAAGATGACTGTGATGTGGTAAGTAGTGGCACAGTACTATGCTAAAGCTTTAAGATTTCACAAGTCTGGACAGAGACTGAGATGGAAGGAGTTTGGTGGTCTCAACCTAACTCTGAAAGGTATTTATACACCTGACAGAAAACCAGCATAGAATTTATGTATGATTGACAGTGTTCACCCAAACACCACAAGATTGGGATACCAAGACTATCACGGGTTGTGATTGAGGTTTATTGACAAATACGTGAGGGGGAGCCTGAACAGGTTCTGTTTTCACTGCCTTTGGCTCAGGTTAATCGTGTGAGTTGTAATTTTCACAGGCACAGAAAATTTCAGCCTCTCATACCTACAAGCATTGAAGAGTATCAGTCAGGCATCCTTTGAGTCCAAATTTTAGCAGCAGCATTAGAATCTTCTGTTCTGTGGAAGTCACAGAGCAGCAAGCCCTTTGTTCACCCCAACTTCTTAAACTACGTACTCCTTGAAGAAAAAAGACCCAGGTTTCCCTGTACTTCTAATATTAACTACCATCTCCTTTCTTGTCTTTGAAGAGGAAAGAGACTCTACTAACAGAAACCAGTCTCTTCTTGGAATCATATATACCCAATGTAATGTGATTAAGGGGTCGCATTTCAGGTGAAGAAGACAACAACTGGGCAAGTGCAGTGGAACATATGCATTACAAGAATCATTTTTCACATAGCAAAACAGGAAATAGAACCTCACACTCTAAATCATATGACAGAACTTCTTCCCTTTGTCCAGGACATGCTGCTTTGTATACCTTAATCAGCAGTCACCTCCTCCTCCATGTCTCTGAAAGCTGGTATTTCAGACACAGATTTTTCTTGCTCAAAGGAGTTTTAGTGAAGTACTTTCAGATGAAAAAAGAGTGCATGCAGATGAACAAACCACTAAATTTGAGTATCTCACATTTAAGTGCATTTTTGGGCAATAACATCTGTAAAACCGTGTAGTAATGCAAGACCTATGTTCCATTCACAAAAGCATATGGAATCTTCAGGAGCTTCCTGATGTGCTTGTCATGCCAGCTGCAGCTGCACCAGTGCTCACCAATACTTAGACTATGCCCCTCTTCTTGTCTTCAGAAGAAACTTCTTTCAGGCAAGTAGCAGAAAAGGGCAGAACAGAACATCAGATAAAATAAATGAATTTATCTAGGACAAGCAGATGTTATACAGATAGATGTTTCCAACTGCAGTTACTCGTTCATTATCTGCTGGGCACAGAGCTACCACAAAGAAGCAACTGCATGATGAAAGCAAGACACCAGAAAGTCCTATCCTGGAGACCTACACCAGCAGAGACCAGCCAATATTCTTGCTTATAGCCCGCTCACTCACCAGTGAGGTTAAGGGAAGGAAGGGGACATTAGGATGACAAGGCAATCGTTCATCTGCAAGCTGAGCTTTGTGCGGTAATTTTTTCCAGTCTCTCTCCCTTTCTGACTTGGAAAAATTATTTGAAATGCTCAGCTGTATAAAAGAGGTTTTTGTTCTTTAAGTGTGTGTGAGGAAGAGAGACAGAGAAAGTGACAGAGAGAAATAGATGCTCTTGAAAGTGAAGTAAATAGCACTGGCTAAAGTCCGATAGTGTGGGCTGACTCGGCAAGCTTTCAACGCACAGTACCGACTGCAGCCCTGACCTGCAACACCCCTGCTCTCCTGCGCTGGGCCCCACTCAAGCAATGACGAGCCCTGGTGCCAGACTGAATGGTTTTGTGATGCAGACAAATGTCTGCTCCGATGAAACCACCAAAGCTAGTTTTCATTTTCAACAGAAGCCAAGATTTGTGCCCAAAAGATGAAAAGGCCAAGTACACGTACTGTGCCACCCAAGTCACTAAAAGATGCAGTCGTTAGAGCTTTACTTTAAGGAAAAATACGCCTGACAAGACATTCTCTGCACCCCTCTGTTTATAGCAGCATGCTGTCTTTTTCAGCCTTCACACTGCCATTTCTTGTTCACCTTTGCAAAGGGAGATATTTTTAATAGGCATTGACCAGAAATGGATCCGGGAAGTCTCTGTAATTTGAACGATATCCTGCCTTGCAGAACTTCACTTTCAGGAAATTTTCCTACAGTTCACTAGGTTTTTAAATGCTTAAACTTCTCACCAGTCCATTAACAGCTTCATCTCACTGCAATTGATTTTAAATCCAAACTGGCCACACATTGAGCAATTGCCATTACTGAGCAAAAATACCAGCCTGCCTATGCCTGTGCTTACTCCTGTGCGCTGCTGCACTAAATAGACGTCAGATTCTCCCTGCAAGGGACAGGCCAAGTTACCTCCAAATCAGAAAAATAACGTGGCCTCTTAAGAAGACAGTCGCTGACAGATTGTTCAGGATCAGCAATAGCTGTCTGACCTATTCATAGTGCTCTCATGTGATCCTTGAGCAAGCAGATGTACACTGCCTTTCAGAGTCATGCATGCTGCTGTTACACAGTACTGAGAGCTTCCAGTAGGCTTCCATCAGCTCCCAGTTCGGAGTACAAATTAAAGATGCTCCAATTCCTCAGCAGTGCATGTGCATCTTATTATTAACTGTTCTAGATTTTCTGTGGAATACCTTCCTCGGGGAAAGCCACCTTTCTTTTTGTCTTCCCTAAATTGCTCAACAGGTAAATAAAACTTATGTCTGACTATTGATTTTGTTTAATTCAAATGGAGGGAGCACAGAAGTTGCTCTGGACTCCCAGCTGTACCTGGTGCAAGATGGTATACAACAAAATCCAGTTTTACTCATGTGCAACTCACAGGCAAACTGATCATTACAGACTCCACATTTAAGGCCACATTTTGTACTCATGCTTGTGCCAAACCTACAGAATCTAAAAGTTGACCGCCTTTTTCCTAGATTTGAATAAAATTAACAACTCATCTTTGGAAGATTTTACAACAGCATAAGTTACCATTCATTCTTTAGTAGCTTAATAATCTACCTATACTTGAGACTTAACACTGATGCCAACTTATAAAAAATAAAAAAATAACGAAGGAAGTAATATCTCTAAACTCCATATTAAACATATTCACAATAAAAACTGAAACATCCTGCTTGATACTCTGTACCACCCCATGTAATTTTTTTAATCCCTGCAATGCCACAGTAGTTCCTGAGGCGTTTAATTCAGTATTTTTAAGTTGTAAGTAATTCCAATGCAAATTTGAGTCCAAACTCTTGCTTTTTAGACACGTACGGGGAAACTTAAAAAAACAAGCAGCAGGTACTGTAGAAGATGACAGGAAGAGGTCTACTGTTTTGACGCTTACCATCAGTTAAGGGACTACTGTTCTTGAATGACCTCCAACTTGCTCTACAGCCACAATTCTACCAGTGAATGGTGGCTGTACACAAAACTCAGGCTCTGTCTGAATCCAAATTAACTTCCATCATACATGAAGCCCTCAGAAATCACAGTCTGACTGAATACTTCTGAAGGACAAATCTAGTTATCAGAGCCGCTGAACGAGTAAGGCAAAGCGGCTTGCTGAACAGTGCAAATATACCCAAGTCCTGACGATTTTGCTACTACTTCCTAGGAAGAAGGGCCAATACTGGCAGCTGCTGCAAGGAGCCCAAAGCTGGTATGGTGGTGGTGATGAGCAGAGGAGAGAGGGTACTACATACAAAATGTCTAGCTGTGGCTCTTTTACTGGCATTAACAACAGTTTTGCCTGAGGCCATTAGAACAAGTACTGTTGTAGTGATGTGTGAGACACTGACGCATTAAAGCCTTGTAAGAAAACACATTTCTACAACATTTCACAGGTAGAGATGGGACAAAATGGTCTATGTTTCTCAAGCAAGGATGAAGAGCTGATGTTTAGAAAGGGAAAACTTCCATGGTTCAACTATTGTGAACTAATGTGAACATGCTGTATATCCATGTACTAACCTGAAAGCAATTTATAAATGTATATACGCAGAGGTAAAACACAGTAAAACATTGCATGGTTCACTGTCACACCCATTTGTTTATATTTGGGTTTACTATTATGTATCATTTCTTAAATACAATGTTCTTGGTTCTCTAATGACATTATAACAAAGAAAACCTTTGGTAGGAGAATGGAACAAGCACCACTCTGGGAAATCAGGTGCAAACTTCCTACAGAGTCTGTTTACTGCTATGACAGCATGGTCAGTTGACATAACACAAGTATTTTATTGACAAAACATCACTATTTTATGAAATGTTTTTAGATCTGTCAGCAAAAAAAGGCAGTTTTGGAGTTAGGGCAGTAGTGCGCAGAAAAAGCCTGTCAGAGGTCTTGATCTTGCACAAACCACTAGTCCTGAACTACCAAAGAACTTATGCTGTCCTTAACTTCCAGCATGCAAATAACCTAAGTGACTTCTAAGGAAGTATACATCATCTGAAGCTCTGCCTCCCTCATATGCCTGGTACCTTTCAGAAACAAAAGCAGAGAAGAAATCATTCATTATCTGTGTCACATGGAACAGAGACAAAAAGCCAAAAAGGACATTTTTCTCTTTGTTATACTCAGACAGTCATTACCTGCACAGAGCAATGTAAATCCCTGTATGCCATTTAAACCCCTATCTACTATGGTAGCTGCTGCTTGTAGGCACCTGGTCCAGCATCTCTTACCCATGCAGCAAAAGCTCTACAACTTGGAGTCCTCCATGTGAGCTCCTCTTTTGCACCTCAGGTCTCTCTTTCCTAACTTTTTAATTAACTTCAGGACTCAAGTTACTTCTTGAATATGACCACATGCCTCTGAAAATGGTGCTCATGATTTCTTCCAAAGAGTCCACCGCAAGATTTGTTTCTCCTTAAATTCTAAAATGAATTACAAATGTGAACCATTGCTTTCCCAGTCTTTACCTGAGGGACTAGAAAACAGCAATGAATATGAACTGCTCTTGTTATCTTTTACAAATGCAAACAGCAATTTAACACCAGATATTTAAACCACAGGAAAATAACTTCAAAAAAAGTCTAAATCTGTTGAAAGAATCAGTTTATAGATCCACTAGAACTGCTCAACATTTCCTGAAAAGGGACCAGACACATCTACCCACTTTCAACGCAAGCAGAGCAGTTAGGCAGCCAACGCCACCATCAGCAATAGACCAAGTGGAAATCAAAAGGTACCTTACATTTTGTGTGTTGATTTCCACACATGCTTCTCCTGCATGAGGTTAAAGGACATAAAAATGGACACACAGTTCACAGTGCTTTTTTGCTACTCTCGATATGGGGAATGACGTTGATCAGGCTTTGATGCCAGATGTACTCCCAAGAAGCCCATGTGCCAAGATGCCAGGGGCACCAATAAATTCTGACAAAGGGAATTCCTCCACTCACTTCAGCAAAACCTGGAAGGGAGCAGAGTGAACTCAACTGACCTCCCAGTGGCACTGTACAGTGTCCTGTGGCCACCATTCAATGTATTACAAATCACATCCCATACATCCAAAAGTAAATAGCACTCAGGTGAGTTCCCAAAATCAGAGGCAACTGTTCACATGAGTAAGAAGAACAAACAGGATTTGGCCAGGTTCTGGGAGGCAGACAGATTTATGCACCTAAACATTGCACTCCTCTTTACAAGCTGCATTCTAAAAGAAAAACTCAGTGGTAGCAAGTCATATGTAACTTTACAGGATACAAGAAAACAGTGAGGGGTATTTATTCTAAAATGAAAGCATCAAAACTAAGGGAATATACACTTGGCTGCTGGAAAGGGCGATTTTTGCCATGGCCATTTGCATGGTGGCATTTCCCTCCTCACTGGATCAGGCTGAATCCGGACCCGAGACAAACTTACGTTCTTGGTCTTCCTGTTTCCAACATATCAGGCTAGCGCAGCTCTCCTTGGGCAAATGGAAAACTTCAGAGAAAAAGGGTTCTGAAGAGAATGATCAAACCCATAATCTTTTGGGTATAGCAATATAGCCAAGCCAAGCCTGAGCTACACAAAAGAGCTGCTCAGCACAGCTGCCACTTGGTGTTTCTTAAGGTCCTGGAGAAGACAACAATCAGAAGATAGGGTACTGAGGGGGGAAAAAGCTAAGTAACACATATTGCACATAGAGAAGGCAGATTTAAGGCTTGTAAGAAAAATAAGAACTCTGTTGAATGTAGCCATCTTTGGCTACCCATCATGAGACAGTTCAAATGCCATCCATCTACACAACATCCTAGAAGAGCTCATGGAGCTCCAAGTTCTCCTCTCGGCTCTCATGGAAGAGATGTAGCACATGCAATGGATCTGCTCAGGGGGTTGGTGGTTAGCCTGAATGGGTCATGTAGACCTCATATATTCAAGGGAAAGAAGTAGGCTGGTTGAATAGCTTGGTGTGGGGGACACTGTCTCTCCACAGAAGGTGCCTCAATGACTAGTTTAGACAAGATACTTGCATTTAACTGAATTAAGGAGAGATGACTCTTTCCCAGGAAGACTGTAACTGAGCAATTTTACTTGGCTGGATCCCAGATTACGTTCAATTGATTTTTGAAGACATTTAAAAATATTCTTTCTCATGAGAAACTTAAAATGAGAGAGAAGTCAAAACTAAAAGAGACTGAAAACTTCTCAGCTCTATTCCGTGAACCTCCACAGACCAGGATCAATCCTGAAAAGATCTGCACACAAGAGCCTCTACGTAAGCCTAATGAAGCCAGTATTTAACTGGATTTGGCTCAGGTCCAGAATTTCCTATAATTTGAAAGGGAGTTCCACCTGCGACAAACTTGCAGGACTGAGCTTAATATTCACGTTGTACAGAACAGAAACAAACGGGACTAATATATCTCCAATAGAAATTTACAAGATTTTCCCAGCTTAATAAATTTAGCTAGAGGGCAATTGCCCTTAAACACTCAATACATAAAAGGGGATCCTTGTTTCCATTAGCATGCAAATTCCTTACACATTTCATCAGAATTAAGACATTCCATCTTACAGGTTTTTAAAAGCGTGGACTTCGCGGCTGCCCTTCTTCCTCCACAGTCATCCCCATGTGGCCACAGAAGCTCCTTGGCTGTCCTGTCATTTCTGCCTTTTTTAATTCTAAATTAATTCATAGCACAGGCAAAGAAAACGAAAAAATAGCTATTTCTGTAAGATTCTCAGTGCTTCCATCCTCCAGTTCTTCAGGTGGATGCCTAATACATGTTCCTCCTTTTCCAGCCCGTTTACATGGCACTGTGAGCTAGCCATTTAAAGAATAATGCACACAGACTGAAGTATTCTGCAGCCTGTACAGCTCTTTTGTATCTCCTTTAAGCTCCTGCACACATATGCAAAAGAAAACAAAATAAAGATTATTTGCAGAGTTTGGCAATGAAATGAGGTGTTAGTAGCATTTTGAGCTGGCAATAAATTTTATTCGACTGTTTTATTACTTTGGGGCAAAGGCAACCGTTTCTTTTGGGGCGTCTTTTAGCAGCATGAAACGAGGGTTTACATTTTAATGTAGGAATAATTTTGACATAAATGCAGAATTTTGCCAACTGTAGAGTATGTCAGATGTAAATACATGCCAGAACTCTGCTTTGGCTCTTTTGCAACATCACCTTTCCCATTTCTGAAAGAAATGAGCAAACTATAATAAATCTTGCAAAACAAGGTCTGGCTCCTTAAGCACTAAAACATCTTTACATCTAGGCAAATGAAAACAAGTCCACGTACCCAAGCTCTGCAAGCAGAGGAGAGCATGCTCTGTGATGTCCAGTGTCAGCCCCTGTGGAGCTGGGGAAGATGGGAAGACGTAATGGCTGAGGCTCCGCAGTGCTAACATGGCTACACAGCTTCCAGCTGGCTCTGAGCACCGGCAGAGCGGGTAGGCATCTGCCTGGAATGAGGCAGGGCTGGCTCGCATCTGCTTGCAAAAGACTTACAAAGCAGTGGACACAGATTACTTTAAATCATAGAGCAAGCCAGCGACAAAACTGTTGAGCCTTCACTTGTCAGGAATTATCACTTCAGATCTGTCCTGCTCTTACACCGTTCCCTAAGATATCTCTCTTCTTTCTCACTTCAGAAAAATACTGGGTGAGGTGGATATTGTTCTAACCCTTTCTAAGCCACATACGGTTTGTTTTATTAGTGCAATTATTTTTTTTTCAAGAATAAGCTCAGAGACATCGAGGGCTGAATAAGTTACTCCTCGTCATTTTCTTTAATCCATCCCAAGCCCTACAATCATCCTATTTACCTCTGCTTGGAGAAACAGCACAGAAACTTACACCACAGCTGATGGTCTTGAGCCTTTGTACAGTTGACTAAAGAGGCAACACTACACACCATACAGGGCCCACACAGCAAGGTCTACAAAAGCGCTTCTGGGCTGTGATCAGCTTGCCTGTTCCAGTGATATGCTACTTTTTATTTCTTTTCAATTTCCATCTTTTTTTCATCTAACAGAAAAAACTGCCCTTCTTTGTTCTTCTTCAGAGCTTCCATTTATCTTCTATTTAAATACGCAGTCAAGGAAAAGACAACTTTTTTGCACTGTGAAAGGCATGTAAACATACTGGACATCATTTTATATACATGATTTTTATAAGAACTATCATGCCTATTGCACCATGGGCTTTTAACTGAAGTGGCACTGGCCTACCAATTAAATCAGTTGCTGTAGTGTGTAACAACTGTGTGTGGGTGAACACTTACCAGCGGCACTAGCCCACACAGCCAATATACAATGGAATAGCAGGAATTACAAAATAAAGTAAGATTCCAAACTCAAGGAGTCAAGAGTAATTAAACTGAACAGATACAGGGAACACATTAAGGAAATGTACGACCTTAGATAGTAAAGATATGGCTGTATTAATTGCAAGGAGGAAAAATGACATCATTAAACTGTCAAGATAAGTGATTTAGGAGCCAAGGTCCCAAATTACAAAATAACCCAGGTATTTAGGGTCATCAGTACATTTGAGAAGAACTTGTTGACCAAAGTGTGACTTCTTGATGATTTTCAATTAGTATCCCAATGCCTAGATCCTGATAATATAGGATTTTAAGAAAAAAATGAGACTAGCTGTCTGCATTAATAAGCACCCATGCAACAGGCATTTATGAGGATGCGCAAATACTGCAGGCCACAAGATGCTGCCTGTCATTACACACCAAATGCAGAGCTAGTACAAGAGCTACAGCCCTGGAGCTCTTCCTTATGATGCATTTTAGTTCGAGAGCCTCACCATCACCCCAAGTCCCCGCATCAGTAGGGTATTAGTGAAATAAAACTCCTAAGTTATTCCAGGAAGATGACCTCTACTATTTTACTCAGGATATTAAATAGACCCCAGCTGTCTCCACTTAGAAGTGGCTTAGTTTGTATGTTTTATAAAGGTCCATTCAGCCACTTTCTGAGTTATCACAGAATTGAAGTGACTTTCTGTGAAGTCAAATGTGCTGGTGATTCCCCTTACCTACTTGTCATGCAGGCATATCTTGGTTTTCAAAGACCACAACTGGCATCTGTACACTCTGAAATAAGAATTTGTGTCTGAATTATGAGAAGATTTGACTGGGAAACAATTGTCTCAAGCCCATTTGGAAGAAATATACACAGCAGCAGCGCT
This sequence comes from Myiopsitta monachus, assembly GCA_017639245.1. Lineage (NCBI taxonomy): Eukaryota > Metazoa > Chordata > Aves > Psittaciformes > Psittacidae > Myiopsitta > Myiopsitta monachus. Next base: position 32,724,086 of record CM029919.1, read on the forward strand.
TAGTTTCGGGTTTTTTTTCCTGAATAGAGGAAGACACAGTAGTCTTCATTTCCATGAATGTTTCTGTACACAAGCGCCTATGGCACATGACTATTGCTGTACACGCAGTACAATCCATGTGATTTCATTCCCGAAGGCAGAGAAGTGACATGGATTTACATTTTCCAAAGCACAAGAATACTTTCTCAGACTTGTGAAAGTGACAGTGATCAATATATTAGAAAGGCCATGATAATCATGTCCATTCTGTAACGTTTCGTTAAATTATTTCGAGAACTCAACAGTCTTAAGAAGAGCCTCCTTTTAAAAGCTGGGAAAATGCTATTGCAATATTTTTGTATAAAGGACTGTGCTCTGGAACTGAGTGAATAACGCAATTTAAAGATGGCAATTTCATGCTTGAAAGAAGAAAGATTGAAGTGCCCTTAAATTTTACAAGATTTGAACAATTTTTAAAAGGGTCAATATTAAAAGGAGACACATTCCCATCATCTAACTATTCCCTAAAGCCTTTAAAAATATATATTTGTACCACACACAAGAGGAAAAAAAGCCATCTGTTTCAAAAATTAGTACTGACATCCCCTGTTGAATTGCCTGCTGCAGCAGACTGTGCCCCAGTTAGGTTAAGCCATTAAATGTTTACTTTTTTGTATATTGCCTGGGCTCTTTGCCACTCACATCAGGCTTTACAGTTTTCATTTACTCTTTCCAGAATACATTTAATAGAATTTACTATTTTATTATACTTAGGAGCGAGATGGCATTTCAGTTCCAAGTTCCAATTTTCAATGTCATGTAACTTTTTAAAAACAATTAGCTTTTGGGATGGATTTTTTTCCTGGCTCATTCCCTTTTAATTTTTCTCTTTTAACTTGAATAAAGAAAACTGTCCAAACATTTTTAAAGCACAGACTTTAGACTAATTGCAGCCCTACACGTTTTACAATCCCTGTTCATGTTACAAAATAGTAATTCTGAAATTCCTGCTATAACTGCAATAAAATCTTAAGATTTTCATGGTTTTTCTTTTCCACATGCACACACACGTACGTAATACGCATATCCAAACAACTTAATAGAGCAGATTATCTGCTTTACTAAATTGCATTGTCTTTGTGGTTCCACAATAAAAAAAGCTGTTTAAAACTCTGTAAATTGAGCCATTAAAGAACTGGCTCCAACAGACAATCAACATCAAAAATGAAGAGCAGAACTTGATAGCATTACTGATTGATTTTAATTGTGCAGACTATTACCAGCAATGTGGGCTGACACGTTCTGAGCTTATGGAAAAATAAAACTTAAAATTAGAAAAAATATTCTAAGAGGTAATGGTGTTGCACCACCACTTTCCAAGCACTCAGGTCTTGGATAATTCAGAGTGGAATATATGTATGTTAGACACCAAAAATTTCCATTTACTCGCAATTGTACAATCACATCATTTGCTGGAAAAGAAATCTGAGGCAATGAAAATATGTGCAGCATCAGAATTTTATCAAGAATGAGGCAATTAGCCCACTGAGTATCAAATCCTGTATGAGACCAGCACGGCAGCGTGAAGGGGAATGAGAAAAATATACAAGAGAAACTGCACCTGTGAAAGCTTTGAAAGGTGCCTTAAACCACTCACACAGGCTGCGCAACTGGCCCTCTCCAACACACATTCAACACTCTCCCTCTTGTGAAAAGGTCAGTCAGGTTTCGACCAAAATGGCTTCTGCTGGAGTTTAAAGTTGGATACAGGGTAACCAGGGAATGCCCACCCATTCCAGCTACTCCCTGCTCCCCTAAGTACTTTAATGCCAAGTGCAAACTAGAAGCAGATTGACTGAAGTCAGTACATTTCACAGAAACTCACACCCTGCTATTAGGAAAAGCACGTAATTTTTAGCCAACTGATAAAAAAAGTGTCTTGTACAAACCCTTACCACCGATCCACATACTTTGGTAAAAAAAAAATAAGCTCCCCTGTAATACCAATTCCTTATTTGATCCTTCTCATAGCTTCAAGTGACCTCCGATTTCAATAGTAGCTTTTTGTTCCCCCGCTCCGCCAAGTAATTTCCTATTTGCTTTTGTAACTTCTCTTATTTGCTGGACAAACTCCCTGCTAGTGTTTCCACTTTCCACCTTCAAAAGTGAACCATACTGACTGGCATTAATCTCATCCAGCTGCAGCAGGCTATAGCTGGGTGTCCACTCTGCATTAGCCATCTGGGCTCTCTCTGCAGGCAACAAGAGAGAAGCAGGGGGTTTCCAGAGGGCAATTCATTCTGCTCCAGGGTGGGCACGGAGGGTGAGTGGGATGAATTATTCTCAGAAAGCTCATCCTCTCTCTGCACTCATGATGTGGAGACTATAAATGACTTGGATGGAGGACACTTTTAATACTCAGATGGTTAAAGTTAGATGTCTGCTCACAATTACCACACTATAGCTGGTTTATTTTTCTGTGCATGGCTATGGGCATCTTCTGTGCATTCATCACGATACTCTGGTGCAGAACCATTAAAGGGATAGAGAAAAGTTTGGTGTTTCCCTTTGACATCCCCCACCCCTCTGGAGAGTTTGAGAAACCAGAATTGTTTAAATTGTCCTGCTGTATCTAGCACCCAGGAAGAGGCTACAGATCCAAAGCAGCAGGTAGGATTTCCAATGACTCAACAGAGCAACACACCAGGGAAGGTGTATGACCCAAGTGACAAAATGTGCTGCTACAAATCTCTATTTAAGTACCTCCAAGTTATCCAAGTACCTCTAAGCATTTTCATGTCCTTCCTCTTGACTGTTCCAACTTTTATTACCTCCTATTTCTTAATCTCTCTTTTCTAAAGCCTATTGTTACTACACCAAGCTTGGGAACCATCCCTCTCCTAAAAATATCAGATTTAATTACTGTGGCCATTATGACTGTGTGTCTTGACTATAAGAATTCCTTAATCCAGCTATTGCAAGTTACTTCAGGCTATGCCGAGAGAGATCTCTCTTCCAGTATTCCAGGAACAGCTGCTTCACTGATGGTGTCTGTACGTTATGTCCTTTAAACCTTGTCTGATTTGCCCACTTTATTATGAACAGTGTTTGGAATTGTTCTTTATTACTGTTTTAGTAAGTTTAGTCAACTGTCCAGCATCTTCCAGAATTATAGGCTCAATATCCTTTCACTAATCTAGAGTATGGCAGAATATTTAGATTTGCTTTTTAAGACTTACACTTTGTTTCTGCTGAATGGTCTTGGCCACTCTCAGCTTCAGCTTCTCAGTCTGCAATGTGTTCTCTTACAGACATCACAATATCCTATTGATTTGAGACATTACACTACACTTCAAATATCTTCAAAAAGACTCCCTCATCAGTGTTATTCACCTATCTAGGTTTTATCTATAGCCACAAACACATTCCATTCTTAGTCAAATGGGTTACCTGACTCTTCCGTGCAACTCGGAACTATCCTTGCTGCCATGGTTTTCAGTTTCAGTCTCATTCCTGTTTGCGGTTTTTTTCACTGCTTCATTAATATCTGCTTTTGAAATAACTTGACAACTCTAAAAGATGTTTTAATCTCACCAAATAAAATTAAAATGGAATCAAATTTCTTGATTTCATAAGTAGAGAAAGCCATGAATAATAAGCAGCACAGAATTAAGAAATGCCATTTAACTCCTTTTTTTTTTTTTTAAATGCTCTTACAAACATAAAGGCAATGTGATGAATGGGATTCTGTGCAATGAAGACATACAGGTGCTCAGTACTGCAGAATGCCAAATCTTCTACAAGAATGCCAAATCTTTTCAGCTTGATGAGATATTTAATTCTGATTTTCAGACTACAGTCACTGATTCAAACCTGTCTGGATATGGGTATTATTGCTTTGATTAAAACTCGTTGCTCAGCATTCTATAAAAAACAGAGATGAACACGAAGGCAACAACTTGATGAGAGATGTCTGTAAGGAAACCACAAGGATCAGCGGTAGGCCTATCTCCATTAACAATCTAGAAGGTTATCTAAGGATAAACAACATACTAATTAGAAGTGCAGATGCTGCTCAATCTCTATGTCATAAAGATCACACACACAAAGAAAGTATGCTGCTAGATAAAATTAGCAAAGTGAGATTCACTTTACAACCTACTTCCTAGTAGAGAAAAATAATACAGGTCATTAATGTTTACCACCCTGAAGAAACCTGGAAATCAATAAAGGTTCTAGCAAGGTGCTAGTGAATAACAAGTGAGACATAAACTTCACATGCTGTACAGCGTTCAGAAAGGTTCTGATTGTAGCTACAGAAGCATTTTCTCCTGAAGCAGGGAGATGCACATAGCACTGAAGTGACCGTGCCTGTGATGGGACCTGGAGTCTGGGGGTAAGCACAGCACTATACAAATTGCATAGGTGACAACAAGGGATAGACATCAAATATAGCAGAGGGTACATACTAAGGTAGGGGGGTGTTAATAGGGAATGTAATTAGGAGGCATGAAATAGGTCAACAGGAACTGCTCATCTCATTGAAAAATCTTCTAATTAAAGAACTATTTTTATAGCTCAGTTTGGTGAACTCAGTAGTTGCAGCATCTAAAATCTGAATGGTAAAGTCTCAAATGTGCCTGATGGGACACCACTGCACATACCACCTTTCCTAATGCATTTTTGTTCATCTTAACATTAGGAATTTATGGTTTGAACAACTAGAGCTGTTTGAATCAGTGTAGCTCTATGGACTTTAACTTCACCAGCAGAAACCCAAGCCTTACATTTACTTGCATTTTGGATTAGCTGGAAGATGTAGATCCAATTCCTCTGTCAGTAGCGAGTGTTAGGCTGCTCATGCAGATGAACAGTTAACTGAGCATACTGATTTTCAGAACATAACACAAAAATAACCAGAAGATCTTCCTTCAACTGTAATATTCTGGTTAAAATATCATATATATGACGATCCACTACAGCAAAGTCAGAACACTTAAAGAACAGAACCATCTTTTCAGGAGAATACCACCTGACTATGATTTATTGAAGTCCTGACATTTATTAAGACACACACTGATACTCTAGATAGCCACAAGAGTTTTTCTAGGAAAATAATTTGATCACCACTGAGGGCAACTGAAAAACAAAAAGAATATATAATACATAATACTGTAAATCTGAAGAATCTAATTTAATCTTTAATATGCAACGTAAACCCCCATCACAATGCATTTATATGATGAGGAAAGGGGTAGAAAGTCAAAGCTAGGAGAATGACAGAATGTGGGAATCTCACTAAGACTAACTGAAAGCGATACAATTTTTACAGTGATACAGTATATCTATGAAAACCCCACCAGATATCTATTTACATTGGGTTTTAATATAACTTTATTCAAAACGCTGTTTCTAGGGATATCTGAGTTTGTTGTAAATAAAAACAACCTTTCGCATCCTAATGTTTGTAACATTACATCAAAAATAAGAAAGTATGATCATGTATTTCTATGCGTGAAAGGTTTCCAATTTTCTGTAGGAACACTCGCACGGATTCCAATTCCTTGCCATAATGAGTGAAAGTTAAATGTGACATTCAATGGCTCCACAGCCCTCCCTTTTTATGGGGAAGGAGTAGAATGGGCAAAGTCCTCTAAGGTTGTTTCACTCTGGCAGTAGCTGTGTGTCCAAACGAGTCCTCCCCCAGACATCTAAGCACAGTCAGTACATTCCCAACTCCTACTGCCAAGTTAAAATGAAAACGGTCTTAGTTCAGAAATGATTGAGGTGGTTTGCTCTAATCAAATTAAACCAGCCAAATGTTCTTTTCAAAGGTAACTGTCTACTCTGCAGCTGTATGCAAAACACCACATCAAATGTGGAAAAAAAAAAAGTGATAGAATTCTATCCTTACAGTAGAGCACTGGCTCCACAGATGAAGAGAAACAAAAGCACCAGTGCAGCTAGGAACTACATTCACAGAAAGCTCCTGGAAATGTGCTAAGTTAAGAAACAGTGAACAAAGTGCTGAAATTTCCAGTTTATAATTAATTTATTTCAGGGAAAAGGGAATTCTCTGACACTGTTAAACAGCAACAGACACCTTCAGTTATTTGTCAGTGACCACACTTTGATATTAAAAGACTAGCCAAAGCTTCACATAAAAGAGAGAGAAAAAACCACACAGGCTTTTCCGTTCTATTTCTCACTTCCTTTCCCTGTTTCTATCAAAATATGCAATATTCTGCACTGACTAATGTTGCAAAAGTCCAAACTCAATAGGTTTCATTTAATCTCAGTGTGACTCGTCTGTACTAGAATCGAGTTTTCGATCACTAAATATGGGAAATCCCTGCAAAGATGAATTCATATATGAGTTATTTTTTTATTTGCTTTTACTGAAGAAAAGATCGGTCACCTGGTAATGCCAGTGCAGAGTGATAACTAGTCAGTGTCAGCAGCGATAACTAGCCAGTGTCAGCAGCGATAACTAGCCAGTGTCAGCAGCGATAACTAGTCAGTGTTAGCAGCGATAACTAGTCAGTGTTAGCAGCAATAACTAGTCAGTGTCAGCAGCGATAACTAGTCAGTGTCAGCAGCGATAACTAGTCAGTGTCAGCAGCGATAACTAGCCAGTGTCAGCAGCGATAACTAGCCAGTGTCAGCAGCGATAACTAGCCAGTGTCAGCAGCGATAACTAGTCAGTGTCAGCAGCGATAACTAGTCAGTGTCAGCAGCGATAACTAGTCAGTGTTAGCAGTGATAACTAGTCAGTCTTCGCAGGAATGCTTTTAAAACAATATGGAACTAATGTTTTGCTAAGTTTGTAAATTGTTTGCTAGGTATGTCATGGGAAACCTACCCCAGGGCAACTCTACCAATACCAGCAAATTTGCACGTTCCACTACACCCTGTATTCAGGTATCTGAAATCATCACCTGATCCTAAAATTATGTAGGATGCTTCTTGGAGAAGAGACCCGTCTTCTTCTAAAGCCCTAAAAAGACACCTAAAGCATCATATGGAAGACTATGAGTGATAAACTCATATAAACCATTCTTTTTTCCTCCTAAAGAAAACATAACCGTGTTGTTAGAATTTTAAAGCCTGATTTTGAAAAGATTATTTCATGGAATATTTCCTTGTGAATATTTTCTAAAGATGGAACAATTTTTCAAAGGCTAAGGGTAAATAAATGAACAGGAAAATCAATACCATACTTTGGATGCAATGAGGTATTTTGAAACAGTTCAGAAATCAGCAGTCACATTTCCATACTGATGCTCATCTCATCAAAAGCTTCCTAAATGGAGGTTTCCCAAACGGAAAATGTCAAAGTACATGATGGAAAAACTCCCTGGAAAATTCTAAAGTGGTTTGTTTATTAGTTACAAAAGCTTTACCGTTTAAAGGTATGGCTGTTAAATAAGCATGAATGTGTAATTTAGAATGTTTTCAGAATACCAGAAAAATATATGAAGAACTGATATAGAAGAAATTTCCCCGAGTGAAAAAACACAGCTTAGTTGCATACATATATAGGCACAGCAATCTTTTGATAATTTTATAGACTCATTAAGGTCAACTTGCTCAGCAAAACTGGAAAGCAGACGGATTTCGTACAGAGTAAAAAACAAATGCTCTACATAAGCTGCACACTTTGGGATGAACAATACGAAATTTTATGAAAATAATTTTAAAACTTCATAACTAAATTAAGTCAACCAAGAATTACTATGAGAGCACGTGAGGCCGAATCCACATTACTGCTACATCAGGTTAGTTACACTATTTATTCCGCACGATTTAACTTTTAATAGAAAAATTCTCTAGAAGTAAGGCTTCACTTAATGTAATACATGAATAACAATCAGTATCTGTGATTCATATCCTTACATATAGTGTCCCTGAGCTCTATTCAGTAAAGCATTTTAAAATTCAGTGCATAGTTAATATCATAGCTATTTCTGGTCAATAATGCACCTACATCTGTGCTAAACCTCAAAGAACGATTTAAATCCCGCCGAGTAACTCACTTAGTGCTTTGCTAAAGTCACAGCCTCAAGCCTACTCTCTTCTAAACACCTGGAAAGTCAGCACTTTCTTTCTCCCTGTTCTGTTCCTTTCCTTCTCCCTATTCTATTCCGCACTTCAGTCAGCGGTAGGTACCATGAAGCAAACTGGAAAGTCCCAACTAATCTACCCTGGCCCCTGTTTTCTGGGGTGGACCATCCACTCTCCTGTCCTTTCAAAATACCTCACTGCATCCAAAGTATGGTATTGATTTTACTATTCATTTATTTACCCTTAGCCTTTGAAAAACTGTCCCATCCTTAGAAAACGTTCACAAGGAAATATCCCATGAAATAAATCTTTTCAAAATCCTAGACCCTGCTCTGCTAACCCAGGGGATGCCCGGCAGTCACAACCTGTCACCAGCAATGGCTGTGGCAAAATGAGCTGGGTTTTCCATTCTGGGCAGGACCCAGCAAAACTAGATCTCTCCAAGACACAACCATCCACAGATTTAAGGAAGGAATGGAGCACCGGACAAAATCTAAAATGACTAACATTCGCTCACACAAAGACTGGAAATATGTTTTCTGTAAAAAGCTTAGATTCAGAAGAAGATAAAATACTTTTTGAAGAAAGCTTGTACTCACTCCAGAAACTGAATTTCCTAAGGCTCTAAAGGCTACTCCATATTCAACCCTTCCTTCCTGACATGCTCTTATCTTGTCCTGTTTCTGGCAGACCACGTATCCAAACTAAATTGTCACATCCATTACTAATAAACAATTCATATTGACAGGAAGAATATCACTTATTTTCCCTGTACGTGCTTATTCTGTGTACTGCAGGGCTGCAAGTAGACGTTGACAGGCCTGCACTCGTGTAGTCACTTCAGTGTCCTCTGCCAACTTCACAGACTTCTCCAAATTTTACCTACTGCCTAACCCTGTTCAGTGTCAACCACATCATTCCCCTTTGTCATCTTGCCATCGGAGAAGCCAAATTTCCAGGTAGGCAGTCCCTCCCTCCACAAGACCTTCGCAGCATCCTCCTTGCTGTGCCTGGTCAGTGCAGGAACCATCTCCCTTCCCCTCTGACCATCACTGCTCTCCAGCCTGGAAATGCCTCTCTCCCGCCAAGGCACTTCCCGTCTTCACATCTGTCTTGAAGACCATCCTGTTTGTGTTAGGCTAAAACTGACTCTGAAGCTCATTCAGTTTTTCCTTCCCATTACTCATCCACCTCTTCTACCTCAGCTGAGACTCATCTGCCACATTAATCCCCTTAAGCTTGGCAAGTCTCAAGTTTAGTTTCTTCTGCTTCGCTCCATCCCTGCATCTTATTTTACTCTTTCTGTGTGCAACATAATCCCTGTACCTAGCAATATGGAGGCAACTGTTTCTTTCTCTCCAGAGACTTGACAGATGCTGTATGAATGGCGCTACATAAAAATAAACTGCATCGCACAATACAGCGCACTGCTGATCTGCAAGAACGATGTCACACATTACAAGTTTAACATTAGCTTGGCAGAAAAAGGAAGTAAGGAAGGAAGCAGAATTCACCGGAGACAAACACCCCCGAAAATAGAAATGTTTTACTTGACGGGATGGAATCTCTCAATGATTCTGAGAAGAACATCCTTTAAACTTATGAACAGTACAGTAATAAAGCCAGCAGCCAGTATGAGCATCACCACAAACTGTAAAGAGAAACAAAATTAGCTCCTACATTTTGAAATTATTTTCCCTCTGTATGTTCCCATATCATTTCAGTTTGATGCAAGTTCAAATTGACTTGCAAAAGGTTAACTAGCTATTGCTGAGCTGCTACAGATACATTCTGAATGCCCTCTGTAACGTTAGAGAATCTTAAGACACTTATAAAAAGACACCTTCTGAGTAGAACACAATTTTAAGCACCAAGCCATTATACAGTTCTGGGACCTCTGAGCAGAGTCAAGCCCTGGTCTTTATGTGAGGACACAAAGGGATGGGGAGTCACGTGTGCCTCATCCAGCTCCCCCCGTTGCTCAGGTTGCCTTGCTGAGGGAATCAGTTAATGGGTTCCACTCAAGTGCAAACCAAGAGATAGCAACAGGGACCACTGGACTGAAAAAGCAGGGAAAAAGCTACACGACAGTTGTCATGTTGTGCCAGAGAGGGCAGCTTACAGTACCACTTATGTTTCAATGATCTAAAATAACATAAAACCTTGAACATAGCATAACTGTGCAAATACTCATCGTTACTGGGTTCCATCCCCTCCCCCCCAACTGATCTGTGTAGCAAAAAGACTGAGGAATATAATTCCAGCTCAGCAGTTCATCCTGTTGAACCTACGTCAGTTAGCTGCGGCACCTATTCTGCAAGGAAAGACAGAACTAAGATTAATTCTCTATCATATGCTAATGATGACCTTGAATGGCAAGATTTCTGACACTTATCTTTGAAATAATAACCCAGATTATATTATACTCTAATAGATTATATTCAATATAATTTTGGTTATTTTAAATCTGAAGACTTACTAACACATGAAAATATTAAAAAAGTTGTATTTATCAAAAAAAAACACGATCCAGGAAGCAAAAACTTACAGCTTTGCAGGTCTGCTCTAGTTGCTTAAGGCTGAACACTAGTAAAACTGTTAAATACATATATATGTTAGAAAACAAGCACGGCAAGAGTTACAGCATTGTCTTCTATATCACCTTCCCAGAGTGCATATTCACAGTTTGATGTATGATTAACATTAGGGGAAAATTATTCATCTGATTACCAGCAGGAGAGAGAGAAAATTTACACAATATATTGCTGAATTTAGCATTGTAATCACAAAAAGAATTTTTACAGATATACTGCAGCAGGGAATACTCCCAGTTTTACACACAGGAATTTCCTGAATTTAATATGTCATTTACTCCTGGAAAAGTCTGTCCTTTGTCTACATATATTTCATTTTTCCCAAACAGAACAGCACAAAGCTATGTAAGTGCGGGACCAACTTTTGCCAGCTTTGACTACCGTATATAGTAAAGCTTTACTAAAGCATTACATCCTATTATCTGAAAGGTGAACTGGCAGAGCACCTCAATCATCCTACCAGTTACAAAGGACATTTCAAAGCCTACAACATACCTGATTTTAGAACAATTCACAGTAAGATTTACCCTTGCGGATTCTATCTTTTACTTTGCTTTGTGAAGATAAATAGAATAGACTAAGGCGTCCATGACAGAGGGTAATTTTAAACAAAGGCAAATATGAGCAGGAGAGGATTTTAAGCACACAGAATTCATGCTTTTAACTGTATTTTCCCCATGTCTTTCTGTGTGCTGTTCTGACAGTCTTACAAAATGTGTTTAGATCAGTCCTCCAGGCCTTATTTCCACCATCACAGTCAATAGTCCGGAGGCTTCCACTACCACCACTTTTCTGATAATGATGAGACTTCCTTTCACTCCTTCTTTTGCACCTCATTTTATTTCATTCTGCAGAGAAGTCTTACCTAACTTCATTATCTATCATTGTAAAAGCAACTGTGCTGCAAAAAATGTGCCTCTTCACTGTACGAATATGGAAACGACAGACTTGGAGAGAAGGAACACGAAACAAAGCTCTCATAATTAGCAGTAGCATGGAAAAACAGGATAAATACTTGTTTAAAATTATTTTGCACTATTTAGACATTTCCACTTTATGGAGAAAATTCTCTTCCATTCCAAACGCCAAGCATTGGAACCCTCCAGCGCTCCAAGCATTTCTCAGGCTTTTAGAGGAAGGGAATCTACAACCACTATGACAGACCTGGACTACAGTAGCAGTGCTGGTCCTGCATCCTGGCTCCACAACCAACAAAGCCATTGACTACCTCTACCTAGCAAGTACTGGGTCTCTTCCTTACCAAATTATGCTTCACATTCAGCATTACTTCATGGAGACAGAAGCTCCGGACTGCAGAGCTCTCAACTTTACCCTCTGGAGACACCCTGACACACCATCTGAGTGAGATCAGCATGTCCACCGTAACTCCATGTGGCCTATAATTTCTGCCATTGCTGTCAGCTGACGCCAGAGTACCGCAGCCAAGCACAGGGGTATGCACCTCATCTGTCGGAAGTCTGCCTAGATTTTGACTCACAGGATGACTGTTGGTTTGTAATAAGCAATACACATGCCATTACTCATAGTTAACTGATTCAACCTTAAATTTGCAATTCTCGTTTCTTTCAGGTTACTTGCTTGTAATATTCAGAAAAAAAGCTAGATGTCCCTTTAAAATCAAAAAACCCCTTTGATTTCAAGTATTTGTGCTGTTATCCCAGTGCTCTGAAAATGATGCACATTTTAATCCAGCACGTAGACAGTGCATTTGACGTTATTTTTATTTAGTAGCCTGGCCTTTATACCAGTTTCCAGAATGCATGCCCAAACAATGAGCATTTTTGTGAGCATAGCATGCTCAATAGTTAAGTACAGCTAGGTCAGCTGCTTAAAACTGCAGAGCTTTATTTGTAGCATTTCCTTTTCTGAGTATATTTACATAACACAAAAATAGACCTTTAATTTTGATAAATTACAAACTCTTCTACCGTATTTTGTAACGGAACAGGGGCATTTGAATATTTTCAAATAATCTTTCATATAAGGATATAATTTCAGTCACTCCAAAGTGCTACTTACAGTTTCATCTGCTCTGCAGACTAAAAACATGCACAACAGAGGGAGTTTTTAAACAGGATTCCTCACATTTCAGAAGAGAGAATGTATGAAATTGCTTCTTATATTCCCTTGCCAGTCTGTGGGAAAAGGTGCGTAGTCGAGGTCCCAAGCACCCCCATATGTCACAGACAAACCCCTTGTGTTCAAAATGTCCTCATGGCAAAAGGCTTCCCAACACCATTGTAAGGACCTGGAACACACTTTCAGGGATTTTTATATTGAAACTACGTTCTCATATTGCTGGCTGAAATCCTGCTTGCAGAGAATGAATTTTCATTCAAACTTGTAAAAATATTCTAAGCTTCAATGTATTTATGCAACGTTACGTCAAGATTGCACTACACTTAAGCCCAAGCAAAACAAGCCTGCAGCTGCACAGTCAGTTCATCAAACAGCTCTTTGGAAAACAAGAACTTGCTGAATTCAGGATTAAAGAGCTCTTAAAAATCTTTTACTTCATATGGAAAGATCCCAATGGCAGACAGCAAAATTCGTAAGTATCGTTATGTTGAATTATTCCCAAACAAGGTTTACAGTTTTCAAATACGTAAATGCCTAAACCTGGACAACTAAATCTTCACTTACACTCATAAATTATTGGGCTGGATTTCAGAAACTCTGAGAACTCCCAATTATCTCTCTACTGCCAAGGAAGAACCCTGTGTGCTCTCCTCCGTAAACCAAGCCACTTGGATTTGGTGATCAAATACAACACATCCACACAAATATCCCACCACTTTGAAATTTACTGACTAAGCCTCTGGCGTTACCGGGAGCCAGTCAAAATAATGGTTATTAACCAAACTGTGGATTTGTTTGATAAGCAGTGGGAAAGTGTGAGATGCAACCTGTATCCTATTGCTCACTGCAGTGAGACTGATGATGTGCTCTCTGTTATCAGTATTTCGGAACACACGTTTTACCTATTCAGTTCAGACATAAATCACAGAACCATAGAATGGTTTGGGCTGGGAAGGACATTAGGATCATCTAGTTACAACCCCCTTGCCACAGGCAGGGATGCCTCACACTAGACCAGGCTGCTCAATGCCCCATCCAACCAGGCCTTAAACACAGCCACAACTCCCCAGGGCGACCTGTTTCAGTGCCTCACCACCCTCACAGTAAAGAATTTCTTCCTAACATCTACTCTAAATCTACCCTAAGAGAAGGTAGACTGTTATATTATGCTGCCTTGAGATGAACAAAAATTACTTCAGCTATGCACTCTGTATTTTAAATATTATTCCTTGTCTCACCTTTCCTTTTGCACCCACTATAACCCCCTCATCTCAGACTGCAAAAGAAGAGGATGACAGCTACAAGCCATTTTGAAGGTCTCCTCTAGCTTCAGAATACCTGTTTCACCAGGACTGAGAGAGCCCTGGTGTTAGTGAAGTATAATTTCCTTTTTCTATGCAACATGGGCATATAATAACACAAATAGCAGGAAATATTCTTGTTACTATCTTGTTACTACAGCACTAAGATGCTTATCAGTTTCAAATCACTGCATATCTAGGTATCTGCAAAGTGAAGCTTACTTCTTAAAGTTCATAATATTAATAAAAGACGCTCACAGGCTGCTGGAGGTTTCCAGCTACAGAAAAACTGTAAGAGGTTACAGTAGGGCCAGCCTTACCACTGAGAGAATCTGTTCAAGAACAGGTCACTTATCCAGGGTTTTTGCTACCAGCACAACAGAAAGGACATCCTGGGGCCACGGCCACCATTTTACAAGCAAGGCCTGACATCTCTACTGTTGCACTCTTTGGGAGCACAATCATCAGTACACAGTGAAATTAGTACCAGCCAAACAGTATTCAAATACAAGGCTGCCTGCAAAGCTTGAAGTCTTAAGCTGTTACCTCTCTTTAATATGATAATCTACAGTTCTCTGTAAAACCATCTAAAAAGGAGGAATGTGCATTCCACTACTGCTCTCATCTTTGCTATTTCAATAATGAATAGAGCTGCTAAAAATCAGCTGCAGCTGGCAGAACTAATACTTGAGACAAAACCAGGGAGACTTTTTTTCTCATTCTCTCTTATGCCTGAGGAAATAACATATACATGGCTCCTTGCCCATCCACTCAAACACTTAAGTCACACACCTATGCCTCTGGAGATGGGTGTTTGTGTGTGTGGGAGGCAATGCACAGGGATAAGGTGAGGTCTGGCAGGCAGCACCACGGCCTGCTGAAACCTCAAACCACATTCCATGTACACAGTTTAGTGCTCACTTCATCCACAAACCCAAACGAAAGTCCAGTCCATTTATGTACCCAAACTCTTGCTTGGCCAGCTCATGTACTAAAACCAGGATCCCACTGATGGGGACGCCTGCCCCACTTCCTCACCTGACCACGTTGGGGTGCTCGAACGTCTCCAGGTGCCTCAAAACTGCCACCTCTCGGATGGTGGACAGTGGCATCCCCTCCTCGCTGGTCTGCACCCGTACCCGCTTCAGAGCAACAAAGCGGCCACCGTTCTTCAAGTCTCGGGCTTTGAACACCTTCCCATAGGCTCCTTCACCAATCTCAGCCACACATTCATACTGCTGGTCAGCCAGGCTTGTGCTGTCCTTATCCATGCTGGCGCCACTCCTCTTCCTCCCGTGCTCCAAGTGTCTTGGGGTGGCTCTCAGCCTCACTTGCTTTCTGACAATTAGTACGTTGTTGTTCACGTTGGCAGACAGGCCACGCACTTGGTACCTCTGCCAGAGGGGCAGTAGGAAGCTCTGACCCTCCTGTTCTCAGCCCTCTTCTGTAAGGGCCCCAGTGTGCCTCCTCTTTTGGCCACCAGGAATTATCATACAGTTTTTGGGAGCATTGTCTGTGTAAAGTCAGTTAGATCTGGAGGACAAACCAAGCAAGAAGTGAGTTTAGTTTACTTTGTTACTTAGCACTGTTGAAAAAATGAGAAAATTAAGCTCATACAGAAGGTAACTGCAGGCAAAGCAAAAACATGGTGCAAAGGAAGACGTGAACCAGCAGGGAGACGTGTATCAGTGTCCCTGCATGGCTGATACAACACTACAAAGTTATCACAGTCTGCGCAGAAGGTTGTAACACAGAGCCACAGAGAAACCACGTGCTGTGGGATCTGACTGAGCAATGGGTTGAATACGATGGCCCTCCAACACACGGGTGATGGGGATGGCAAAGCTAACTAACTATGCAAGGAAGTCATGCCCAGCAACTCATGTCAGGATTACAGGACCCAAAAGTTTCTTGAGTGCATGCAGTGGAGTCTTGGGAATATATCCCATGCTATATCACTGTTACTTATTTGTAGATAATAACATTTGGAGGTTTTGGCCTTGATTTGCTCTCCCCTGTGCTAAGCCCTTCATAAATGCATCGCAAGAGGCAAGTTCCTACCCTGAAGCATGTGTGCGGAGAAGCAATATGTACATATTGAACTGACAATTACAATATGTTACCAAGCACTATGAGCTGAGGTAGGTTCAGAAGTACACACTTCGGGAAAGTTACTGACACGCAAGGATTCTGTCTGTGGACACAGCTACTGCTGCCTGTGTGACTGGCAGCTTAGCTCCTTTCAGAGCAGCCCAATGAGACACGGTCTCCAGGGACAGCATGCTCTGCTGCACAGCACACGGGGCTGGAGAGCAGAAGCGCTTCCTCCTGTACCCAGTTTGCCTGTATCCAGTTCCATCCACATTCTGCAGAACTGAGGGCAAATCCTTCTCCCCTCATAAAGCTCCACATCAACGCTCTCCCTTTCCCTTGCCTCTTTTTAATATACTGATACGGTGACCTCTGGGGCTGTAACCCCCTCCTACGCCGCATTTTCACCAGGCTAGGATTAAAGAGCCCCAGACAGCTCGGTCGGGGATCCTCTACCCTGAATCCACGCATAAAGCCGGGGGCAAACTGCACGTTTATGCTGATCTTACACCTCATTCGCAGAAGAAAAGCACAGCAACCTGAAAAAAACCCGTGCCCGCTGCTCACCGCTCTTCCCCGGCTGCAGCCTGAGGCGACCCCGACCTCCTTCCTCACACCCCCTCCCGCCGCCTTCCTCACTGGCTCCAGCTGCCACCGCCGGATCTGCCGCCGCCGCACCGCCCCGTGCAACCCGGAGCCCCCCGCAGCACCGGGCGGCACCGAGCGCGGACCACCGCCACCGGGACCCAGACACACAGACGGACACCTGCCCCGGCGCCCCCGGCCCGCGCCGCTGCGGAGGGCGCCCCCGAGCGGCGGGCAGCGGAGGCGCCCGTGTGCGTGGCCGCGGGTTCGGCGGGCCTGCCTCGGCGCGGCCGCAGCGCCAGGCGGAAAGGCACTGCTCGCCCTCCCCGGGCACGCCGGGACACCGCGAGTGCCCTCCCCGCCACGGCCCCAACCCCCCCGCCTCGGCACCGAGCTTCCCTCCGCGGGCGCCCCACACGCGGCTCGTGGTGGTGGCGGCGGGGGACACGCGGGGAGGCGCGTCCCCCCGCTTCCTCTCAGGGGACGGACGGCGTGGGGGGGTGGCAGACCGGCTCGGCCGCTCGGCAGGACCCAGGAGCGGATCCCTCCCGGTGGCTCCCCAGGAGGGCAGCCCCTTCCCCCGCGGCCCCCTTCGCGGCCCCCGACACAGGGGGTGCCCCCACGCCGACCCCAAGGCGGGCGGCGGCTGCACGGCGTGGCAAGCTGCCCCCGGCAGCCGCAGGGACGCGTCCGCGGTGCCGTCCTAAGGGGGGTGCGGGCCGGGGGCTGCGTGTGGGCCACGCCGCCGGGCCGGGTGCGCGGAGCACATGGGCGCCCCGCGTTACCTGGTGTGCGCCGCGGCTGCCTGCACCGCCACCAGATCCCCAAATAATCCTCAGCCCCGAGGGTGTGGGGGGGTGTGGAGAAGGGAGGGGGTGAGTCCTCCCTAAAACAAACCTCCCATTGAGCGAGGCGGGGTGAAGAGCCGGCCCCGGGTCTGCCCCTTCACATGGCGATGTCTCCGGCAGGTCCCGGCAGCGGCCGCCCGGGCCACACAGGTAGCTGCTCCGCGGCTCGGCCGCCCTCGGCTCGCATCCTCCTGCCGCCGCCCGGCTGCACCTTGGCGCAGAAGGCGGCTCGCAATCGTCCCCCAGCCCGCTCCGCCCGCCCCCCCCCCCCTCCCCTCCTTGCCCGAGGAAAACGAAAACGCGAAAGAAAAATCGCGGCCGGCGGCCCCCGCGGAGCTGCAGCGCCGCGACCGCAGCCCCGCCGGCCGCAGCCTGCCCGTGCGGGGCTCGGCGCCGGCCCTCGGCGCGGCCGCTGCTCCGGCGCTGCGCTGCCTCCCCCCACTCGCAGCCTCGGCCTCCGCTCAGCCGGGGAGCAGCAGCAGCAGCTTGCTGCCTTTTTTTTTCCTCCCCCTCTCCTCAAGTTTTTCCCCGCTTTCCCACGCTGGCTGAATGTGACTTGACCCCGTTTCAAAAAAGTTTGACATAGTGCTTCAACATTTCCGCATTCCTCCCCGACTACAAAGGCTGCAGCCGCCTCCTTCTGCTTTCTGTCTCTGCTCTCTGTCTTCACACTCAATGAAATCCTTCATGTGCCTCTGCCAAAGGCAGCCGCATACCGCAAGGGTCGCCTCGAGCGCCGCGGCCAGGCATGGCCCGGGGCGACTGCCCCGGGGGGTCCCGGCAGGGCCCGGCCCCGGCCCTGGCCCCGCCGCCGTGCTCGGAGCTGCACGGGCGCGGGCTCAGCCGGCTGCGGCAGCACTGAGGAGCCTGCCTCATTCCTGGTGCTCGGCGCTGGGAAATAACCCTTTAGGGGGTTGTTGCTTTTTGGTTGGTTGGTTGGTTGGGGTTTTTCGATTCTTTTTTCTCCGTTCCTGGGAAATAACATTCCTACCCCCGAAAAACGCGTATTCTGCTTTCCTTTTTGATACTTTCCATTCTCAGAGCGCAGGCAGGAAGTCAGCGCCCATGAATGCTTTCGGGAAGCATCAAGAAACTTCGTTGCAGAAGACCCCCCCCACCCCCCAGCAGAGTCTTGTGCCCGCAGGCTTGCGCTGAAGCTGCGCGGGTCAGGGTGTGCAGAGGAGCTGGGTGCGCAGTCAGCCCGTCCTCGGGTGCGGAGGACGCCTGGTGTGGAGCCAAGCCCTACAAATACTGAAGTTCATCACACTAAAAAATAACTACCAACCTACCCTGTCTCCATGGGGGAAAACACACACCTGGAGCCTAATGCCCAGTTCTCCAAACCAGTACCCTCCAGCTCATGCTTTTCTGGACCTCAAGGATGATTATCGTCCTGCTCCAGGACCAGCTCATGTGGTGGTTTATCTGGGAGCGAGTGCAATGGGAGCATAATTTAACTAAGTGGGTTTATAACTAAAACAGTGCACGTTGAGGACTTGGCATCATACACCGATCTGGAATAACTAAAATAATACATACACTGCTGTACAAACTAAAATAATTCATATCAGAAAAAAGCATATAATTACCCTTCTGGACTCACAGTGCTGCAGAGGGTAGGACATACATCCTACAGAGGATATATGAAATCCCATAGCTTCAATAAAATTTGTTTTCCTTGTTTCAAAACTGGCACCAGCAATTCCACATGCCCTTCCTATTCCTGAGAAGTTAGAAATAGCACCCGGGGGGCTGGTGAGGGGCAACTGCCTGAGAGCAGAAGGGAGACCTGATTTCTCCTGGAGCAACTGGGGAGGTTGTACCACTTGTGCCTTCAAGTAGAAGGCCAGGGGCATGTGAATGTTTGCAGGAGACCATGCATGCTTTGCAAGAACTTAAGTTATGCTCATATTTTAGTTTAAATCAACGAAATGCCTCAACAACTTCTGAAGTCAATGATTTATCAGAAAAAGATGCTGCAGTGAATGGCAAACCCCGTAACCTTTAAAGATGAAATTCTAATACACAGATCAATATTTATTTTTTTTTTCAAATGTGAAAAATTCCAGCACATGACAAGGTTCATATGTACAATACACTACATCCCTCTTCTCTGGTTTGTAATAGTTATGAATTTCTTAAACCTTTCTTTTTCTTTCTCTCTTTTCTTTCCCTCTCTCTCTCCTTTTCTCCCTCTATCTCTCTTAACCTAATATTTATGCAGCTGTAACAAGCTTGGTACAGAAAACCCTTAGGTTTCAGGGACGTTAGGGCTCTTTACATGCAAAAGGCTTTACTTCTGAAGAAAGAACAGTGATGGCTTGGTTGCTGTCTCCCCCTGAAGATCTGTGGATCTCCACACTCCAGCTAGGCTCGGGTTAATTGCTCTTTTCCCAAACAGGGACTTAGGGACACCAGGTTCTCTGGCCAGGTGAAGGTGCAGCTTCATATCCAGGATGAACATGGGAGAACTCTGCAGTCCCCTGACATTTGCCTCTGTGCTCAAATGTGCAGTTTTATAATTCTCCTAATAAACAGTGTTCAACACAAGCTCAGCCTTTCACCCCCTATTCTCCCAGTATGTTTAATGGTTCTTTCGGAAGTGTTTATCTGCCTACCTATGTGGTGCTGTCAGTAGGGATTACCATGAGAGATTACACTGTTCATGCTATCACTCTGAATGAATTAAAAACATAGAAGTGCCACACAGTTACTGTGGCTCTACTCGAGCCTCAGATTTTTTTCAGGGACTTGCTTAAAAAATGATATGACTGTTTTTGTTCTTCTCTCCCTCCACCTGCAGATCTGGGAATCAAAGTGCTTTCTTTGTCTCCCAAGGCACAGAGTTCAAAGCAGCTCTACAAACCTCTGAAGTGACCCAAACCAATTTTCTTCATTTTCTTTATATACAAGTTAAATGATTTCAGGAAAGAGTTTCCAAACACAATTGAATATATACATCAGCTAAAATGGATGATATTACAAATAATTTGTTGTAGAGGCTGAAATTCCTTTCCTGAACTACCGAAATTCTTTGAAAATATAAGCTCTACTCTGTTTTAAAGTTCAAAGTCAAGAACGTGTTTCAAATAATACACATTTTAGAAAAGTTGTAAATAATCAAAAAATAAACTTTAAAGTTGTTTTTTTCTTTTTGTAAAACCTTTAAAATGTTTAATCTTTTGTTTTCATGAAAGCAACGTTCTCCTTTTAACATTTCTGAGTTAGAACAGATAGTGCACATTTATTTTTCATCAAGAATGGATGTTTACCCATACAGAAATTAGTAAATCCCTTATTTCTTTTATAATTGAAAACTGATTTACCTTTAGAAATGTACAGCTGTACTGAGAAATTAATGTTTTAAAAAGCTTATTAAATGTTGTTATGAAACAAATTCCAAATACCATTTGTTGCTACCTCTAAATTTACTTAATTCTAAAGTATTTTGTTTTGTTCTGGAAAAAGAACAATTTGGGAATGTGTATCAAAAATGAAAGAAAAGAAATTCCTTTCTGCATCACTCTTTGCCTATTTTCCATCAACTTTTCCCTTGTCAAAATATGTTTTTCACTATTTTTCAATTCCAGTATTTTGAAGTTCAGTGGTTTTTAAAGAGCACAGCAGAAAGGAGAAACAATTTATACTGAAGTGCATTTAAAAAGAAAAACTTGAATGCAGTATTCGAATTGGAATTGAATTGCAATCAAACTCCATTCACACTAGAAAGAAATTAAGTTTAATGCTGTGTACAAATCATTTTCATGAAATGAGGTCTGTAATGTTTGGTGGAAATAATGAATAAACCAGTGCTGTGGGAATGGCTAACAAGCAATTACCAGAACGACTATAACGCGGTTGATTAAAATAAGCTGGTAGTGGTGGGCAATACCAAAACGTGGGATGAATAGACTAAGACTTTCAGAAAGGATGAGACACAGTGTATTGTTTTGCTTTGTGTATGTTATCTGTTTCGGGAACAGCTGAGGTTCTGCTGGGGATTCACAGTTTGATTTTACAAGAAGTGTTCTACAAAACAGCATGAAATTTCCTTTTCAAAGTACAGATTTTCGTACAGCTTTTGGAAAATAATTTGGTGCGACTGTGATGCTGTTGTGAGGGTTTGTTTTTTTCACTTGCATCTTCAGTGTCAATTCATATGGTTTTAAACCAGTTTTTTTCTGGGCATTTATCCCCAAGAAAACACCTGAACCGAGGAGAGACCAGCTATTGTTGTAGCAAAGAGAAACCAGTCAACTCCTGTGAATGTAAATAATTAGAACCTGCAGTGGCTAGAATTTGTTCTAAAATGGTAGCATAAATTATGTCTTTTTGGAAGTTCCCTTTAGCAAGCTGAAAGAGGCGTTATAGCAAAACAATTAGCATTTACACTGTGTAGAAAATGATTCCTGAAAGGATATTTCACATGTCACATCTCATACTGAACTTAGGAAATAATTATTTTCTCCAGTCATTAGCTGTGTTGTATGTGTGTGAAAACGGACTGCAAATATTTAGTAAATATTTTAAAGCTACTTTTAATGAAACAGCCATAATGAGAAATGTGCTATAACTGAACACTAAGAATTAATTTTAACGTGAAATATTGAAATACCTTCCATATGTACCTTCTTAGGAACAAGAACACACAAAAAAAACACACAAAAAACCACAAAAGAACCTAAACAAAAAAAAAAAAAAAAAAACACAAAAAAAAAACCCTAAATAATATTTACAGAAAAATTATTCATTAACATTCACATACTGTTTTAACCAATTCAAGTGAAAGTACTAATCCATGTAAAATGTATTCAGGCACTGCATCGCTGGCAGCAAGTAAGGCACCTAAGCCTTACTTATGTATGATGGTTTAGTTTATTTTTCTTACAATCAGAGCCTTAGTTTATAGCAGATAATTTTATGTTTTACAAATTGTGTCTTTCCGTTGTTACAGTAATAAGCTATACTGTGGGGCTATTGTTTCTTAGTACAAAGAGCCATAACATAATGTTAGGTATTTAAGCATACACATATTTGTTTATGTATGCTTTAGTAATTACCAGACACAGGAGTGGCCAAGAAACGTGCCATGTGAAAAGCATGCCTAAAACTAACACAAGCCTGTTTGCTTCGATAGTCTCTGAATACTCCAAGGAACACACCCGAGTGAATCAACTAGCTGTGTTTTCTTCTCCAGCTCCTAATGCAAGAGCCAGTGAACTTCATTGGCTTTCTTTAGAAGGTTGACTTTTGGGGATTGTTATGCAATGGAAGATCAAAAGCAAAGCGTATACCTGCTGTCAAGAAAACAGCTCACTATTTGTATTTGCATTGCTCAAAACTTTAGCTGGGAACTGTGTCCACTCCATGCTATGCAACAGCATACTGAAAGGCAGTCTGCCCCAAATTGCTTGCTCTAAGAGCCAAGGAAAGGGAAGAATAGAGAAGGGAAAAGATTTGCTGTAAAAATCACACTACAGATCAGCAGGGGAAGAAACAAGATGATGGAGATTTCTGGAGCCCTAATCCTATGATCTAGCAGAGGGGTAGGTAAACTGTGGCATGCACGCTACAGATGGTGTCCAAGGTGGCGGTGTTCCAGTGGCACATATTATGCCACAGGACTGGCAGCTGGGCTGTGCTGCTGTGGAAGCTGCGAGGAACCCAAATCCCTAACAAGAGTGACAGTGGGGAAGCAAGCCAGTGGGGTCTGTGGAGACAGGCACTGCCAGCTCTTCCCAGGACCCTGCGGCATGCAGCATTGAGGTGGGATTACCAGGGAGCTGGTGCCATCTCCCATCTGTAGTCTCTTACTGGCACTCTTCCTTTCAGCACAGCACTGAGCAGAGGGATCTCTGTCTTGGCCTCAAGATTAAGGTTTTATTGGAATGGGGCTCATAGGGGTAGAAATATTGGCCACCCTGAAGTTGGCATTAGCTAGTGATTGAGAGACACGGTAGAGAAGGGACCTGTGTTTTATTTTCTTCCAAGTGTTTTCCCTGATCTGCAGTCATTGCTTATTAACATTGTATCCTACACTTCTTTATAGCAGTATTTGGCATAGGTAAGATTCTTCTTCAGTTGTCTTGGTGGCCTTCGCGTCTGCTTCAAATAAGTATATTTACATCTGTGAACATATATTCAGTATACAGTCATTTCTTTTTTTCTTTATGCCTCTTGTAGAATGCTTATTCTTAATCTGTTTTCCACTCAGCATACGAGAGAAGCAGACAGATATTTAGCAGTGAAAACTGATGTTGTCTGTGGAAGCTTCCAAAGAAAACCCTGTTTGATTTGTACATTGTAATCCTAAACTTGTTGTGTCATTCAGGTCTTAAAAAATGACTCACACTATGACTTAGAGTGTAGCTGTGATCAGGAAAGTTGGCCACAGAAAACAGGACTTTACTCAGCTGATGTAGCCCTGAGTAAACATCCTCTTATCTGTTGGCAGCAGTGACTAATACAAGATTTTATAAATTTTTCTTCTGTTAGTGTTTCACAGAAAGGGAGCAGACTTTGAATGTAGATAATACGTGGACCAGGTTCTTAAACATGTCCCAGTTGTGGGTTTCCTTCTGTCACGCAGAAAGAACCTACCTTATCCCAGAGCTCACACAGGATTAGCTGGAGGGTGGCCAGTAAGCCTTTTGCGCTGCACTTGGGAATTAAGCAAATTTGATCTGGAAATCACCACTTCACCCAGAACCCCAGCATGCCATCTGTATGGTCACATTTTGGAGAGAAATTGCATATTTGTTCCTGCTTAATGAAAAATGCAGTAACGTGAGTCATAATGTGCTAGAAAACTTGGTGTATGAGATAGGAACATGCCCAAGGTATGGTATCACTGTACATTATTGAACATTTAGCCAATAAATCAAATAGAAATAGGACCACCTATAATCTCTGGTGTCAGTCAGTAAAAATAAATATAATGAAAATTCAGGTGAAATTATGTAGTATTTGACTGGAAAAAAAAAATAGTGTGAAACTACTGGGAGCTGGTAAGAAACTGTTGCCCTAAAGCACCCAAGCAGCATTGTGTCGTATCAGTCAAGTGATGGAGGGGATAAGGAATAGCTGTTGTTCAGCTACAACAGGGAGCTGTGGTTTATTATGCAGAATAACTGAGAGTTAAGTTGCATTATTGATTGATTTATATGGGACTATAAAAACTGTGCTGTTTATTGATCTATATCAAGGAACAATTGGCTTAATTTACAGCAGAGATCTCTGTTAGGCATTAAAAAACCACTTTCTAAGACAAGTATATATTTAAGTACAAGTATTTAGTACAGGGTCAGGCAACCACAGGAGGCAAACATCTTTTGGGAATGATCTAATTCTGCTACAGAGAGCTAGGATGGACTAGGTTATTCTGAGATCATCTCCTGACTAGCTGTATGCATTTCTGATTATGTACTGTTCCTAAGTACAAAGACAGTAATAGTATGTGAGCATGAACAAGAGCTGTCACAGAATGCATAATATTTTGGATAGGAAAGTAATTTTATATATTCTGAAAAAGATGGAAAATATGGAAACCCTGTTGCTAACCACCCTTTAACATTTAGTAGCAAGTGTTTAACACTGATCACTCTATCTCCAGTGTTACATCAGTGCACCTGCCCCTGTTTCTTCCCAGTTAGCTGGTAAATATATAGTAATGGTTTGGAAAGGGGAAAATTTGGTCTGCCATACTCAATTCTACATGGATTAGAAAGCCAGGATAAGAAGGAAGGCAAAACTTTAAGAGCAACAAAAACTAGTAGTAATGACAACAAATTATACTAGACAACAAAATATAGGCAGTATAAGTTACCTGTATTTATCATCCAGTGATGGCACTTACATGTAAACTGTCATAAGAGACAAGCACAGTGCTGCAAATGTTGGTAAACAATGTCAATATGTTTACCTACCACATCATCTAAACTACCCATGCACTCTGTTAGATAAAGGTATGTAGTTATACATTATATACATTTCACTACCTACAAGATCAACTATATTATTCTTAAGTCTATGAAATTTTATCCATGTAATGTTGAAGGAATGGTTGCCTTTTCCAGTGGTATGGGAACTGTTGTGGATTCTTTATCTCACCCTGGTGCCATAACACAGGGTCTGATGCCTTCTGGTAAACAGTTCTCTAATACTGTCCATGACACAAGCTTAGAAACACAGTGTCACTGAATCCAAATTGTCATTATTGCTAATTTGATTATACTGCACATTTGTGTAGACCTCAATATGTCTATAGTCCACACAACATGCAATGTATGCTGAAGTCATGTAGATAACAGTGGCTATGAAATATTGCTGTCTGCTGTTTTAAAGGAAACTTAGGCTTTGCAAATAGTGGGCAGGTCTGTTTTCAGGATAAAACCACTTCTGCCAGTATTCTGTAGAGTACAATGTGATCTCATTGCACCAAGATTTACAAGCATAACTTCTATTAGAATTAATCAGTGTAACTTGCATAAGTGCTCTTGCTTGTCCACAGGAATAATGTATCCCTTAAGGCTGCAATAGTCTAATCTGTTTAGTAAATGTAATGCAATACTACATTTTCATACTACAGTATAAAAAAGACTTGGGAAACTAATGTTGAGCATGCACTAACTCATTTTAGGAACATTCCAGATTCATAAATACAGGAGCTGTTTATTATCCACACATACCAGAAAGCTTCTATCAAATATAATTATGCAGTAGAATATGTACAGTGAATGCCTGCCAGTATTCCCTACTTGTATGACCACTGTTATAGGATGGTCAGGTCTGACTATGCAGTCTGGCTTTCATCAAAAGATACTCTTCTTAAGCTGCTGCAGAAAATGAAGGGTTTTGTTTTCATGCCTGGTGCAAGCAGTAAGCAGTAGTTATCAAAAGCCAACACTGATGTCAGGGTGTCACATTTCTAATTTCTACACCAAGCAGAGGAGGTAAAAGTGGGATTTCAGGTACCATATGATGGAAATGGCCAATCAAAAAAATTGAAAGATGAACAGCTATACTGGGTCAGAACAAATTTCTCTGTAGCAGTCTCTGACAGTCAATAATGTTAATAATATCTGTCTAGGAGAAGAGTTTAAGTGTGGTAGTAGTGGTTTCCTGCTCTGCTATTACTTTTTCACGATAAAGGAAATAGTCTCATGCCTCAAACTAGGGATTAAACCCCCAAAGTTCAAGTTCCTAACCTTGCCTCTGCTGTTAGTACACAAAGATAGGAAACTGTGTGCGCCAGCCCAGCCATTGCTAGCATGATTCCCTTACCCTGTTACACAGGGTGAAGACTCTGAAGGGTCCTACATGAGGGAGCACTACCATTACTTATGACAGTGAAGTAAAGCCATTATTTATCTCTTCCCAGCTAAGGATATCCCAAACTTTAATGGGAAATTGCATCACCTTTCAAGCGTGGGTGTACATAGGCATACATGCATGTACACACACAGCTCAAATACTTTGCTCTGAACAAGATCTAACATCGCTGACAAAACCTCACCAGGTATTAAAAAGAGATGACATTAAAAGGCAAAATAACTACCTGAGGGTTAAACTCTATAATTGCATGTTTTGCTGATAACGTAAATATATTTAAATCGCATTTAATAAATGACAAAGTTATGAACAAAATTGTACCAAATTCCTGGGCTCCTTCTAAGCTGAGAGACCTGGGAGTGCTGCAGTACTCCATGTCAGGGCAAGACCAGGGTGTGTACAACTACCTTTTCTTCCTTCTTTCTCTATTCTCTATGCCCCACTTTCTGCAGAACAAAACCCCAGATTTCTGGGCTGGACAGGGCCTGCGGCACCTTCCCACCAGGACACAGAAAGAGCCAAGTGACTTAATGGGTTTCCTCACTGTAGATTGGCTTAGATGTACTTCTGAGATTTCTAACACCCAACTAACATAGCTTTTTAAAAATTATTATGATTTATTTCCTAAAAGTTTTGCCCTGTCAAAATTTACCGCATATGTTTTCTAAGTACTTAGGGAAAAAAAATAAACAAACCAGAAGCAAGAACGGAAGCTGGTAAAGGAGATAGGTGTATACAGCCTGCTTCATCCAGCCTGTCCACTACTGGTTCAAGAGCAGCTCTTACTAAAACCTACTTCTCTCTGCTTCACTGATTAAACTTCCCTAATCTTGTTTTTATGTCACAATTGGAAATGTCGACCAGAACCCTTTGGCACAGTTCAGAAGTGAACCTCTCCATACTAATTCTGTGACTGAATGTTTCAGTTTATTCTTACATATAGCTCGACTGCAGGAAAGACTAATGCATCAAAATGTAGCTTGCAAGGAATTTGGATGTCCAGATTTATAATCACAGTCTGGAAAACTCCCACTCTTCTACTGCCTAAACTGAAGTACACGAAATTCAGTAATTCGGGCTTCTGCACTGGGGGATAGAGCTGTTTCCAGAAATGCCCGATAGTACTGTAGTACAAAAGTCACGAAGACAGTAATTCTAAAAATCCACAAAGAACAATAGGCTTCTCATAAGCCTATCTGAAGGCAGAAGTTAGATGGGTTTCTTTCCAAGCATATGTTTACGTATGGTTTCCACAGTCCTTGAAAGCTCTTAACGGTTATGAGTAACAGCTTTGCCATAACACCTGCCATTCAGAGTAAACCAGATTGTTACAGTTAAAAACTAGAAGTGTTTTTTATATTTATGATATGGTTACTTTCCCATACTTAAACCACTGTTTACCAGACACTGATTCTCCAAAGGATTTTACTGCAAGATAAGAACCTTATTGCAATTTTCACTTTTTGTATTGCATGAGCACACAGTGGCTAGAGCACAAACATGCTGTGTTGGACTCCTTTTCTCTTGAAACCATGCCTAATGGGAGGGGAAGGGGTGGGAACTCAAACCCAAAAGTCATGTGGCGCTGCTTCTATCAAGGTTCCTTCTATCACTTTCGGTTTCCCTATGAAAAGGTAAACCCTTTTCTACACTGTTCTAGAAACAATGTAAAAGTTTGGGATCATGTTTGGGGTTTTTTGCGGTGCTTTCCATCACCAAAGAATGTATCCCCTGACCTCTTCTCTTGGCCACACTTCAGTTGAGAAAGGCGTAGAAGACTAGTGATCCCTTCTGGTGTTGTTAATAAAAAAAGTGAGTGAGACCCCTGAATTAGGGAAAACTGGTAAACACCTGAACATTATTAGATTAGGGGGTTAGGCAGAGATGCAGTGAGTTTTGAAGGTCAGACAAAAACCATTCATACTTAACCTCAGTGTAGTTTGTAAAGACACAGTGAAACCCTGCAAAACTGCTAAACGCAGTAAAGACACTGCATGAAATTTATGCATAGGAAAACGGAGACAAAAGGACCAGTACAAGGCAGAGACAATGGAGGGAAAACTAAGCCTTGCCACCTCAATCTGTGAGCAGGCTGAGCCTGCCACAGGAAAGGGAGTGGCCGGGATAAGGGACGAGCTAGGACAGAACTGAAGAGCCGAGCTGGATCCGACTGCCCCGGCAGGAGGGAAGGGGAGGGAGAGACAGAGGACCTGCAGTGCCTGGGGGCCAGTTGCTCAGCGCAGCTACCAGCGCTGCCATCACACCCTCCTCCTGCCAGGTTGTGCTTTCCTTCTGGTGCAGTTAGAAGCAGGCAGCAAAGCCACAGATGTTTTACTGCACCCTTCCTCCCCTCGCCCCCCACTTTGCCATTTTTCTATGTACTAGGCTTATTGAATAAAAGTGTTTCTTGATAGCCATGCCCCCCTCTTACTGTCCTAGTGGTCTCTTGCTGCTGTTTTAACGTATCTCTTGCATATATACATGCTTTCCAGGACACGGAGTAGGTTTTCATCCCCCAAACCCAAATTGTTCTTAAGTATCAGAAACTACAGTATAATGACAAAGCCACTTTCTGAGAGGTGGAAAGAAAGGGAAAGAATACTTGTGTATGTCAAAGACTCTTTCACTTAATACAGGGCCCAGCAATGATGCACTAGAGTAAAAGGAATCATTCTTGAAGAGTTTGGGTTCAGCCTGCCATAAAATTGTGCTCAGGGCAGTCTCAGACTTCAAGGAAGAGCTGAACTCCCATTCACTGAAAGCAAAGAAAGTTCAAGGTTCTTGCACCACCAAAAAGGCTCAGTACCTTTTAGGACTGAAGCAAAAGTTAATGAATATGGCTATTTGCATTTATAGTTATGATGTTTAAAAAATTTTATCATGTTTTAAGTAGAAACAACTACAATAATATAATTTTATTATTATTATTATATATAATATAATAATAATATTATAATATTCCAGCACAGAGCTGGCTGGAAATCTACAGACACCAGGATGCATCAAAAACGACAGCTTTTTTGTATGGGATATGACAGCTCCTCTAAAAAAACTATTTAAGGTTCAAGGGAGAAAAGCATGCAGATGGGATGCCTGGTTTTCAAAAGTCCATCCAGCATCTTGCATGAGCTTCCAGGGGAGCTGCTGGGAACTGAGAGGCTTTCAAGGACTCTAAAGATTTTTAAAAACAGGTCTATTATTTAGATGTCTAACTTGAGGCTCCTGCTTCCAAAGTCATGTGTTATATCTCCGTAATGGATCAGGGACTTATTCATGCACCAAAAGAAAGAGATCTGAGGGTAAAGATTACAGACTAATTTCACTTACTATACATCAGTAAAATATTTGGTACTCATCACCCAAAAGAACAAATTAAAAAGATGGAAATTTAAGAGTGCTGCAAGAGACACACTGTTCAGTAATGTTATATCAGCTCCAAATGATTCAGGCCAGAAAACCACGTAGGAATAAAACGAGTAACTGTGGTTATCACTTATCAGCTACACGAGATATTTGACCCAGCAAAGTAAGCTGTCAGTGCCACAGACATCAGATTTGGCTCACAACCGCCTTCTGCTGGAGGGTAATAACCAATGTACAAACTTAAAATGAAACTACAAAGTGGTTACTCTGAATGCCCATCATGGTATTAAAAAATAACAAAAATTACTGACATGAAGTGCCTTTGTCTTCCCATGTACCAGAATTTGGATATTTGGAAACTGATTTTTATTTAGTTGTTCAATCCTTCAGCAGAAAGGAAAAATTTATATTTGTCTTGAAAAAGATGGAGTTTGTGAGTTGTTGCGAAGTTTACCCATTGCAATGAATCTGTAAAATTATAATTTTAAAGTAAACTGACAAGTGTACTGTGAATTCAGCATTTTATTTGGCAGCAAAAGAAGCCTAAAAAAAGACTCATGCAATATACCTGTACCAGGCATTCAGAATACAGAAGTTAAGCAAATTACTGTCTGTCTTTCAGTTGGAAACAGTATCACTAGAGATCTGCATGGTACTATTCAAAAGCCTGCAACTGCAAAAGCTGAACCTATGGTAAACATATGAGAAAAAAGGGATCTGGATAGCTGTGAGGTCAAAGGGTCTGTTTAAGTCCACAGAAGTCAAAGGCTCGACCTTTCTTGCTGCTTCAGAAATGTATTGTAGTCTTACTTAATTGAAACAGGTTTTGGAGGTACATAAAAATAACTGAAATGGAGGAAAAATGCAAACTTATTTTCTTTAAACCCGTTTCTCCATCTGTGTTTTAAAGTCTCAGGATTAAAAATGGAATATAAATAAATATTATGAAATAAGCATTTTGATACGTTAAGAAGTAAAACAAGATCTTTGAGGTGCATTCTAGCACAGCACAGCCATGAGTTAACAAGGAATTTGCCATGGATCTGTAAACATGCCTTCCCCACACTCAGGAGCTGGTCATTCCCTGCCATGCTAGCAAAGACCATTTTCATCAAGCAGAAGCACCTAAAAAATGTTATTTCTATAGTTGCAGATTATTGTCTGACAGGAGTTGACTGCTTACATAGCTACTCTGAAAGTCCTGCAATAGTCAGGAGAGGTCCATCTTCCCAAGTTCTGGCTAAAATTTAGGCAGATACTCTAAACAAGACTAGCTAGTTTCCCTCCATAGGTACTAAGTGCTAAGCACTTTATACTATTCATACTCCACTTTTATCTATCTGGTTTAGAGCAAAATGACTCATGCTATGAGTATCTCCCCCCTCTCTCTAAATTGAACACCTTTTAGATATCCATATGTAGGTGAGATGAATGCCCTCTTTGGTATAGGGGTATGTGCCTTTCCTTAAGGGCAGTGTGCCTGACCAAAACCACCATGAATGCTCTGTCCCCTCCAAGTTGGAGGGGGAATTGTGGTAAAAAGCAACTAGTCCATGTTTTTTGGGGGGGCAAACTGTAGGATTTAAAACAGGAAACCAACCTGTGCAGTTCAGCATTGGAACCTTACCATGAGATGCTCAACCCAGAGCCCCCAATACCTGAGGTATCACTAATAACACTGTGCTCAGGAGACTAACGTGTAAGTTGGACCACCGGAAATTTTTAAAGGTAAAAACAACTACGTAGACTTATTATCCCAATGCAAACAAAATGTTACTAATGGCTGCAGTCTGAAAATCTTTCAGACCTGACAATACACAGCATGAAAACAGAATGCATGATCATAACTCTAAAAACCAAATAAACTTTCTTAATTGCCTAAAATTAGTTTATTCGGAGTAGCCTCTGGGATCCCGTGCCCAAAGCCTTCCTTAGCGTTCTGTTCCCTTGCCTGTTCAGGCATCTCTTAATTCTGGGCTGTTTCTGATTTTAATTAAAGGGAAATAACGATACAAGGTATCTTCTTTCATGAACCCCAGAAGGGAGAACGAGAATTATAAAAGGTAAAGGAATACTTAAGACTCGAGGAAGTAGAGATTATGAATTACAGGAAATATACTATTAAACATTCTTTTAAATCAGCATAGCTTGTTTCTTATCAAATACTTGCTTTTAGCTCCTAGTTTCACTAACTACCTTTTGAAATGGATGCCAGCACTCTCATTCTTTTTGAGTTTGCTCATTTTATCCAGGGGTGGGAGATTAATGTTAGAAAACAGGGAAAAATACTTTGCCTCAAAGTGTGCCAAAAAGGTAGCTGAATACTAGCACTCTGTACTGCTACATTTTAGGCAGATCCACTGACTGGATAAGAGTTGGTATGAGTACAACTCAAAAGTCGGCTCCAGTTAATATGAGAAGGGAGCCTTTCCTGATTTGCAAGTATTTCCATAAAAAGTGTAAATTGCAATAACCGGTGTCAATTAGGTTTATCATAATTCACCTTTTTGTTGATATTTTTTGTTGGAAATGCTTTATCTAAGTAGAGCCTTTAAACAACAGGGCCCCTCAGTTCAAGCCTTTTGTCCATGGTGTAGAAACCAGACTTCTATGAAAGTGATTCCTTCAATCAGGCTGCTTTTCAGTGAAATTTAAAGGGTAGCAGTTGCTGATGAGAGACAGCCCTGCAAGATTTGATGACACTGCAAAATATTGTGGTAATTTAAAACACACGGCTTACGAAACACACAAATTTCATATTAAACCGTAAGGTCAGTTTCTTTGAGCATCTGAATTACTGGTGAAGTTAGTATTACATTCTGTGATCAGCTTTGGAAAGAACCTATATTCTAGGTGAGTCTTGCTATAAGGCAGATCCAGACTCCTCCTCAGTCCCCTGGATCTAGAAATCCCCCTCCAATGCAGAAAACTGTAGTGACAGGACAAGGGGTAACAGGTTCAAACTTAAACAGGGGAAGTTTAGATTGGATTTGAGGAAGAAGTTCTTTACTGTAAGGGTGGTGAGGCACTGGAATGGGTTGCCCAGGGAAGCTGTGAATGCTCTATCGCTGGCGGTGTTCAAGGCCGGGTTGGACAGATCCTTGGGTGGCATGGTTTAGTGGGAGGTGTCCCTGCCCATGGCAGGGGGCTGGAACTGGATGATCTTAAGGTCCTTTCCAACCCTAACTATTCTGCGATTTCTAGATGTTCTACATTTGCAGTTGGGTCAGAAATACCATTGGAGAATCACTCTTATGGCATTTTGAGATCTGATATCTAAGGAAACTAAGCAGAGAAGCTAAAACTAAACAAAAATCAAGAGAAGGCTGGAGATATTTTTCAAGATTGTTTTCTTCAACTTGAGTTGTTTTTTACTATAATTACCTTTCAGTTTCAATTAAATATGAATTACATCTACAAACTGAAGTTGCTTCTTATTTATCCAAAAAAAAAAAAAAAATAAATCACAGAACGGTTGAGGTTGGAAGGTGCCTTTGGAGGCATCTGTTCCAACCACACTGCTGAAGCAGAGTCACCTAGAACTAGTTGCCTAGGACCATGTCCAGATCATTTCTGAAGCTCTCCAGGCAATCTGTAGCATTTGTTCATGAAAAGAAACGAATGAAAAGAAAGACTTTGTTCTTGGATCCTGCCAGGACTTACAAAAGTACATCTCACTTCTGTGAATCAAGAATCCAGGGTGAATTTCACTGGCTGCTTCTTTCCCTCAACTTCTTCACGCTTGACTGTTATTGATGACCTTATGAGTCCCGAGACAAAGGGAAAACTGATTTTAGTGAACTTCACACGTCTTATTTCTTAAGAGGGAACACTGAATCCCACCACACAAAATAATACTGAGTCTGTGGCTCTGGAGCCACAAATACAGCTTCAGGGCATCATGTGTGGCTCTGATGGAATCCAGAGGAGCTGAAGGAATTCCTTTCTGTGGTTGGGGATAGCTTGAGAACTGTGCTTGTTACAAGAATGATCCCTGTGACCCATATAAAACAGGACGGGGACAGCTGGGAAAACACAACACCAGGGAGGAACCTTCCCCACTTTAAGTGGCCAATAATAAGGAGAAAGATAATGAAGAGAAAAAAAAAAACCATGCTGTAATAAAGGTTTGGAGGTGATACTAGGGAAAATGAAGATTATGAGCAGAAAAGCTTTTTATTTCCCGCCAACATCTACAAAAGAAGGTGGGAGTATGATGAGTGAAGTGGATGAGATCCACAATAAAAGGCTGAGCTTTGCACTATGGCATCTGTGTGTCTTCTCCAGATCTGATGATCAAAGGTCAAAGCATTTTACTCTTTGATGGTATTTTGCATAACAGTGAAACTTGAGGAGCACAATTCTTATTATCCCCATTTCTATGCCCCTATGGAGATCTATTGTGCAACAATTATTTTAAAAATACCCAAACCAACCAACAAAAAACCACAACCCAGCTTTGAAGTTGGTGGCAAGCAAATAATAATGTTTTGCTCTCTAGGCTCCCTCTTCTGGCTCTGGACTAGTAGCTTTCTAAAGGGCACTGTTCTTGGAATCATATTAATTTCTGTTAACTGAAATACAGAGAAAATACTGGGAAAATAGGAAAAACTTCATTCATGTCCAAGAGAACTGAATCAGGACCCCTTAAAAAGCTAGGCATTTTAAGGTATGGTGGCAAAAAGCAATTTTAAAAGCACAGAAGTACTCTCCTAGTTATTAGTAAATGTACGATATGCTGTATGTTAAATATGATGAATGTTTTAGTTGTAATACATTGAACTAGTAAATGAATAAACCAATATCCCTCTACAGCTTCTGTGACTTAATTGTCAATAACAGCTGTACTGGGACTGAAATATTTCTATAGCTGAAATATTGCTTTTCCACAGTGGCTTCAGTAGACCACAAGAAAATATCATAGAATTATAGAATAGTTAGGGTTGGAAAGGACCTTAAGATCATCTAGTTCCAACCCCCTGCCATGGGCAGGGACACCTCACACTAAATCATGACACCCAAGGCTATGTCCAACCCAGCCTTGAACACCGCCAGCAATGGAGCATTCACAACTTCCCTGGGCAACCCATTCCAGTGCCTCACCACCCTTACAGTAAAGAATTTCTTCCTCATATCCAATCTAAACTTCCCCTGTTAAATTTGAACCCGTTACCCCTTGTCCTATCACTACAGTCCCTCATGAAGAGTCCCTCCCCAGCATCCTTATAGGCCCTCTTCAGACACTGGAAGGCTGCTATGAGGTCTCCACGCAGCCTTCTCTTCTCCAGGCTCAACAGCCCCAACTTCCTCAGCCTGTCTTCATACAGGAGGTGTTCCAGTCCCCTGATCATCCTCGTGGCCCTCCTCTGGACTTGTTCCAACACTTCCATGTCCTTTTTATGTTGAGGACACCAGAACTGCACACAATACTCCAAGTGAGGTCTCACAAGAGCAGAGTAGAGGGGCAGGATCACCTCCCTCAACCTGCTGGTCACTCTCCTTTTGATGCAGCCCAGGATACCATTGGCTTTCTGGGCTCCAAGTGCACACTGAAGCCAGCTCATGCTCATTTTCTCAGTGACCAACACCCCAA
Source organism: Myiopsitta monachus (assembly GCA_017639245.1). Classification (NCBI taxonomy): domain Eukaryota; kingdom Metazoa; phylum Chordata; class Aves; order Psittaciformes; family Psittacidae; genus Myiopsitta; species Myiopsitta monachus. The sequence continues at coordinate 32,759,934 of CM029919.1, forward strand.
GTCCTTCTGTGCAGGACTGCTCTGAATCTCTTCCCTGCCCAACCTGTAGCTGTGCCTGGGATTGCTCCCACCCAGGTCTAGGACCTTGAACTTGGCATGGTTAAACTTCATCAGGTTGGCATCAGCCCACCTCACAAGCATGTCAAGGTCCCTCTGGATGGCATTCCTTCCCTCCAGAATATCAGCTGAACCACACAGCTTGGTGTCATCAGCAAACTTGCTGAAGGGCACACTCAATCCCACTGTCCATATCACCGACAAAGATGTTGAACAAGACTGGTCCCAACAGCGATCCCTGAGGAACACCACTCATTACTGATCTCCAACTGGACATTGAGCCATTGACCACAACTCTCTGTATGCGGCCATCCAGCCAGTTCTTTATCCACCGAGTGGGCCACCTATCAAATTGATGTCTCTCCAATTTAGAGACAAGGATGTCATGCAGGACAGTGTCAAACGCTTTGCGCAAGTCCAGGTAGATGACGTCAATTGGTCTACCCCTGTCCATCAGTTCCATAGCCCCATCATAGAAGGCCACCAGATTGGTCAGGCAGAATTTCCCCTCAATGAAGCCATGCTGGCTGTCACCAAGCACCTTGTTGTTTTTCATGTGCCTCAGCATGGCTTCCAGGAGAATCTGCTCCAGGATTCTGCCGCGCACAGAGGTGAGGTTGACTGCTCCGTAGTTCCCTGGGTAACACTGTCCTGAAGCCTAGAAGATGCAAATCTGGTCTTTCAGTTCAGAAGTGAGTATAATATTCTCATTGACAAACAATCACAATTAATATCTAGTTGTATCAATGAGGGAATGGCACAGTGCCTCTGCAGAGCGTAGTGCGTACCAATACTTTTTTTTTTCCCCTCTGGTCATAAAAACCAGAAAACAGGGAACTGCTTAAGAAAAAAGTTAAGTTTTGGATGTGGCACTTACTCCCTCCCCGAACACTTCATGTGCATAGAGAGAGAGACCTAAAGATTTCAAGTAAAAATACACCATTTTGGTTTTCTGTTCACTTTTTTTTGCTTAACACAGCACCTAAACAGTCAAACTTACTTTTTTTTTTTTATGACCCGAAGAAGTTCTTTGCAGATTTGATAAATCTCAACAGATTCAAGCAAGCGCCCTAGAAAGCATTTTTAAAAGACATCTTAAACTGTGGGAAAATTTACATTTAACCACTGGCCAGGTTTTCATGAGCGCTGTGTGATTACCTCTCCCCCACAGGAGTCAGCCAGAGCTATGGATACCTCTCCAAATCAGGTTAGAATTCTGTCAAGACAGAGCTGCCAGACATCAGGTACCAGATTCGTTCTTGGTTTTATCCTAATAAGGCACAATAGTTTATATAGAGGGATTAATTTGGCTGATATTTGTAGGTTTCTTTTGGCCCCATAGTTGTTGAATCCGTCTTTCTAACCTGCTGGAGAGCTTTTGTCCTGTTGGAATTGCCAAGCAGTTACAAAGATATCCCACTTGGCTTCCAGGCTGCTGGGCTCCCACTGGGATAAACTGAAACCCATCCTGTCATTTCAGTGGGGGGGGGACAGGGAGCACAATGACTGCTATAAAAGACATTCATTTAAAAATAAAAGAAAAGAGGGGACCCCTCCTTAAAGAGAACCATGAAATATAGACTGAAAGGGATCCTTTTCACTGCAAATTCCCTCTGCACTGCCTGATTTGCTTGCTATTAATATCTTGCTGAGAGCAGAGTATTCTTGACTTGAGTTTCATCCCTGAGCTTTAAGCAGTAAGTATCTATCCTTTTACCCTCCCCTTCAACCTGTATTTTTCATAGCTGTACACAGCTATATGTAAGTCTATCATAACATCTAACAGTGGTGTAATAATAGGGTTATTTCTGAATTACAGCAGCTCCAAAAAAAGATACACAATGCCTATGAAGAGGAAGTCTAACTTTAAGGAATCTTTGCTATATTGTTTTATAAAGAGTTGAACTACAACACAGGGGCAGTACGAGTTCCCTTTATCTCTAAGATGCCCAATTCTTTCAACCACATTAAAATATGTTAACTTTTCAAACCAAATTAATGATATCTCCACAGTTTCCAAGTAGGCTTTGAAATTTGGCAGTAGTGTAGTCTTGGAGTCAAGAAAATGCTTTTTGTTGGAACTATGTAGATCCATTCAAAACTAGCCAAATTATAAGATCTCAAAATTCTGATCTTTTTCTGTCTTTTGGATAGCACAGCTTGGTTTTGGCTAGGTACTAGAGTTCCCTGAGACCTGCTAAGGCTGAATGTGCTCTTGGCCAACTTCTTAACTTTGCTGTCAGTAAACAGAACAAATACTCAAGATGGGACATGCTAAGCATATCCTTCTCCTTATCCTTCTGCAATCATTTCCATAGGGACCCCAGAGACTGGATATTTTCTTACTGTGATGAATGAATTCTCACAGTATTTTCATGCCAATGGCTTGTTAACCTTGGACTGCAGAACCTGTAAAATGACTCTTATTCCTTTGGATGGCCAATGCCACCTCAAGGCTTTGCTGCTGACTCTCAAGAATCTGAGAAACATGTACTGGCATACCTGGTGAAGGGGGTTGCTCCTACAGATAAAGCCTGTTGTGGTTTGTGTAAGGAATAGAGTTGTCAGTTAGCAATCACCCTGCTAAAATATATCAGCACTACGCTTTACTGCACTTTGTTGTTTAAATTGAGAACTTTGGGGTTACTTCTCTCAAAGTTGTGGCATTGCCCACAGCATACTGCTGTGGCTGGAGTCATCTCCAGTATGATCCAGAACAACTCTGTTCAACAGCAGGATTTATTTTGTAAGGTTTGACCTGGGCTATTCACCCACATTTCATAAATGTACCACAGAGCAATGCATAGAAATTTCTGTGAATATAGCATTATAGTAAATTCATTTGACAATAAAGATATATATGCCAAGTCAGAAAAGGTTGGGGGTTTGTTTCTGGGTTTTTTTTTCTTGGTTCTGCTATTATTTGTTTGGTCTTCACTTAGATGCAGGCAGAATGTGCATGCAACACAGTATTTACATGTTTTTTGGGAACTGCAGGCTTGCAGACTTGTGGAATCACACAGAACACAAACCATTAACAATACTGGCTTTGTTTACATCCAACTCTGCCACAAAATCTCTTCCTCAAACTTGTAGTTTCCTATGAGCTCAAAGGCATTTAATGAATGTAGACCCTAGGGACCGCTTTTATCTGGGCGTGAGCTCCCCTACTCTGTCAGCTTGGTCCCTAATAGTCTTTATTCATTTACATCTCTGGATGTTATCGGTGATAATAATTTATGGAGTGCTGTAAGTTAACACAGACCCTGTTATGAAAAGCTTATTACTTTGTGCCTTGTACACTTTAATGATGCGGAACAATTGCAAAGTGATTTGGTTATCAGAAGGAGGCTCTAAACAGATACCAATACTTTGTGACTCATCTACCCTTGAACCCCTCAAAAATTGGGAAGTGGTTGAGGCTGCTCAGAGTGACCCACTTACACTTTTTTTTCAGCTGCTTTTCTGAACCACAAACTTTTTTTTCCTGCATGGGTGTCATGGTTTAAGCTGTCTTAGCATAGGCATCTCTAAAGTGAGGGGTTAACATATTGCCTTGGGTTCAGCAGTAGCAGTCATTTTTTCTCCTTCTTAGTAGCTGGTGCAGTGCTGTGGTTTTGACTTTTGGCCACGGAACAGCACTGATAACACTGATGTTTGTAGCTACTGCTCAGTAATGTTCAGTTTGACCACGGACTTTCTGAGTCTCATGCTCTGCTGGGGAGAAGGGGAAGCTGTGAGGAAGCAGAGACAGGACACCTGACCCAAACTAGCCAAGGAGGTATTCCACACCACAGCACATCATGCTCAGTATACAAACTGGGGGCAGTTACCTGGAAGGGTTAGATCACTGCTTGGTCCGGTTGGGTATTGGTCGGCGGGTGGTGAGCAGTTGTATTCTGTTCCCTTGTTATTTCCCTTATTATTGTTATTGGTGGTAGCAGCAGTGGTTTGTGTTTTACCTTAGTTACTGGACTGTTCTCAACCCGTGGGAGCTACATTCTTTCAATTCTCCTCCCCATCCCTGTGGGAGTGGGGGGAGGAAGTCGGGGGGGAGTGAGCTAACGGCTGTGTGATTCTGGATTGCTGGCTGAGCTTAAACCATGACAACAGTTCTTTTTGGGAGGGGAGTGTCACCGCTACGCTTTCAACTTACCAAACGCATTGGCAAAGTGGAACCGAGGGAGCCCCGGGCAGCTGGCCGGCCCCCCACGGCCTGCCCTGCACCCACTGCCCCGGCTGCACTTGTCACTACAGTTTGAGTAGCCAGGAGGAAACAGACACAACACCTGCAATGCACTGATGCATGATTGCAGGGCACCCAGCACTAAATCATTCATACACAACCCGATTTGGGGTCAGGGTTTTGTACGTAGCAGAGCAGCTCCCTTGCTGTGATCTATTGAGAATCAGCCCTTGACACAAGCTTTTCCAAAAAACCAAAACAAAACAAAACTGTCATGGTTTAAGCTCAGCCAGCAATCCAGAACCACGCAGCCATTACCTTACTCCCCCCCCGCCCTCACTTCCTCCCCCCCTCCCACAGGGATGGGGAGGACAATTGAAAGACTATAACTCCCATGGGTTGAGAGAAGAACAGTCCAGTAACTAAGGTATAACACAAACCACTGCTGCTACCACCAATAATAATAAGGGAAGAGAATACAACCGCTCACCAACTGCCAACCAATACCCAACCGGACCAAGCAGTGATCTAACCCTTCCAGGTAACTGCCCCCAGTTTGTATACTGAGCATGATGTGCTGTGGTGTGGAATACCTCCTTGGCTAGTTTGGGTCAGGTGTCCTGTCTCTGCTTCCTCACAGCTTCCCCTCCTCCCCAGCAGAGCATGAGACTCAGAAAGTCCTTGGTCAAACTGAACATTACTGAGCAGTAGCTACAAACATCAATGTTATCAGTGCTGTTCCGTGGCCAAAAGTCAAAACCACAGCACTGCACCAGCTACTAAGAAGGAGAAAAAATGACTGCTGCTGCTGAACCCAGGATACATACAGATGCTTTGCCCCATGCTGAGCACTCAGTATTGTTTACATGAAGAAAAGAATCCAAAACATTTTGTTTTTAATGCATTTTTAACATGATTTAAAGGCTGGAAATGAGGAGGAAGCAGAAAAATATAACAGCTGAATACTAATCTCAAAAAATACTCCTTGAATTACTCCCAGTAGGCAGTGTCAAAATGAATGCAATTAAATTAATGATAGTAAGCATAAGCCTATAGATATAGAATTGATGAAAAGGCAAAAAGCTACCTGGACATCTTATCCAGGCAATACCACGTGGCGTATCTTTTTCTGAGTCATTACAAGATGAAGTGTAAGCAGCATTCTAGATAACTAGGTCTTTGGTGCAGTTTTCCACACCAAGTGCATACTTTTCTCATGCCCAGAGAGGTATGCTGAACAGGAAAAGTCCTCTGATGGTGATGTTTAAGTCTATGAAGAAAATAGCCTGAGGAGAGCTTTCACTGGGAATGAAGAGGATGTGAACAGAAAACAAAGCAGATGAAATAGGGAGGTCATAACTAATAAGGGTACTGGATTTGTGCATCATAGGCACAGGTGGAAGCTTTAGAAGTTGTGTTTAGAAGAGGAGATATGTTTTCAATGGGAATGAGGGAAACAGCATCTGGAAGAACAGCTCAGGTTGGACAAGTGAAAGAGAGAAGAGAAAAAAAAAAACACATTATGGTGCTTTTAGGAGCCTTTGAAGATTAAAGCAGCCGATAGCAAATTACAGACATCACACTGTTTGATGATTATAAGATCTTTCTCTCCCGCCTCCATACCCTGTAATATCCTCATAAATCCCTGTAATATTCTCATAAACATTCCCCTGTCTTTGGTGTTGCTCTGAGAGCTGAACTTTAAGCTGACTGGGTCTATGGCTCAGGTCAGATTCAAGTCCAGCTCGAGCAACTCCAAGAACTGGTGCTTTACAAATTCACACTGGTGGTCTGGCCTTAAGAGCAGGTTTAAAGGTGGGAAAGTAGCAGATTTGCAAGCTATTGCAATTTAATAGTTTAAGAATCCTACCAGGTAGGCATTAATTGTCATTGTCAAAAATTATGTATGCAGGGAAGTTTAGTCCTTGATTTCCTGTGCCCCAAGGTAGGAAGTTTGCACACTCTTATCACAGGGCTGGCTACAAATGCTAATGAGCACACAGCCCTTTCATAAAATCCAACTGCAGCAGCCTTGCAGTACCTCCTGCAGTGCTCAGTTCCAGTCTGACTGCACACTGCTGAAGGAAAATTTCCTTTTTCTTTATCAAAACGCACTGCCTCTGCATTTTCCTTTTGTTTTTGGTTTAGATTGTAGAGGTGGGGACAGCAGATGGGCTGCGAGTTTCTGTGAATCCCTGAGAATTCTCAGTATTTCAGTCACGTGCCTTTTGACTTCGTTTTCTTTCAGATCATATTCATCTTCATAAGCTCTGCATGTACCTGATTCCATTTATCTTTTATGCTATCCACGTTTTTACTCTGTACTAAAAGACCTTAAAGGAAAGCTGAGACCAGAAGAGAGTGTATCTTTGCTTGGTTTTTTGTTCTGTGTCTTAGACAATGGGCAAGTTTTGTTACAATTTGTAACAACAAATCGTAAGACAGTAAAGTCAGGTAAAAGGTGAGACATTTAATACCCCATGCACCAGAAAGGACCACTGCTAACATTAGTTGCTGACAAGACATAGAAATACATTTGGCCGTAATTCTGTGTCCTACTTTGCAAAGAACAAGAGGTTATTAGCCGACAAATGGTGTTTTTAAATACGACTTCTCATAGAGTTATCAAAAAATACTTTTTATCTTAGGTATTCAATCACCTTCAGCCATGGTACAGGAATTCAATGAGAAATTGCAGCTGGAATTTCCACTCCTTATGATACTTGCCCATTTTTTACCTTGTTCTAATAAAAAAAAAAAAAAAAAAAAGGGCTTGGAAAACCAAGATTATTTTATTTCCTTTTTCAGGTGTTACTGGGTGCTGGAAAGAGTAGGCTTTCAAAGTATCTAATTACATCTCCTATTCCTCCAGCTGGTGTTTATCTTTGAATATAACACCTTTTCAAATGAAAATTCACTTCCTCTTTCGTGCCATGAGTTCACCATGAGTTCAAATAGCACCACTGCCAGTTCCTGCAATGGGCAGATCTTACGTCTGTTTTTTAATCACTTGGAAGAGCACCTGCTCATTATTTCTTTGATTTTATCAATTAATGATTTTTTAATCCAGACAGACTCTGCCCAGTGATCCATGATTGACTTCCTTATTAATTTCTTATCAAAACTTTTTGAAATCCATGTAAACTGCATCTCCCAGGTTGTTTTTATCTACAGATTAATACCCTATTCAAATCCTGTCATGGTGTTATGTTTACTTGCACTTTCCAGTTTCTGCCAGATTGTGAGGAGGCTGAGTAGTCTTATTGTTCTAAAATCCTTCTGAGATCATTTTTTAACATGCATACTAGTAGACTGACAGTAATTCAGTAGTTTAAGATTTGAGACACAACTTCTACTCTGAAGAGCTTATTGTTTACACTGTTAAAATCTTACCTTTTTTACAATTCTATTTCTTAAGATCTCAAATTCTTAATCATCCCAGTGAGCAGTATCACCTAAATTGTTTCAGCTGTTGCAGAATATATTCCCGGATGAAGACTACTCAGATTATTAGTCTACATGCTTTTACAATAGTACTACTTCTAGAATTTTCTGGTGTGATATTAATATAAATTTTTACCTGACTTCTCAATTCAGTTAATTTACACCCATTGACGTGTTCTAGGTCTATAGTTAAGCTAGGATAATACTGGAATATGAGACTGCAAGCTACAGTGCTGAAGGACAGGTATTTCAGTGAGAGCTTCCTTCTTTCTTGGTTAATGCTGGGACAATACTGAGTGAGACATGCTGTATCTTTTGGATAACAGCTAAGTAGCTATCTTGACCATTAATCTGACATCTTGTAAAAATAGGATTACAACAAATTGATTTTTTAGCCAAGCTCTGACTGGGACTACTACCCAATATTTTGACAGTTCTCTGTTTCCATTAGTGGAAAACTGGGCTTTAACAGTTAATTTCAGATTTTAAAGACTGAAGTGGGCACAAGGATTTTGTTTTATCTCTGACATAGCATAAACCATATCTTTTTACTGTCACTACCTGCATCACAGTCTATTAAATATCACTCAGCCTGTGCTGAATGTAATACCTCGTGTTTGACTATACTGTAAATTTCACTAAAACCTTGTTCTTTGTTTAGATACATCAAGAGATGGAGAATGATTTCTTTTGCAAAAGCTTAACCCCTGCTCTCATGGACAGTGTCATGGAGTCTTTGAGCTAGCAGATTGTCCTGAGGCTTTCTACCTACATTCATGAACTGAAGACCATGTTCGTCTATGCTACCCATCACTTCTTGCCTTTTTCCCCCACTCTCCCCCCTTTCAAGACTGACTGAGATCAACCAGGTAGGTAAATCCCAACATTGCAACAGATGATAAATTAAAAAAAAAAAAAAAAGCCAGTAAAATGCCACTTACAGAAAGAAAACTCAGTACATGGTAAATCTGAAATTGGCATTTATGATTCACTTTGTTCACCAGCAGGACACTGCATACATTGTACAAATTTGCAATATTTTAGGCGAGGAAAAACTATGAAGATCTATTTTGATATTCTTTGACAAATTAAGTGATTCATAAAATAAAAATATTTGCTAATATTTTCCGAATGTTGGTATCGTTAGAGGGGGGCCAGAATGAAGGAAAAAAAAAGAAAGAAGTAGTTGCACTTTCTAAACTCGGACATCTACCATTGACTCATATTAATACCCAGATGCCGTCAGCTGCATCTGTAATTTATTGCAGATAAATGCCAGGAAAAAACAAGCTAGCTGCCTTCTTCTAAAAACTGTGAATATGAAGATAACATTTTTTGCTGCATAAACAGCAAGGAAATGTTATTAAACTGGACTGTAAAAGAACTTTAGTAAGGTTATTTATGATTTTATGAATACTCTAGGGAAATTGTCTTTTTTAAAATAGGTTAAAATTTTACTTGGAATTTCTCCATTGAATGAATTAGCTAAGTGCACCAGTCTTAAAATTTGGCATTTCAATTTAGTCTGGAAAAGTTGATGCAATGTGTGGTATGCTTACAGTAAAGCAGATTTAACATCTGCATTCCACAGTTACTCTCCCAGCTTTTTGGTGGGGAAGTTAATTAACAAATATCCTGGCCTATTTGATTTACTTTCAAGCATTTGAGCATTTGAAGCACTTCCTTCCATTGACCCAAAGCTCCTTCTAATAGGATACCTTTCTAAAAAATTAACCATTATATACTCAGAAAAATCAATATATGTTTCTAAAAACAACCTTATTCATGCATTTTATAGATTCCTATGAAAGTGTGCATTGTGACCTGGACCATGAGAAATGTCAGGCTTTATAGCCTTGAAATAAACTTAATGGAAAACTGCCTGTCAGAGGCACCTATGTTCCAAAATGTAGGTTTAAATATGGATATAATTATTTGTGACCAATCACAGAGACTTTATGAGAGTGCATGCAATTGTTAAAATGTTGGTTTAGGTTATTACACAAGTACATGGGTATAGATTTCAAACAAAGTATATTATATTCCAGTTTACCTTTGAGGGGGATGCCACACACTAATTTGAAGTAATATAGGAGTTTGGTAAAGATGTAAGCAACCTCTTGATTTAATGACTGCAATCCAGATGTTTTCAGAGCACTGCTCCTCTCAAACTCTCAGGAGAAAGAGAACATTCATTGCATTTCCCTGGTGAAAATTTTGGCTGAATTCAAAAGAATACTGCCTGTCATGCCAACAGCTTGGGAGATTATCTCAGTTATTAGCAATCAGTGATCCTATTTCTTGGCTTTCCACAAATGAGTGACTGATCTGTATAATCTGAATTATGAGCCTCCTCTTTAATTATGATGTTCTTGTAAGAAATAAATAATAAATGACTTAATTGGGGATTAAATGAAGGTCTTTTGGCTGCTATTCTTCTGCTGTGCTGTCAACTAAAACATTAAAGCACCTGTCTGACCTAATCTTTGTTTTGTTGATCTCTTTCACCAAGCCTACAACTTCTGATGCAGTCTGCAAAAGCCAGCCTGATGCCTCAGCATGGCCTGCTTCAGTAAATAAAAAGTATCCCAACAACATAAATAAACCATTTTAAGAGAGTTTAGGCATCTCCTCCAACCTGATTTCATAATATAGAAATATTAGGCAGAGGTTCTCTAGGGTGTCCCCAGTTGAGTGTTAATTTGGATGAAAGTAGGATGTGAATTAAGGGCAAAATTATTTTTGCTCACTTTCTTGCCACCTGGACAGAACCAAGTTTAATTAGAACAACTCTTTGTACACCCAGAACTAAACTAATGATTGAACACAATAAAATTCAGAAAAATATATTAAGTCATATTTTACTTTATATACAGAGTAGATTAAGAGTTCTCATGTGGGACATGTAACAGTTTCACTGTCTAGAAATTTCCTCCTATCCATGACATCTTAGTTACATCCTTGTACTACACAAGGGTAGTTAGAGTCATGTAGGCACAGCAAAGCTCGGCGTAGACAAATCCAAAGCAAACAGAGAAGGCTTCCTCAAAATCTCTTTTGAATAGGCCCTATCTGAAGATCTGGGCTAGAAGAAACAAACCTAAACTGTCAGTCAGCTACTGACTTCTGTCTCCTTAAACAATGGCCACCATGCCACATGCAGTTCGCCATGCCTGCAAAATTAGAAATTCTCCATGCCTAGAATTATAATGCTGGAGTTGATTTTATCATTATACTGTGCCTTGGAAGAAGCAGGTTGAGCCATGGCCATTTTATGTGACATAAGAAGTACAGTAACCTGCTGATCAGTCATATATGGCATAAGAGAAAGGAGCTCAGACTGCTTTAGCTCTCTCTGGAGAAGCTGTATCTGACACAACTGCTTACAACCCATCAACTTGAGAGACAAACATCAGCATCTCATTTGTGCTGAACTCCATTATGCTCTCTTCCACTGGTATCAAAGGATCTCAAATACAACCAGGAATAAGAATCACTCTTTTGCACCCTGTAGCAAAACTGGCCCTAGTTCCTATTTAGATCTTATTTGTCCTGCTCCTTTTCTGCTACTATTTTCCTTCTGTCTCATAGGAGTCTGGGTTAGTCAGCCAGGACAAATCTAATCTTGCGACACTTTGCTGTGATTAGTTTGGCAAACTCCAAGCCATTCCTGAGCAGCACAATCTTGGTTAATAAAACCCTCTCTGTTCTTCAGGGACTAGCCAAAGGCAAGGAAGAGCCAGCCAGCCAGCCTGTAGAGCCAGGAGAGGAAAGCTGGTGTCCAAGAATGGCTAAGGGGTTTGTGTGCCATGTGCTATACCTGCAAGTCTTCCAGTAAATGAACTGTGGCATCACAGTTAGAAACAAGTTTTATTTACCTATGGCTGTTCATTTGCTTGACTTGCATATATGCCTTCACCTGAAAAAAGGGATGTGAAAACCTCACCTATAGCTTCTGACAACACATTAGTGCATTTTATTGGGGTAAAAAAAAGAATTTGCACTACTAGGACATGTTCGGCTGAGGTCATCCCTCAAAGAAGAATTTATTCAGATGCTGGGGCAGCAATATGTAGAATAAATTAATATCAATTAAACCCTCTATTTTTTTAAGCATATTTTTTTATGCATAAGAGTATGTATTGGGCTATATAAAGCAGCCTCTTTCCTCTGCTCTCTCCCCCTTAAGGGTTAAGTCATTTCCTCAAGAATTGTCAGGAAGATGTTTCCTTCCCTTCACAGCTGAACCCTCTATCAAGGGTTGCCTTGTTCTGGACTGGTATTACTACAGATTTATCCAGTCACCATCTTACACGCCTTCTTGACCTACCTCGTTCTTTTTCACAGACCCCACAAGAGCAGTACCATAGAAAAAATAATCTCCCTTTGCAGGAGAGTCAGAATTGGGCTTCCGCACAACAGTAGACAGAAAAACAGAATAAGATATAGTGTTATCTTTTACAGCCTTCAACAATTTTCTGCTGAACTGTAACATAGAAGAAAGCATAAAACACCCTGGCTAGACAACCCCAACAGCAAGCAAGAGCCATTGACCAAATGGACGAACTCACTCTACCCTGCCAGATGCTTGCAAGATCTTCCAAACTTCAGAGGCCCTGAACCAAACCATCAGGAGTCCACTTCCTTCACTTCAAAACTGAACTGAGTTCACCAGAAGAATTTCCTTCCCTTCTGGTGTGACTCCCTATCTTCCCAGGCAAAGCCTTTTTATAGCAGCAGCTGCAATTGCATACAGCTGGTCTGCTTCCTGCCCCTCCTAGGGGCTGCAGTTAACTCTTTCTCTGCCTCTTGGTGTGCATGGACCGAACTGGGGAAAAAAAAAAGACAGTGATGATGAAGGTTTTGGCTATGTAATGATGCTTTCCAGAAAGGCACTGCACCTGGCTGCAATGTGTTGATACCTCCCAGGGTGTTTCTGTGAGGCTGGGACTCCAGAGGCACCCAGCAGGGTCAGTTCAGTTCAGTCAAATCACTGACATGCATATGCATACTCATGTATACATCTGGAAATGTATTCTTCAGTATATTGTTCAAGGAGCAGAATCTCTTCAAATGTGTTATTAGAGGTCATTAAAACCTAAGCTGTGGAAAGGCTGATGGTTTCAAAGGAAACCTTTTATAAAAGGGTAGAGGATATATCTGAGAACTGTCTTTTCTTGTAAAAAAAGAATACCCCTATTTTTCATGCTCTGATCCTGCTTAAATTTCCAAACCCACCCATTCACTTTCAGGCAGAAAATACCGAGCATTTCAGTCTGGCGATCAATTTATTTGTAAGGGCATAACTAATTAAAAAAAAAAAAAAAAAAGAGGAGTAAATGAGGATTTGTTTGTTTGTTTTTTAACTATAACACTACCAGTAAGAAAACAGCCAACAACTGTCATGTCCTCACACTCATACTCCTGATCCCAATACTGCAGTCACACATCTGATTACTCCCATGAATGCGAATGGTGAGAACTCTCCCACATAGTACCCTTTCTGCATGTCCAATTCCAGGAAGCCTGAGCTAATTTGTCACTCTAATATCTCAAAAAATCTGACCCTGAGTGTCTGCAAAATGGGTGACTATATTAAAACGTATAACTTCTATTTATAAGAAGCTATTGTTTGAAGACACAAGCTCTTAAAAGGACTGTTAAATTTTCACAATTACATAATAAAGCCAAATTTGAACTTGTCATTAACCACTAAAATCTATACTTCATTGCACTTCCAAGAGAAAAAATAAAAGGTTAAAAATAACACTTAATTATCTGCTGGTTATTTCCAGACACAAAAGTGCTGAGATTTTGTCCTTGTTAAGAAGATTATCTTCGCTTTTTTCCTCTGGAATGCATGTAAAACAGCTCTTGCCTTGCTGCAAGCTTTAGAAAAAAGTTCACTGCTAAATTACCTGTTGTCCGGGGACTTACATTTTGCAATAAGCTGCTGAAATTGCATTTTAATAAGGAGTCTTGACCTGTGCTGTGTATTTCCCTTCAAGGCTCTACAAGCCATTTTTCTTATGGAGGTCCCGACCTAAGAAGCTCAACCTGGATAACCACAGCCAGAGGGGGATAAAATGCAACACCTAGGAGATTTCAGTAAACAGTAAAACCATTCCAACTTAATCTGTGCTAAAATGCTTGGAATGTGAGAGCCACCGATGATGCCCCTTGTCTGTGTGTCTGACTGAATCCTTTCTTTTCTCAGAGGAAAGCAGAGCCTGGGAACTAGGCCAAATGCCTGCCACTTACCTTAAATTGATCAGCCACTTTAAGATTAAAAACACTGAAAACTGCAACAGCATGAAAACAAGGCTTCCTTCACATTAAACGCAAAATGCAACATTGGGCTTGCTGTGATCTTTTTTCCATTTTACTCAGTGCACACTTTTTTTCCATTTCTGCTCAAAGGTAGAAGCCAATAATTACAGCATCTTGGCCAAGTATTCATTAAGGTTTATAAAAAAGAAATTTATGGTTATTTAGGAGTTGGCACAAAAGCACGTTGATGCTGGAGAAGAAATACAGTTTTGAAACAGTCTGAAACATTGGATGTCTTATTTCAAGTAAAAGCTATATCCTATCTTTGCCTGTTGTATTTACAGAAGTACTGAAGTATGTGCTTGGGGTAATCAGTAGGTAAATTTCTCAGTGGTTTTATGTACTGTAAATACATAGTCAACTCAAGAATTAATTTTGCTCTGCAAGAATTCTTTAAAATTATTTAATTGTTTCAATAAATGTAAGTATAAAGGTAAAATAACGGAACACAGTCATCATTCATTGAAGCAGGTGCATCTACATGAAATGAGGGGGTTTTCTGTGTCTGACTTTTCTAGAAGAACTGCTAAAAGATATAGTACTAAAGGCCTATTTGACAGAAAAAAATCTGGTTGGATCCACATTCAAATATGGATATACCCACATGATGGTACTGGCAAAATCTTCTAGTAAAAATGGTACGTTAGCTTATACATTTAATATCACTTCCCCAACTTAAGTCAATCAAAGAAGACACATTTCAATCAAAATTACTATGTTTTGATTTTTCTTTGTGTGGAGGTAGCTAGAAGTACTTTCTCTCTAACACGTTGGCAGAAGTATTAGTGTGCAACCTGGTGCCCTGTAATTTCAACTGTTCTCAGTGCTGCATGGTTTAATTAAATTATTTGTACTGTTTCTGTCTGCTTTTTGTTGACACAGTCATAAAAATCACTGTCATGTAACGTAACAGTTACCTGTGTAACTTCACAATGTCATTGCTGTGTGGCTGCAATTCATTCCATGGGAGCAGCAGTAAGCTTGTGACGGGAAGGGCCATGATGTCCATGCAAGCTCCCTGGGGACCACCCTGAGTGTTCACTCGGGGGCCCAGGATGAAGGAGAGGGGAAGTGTGCTCCTGCTCTGCTGCTGCTCTGTGCCTGCCAGCAGCTGGATTTTCTCCCTTCTCTCTTAGGAGAGGAATTTGCTTGGTTTTAGTCCTTTTCTTCTCATTTTAAGGTCAGATCAAGCAGAAAAGACACATGACTTTCTGGCCGTGCATGTCTTAGAAGCCACAAGATGCTGGCCCTCCAATGAGTTGGCTTAATTAGGGGGAGGTCAGCCAGCAAAAGAAGGGCAAAAGTGAAACAGAATAATATACTCCCTTGGAGGCAGATTAGATTGGTTAGAAGAGGAAAAGCTCATATTAGATTTACAAAACCTAATGCTCAAAAGTATCTGATTTTAGATTTGTTTTTATGTATTTCTGCATCTACAGCAACAACTGGAGTCACCGAGCAGCATGGCCACAGCACAGGAAGACAGACAGTTCTGGTCTAAGGCCTGGAGATCTGTACTCATACCTTCACAGCTGTTTGGAAGCAGAAGGAGCAGAAACATCTCTCCCTGAACCTTTTTGGTTCCTCATTGAGGAATTATGTTAGTGCCTTTTTGTTTCTCAAGATTAGGCCCCCTATATGAAAAGAGCGGAAAGCAACAGAAAGCAGTCATTGCCGCAAAGAATACGTAGGACAAACTTACAGTGCATATATTTCAAAGCATAAATTTCCCGTTTGAAAATCCAGCCAATAACTTTGAAGACCTTTTTTTGTCTTCCACCAAAATAATATGTAAGCCTACTTGAGTACTTATAGGCTGCATAGAATGTCACTAGTGAGAAGGTGTCATCTGCAAGGCATAAGTCAATGAAGAACACACACCTCATCTCTGGTGTGTGGAGGTCCCTCAGAAGAAGTGTAAGAATATTGGGTTAATCAGTGGTCTCACTAAACCCATGGTCAAAGGTAAATGGCTGTGGAAAATAATAGAACAATGAGCAAATATGGGAAGATACTGTTCATGGGAGTATTGCCTTTGGAAACTGTGCTTTGGGGAATCTCTGAGCTATATGATATCTTTTCAGCATAGGCTTTCAGTATGTGCTTTTAGAAGCCTTTTAGACTTTTGGTACTTGAAGTGTACTTGGACAGTGAACGGTGTGATCAATTTTTGTGCTCGATATTCCTCTTGTTTGTTTTAAATTTGCTGTTTAAGAATTTTACCTGTTGATTCCTTATTTTTGAGATAGGTATAAATATTACCCTTTCTAGTCATCCTCTCCTTTCAACACCCTTTGAATTTCTACTCTGTCCTCCAGAAATGGTTCTTTTCCAGGTCTAGAAGTCCTAACCTGTTCAATCCCTCCTTGCATAGAAGTCTTTCTTTACCTCTAATTATGAATATTGTATCCCTGTGACTCTTCTAGTTTTTTCATAAATGTTTAGAAAAGGCTTTCCAGAACAGTAAACAACACTTTTTTTTTGGTCACAAAACAATAATATGGTACGACAGTGATGTTTTCCCATTTTATTCTTGCTTTCTTTCCCAACATGTATTTTCTTTTTTTCTGTGTGTGTGCAGTCATAGGCAGGAAACCAGTGTCTTCACGGAGCTAACCAAAATGGGCCCCAAATTTCTCTCTTCAGTGCCATTCTTAGCTCCCAGTTACTTTATCCAGTGGTGTCATGAAAGCCTTTGTTTCTTCCTCCCTTGTAGTACAACTTCCTAAAGACTCTGCAGGTAGTGAAGAACAACTCTTTACTCATACCTTTGTCGCCTGATTGCCAGCTACTTTTTTCGTCATGGAATAACCTTCCTTCAGTGGCATTTATAATGGTTTTTGCTGAGGAGCAAAGACTTCCTGGAAATCCATTGAAGCTGTATAAACCACCAGCTCTTTTCTAAGATGAAGTCCTGCAAAAATCTTCAGTGGCCTGGAGGAGCATGATTTCTTCTGCAAAAGGTGTGTTAAAGCTTCTTTTCATCTCTTCTAATAACTTTTAATTCAATATTTTTATATTTTTATATCATTTTTCTGGTACAGAAGGAAAAGTTGTTCAAATTTGTCTAAAACCCCTTTGAAAATTGAAGTATATTGGCCAGCTTTAGTTCTTTTAATTTAGTTTGGTATTGTTGAATTTAAGTGATGACATAGCTAAATAGCACATCTCATAGTTCAGTGACTTCAATTCTGAGTTCCTTTAAAACATCTGGTTCTGGTGATTTGTTCCTGTTTATTGGATAGATTTGTCTGAAACCTCGCCTGCTGGCATGGCAATTTGATACAGTGCCTCAAACTCTTCACTTCTGAAGAAAGGCTGTGTGGATTCTCCCTAAGACTCTTTGTGATGAATATCAATACAGTAACTAAGTTAGTGACTTTGCCATGGCTGTATCTTTCTCAAGTGTTCTTTTAAATTGTGATCACCTGTTTGTTAGAGTCTGAAAGGCTTTCTGCTCCTGATATATTTGAAAAGTTTTTATGAGTTATTATCTGCTCAGCTAGTTATTCCTCAGAATATTATTTGCCCCGTTTTGATATTGCCTTGTAGTTAACTTACTGAATCTTATATTTTTATATTTTATACTGAATCTAATATTTTCCTTACCTGAACACAACTACTTTCTGAAGGACCAACTATTCTCTTTAAATTTCTAATATTCTCCTCTACTGTTTGAATGGCTTGATAATATTAATTCACTTTGAGATTATAATATGCTGCCAGTAAAGAGTCTCCAGGCTACAAGCAAACATTTTGCCCTTTTAGATAGCAGGTTTTATTTCATTTTAAAAAGTGCTCTCAAATTAATGAGATTAAGTGCTATGGAATGGGGTAACATACTTTTACTCTTGCTGTATCAAGGGTCTTGAATTAAAAAGTGTTATTTTCCCGCCTATCTTGTGGGTTCTTTATCAGTCCCCCTTGAACTGCTTTAGACTACAAGAAATGCTTTTTCTCTTACAAGTTGCTAAGTAGTTGGTGTAGGAGGGCAACAAAAACTTCAGTCTCCACACCTTTCAAGATATTTCCTCAGTCTACATGGGCATAAACAAACTCTCCAATTATTACTGTGCTTTATGCCCAGTTGGGTCCCTTGTCTCCCTTGTCTCAAGGCATGTCACAGTCCTTGTTAAGGTCTGAGCTGGATGACTGGTGGGATAGCCCTGATGTTACACCCTCAGTATTTCACTGTCTCATTGCTTTCACCAGTTTGTCTACCACCTGCTATTTTAGTATCTCCATTTACCATCTAGTATTTCAGTTCTTGTCAGCCCACTTGTCTGTTTTCACATCCTCTGCTTATACAGGATTTTACTTGAACCTCTTCTTCACTGTTTCCTTCTTCAGTTTTATCAACTTCTGTCTTTTATTCAAGGATAAAGGGCTTTATAACTTCATATCTAGAGGATGCAGCATTCTAGTCTTCCTCACCGGCCAGCTTTCCTTTGAACTTAAAAAAATCTCCATTTGACCTTTTCTATTTTTATTGTCAGCAGCCTGATTCCATTTTGGTTTAAATGAAGATCATCCTTCCTGCTCTATGTATTAAAAATTTTCCCTCATAAATCAATCCCTTCTTTCCTTTATGACATTCACTGCTATGCACTGAAACTTAGTCTCTGTTTTTCCTGGTTGCACTTATGATGAGCCAGACCTACTGCCACAATGCCCATCACTTTAACGGGAAGCACAAGGGTTACTTTCTAGGTATTGTGAAGCTTAAAATTAGTTAAGACCTGCATTTGAAATCCTTGGATATCTTTACATCTATGATGTTCAACTCCTAGGCTTTAAAATCTACTAAAACGTAACAGACTACAGTTTAAATTCTATAACTTTTTCTTTCACAAAGCTAAATTGTGT
Organism: Myiopsitta monachus; assembly: GCA_017639245.1. NCBI lineage: Eukaryota > Metazoa > Chordata > Aves > Psittaciformes > Psittacidae > Myiopsitta > Myiopsitta monachus. The sequence goes on from CM029919.1 coordinate 32,778,817, forward strand.
AGTTTTAGCATATGTTAAAATCTGACCAAGCTTGCAGCCTACAAGCTCCCCTTGAAATTAAGTTTTAGAACAAAAATGCTTCTGCAGACTGATTAAGGTGTAGAAGTAAAATGCATATTTGTATCTTTCAAAATTCATTAAACAAAATTGAATTTAATCAAAGTAATTTCCTGAATTAGAGATTCAAATTTTGAAAGCAGAGGTCACTGAAAGGTTTAGTTGGAAACTTCTAGGTTCCGAGTAGCCAAACTACAAGTCCACCTAGAGTCTCTTAAGAAGTTTAAACTGAAAATACTTGTGTCCATGAACAAGGAACTCTGTGTAGGTAAATATGTCAACCTAATGACTCAGTGGATTTTTGCCTTTGCTTTTTGCACTATTAAAAGTGGGACTAATGCAATATTTTTGAAGGCAGAAATGTTAGTTAGGCTCCTGTTGACCACTGAAAGTTAATGGGAATTGTATCCCATATGTCTTTCAGGCCTCTGACATCCTTGCTTTTAGTCTCCAAAGTGACTAATGTGCTTTTGCAAATGTTATACAGGGGTAGTTTTTTGCTTAAATAAGATTATCTTTGAAAAAAGGAACAACTTGATCTCAGAATTATAATCCTGAGATGTAAGCAGGAATACAAGGATGCAGGGGGTCAGGAAAAGCAAAGGACCTGGAGAACCCCAGGAAATGGAGAAATAGCTCTTTCCTCTTCTGACCACATCAGTTTTCTATCAGTAACTTCAATTTTTAGTGATTGACAAGGACCCTGTGAATTGTTCTTTGCAATTGGATCTATCTCCAGGAAGTTACCTTCAAAGAAGCAATCATAAAAATGATTGGAAAAATGTTCTTTCCTCAAATAAAGAACATACACCTGCTAAAACAAAGCTCCAAAAGAAATAAAGTATGGCTTTAGTTTACATACCAGAAAGGTAAGCAGGCATTGTTTAGAGTTCATTGCAGTGTTTCATACCCTAAGTTCTCTGAATATGTTAACTGCTTCACATCACAGTTTGTCTGCTCTTTGTCAAATGTTTTAAAGTTCTTACTTAACAAAGCAAGCCCTATCAGTAACAGTCCTTTTAAAAACCAACCAAATAAAAAGTGAATATTGTTTAAAAATATGCCACATTTTAACTAAATTTAAAAGGAGAGAAACAAAAGGAGAGGAAAAGGACAGGCGTTGTTTCTGTAGGTCTTAATATAGAGTAAAACAGCAATTGACTTGCAATTTCTGGCTCATTTTCCATGGGAAAAAGTGAATGTCTGTGGGCTCTGGACTGGATTTTTTGGACCTAACCTGAAGCTTAAGCTAAGAGATCAGACTAAAGTCTCTGTCCCAGAAAGACCAAGGAGTCTCAGAGGGCAATTTAGATTTTAGATGAATGGAACTGCCTCCAGAGTTAAGAAGCAAGATAAACAAGAATAATTAAGCTTGTAGTTCAGTTGTTTCAGTTCCGTGTTAGAAGTCGGATGGTTTGAATATAGGCCCAATATCTTGCATAAATATCCATCCACCTGGCTCCTGGTAAGAAAAAAGAGGCTTTTTATCAGTGTCTTTGTCCCTCACTGTGCACAGCCCTTCCCTTATCAAATGCCCTTTGGAAGTGACACAGCCCAGCCCTGTATATCCTAACCTGCAAGCGGAGCTGCAGTTTCTTGTGTAGGAAATGAAGCATCTGGCCTGGAGTCTTTTCTATCTCATGACTGGAAGCTGCTGAAGTTCTTGCTGCCTCTAGAAGTCAGTGAACTTTTCTTTCACAACTGTTCAAGCATCCTGGGCAGGCTGAATGCACTACACTGTTAAACCATTGGATCCTTTAACCTTGAAAAATTTGTTTGATAGCTTAGCCTGAGATAAATTTTTCTTGGGCCCTCTATGATAGGATTATCCTTTTCCATTTTAACTCTCTTTCCTCTGATCCTCTTCGTACATTTCTGTGCACGTTTTATAAAGAGACAATGGCAAGGTGTAATAGATATATCTGTTTCAGCATAGGCCACTAGAGGTTGGTCCTAAGAAGTACTGAAAGACTTTTGTTGCTATAATACTGAATAGGAATTTCAGTCCTAAAGCAGAATGAAAGGGTAATGACTTCCCAGCACTGAGGTTCATGCCTTTCAAAGTTTTACAGCAAGAAGCTTTAGCTGAGATTTTGAAAGTAATTAATGCTCTAAATTCTCATTCTAATTTAGTATCCAGTGGCTACTTTTAACATTTATAACTATTTTCTATACTCAAGATAGGTCTTTATTTTGAGTGTGATTCAATCTGTGAAGATGTGGAACAAAAAAATGTACCCACTTTTCTCATTCATTCTATTGAACATAACAAATGTATGAGTCTCCATGGTGTTTTTGACTGAGTCCTAGATTGGTACTCTGCCTTCTATATGCTACTTCAAATACCCTCTCACACCTTTTTTTCTTATGTAGGTTTCTCCCTTCTCTCTCTTTTTCTAAATACTTACCGTTAGCAGTAACATACCAAGCTTTTTCTCTTAAAAAGTAAAAAAAAAGGGGTAGGAGAAATACTCAAAGTAACTCTTGTTGACTTGATTTTTTTCTTACCAGTAAAGTCTACACTTTACTCATTTTTTCTGTCAGGTAATGAATGTACCCTTGTATTTAAACCCTTGTATTTAGTTGTGATGGATGTCTACAATATACAGAAGCCAGCAGGACACAGCTCTTAATAAAACCTATGTATTAAAAAATATTTTCCCTTGCATGGTAAAACAAACAAACAAATAAATAATATTAGGCAGCAATATTATTTCCACACCATTACCTTTTGAATCCTGAAATTGGGAACAAAATGGTCATTTTCTACCTTGGAAAAGAAAGAGATGGTCCTATGTTGCAAACAAAAAAAAGAGTTAAGGAAGCTCTGAGGCCTCTTTGCTTTTATCCCCATTCAAAGTTAGCTTTAAGGAAAGGAATGCTTGTATCTGCCTTGAGAAGGCAAAGATAGTTAACAAATTTGCCATATGCAAGACACCATTATTTTCCATTAAACTTATCACTCTGGAGAGACTGATGAATCTAAATTTCTTCCTATTTGGGGGAAAGAGGACCAGGAAAATAATGGGGGTATGAAAGCTCTGTCAGTCACCTTCAAAAACAAGCCCCCAAAACAGGGTAAAGCTAGGGCTGGACTGTGTTTTTCACAAATGTAGTTTTGCTGACATATGTCTAGCCCAGTGTGATTATGCCATGTTTCACTGAATTAATCAGTTAGAATGACACGAATCATAATAAGAATTGACAGCCTACTCTGTTGTCTTTGTAAAGGCTCCAATATCCAGCAATGAGCACAACTCAGAAGCAGTGGGTTGAAATCACATACAGATTTTGAACAGTCATGAACATGCACAATTGAACATATAGAATGAACTTTCAGAATGAATCTTAACAGTGGAATAATTCTTCCAATTTTCCCTACACTGAACAGAATTCTAGACCTCACTGATGTGAATGCCATTCTCTAGGTAGGACAAAACCAAAGCAATAGCAGAGAGAAGTCAGAAAAACATTCTGCCTATTTTTTAACTCATGCCTCTTCCAAAGTAATACGAAGGTAGGTCATAGCAGATTCAAAAGTAGATATGAGTAAACATTTGGACACACTACAAATCTTTGCTTAAGAGTGGGCAGCCTCTTGGATTGTGCGTATTTGTGAATCTCCAAAATTATCTTATATCAGTTATTTATTTATGAGCTCCTAAAATCAAATCTTTGCAGCTCTAGACTAAGAAATACTTTTACATCACATGCAACAAAAACTTTCATTATATGAAATATATATGAAATGACCATTGCAAAGACAGGACTGAAATAGATCTAGACTAAAAACAGTCTCACATACAGGCTGCATCATCATTGTGAAGGTATTTGTCGTGGTTTAAGCTGTAAATTTCACTTCTCCCTCCCTTCTCCCCACTCCGATGGGGGGGAAATGGGGAGAAGAACTGAAAGAATGTAACTCCCATGGGTTGAGATAAGAACAGTCCAGTAACTGAGATATAATACAAATCGCTACTGCTACGACCAATAATAATAATAATGACAAGGCAAATACAAGGGAAAAGGATACAACCGCTTGCCGCTCGCCACCCGACCAAGCCGAGAGAGAGAGAGAGCCCCTTCCGGGTTCCTGCTCCCAGTATTTTACATCCTGGGCATGACGTGCTGTGGCATGGAATAGTTCTTTGGTCAGTTTGTATCAGGCGCCCTGTCTCCGCTTCCTCCCAGCTCCCCCCCTTCCCTGGCATAACATGAGACTCAGAAAGTCCTTGGTCAGACCAAAACACTGCCAAGCAGTAACTGAAAACACTGGTGTTATCAGCACTGCTCCCAGGCATGAAATTAAAAACACAGTGCTGCACCAGCTACCAAGAAGGAGAAAAAATGACTGCTGCTGCTGAACCCATGACAGTATTTATTAAAGAATTGTAAAAAGAATCAATCCTCAAAGCAGTATAGATAGACTCATCTTATCACCACCAGATGTTGTCTAACCTGTTATTTCCTTCAACAACAGGGATTCCACACTTCCCAGGGCAATTTACACAAGTGCTTCCATAAGAATTTTTTAACTTCCTGTAGGATAGATTTTTTTTTTTTCACTTCCCTTAAGTCAGATTTTTTTCTAGATCTCTGTCTGAAAACTATTCATTAATCCTTCTTTGTCATTTATGTCTTTAGACATCCTTCTATAAAGCCATGAGGTACCAGTAATTCTCCACACTTAAACCCCCCTCAAAGCAATCCTATCAGAGGTCTTCCCCACACCACCCTGTATGTTCTCAAGACAGACTTGTTAACAACCAATGAGACAAAACTAACAGTTAGCCGTAATAAAGCTAAAGACTGCTGAGTTAATGAGCTGTGTTACTTAATTCTCCCTCTTTTGATGACTCAATGTCTGCTTACCTTGCTTGCCTGTGATTTCCAGCATATACCAATATCTACTCCGGACTTCTGGCTGCTCTGGACAAGGAAATGATTTTCTTCACTGTAAATCCCTCAGTTACTGTTGGCACTTTTCAGTGACACAAGTAATGAAACATACATATTTCATTTATATTGTGATGGTCTCCTTCTCCCTCCTCAGAAGTGCTGGGGAATGTGACTTAAAAATGCAGAGAAGCCTTGATAGCTGTGCAGGAGGTGAAGCTGCCTGAAATGTGCTTTGGCAGTATCTGACTGCACTCAGGGTGGTTGGAGTTTTCCTTCTAATATTCCAACAGATCCAAATTTTAGAGAATCAAGCATACTTTCACCCTTTTCATGTTTACAATAGAAACCCTGCAGTATGACAGTCTAACAACAGGGGCAAATGTTACTGACTGGAGCCTTTGGCAAAAACCTGTGACAACCTACCTGCAATATAACACAGTGACTCTGAGAGACCTAAAATGGAAAAGGCTGTCAACAAGATATACATAAAAGCAAGGAAGATGTCTCCATCGAGTAAAATTGTGCTTGATAAAGCAAATCATAGAATCATAGAATCATAGTTAGTTAGGGTTGGAAAGGACCTTAAGATCATCTAGTTCCAACCCCCTCCCATGGGCAGGGACACCTCTCACTAAACCATGTCACCCAAGGCTATGTCCAACCCAGCCTTGAACACCACCAGGGATGGAGCATTCACAACTTCCCTGGGCAACCCATTCCAGTGCCTCACCACCCTCACAGTAAAGAATTTCTTCCTCATATCCAATCTAAACTTCCCCTGTTTAAGTTTGAGCCCATTACCCCTTGTCCTATCACTACAGTCCCTCATGAAGAGTCCCTCCCCAACATCCCTATAGGCCCCCTTCAGATACTGGAAGGCTGCTATGAGGTCTCCACGCAGCCTTCTCTTCTCCAGGCTCAACAGCCCCAACTTGCTCAGCCTGTCTTCATACGGGAGGTGCTCCAGTCATCTGATCATCCTCGTGTTCCTCCTCTGCACTTGTTCCAACACTTCCATGTCCTTTTCATGTTGAGGACACCAGAACTGCACACAATACTCCACGTGAGGTCTCACGAGAGCAGAGTAGAGGGGCAGGATCACCTCCCTTGACCTGCTGGTCACGCTGCTTTTGATGCAGCCCAGGATACCGTTGGCTTTCTGGGCTGCGAGTGCACACTAAAGCTGGCTCATGTTCATTTTCTCATTGACCAACACCCCAAGTCCTTCTCCACAGGGCTGCTCTGAATCTCTTCCCTGCCCAACCTGTAGCTGTGCCTGGGATTGCCCCAACTCAGGTGTAGGACCTTGCACTTGGCTTAGCTGAACTTTGTGAGGTTGTCATTGGCCACCTCTCAAGCGTGTCAGGGTCCCTCTGGATGGCATTCCTTCCCTCCAGCATATCAACTGAACCACACAGTTTGGTGTCATTGGCAAACTTGCTGAGGGTGCACTCAATCCCACTGTCCATATCACCGATAAAGATGTTGAACAAGACGGGTCCCAGCAGCGATCCCTGAGGGACACCGCTCGTTACTGGTCTCCAGCTGGACATTGCACCATTGACCACAACTCTTTACATGTAGCCATCCAGCCAGTTCTTTATCCACCGAGAGGTCCACCTATCAAATTGATGTCTCTCCAACTTAGAGACAATGGATTTTGTGTGGGACAGTGTTTGCATAAGTCCAGGTAGATGACATCAACTGCTCCACCCCTGTCCATCAGTTCCGTAGTCCCATCATAGAAGGCCACTAAATTGGTCAGGCAGGATGTAGCCATGTTGGTGAAGCCATGCTGGCTGTCACCAAGCACCTTTTTGTTTTTCATGTGCCTCAGCATGCCTTCCAGGAGAATCCGCTCCAAGGTTTTGCCAGGTACAGAGGTGAGGCTGACTGGGCTGTAGTTCCCAGGGTCATCCATTTTCGCCTTCTTGAAAATGGGGGTTCTATTTCCCTTTTTCCAGTCATTGGGAACTTCACCTGACTGCCATGATTTTTCAAATATGATGGACAGTGGCTTAGCAACTTCACTTGCCAGCTCCTTCAGGACCCATGGATGGATTTCATCAGGTACTATGGACTTGTATATGTTCAGGTTCCTAAGATGTTCTCTGACCAGATCCTCTCCTACAGTGGGCCTAAAGTCTTCATTCTCACAGTCCCTGCGTCTGCCTTCCATCACTTGGGTGGTGTGATCAGAGCATTTGCCGGTGAAGACTGAGGCAAAGAAGTCATTAAGAACCTCAGCCTTCTCCAAATCCAGGGTAGCCAGTTCTCCTGATAGCTTTTGGAGAGGGCCCATGTTGTCTCTAGTCTGCCTTTAATTTGCAATGTACCTATAGAATCCCTTCCTGTTTTCTTTCACATCCCTGTATATATAAATATATAAATAAGCATCTTATATTTTTAAATTTGTTGATCCTTGCAAGAAAGATTTTCTTCTATGGAGTATTGATAAATCTGAGATAGAATCAATAAGGCAGGAAGAACTGCAGCAAAATGTTTTGATAACAATATTTTGCTGGCAATACAATTGAATACATTATTTTAGTAGTTGATCATACAAATGAACAATTATAACCATTCTGACCTGGAAAATTTTCTTGGTCATCAGTATCCCTTCAAAAGGAACTCTGGCTGATAAAGTGGCAATAAAGTGCTTCTGCGTAGGCATATCACATTGCATTTGATTATTTTTAAAAAAAATAGTATTTGCAGTTGAGGTTTGACATCAAATAAAATGTTTGACATCAAATAAAATGAAGTTACAAAGGAGACTGGTTTTCTGTTTGTTAGCAGCAGGTGTAGATATTAAAGCAGCTGCTCCAAGAAGAGCACGTCTCACAGAGCACTTGAGAGCAGCTCACTTTTCTCTGCTCAGCTGTTTATTGAATATAGAGTAGTTGAACCAACTCATTTAGAACCTTTGAGGTTTTTCCATGGATAGAGACAGCAAGGAATTACGTGAAATGCAAAGAAGATCTGAGAAGGTCAAGGTTCAGAAAAAACAAACTGTTTTACAAAAATATCCAATTAATAAAATATCATGCTTTTTGGGCCTTGGTCATCATCCTTCACTATTTTGGAAAACAGTAGCTTCTCCACCAACCTAAAGTGAATTACAGTGTATTTTAAGTGTCAAAGCGCATTTCTTTTCCGATTAAAGTTTTCAGTGTTTCTTTTTTATGCGGTTTACATTTGAGACAAAAATACAGATGTTTGGCTAGACAAAGATGAGCAATTTGGTTTAATACCCAAGCAATAGCAGTGCAATTACTGTAAATCACACACTTTTGCAAATAAGCACATACAGTTTTTCAGTTTCTTTTTTCTTAATATCCATTTTGTGCCCAGATCAACTTTTTTCTGTATTGAGTGACCATGGACTGGAAAATGTCATCACTCTGGGGATCAGTCAAGAACTGTGAAAACTCCTGGTCCAGGTCACAGATGTGTGTGTAGAACAGTGCAAGACCAATGTAAAGTTATTGCTGTCTAATGAGCATACAGTGGTAAAATGAAATACATGTGTCAGTCCAAGTGTCCACATCACAAAAACCACAACTACCACACATTTGCTGGCAATCCTCTCTGTGTCAAAACCCTCCAAAAAAAGGCATGGAAATTTAGCTGGTTTTACTCCTAAGAGGTAGCCAAACCTTTCATCCTTGAGGGATGTTAACGACATAACATGGAAAAGTTTGTGATCTTGCATAGTCAGCTTATGTATACATACATCAGCAAAGCGAAGTGATTACTGCAAGGAGTATTTGTGCAGAGCTCTTTATGTCCTGAATACCTCTTTATTCATTCTGCTACCCAGGCACTTCTGAGGGTTTTATCTGTTTGTTTCTCTTCTAGGTGGGAGGAGTGGGGTCCAAGTAGCTAATCAGCGTAAGATTAATCTGCAAAACATGATGTAAGCCTCCTCCCATGGAGCAGCAGTAACAAATTTGAACTCTCATGCAGAGATTGATGAAATATATCATGCCTAACTTCAGCCGTTTCAGAGCTATGGCTAGCTGTAGCTAGGCACATAGACTCCTACAGTCAATGCAAAACCATGGGTAACTCCAAAAGGTGGTTCATCCCAACTATCATACACAACTATCTTAGGGGGTTTCTTTCCCTCTGCTCATTGTAGAGAAAGTGTTAAGGATGAGCTTAGACTAATAACTTAATTTTTAGGCTAAATGTAGATACGTTGAGTCCTATCCATCCAGACAAATGTACTCAAAAATGACCATTCCACTTACTACCCTGATAGATTAAAAAGGTTTGATGCAACCCTAACCTAAATCAGTAACCTGGGTTTGAGGCAATTAGTTTGGTAGTTTGACAAACAGATGAACTATCAGACAGTCAATAAAGCCAATTTTCCCTCTTCTGTGGGAAGTGACAACAGGTTTGTCATTTGGTAATTCATGGCCACGTGTGCACATGAAAGGTTGCCTTCTTTATTTAGATCAATAATTATGCCAAACAATCAACTCTCTGAGAGGTTTAATACATAGGATTGTCAGGATATGATTTATTGTCTTCCTAAAAAAAAATAATCTTTTTAGAGCTGAGATTTTATTTGTCTCTATCATTCTGTACCATTACCATGTGATACTGAGATCCTATAGGAGGAGGCGATACTGGGAAGATGTAGGTGTACTTCAGGAACCAAGAGGTCCAGCGACAGCTGCGCTGTTACCTATACAAAGTGTTTTTATCAACCTTTCCTTCTCTTATTTTTTTTTCACCAATATCAGAGACAGGGTTTGTAGATTTATAATGAAACAACAAAATTGTTATTCAGCTGTGGAGGTCCCTCCTACACGAAGCTAAAAGGTTTCCAATCCACAGACTGTCTTTTCAGTGCCTAGCTCTAAAAGGCTTCTTTTTAACATATCAGAAAGTGCAGAAGTCACTTGGAGAGAGCATATGCACTACCCTGTTAAAAATGATGAAGAGGGGCTTCAAGTAAAAAATAGAATAATGTCTTCTCTCCTATTTTTGTCCCTACTAAATGAGTACAGTACAATAAGTGAGTACAGTACAATAAGTGAGTACAGTACAATAAATGAGACAGGAATCTCTTAAACTGTATACAACAGAAGCTTGTATCCTCTATCTCCTAAAGAAGACTATAGAGTTGTACAGATCCAAGAGTTAATGAACCCTATGTAACCATTTAACAGATTTTTTTTTCAGCATGCTACCCCTCTTCAAAGCTCCAATCAGTACTTCAGCTTTTTGTTCTAAACAAAATACTATCCCACCCTAGTTTTCATCTGGCTTCTTGTGTTTCACTTCTAGATGTTCTTCTACAATGCACTAGATGTTATTCAACATTTTGAGATATTTTTTCTTCTTTTTTTCCCTTACTTCTCAATCCTTAGGGTTCTCAGCACATCTTTTAGAAGTGTTGAAGTGTCTCTTAGAAGTGCTATGGAACTGTAACGAGGAGATATCCAAGCTGAAGATATTCCTTGAAGACAGAATAATACTTGTAGCCATTTAATACTTGGGCTAATGGAAGTCATTAAAAGAGGGTTGAAGCTAATGGAGGATGTGGATCTAAATCAGAGGAAAGAAGGATGTTTTTTGTGTTTCTTGGATGGTTCAGCCAATTCTAGTGTTAGGCACAGAACTGGGATTTCTCAGCAGGAATCCAATACAAATCACTAGGAAAGACAATTTATTTCAGTCTCTTTTAAAAAGCCAGAAGATGTTGGACAAGCCAGCAGGAGTCTTATGTGAGATCTGAAACTGAGTTTTGAGCTACTTCTTTACTACTGGGCAGAAGAATGTGAAAACCTGGTAGATGCTGCAAGCTTGGCTCTTTCCTCTGGTGTTAGCGCTGTATTAATGATATACTGGAGATACATGCATCCTACTCTGACTGAGCAAGGTGGTGATTACCAGGTGGAAAAGAAAAAGGCTCTGGAAGAACCTGTCTCCAAACAGTGTATATTTTAAACAACAATAAATCAGCATATGTTGGATTTTATTTCATTACTCTCCATGCTTTCCCTTACTAATCATGTAAGGCATAACCCACTGTCAGCACTGGAATGGTATATATTACATGAATTACTAACAACTATACACATCCTAGATCACCTTTATGTTGGACTAATTTAGTTCCTTCACATTTCTGCCTAAGTGAATCTGAGATCCCATAAAGCAATAGTAAAATGTAACAGAATTTGACAGAACTGCTTAAAAGCTGATATTCAATATACAAACAATTGATTTCTTAGCAGTTTACTTGTAAGCAGAAAGCAAGTCCAGTTTGGACCATGAAAATGTCACCTTACCAATAAGTGCTACCTTGGCATCTTTATCCTTTGTAAGAATAAATACAGATTCTCCATTTGTATGATGTCAGTGTAATCATCCCAAATAAAAAAAAAAACAGAACTAATCAAGGTATGTAAAGGAAGGGGGAAGGGGTAAGGGGTGGAAAGGAAGGGGAAAGGAAGAAGTAGGAAGCAGAGGAAAGATCAGATTTTTCAGGAGACAACCTGAATTCTTTGAAGTCTGCATTCGGGATGAGGGGGGCATTGACAGACACATGTAATTACAGACAGAAAACTGATAGATGTGTGATTATAGACAGATGGCTAGTTCGGCAGGAGTTTCTGACAGCTGGGCTCCAGCACTTCTTCTCATAAGTCTTTACGACCCGATCTTTCTTCAGCACATAAATATTCATGTACTTACGTTTTTATGTATGATTTAGGTGTAAAACAAGTGATGGTCCTGCAAGGTGCTGAACAGCCTTGCCTTTAAAATTAACCATGAAAACTTTTGCCAGATGGTTAAATTTGAGCAGTCCTGCTGACTTTATTGGTTTTCATGAATCTTCCTATTGGATTCACTAGTCTGCATCTCAACTGTCATGGGTAGGTTTTAGTTGATCTGATTTTGGCTATCTAAAGTGAGGTGTCTAATTTTAAGAGAGCCTTCAAAGCACCCTTTGATTCCCTGGAGAGGAGTGACAACCTTCAGAAAGAAATTCCTACTGCCTCAGTAGGATGTCTCAAGCATGTGGGAACAATCACGCCTGATAACTAGCTTGAATGAAATTTTAATTTGGTTAATATTAAATAAAATGACCATTTGCTTAAATTGCATGCTCTGGGACATAAAAAAAAGAAAAGAAACCCTTCTTGTTTCCAATGTACTTCTCCAAAGCAAAAATAGTACAATGTCTGTGTCCAGCAGAGCACTTCCGTGTTCTTCATTTTGGGTGCATGATGTCATTGTGCAAAAAATCTGTATTAGGACAAGGCATAGAGAGGCAACAGCCTTCCCCTTCTACGCAAAGGACACCAACATGTGGGTAGGAGGGAAGTGACACTTTGCTCTGATCAGGCTCCTAAACCTGATCCGAATATCTGGTGACAGATTCAGGGGCAAGCTAAAAAAATACTATGGGACTGCAGTCAGCTCTTCCCCATCCTTTCCCTCAGGCTTTAGCTCTCTTAACCTCTCTCTTCATCCTTTCACAATTTCATCAGCACAGGTGGGCATGTGGATAGACCTTGATTTTTTCTACAAGAACTGCAAAAGCTGAGGTGCCCTAGACAGAGATGTTCCAGATAGAGACTTCTATCATCATTATTTTAGCTTTTTACGAGTAGAGCAAACATTGTCACATTTTTCATCTCAGTAGCCTGAATGCCTTGACAGCTGGAAGTGAGTTAGTCTGTAGATGTGGCTAACAGGTCTTTGGGTCTTGTTACTATGTCAGTTGTCTGATGCTTTATCTTAAAAAACCTGCTTCTGTCTTACCAGTTCTAGGTTATTCTTCCTGAAAATGTTTTGTCCTTTGGTAACTTCATATGCCTTAAAGAAATATAAAGCAAAAGCATCAAACATTTCAGGTCAAACATCTGTAGCTGCTCTCCTATTTTTGGACCTCTTCTGACATGCATTTAGCAATTGAGTCCAGCTCCCAGTCAAGTCATGCAGTGTTACTTCATGCTGTGGTTTCTATATGGAGATCAATAGCAAGTTTGCCAGTATGAATTTTGAAGCACTAGCCACTTTCGCTGAGCTGTCGAAACCACACACAGCCAACAAACATTTCCGTACCTTCAGTTAAAATGCACCCCAGTCTTTGCGCTCATTGAATTCTAGATCGCCTTGAGCACTTGTCTTACAAGCTCTGCAGAATGCAGTTACTATGTTTTTAGGACAAGACACATTTTCCACACAGAACTAAGCCAGGGATATCTTCCACTATTGGATCTTTGCAGTTTGAATGTGGTCTTACTTTTGAAATGAAGAACCAGACATGACTGGTATTATTTGCTCTCTTTTAGTTATAACAAGCTATCTTTGTTGCCACTGTTTTTGAACATCTGGCATTAAACTAAACGTATCATATGATAAGGCCCAGAAAGAGTAGCACAACACCAATCTAATTACTATTTGCATACGAACTGCTAGTTCCAGCACACAGGTCTACAGCAAAATCCATGTAACAAAACAAAAGCAGTGCCATTATTTCAACTTTCCTGAGCAACTTGGCAATCATTCCAACTCCTGAGATACACTCACACACTAATGTTCTAGACCTGGACAACTGTTACTCTAGTGGATACAGTGAAGTTGTCTCTTGCGAGAACCTGTACTTACAATTCAAACTGTCTTCTGAAAGCATGCAAAAGGACTCTGACTGTTGTATATTACTTTCTCCATTTAGGCTCATCGATGTTGACTCTCTGAAACTGTACTATATGTTACCTGCCACAGAGCAAGCTCCACAGTCCATGGAAACCTTTAGTCACCAGCCAGGTAAATGTATGCCTTTTGGATTAAAGCAGGGGTGAGGAATCCGTGGCTTAGTCTCCAGTGTTGTTTTATATGGCTCCGAATCATGGGATCTTTTTAGTCCTTATTCCTGGGTAGCATTATACTGTGAAGTACAGATATACAATTTGCCAAGTGTGTCTTAAAGACCTCAGAAAAGTCATCTTTTCTGTGCATTAAGCAAAAGCAGCTAACATCCTATCATGCCAGATGTGTTTCAGGAAGGATGAAGCTAAAACACCATGCAAAAGAACAGTGGTATCCAAAATTAGCAAAGATTGCAGTTAAAAATAAGTTCATAATTGTATGTAAAGAGCTTATATGAGAAGGCCAGTTGGAAAGGGAAGGATCCTTTATGTATGGAATTGACTTTGTTAATTCTGTTTAACTGCACTCATTGTGGCATTCTAGCTGAGCAAATTATGACTGAGTCTGACTGGTAGTTTGTCTGATGCAAAATAGTTCCAGATTTCAGGAGTGCTGCTTTCTCAGGAGAATGTAATGATTTTAGACCTCGGTTGTACTGACTGTGTTAGCCGAAAAAAAGTCCACTTTTGACAGTTATTCAATAGGTATTTCTTTTGAAATTGCAACACAAGTCTATCAGAAAATAACCACACCAAGTTCATAAGCCTATCCGAAGAGTCAAACTTTTTTTTTTTTTGAAAGACAAGTTGGGTTTTAGTTTTCTCTATCCAGCGGCAGTTATAGGCTTCTTGCATTACATCAAAGCTGTGAGTAATTACACTGATGGTGTATTACATCAAAGCTGCAAGTATGAGTGCTACTTCTATTTGCAGCTACTTGTTTCTAAGGCTGGTTCTGCTCTGGTCCTGGTATTCCTCCCAGCAGAGTCCTTCCTGAACCTGACTGCCAATTCAAGAACGGCTGGGAGTTTGCAGGGCAGGACATCCAGCTGACATCCGGCTCATTTTTTCCAGATCATTATAGATTTTAGTAAAAACAAAGTATCTGTTCATGCAAGGATAGTTTAAGGACTCCTTCTGAGTTGCCAAAAGACTTTCTGAAAGTATTGCTATATTATGTGAAGTTATTTCTATGAACCCTTCAAGTAAACATAAAAGATACTGCTTGCTCAGGATAATAGACTTGGCCAGGCACAGATGTAGTGCAAAATGGAATCAGCCCCATAAAATGGAAAGAGAGTTCATGAGGGAAGAACCATTTACCTCATGATACCTTTTGCCTTAACAGATCCTGTTATTTTCATTGCAATCCCCTAAACCCAACTTAGTTTAGTAAACATATATCACTTTTGAGAAACCAAATAGCTTGAACTGTTTCAAGCTGAGTTGAAATCCATACCTTTAAGTACTGAAGACTGCCAAAACATCTAATACAACCCAACTAATTTTTAACCAGCCAGTGCTGTGGGAAACATTTGTTCTACTTTCGTAAGTGTTGTTAGCCTATGTTCACCCCTTATATTAACATTCACTGGTTTAGATCAAAGCTAGAAGTTTACTGCTAATTTCCTGTATTCAATAATTTTATACACATGTAAAAGATAGCTATATAAAATAAGATAATAAGTTATATTTTTGGCATGTTAATTTATACGGACTAAAGGGTTCAGTTATCCCCTTTCGCAGATACGTGTGAACATGCTTGTTATATGAAAGTCCAGTCCTGTGAAAGGAGCTCTTGTGAGAAACTAGTCATCATAAGACGCAGTATCCACTGTAAAATGTAGAAGGCAAACTTTAAGCTGACTCATTCAAATGCCTCTCCAGTATCAAAAGCGAAAAAATATTGGTTATTCCTTATTGTTTTTATATTTGTTTCACAGTGCTACAGAACAATCTACTATCTATTAATTCTGCTTCACTGAGATGAAAAAAGCTCCTGGGACCATTTCAAAATTGCAATATTATCTGCCAATTGGTCAATCTGCACTGGATATTTGCTTAAGAAAATACCTCTCATGTATCTCCAATATTTAGAATTATTTTAAGAATATTCTTCATATTTGACCTTGTAAAGATGCATCATCCAACACTGATTTGTTTATTTGTCTAAGAACGGCAATTAGCGGTAAACATAGTAAAAAGTTTTCTGGGGTTCCTTATGGTCTGAAGTTTTCCTTATTTTCCTAGATTTAATTTCATTCCTTATTTTATCTGCTATGTTGTCATTTAAAATGTACTTTTTATCTCCTTTTAGACATAGACATTTTACTAAATTTTAAAAAATAAACTGTAATCTGCACTTCATCATTCTTCTGTAGGCTCCACAGATAATGTCTTAAACATTCATTTGTTTTCTTACTTTTGATCAACTCAGTCTTATTAGGAGTGCATCTACATTCCAGTACTCAAAATCCGAAAAGAGTCTAATTCTGCTAACACAATTTCAACATTTGCTCTTTGATTGTAATGTTTGTACAGACTGAGATGTATTTCATTGACAGTTTTACATTTTTCAGTTTCTTCTTGTTTTTCTACTAATTTACACTGTTGATCGAAGAATAAATTAGTCCAGATTTAAACCAGAGTTCAGATTTCTAGTTCAAACCAGAAACCCTGGTGGCCCTCTCTTATCTTTATATGTGAACAGCATAAATTATGTATTAGAATGCCCCCTTGAGGAACATTGCCAATGACTATCTATTTCAGCCATCAATTTATCAGGGAGAGATCTGTAAAATTACCAGTTTTAGCTCATTCTACAACTGACTGCAATATTAGTTGGTTAGAACAAGACAATCTGTTCAGAACAGGGAAAACACAAGGAGTCAGGATTCAGATACCTAGATCCCTGTTTTAAAAGGACAGCATGCTGTTCTTCCGTTTGCGGCAGGCAAGAAAAAATATTCCGTATGTCTGTTTACAAGCAGAGATCAAATATGTTCATTGCTTGTGCAGGTTCTGAGCTTTTCATCCCAGACTTCAGGTTCCCACTTCTCACAGATGTAATTAAGCTCAAGATTTCAATGTTAATGTGCAATTCAGATAAATCTCCCTCCTCGCCACATGTATTTTTTGTTGGCTACATGGATGGTGCTGGACTCAAGGTGTTTCTCACTGCAATGCATTGGAAGAGCTGAGACAAGTACAGGGGGGTTTGCCACTTGCACAGAGTAAAATAGGAATCAGGAAGGTTTGGACAGATGGAGAAGGGATGACCAGCAGTTTTACATGTTATTTCTATCACTAGCACAGTTTAGGAAAATACACAGCCCGTTTGGAGTCACTGGAAGATGTGGGTGGGGTGGGGGTAGGGAGTGGAGAGGGAAACAAACCCAAAAAACCCACCGGGGATTAAATCTAACCAGACAATTCACTATTTCTTTTTAAAGCGAGGCAGCAGAAGACAAGCAAGCAACAGCCTCATGTCAGGCCAGTATCTCTTAACTGACCAGGACACTGTCTCCTCCCCAGGAGCAGTGGAAATTAATACCATGCATTATTCAGCAAGGACAGGATTTTCTTTGGAAGAGCACTTATGGGTCATACACCTTTTTCTCTGAGATCTTCACATGCCAGAAGTAGAGAATAAAGAAAGTGCAGAAGAGTGCTTAAACTGGAGGATTTGTCTCTCCTTTATTGTGTCTGTAGGTGTTATAGTCTCTCCCTGTGAGGCAGAAGCATGGTGTCTCAGACTGCAGACTACATTCTCAGCAGTCACCATCTGCTAGCAGAGATAACAACAGCTCTGTGTTCTTCTTTTGATATTGGGTATGACTGAGAATGTTAAGAAAGCATATGGTACTGCAGATCAGAGACATAGAATAGATTCTGAGCAGTGCTGATTTACACAGGCAGAGGACCTGACCCAGTGCTCCTTACCTAGGGAGACACCAGGAGTTACTTGCCTCCTGTTGAAAACAAAATAATTTAATCCTCTGAATATTCTACTAATATGCGATTCAGGATGACATAGCAGGATGAGATAACTAAATTCCAAAAAAGGATCAACCTAACACATCCGCCTCATTTAATGATGATTTAAAGCTAATGAAAAATGAAAATAGCATTTTTTTAAAACTTAAAAAAACAATTTCAAAAATCTGAAGATTTGGATTGACTTACTGAGAATCTTCAATGTTTTTTAGAACACAGTTTGAATTTGCTGATCATAGAATCATAACATCATAGAATAGTTAGGGTTGGAAAGGACCTTAAGATCATCTAGTTCCAACCCCCTCCCATGGGCAGGGACACCCCCCACTAAACCATGACACCCAAGGCTATGTCCAACCCAGCCTTGAACACCGCCAGTGATGGAGCATTCACAACTTCCCTGGGCAACCCATTCCAGTGCCTCACCACCCTCACAGTAAAGAACTGCTTCCTCATATCCAATCTAAATTTCCCCTGTTTAAGTTTGAACCCATTACCCCTTGTCCTCTCACTACAGTTCCTCATGAAGAGTCCCTCCCCAACATCCTTATAGGCCCCCTTCAGATACTGGAAGGCTGCTATGAGGTCTCCACGCAGCCTTCTCTTCTCCAGGCTCAACAGCCCCAACTTGCTCAGCCTGTCTTCATACAGGAGGTGCTCCAGTCCCCTGATCATCCTCATGGCCCTCCTCCGAACTTGTTCCAACACTTCCATGTCCTTTTTATGTTGAGGACACCAGAACTGCACACAATACTCCACGTGAGGTCTCACGAGAGCAGAGTAGAGGGGCAGGATCACCTCCCTTGACCTGCTGGTCACGCTGCTTTTGATGCAGCCCAGGATACGGTTGGCTTTCTGGGCTGCGAGCACACACTGAAGCTGGATCATGTTTAATTTCTCAGTGACCAACACCCCAAGTCCTTCTCCACAGGGCTGCTCTGAATCTCTTCCCTGCCCAACCTGTAGCTGTGCCTGGGATTGCTCCGACCCAGGTGTAGGACCTCTCACTTGGCTTAGCTGAACTTTGTGAAGTTGTCATTGGCCACCTCTCAAGCGTGTCAGGGTCCCTCTGGATGGCATTCCTTCCCTCCAGCATATCAACTGAACCACACAGCTTGGTGTCATCAGCAAACTTGCTGAGGGTGCACTCAATCCCACTGTCCATATCACCGATAAAGATGTTGAACAAGACGGGTCCCAGCAGCGATCCCTGAGGAACACTACTCATTACTGGTCTCCAACTGGACATTGAGCCATTGACCACAACTCTTTACATGCGGCCATCTTTGCATGCGGCCATCTTTATCCACCGAGTGGTCCACCTATCAAATTGATGTCTCTCCAACTTAGAGACAAGGATTTTGTGTGGGACAGTGCTTGCACATGTCCAGGTAGATGACATCAACTGCTCTCCCCCTGTCCATCAGTTCCGTATTCCCATCATAGAAGGCCATCAGATTGGTCAGGCAGGATGTAGCCATGTTGGTGAAGCCATGCTGGCTGTCACCAAGCACCTTTTTGTTTTTCATGTGCCTCAGCATGCCTTCCAGGAGAATCCGCTCCAAGGTTTTGCCAGGCACGGAGGTGAGGCTGACTGCTCTGTACTTCCTGGGGTCATCCATTTTCGCCTTCTTGAAAATGGGGGTTCTATTTCCCTTTTTCCAGTCATTGGGAACTTCACCTGACTGCCATGATTTTTCAAATATGATGGACAGTGGCTTAGCAACCTCATTTGCCAACTCCTTCAGGACCCATGGATGGATTCCATCAGGTACCACGGACCTGTGCACATTCAAGTTCCTAAGATGGTCTCTGACCAGAGTCTCTCCTACAGTGGGCCTAAAGTCTTCATTCTCACAGCCCCTGCATCTGCCTTCCAAGACTTGGGTGGTGTGGCGAGGCATGGCAATAAGTATGCCAGTTGCTGGACTTGAGGAGATCTAGCTTTGGCCTCTTCAAGGGCCTGCTTAGAGGAATTCTATGGGTTAGGGGTCTGAAAGGCAGGGCATCTATGACTGTTGCTTTTAAATTAGTAATAAAAACGTAATAGGACACGAGTCAGTTACTGCTGAGACAGGGACTGAGCAGAAAAAAATCCACTGACTTACAACATCTAAATATAACTCCAAACTCTCAATGGAGACACCTCCAATGACACCTTTCTCCTCTTCCACAGAGTCTGTCATCTAATTTTCAGATTCTGGCTTCTGAAACTTCTGAGTGTCCTTTTCTGATTTGTTTTTAATAGCAGGGAAAGAGAAAGAATACAAGTTCATAGATACAGTTATACTCAAATGTACAGTTATTATTCGTGTGTAGATTTTGAACTAAAAATGAACACGTATTGCCACTATGAACATGTATTGCAGTCCTGGTCACTGGATTCTTCTTAAATACTGGAAATGAAAAATGAGTGGTTGTTGTTGGATTCTTTGCAGTACAATGTGTCCAAAACTGCATTGAGATGGTGTAATAAAATGCTACATTTTTTCCAAGTTATGAAGTGAATTATGGGAAGCTAGCTCACCACAGCCAGAATTGTTAAAATAGCTATTTTGGCTGATACACTGTTGTCCAGCCAGAAAATACAGGTGCTTTGTTTTTAAGTGCATTTTATTTCAAAAGCTGTGTTTCAAGATTATGTTGACATCTCACTCTCTTAAGAATTTTTAAAGTCCCTTATGTTGTGAAATGTCTGAAGAATTCAATCTTCTGCTGATTTCTCTTCTAAAAACAGATCAAAGAAAAAGATACAATGCTCGAACAGCTGATAACGTCTACATGGATATGGGAAATTTCTGTCTGTTTAGAAGAGAATTGGGTGTTCTTTAATAGATTCTAACTATTTAGCTCTTCTTAGTAGGAGATGTGAGCTATATTCCCTCCAGTCTGACTCTCAAGCTCCTTACATGGGTGACATCAGTCTGTCTAAGTGTCCTTAGCTGGTTTCAGGCCACTGTAATTCCAGAGGATGAGAGCTCAAGTTAGGCTTATGGCAGAGGTAAACTCTGAACAAGTGCTCATTCAGATGGTTCCAGAAGCTGTCAGAACTGGCCACCCTGGATTTGGAGAAGGCTGAGGTTCTTAATGACTTCTTTCCCTCAGTCTTCAGTGGCAAATGCTCTGACCACAGGGGCTACTTCTAGCTGTCATTGAAGAAGGAACTGTCTATGGAGAGGAAGTGATTTTCCTATCAGAAATCGACTGCAATTCAGGACAATAATCACCACAAAGACAGCAGCAAAATCCTGACTCTGACCTTGGTCATCCTGATGCAAATTTTGAATATGACCTCCTTGAGTTACTCTGAATGCATAGATTGAAGAATATAATTTGGATTTTTCTTCTACAGGGAAATAGGGACCTGTTATGAGAATGTTCTGGTGATTTTCATCATGAACACCATCGGAGCTTTCTGCTGAGAAACTAGCAGGTGTCAGTCTGCCTGCCATTTCTGGCTTATTTTGCTTTACTTCATCTGCTTTAAGACAGATTAGAGAAAGCGATGCAGATGAACAAGAACTGTCGTGGTTTAAGCCCCCCACCCATGCAGTTTTCTCACCCACTCACTTCCCTCTTTCTTCCCCCAGTCCCAGGGGGATGGGGAGGAGATTCAAAAGAATTCAACTCCCACAGGTTGAGATAAGAACAGTTTAGTAACTAAAGTATAACACAAATCACTGCTGCTACCACCAGTAATAATACAAGAGAAATACAAGTAAAAAGAATACAACTGCGCACCAAGCCCGACCCAGCCAGTGCACCCCCAGCAGCGAACCCCCCACTACCAAATACCGGATCATGCCGTGCACCCCCAGTCCACCACCACACCCTTCTTGGTCTCTCCCCTCCGGTTTCACATCCTGGACATGACGTGCTATGGTATGGAATAACCTCTTTGGTCAGTTTGGGTCAGGTGTCCTGTCTCTGCTTCTTCCTGGCTCCCCTCCTCCCTGGCATAGCATGAGACTCAGAAAGTCCTTGGCCAGGCCAAAACATTGTCAAGCAGTAACTGAAAACACTGGTGTTATCAGCGCTGCTCCCAGGCCCAAAATCAAAAACACAGTGCTGCACCAGCTACCAAGAAGGAAAAAAAATGACTGCTACTGCTGAACCCGTGACAAAGGGTCTATGAAGAGAACAGAGAGGATGTAACAAATGCAAAGGGTCCAGCGATGGTGCCAGTTCAGATCCACCTGGCTGCCTGTCTCCAGGGTGACTGTCATTATCATGGAATAGGACATGATAAACAAGTCCTATTTTTGTGTAAAAAAAGCAATTGTACTCCAGTTCATGTTGAAAACCAATTGAATAACAACTCTCGCCTGGGAGAGAGAGCCTAAGTTCTGCAAGATCAACGTGTAGAGAATGTCCCAAGGATTAAAAATCTATAAAAAATCTCAGTTGTCTATTGACATAAATCTTTCCAGACTTTCACTGTCCCTCTGTCTGGCATCATTTAGAATTAAGTGGTAAGGGGATATTGAGACAGGAATGAAAAGGAAGTGAAATGATCACAGAAAAGGAGAAGATAAAAGTAGAGAGCAGCAGAAAGAGGTGGAGAAAACAAATGCAAAATTCTGCTAAAAAGATCTTAAAAATTGCATATCACATCCAATTTCTCAAACATAAGCCATGAAAGAGCAGCAATGTAAACATTCTCATGATCAAACCTTTCATTTGTACACCTATTGCAAAAAAGGTATCATTTACAAAAAGAGTATAAAGATTAACAAATGATTAAAGACTATTATATATATGCTATAGACCTGAATGGTATGTGCTACACCTGGCCTTAGGCATAGCAGTGAAAGTGTTACAATTAGAAGCTGTACTATAAATCTCAAGCCCTTTATGAGGAGCTTAGTTGATTTTGAATTCAACTTTAAAGTAATAAGGATGCATTAGAAATTGTTGAAGATGGAAAGTATTATCACCCCTATAACCAACGAACTGCAATTGAAAAATCATATTTCTGAGGCAGTATTTGAATTTTGACTGATGCTACATCAAGAATATGTGATTTAGCTGGTATTTAATGGGAACAGAACTATAGAAAGATTTCTCAGCACTGTAGGCAAAACCAATAACATCACCAACAGCTGAGGTATTCTAACACTTTATAAGTGTAAGACTACTACTAGTGGTGCATAATCTTATTAAAATATAACTTCAGGAAATAAATTATCCATATAATCTGTCTCAGCCTGATTAGTCAATGTTAGCAGAAGTATTTGAGCTGTTTCCAAGAAATAGATCACCTGCTGCACATTATCTTTAGATAGTTATTATATAATAAGAAATATTATAGTTAGATATAAAACTGAAGAAATATTAACGATAATATTAGAAGAAATTTAGTATAATAGAGTATTTAATATAACTTCACTGTGATAGTGTAATGATTTTTAAAGTTATGTCTTTTATAGAAGTCAACAGAATTCATTGGCATAAAATCCACAAAATCCTTGCACTGTGCCTATATTTGGAAGGAAGAAATGTTAATGATGACTTCAATTACTTGTTATTTTGGAGAAATAGATGCCTCTTGATGCTTTTGAACAAGTGTAAGACAAATCTAAGACCTTTAAAAGAAATTGTTATGGTATCTAACTTTCGTTCCAGGCAGGCTATGACTACAGACACAGGGCCAACTATGTATCTGGCCTAACTCCACTCGCAAAATTTGGCCAAAGATGAATTTGTCACATTGATTTCAAGTAAAGTTCAGATTCTGTGTGGTGCCCAGGGCTCTTTCGAAACAAATTGAAATACAGGAAATCTGTAA
Organism: Myiopsitta monachus; assembly: GCA_017639245.1. NCBI lineage: Eukaryota > Metazoa > Chordata > Aves > Psittaciformes > Psittacidae > Myiopsitta > Myiopsitta monachus. The sequence goes on from CM029919.1 coordinate 32,802,235, forward strand.
AACCACATTTGGAACTGAAAGCTTTGAATTACTATTCTTTCTATGACTTCCACATAAATGACTGAGTTTGCGTTTTTCTGGGGTTATTACAGTTGACTATTTCTCCATTTATCCTAGCCATTTACTAAAACAAATCATACTTTGTTTTCATGGATACTATACAAACACCAGATAAGGTGTCCTATTGTAAAGACTGCCTGGATAGATTGATGGAAAACCAAACAAACAACCACCCCCGCCCCCAAACAATTAAAGTTGTCATATAGCAACTGGATGCATCTTGACAATGTCAATTTCGAGAATGTTATTCTAAAACTAATAGCAAGGATACTTCTAAACTGTCCCTCAGGTTTGCTATATTCCAAATTATTTTATTGCAGATATAGAAATTGTTTCGAAAAGAGGTCTTGCAGAGTTACAATACAGAAAATAAAAGTCCTGTGACCCAGCTGAGGAACAAAGCTTTTGAAGATTACACATAGGAAGCACCAGGGAGGAAAGCACGGGAAACAGATTTGAGAGAGGCAGACAAATGGAAAACAAAGGCTGGCATCTTTGATGCACCATATGGAGTGATGGGGTGAGATAAAAAGAGGCAAAACAGCCCAAATACTGTGGACCTGGTAGGCAAGGCTAACAAGCTTGTTTGCAGCAGTTTTTTCAGAGATGGAGATTGGAAGGATGATAAATATTTATGAGGAAGCTTTTAAATTGCCATGGTGAAAGAACATGGTCCGTCTGTTATAGGAATCACTGTTCAGTGTCAGCATTGAATCAGAGAAGATACTCTGATTAGCGTGTATTTTATACCAGGTGGCATAAACTGTTTTCTCATTGGACTAAGGAAACTGTGATCTCTGCGCAATTACAAGTTCTCCATTTTTCATTATATCTCCTGCAAATCTGGAATTTCCCACAAATAACTAAGAAGTCAGCAATGTACACAATAGTGCAAAAGCATGTGCAGAAGCCCTTTATTTCTTGTTGCCTAAATGCTTCTGCAATGGCAAAATGAAAATCTTTCAACCCAGTTCACAGTAGGTGCAAGCTGTGGCAACCCACCTCTGCAGAAATTCAGTTTAAGCTATTGCATTTGATGATGTTTACAGCTCTGATAATGTCTTTTGTGAGGATCTGAATGCTTAACTGTTTTTTGTAGGAGTAAACTGGTAGGCACCAGTGAGTCAGGTGGAGGTTTTTGTTGTTTGGCACTGACCATAACGAACGCAAGTACAGGATTGGGCAAATTCCCTGGTTCTGTGTTATTTCTGAACACCCCATCTGAGACTGCAGCTAGCGAGTTAGCCAAACTGTAAAAAACAACATAGGTATCAGTTTCTCTTTACAGATACAAGGCAGACAAAAAAGTGTAAGAATTCATGCAGCGTGCCTTAGTATGGAGCAGGAGGGAGGTAGTTTACATAGTCTGGTCAAGAGTCTTAGTGCCAGGCTGCAGCTGGGATAAGCACTTTTTGGTGTACATCCTTAGCTCTAGATACTGCTCTTCTGCCAGATTGTTTCTTACTTAAGCACAGTTTCTTGTTCTAGCTTGGGCATTCTTCATTCAATATTGATTCTGGTTTGGGGTCTGTCAAGTGCTTTTTTGCACATTTGTGTTCACTGCACCCAAGCAATGGAAGAAGCTGTGCCTTCAGAGTTCTGTGAAATTGCTGGGCATCTACCTGAGACTGTAAAATGCACTTTTATTATGCTTTCCTACCATATCTTTCAAGTTTGTTTCCAAGATCTTCTTGTATGCTTGCTGTTAAGTCCAGTGACTGGTTTATCTTTTCAAGTTTTGGAAGAATGCATTGATAAAAGTACTGTCATTCCCAGGAGCTTGCCCTAACTCCAGAGAATTTTTACATTTTTCATTTCAGAATGTCACCTATTTCCACCACAGTCCCTTTCAGTCATTTTCCTGCATTAGTCTAAAGTTCCACTCTTCCTTGATCATTTAAATTAAAATACTGATATTAGTGGATTTTCTTCTGACCCACAGTGGTATAAAGCAAGGCACAGTTCCCCTGGTTCACAGAGTATGACAGAGACAGCTACATGGAATGTACCAAACGATTCACACTTTGTTATGCTTGCCTCATTTCCAACAATTAGGTGTAAAATTGTTTCAGCTTTAGTTTACTTTTTGGTGGTGCATTTAAATTTGTCTTCAGTTTGTTGGACTTCCCCCAACTAACAAACACACTGCATTCAGCAGCAGAAACTAATATCAGAAGTGAAAAGAACAGTTAAAGACATTTCTTTCGCCTGACTTGGATGAGTAATGAGGATACAGATTTCCCCAAAAAGGATTTGTTAGCTTAATGTTACCCTTGTGAATTGTACTTCAGAAATAAATGCATGAACTACTTTTATTAGCTAACCAAACTAGAGAGACTAAGCAAGAAGGAGCCTGGGGTTTTTTTAAGCCATACACCCCAAACATAGTATCAATTTTGGTTAATTGTTCTCAACAAGCTTCTCAGTTTTCCACTGCCCTCCCTGCCTTCAGTCCCCTGCAAGCTCTAACCCTTCTTAAGGCGTACTCAAGTGCCCAGTCTTAGGAACTGTAAACATAGGACTACCATTGAGCACTGGTGTTCATGCTATAGCAGTTCATTTTCATCAGCAGCTGATGCTCTAATCTTGCTCTTTTACAAATGGCCTGCTCGATATTTCAACCCGTTATTAGAACAGCTAAAAGAAAAGAAAGAAAAAGAAGAGTTAATTCTGTTGTGGCTGGTGCCCATGCAGAGAATAATAGAAAGCAGGTAAGACATGTCTGGAGTATTAATCTTACTTTAAACAAGAAAAAGAAAATATATTTGAGCTCATTTTACTCTTGAGCATATTTTGCACTATTATGCTTTTTTTCTCCTGAGGATCTTGAGACTGTATCAACAAGAAAAGCTGGATTACATCACCAGAACACAGCTCAGTACGTGGGTTTACTGCTATATTTCAAATGTGATGGTAGCAAGCAATATAAGTATTTCTAACGTCAGAAAAAAGGCAAGTATCACATTCATTTTCAAGACAGGAAAGAGTAATGGCCAGGCAGCTTCACCTCTGATACCACAAAGAATATGAAACAAATCCTCCTGGATGCTATTTCTGGGCACATGAAAGACTAGAGGGTGACTAGAAACAGCCAGAGTTAGATGTACCACTGGAAAAATAAGTCTGAAAAATCTGATTCCTTTTTATGATGAAATGACTGGCTTTGGGGACAGAGAGACAGTAGTGGATGATGTTTACTTTGATTTCAACAAGGCATTTGGCGTGGTCTCCCATAGTCAAATTAGTGAGATCTTGTTTGGTTAGGTGGACAAAAGACATTTGGAAAACTGGTTGGATTGCTGGACTCAAAGCACTGTGATGAAAATTCAACCAGTGGATGCTTACAAGTGACATTCTTTAGGGATTACCTTAGTACTGAGGCCAATATTATTTAGTGTCTAATAAAGACCTGCATGTTGCGATGCAACGCACCTATAGACAGATAACATCATCCTGAGGGGAGTGTGCTGAGATAAAGTGAAAGGCAATTCTACTTTTTAGAGCATCTGAGGAAATGGACTGGCAGGAATCTCATGCCTAAGAGCAGAATCCCTCACCTTTGGTGAATTCAACCATGCAGCAGCACAGGCTGAGCGACCACTGGCTGGGAGGCAGCTCTGCAGAAAGTATTTGTGCCTTGGGAATCCTAGTGGACAAGATGAGCATAGATACTTGGGTTGCTTGTATGGTGAGGAAAGCCAACTGCAAGAGAGTAGCTGGCAGGTTGAGGCAAGTCACTATCTTCTGTTCAGCACTTGTGAGACCAGATTTGTAGTACTGTGTTCAGTATGGGGTCTGCCTAGTAGAAGACAGACATTGATGTACTACTATGAATCTGGCAGTGGGCCATGGAGATTGTTGGAGGCTGAAACACATGCTTTCTATGAAAGGCTGAGAGAACTCTTTTAGTTTTACTTTAAGAATAGAAATCTAAGGTGGATTTTATTGTCATGTTTCACCTACCTAATGGAAGGGTTTACAGAAGGCAGAGGACTAGTGACAGGACTAGGAGGCAACAGAAACAAGTTGGAATATGGAAATTCTGATGAGATAGAAGGCAGTAAAAAAAATCTTAGGAGGGTGGCCAAATACTGGAACAGGTGCCAAGAGAGGCTGTGAAAATTCCATCCTTCAAGATATTCAAAGCTAGACTAGACAAGGTCTAAGCAACCTTATCTAAGTGCTTGAGGCTGGAGGACATATAAATCTACAAAGGTGAGATCCAAATGTCCCTTCCAACCTAAATTCTTCTGTGATTCTGTGGTCCCAAATCCTGGCTCTGGGTTAGAGCTTTATAAATGTCAGGCAAAAAAGACTATTTCTGAAGCTTAAAAAACCAACCAAACAAAACCCAAGAAAAACTTCAGCCAAAAAGTTAACAGATCTGAAAAAAAGTCTATTGGTAGAGCCAGGTTACCAATATTTGTCCTATAAAAACAGCTAAAAAAGACTTCTCTGGCTTTAATGAATGCCAAATGCTAGAAGTAGCAATTACAATGTTTACAGTGAGGTGCAGTTTTAGATCTGCAGCATACCCATGCCTGAGATTTAAATTAATAATGGCAATCCACAAAATAGACTGCTCTTCCAGTAACATGCTGCAATACCCTAGATATCCACCAATCATTTTCTTTCTGCTTCCCCCTCTCCACTCCTAACTCTAGAGGCTGTTGAATCCCTAGCATTAAAGGGCTTATCCAAAGAGAACACTGTTGTCCTAATCAGTCTCTGGTTGAGCATGGTGAATATCAAATTTTGATCAGGTGGCATGGGGCTTTTTAAGATAAGTTTTGTATATCTCCAAAGATGAAGATTTCACAGCCTCTTTGGGCAACCTGCTCCAGTGCTTCACAGCCCTCAACAATTCTGTCTACAAAAAATACTGCTGCTTAGTTCTTTTTCCACAGTCTGTTCTTGATACTTTTAACGCTCTCTATACTAACAGTCAAAGGAGTGGCATGATCCCCAATTTTCCATACTATTTAATTGTTACATTGGCATGGTTTTGGTTTGTGTTATTCAGCAATTCCCCAACCAGTGCTTGGGGAAGGCATTTGGTATGGACTGTGAATCCTTCTAATAGTGACAGTAGACAGTTTAGATGTGTCCAGGCTGTGCTGGATGAAATAGATAACTAAATAGATAACTAAATAGATAACTAAAAAAAAACCTAATAGATAACTAAAAGATAGCTAACTCCTTTTGTTCAATGGATGCACATTTAGCCTTGTGGCTTAAATGTGCATCAAAACAAAAGAACAATCCCAAATCTCTTCTGTTTAGTAGTATAGCTGTACTTCCTCTCACAGGTACCCAGTACTTCTTTTCTCTTATGAAGCACAAACATAGGCAGTTGCTGAATTGTGAGGAGAAATTTTTATTAAATAAAACCAGTAAATTTCTTCTGACACAGAAGACAAAAAAACATATTCTGATCTCATGACAAGGTCTGAGTTTGTGAGCAGGGTACAAGGCTAGCTATCCTAGCAGGATGGATATATGGGAGTCATAAAGAGATGTCTGCCAGATCAGTTCTACACATGGGAATGTAGTGATAGGACAAGGGGGAATGTCTTTAAGCTGACAAAGGGGAGATTTAGATAAGATATTAGGAAGAAGTTCTTTAGTGTGAGGGTGGTGAGACACTGGCACAGATTGTCCAGAGAAGTTGTGGCTGCCCCATCACTGGCAGTGTTCAAGGCTAGGTTGGATGTGGCTTTGAGTGACCTTGTTTAGTGGAAGGTGTCCCTGCCCATGGCAGCAGGGTTGAAACTAGATGATCTTTAAGGTCCCTTCCAACCCAAACCATTCTATGGTTCTGTGGTTCTATGGTTCTACGATTCTATATTCCAGTCTAAAAGACATTATTTTCTCTTTATGCTTGTATAATCTGGATATACTCTGTCCCACAAATACCTGTCTCTTTTAATGCTTCCATTCTACTGATTCCTTGTTTTAATTGTGATGCATACACTGTTCATGTACAAATAAAATGGTGCATTGCTCCTCTTGTAGAAGTGCTGGTATTACAGCTGTAATGGGAAATCACACCAAAATATCACATCTGTGCATGTTGCATAATCATTATACTAGTAGTGAATCATATACAGATGTAAGACATGGTAAATCTAGAATTTTTCTATTGGTGTGCTGCAGTCTTATATGAAAACTTCTGCCTTGACTTTGACTGTCCAGATGGAACTTCTTGAAGATGCATGGAAAGAGAGGAAAGCACACAGGGATTAAAAACTTTAAAAGACGTGGAAGTGCTGAATTGCATTGTATTTGATGGCGAATTTCAAACATTAAAAGTACTGTGCACTGCACTCTTCCAATAACATGAAAAGAGGGAAGTTTTAAGGAACTGTGAAAGTTCCATTGACATAAAGGTCAAAAAATCCTGAAATAAACTATTGCTAAACTATTATGGGGGTATGATATAACAGGTATCACAGAAACATGGTGAGATGGCTCCTATGACTGGAGTGTTGGAATGGAAGGTTAAAGGTTCTTTAGAAAAGACAGGCCTGGCAGATGGGGAAGGAGAGTTGTTATTTATGTTAGTGATAGGCTGGAGAGTATGGAACTCTGTCTGGGGACAGGTGAGCAGTCAACAGAGAGTTTGTGGGTCAGGGTTGAAGGAAGAACAGCAATGGGTGACATTATTGTGGGGATCTGTTACAGACTGCCTGACCAAGAGGACTCTGTGGATGAAGCGCTCTATAGACAGAGAGGAACAGCCTCACGCTCGCAGGCCCTTGTTCTCATGGGGGACTTCAACCACCCTGATGGTGGAGAGACAGTACAGCCCTGCACAAGCAATCCAGGAAGTTCCTAGATTGTGTGGAAGACAACTTCCTTTTGCAAGTAATATAGGGCTGACAAGGAGAGGTGCCATGCTTGACCTCATGCTCACCAACAGGGAAGGGCTGGTTGGAAATGTGACGCTCCAGGGCAGCCTTGATTGCAGCGATCATGAGATGGTCGAATTCAAGATCCTCAGGACAGTGAGAAGAGCGTGCAGCAAGCTCACTGCCCAGGACTTCAAGAGAGCAGACCTTGGCCTCTTCAGGAACCTGCTCAGTATAATTCCATGGGATATAGCCCTAGAGGGCAGGGGGGGCCCAAGACTGTTGGTTGATATTCAAAGATCACATACTACAAGCTCAGGAGTGTTGTGTCCCAACTAGAAAGAAGTGCTGCAGGAGGGGCAGGAGACCTCCTTGGATGGATAAGGAGCTGCTGAGGAAAATCTGAAGGAAAAAAGAGGCTTATAAAAGGAGGAAGCAAGGACAGGCGGCCTGGGAAGAATACAAGGATGTTGTCCTGGAAGCTAGGGACCAGGTCAGGAAAGCTAAGGCCCACTTAGAATTCAACTTGGCTAGGGATGTTAAAGAAAACAGGAAGGGAATCTATAGGTACATTGCAAATAAAAGGCTAGGGACAGTGTGGGCCCTCTCCGGAAGCTATTGGGAGAACTGGCTACCCTGGAATTGGAGAAGGCTGAGGCTCTTAATGACTTCTTTGCCTCAGTCTTCACCGGCAAATGCTCTGACCACACCATCCAAATGCTGGAAGGCAGATGCAGGGACTGTGAGAATGAAGACCTTAGGCCCAGTGTAGAAAAGGATCAATTTTGAGACCATCTTAAGGAGCCTGAATGTGCACAAGTTCACGGTACCTGATGAAATCCATCTGCGGGTCCTGAAGGAGCTGGCAAATGGAGTTGCTAAGCCACTGTCCATCATATTTGAAAAATCATGGCAGTCAGGTGAAGTTCCCAATGATTGGAAAAAGGGAAATATAACCCCCATTTTCAAGAAGGCGAAAATGGATGACCCCAGGAAGTACAGACCAGTCAGCCTCACCTCTGTGCCTGGCAAAATCTTGGAGCAGATTCTCCTGGAAGGCATGCTGAGGCACATGAAAAAAACCAAGGTGGTTCGTGACAGCCAGCATGGCTTCACTAAAGGAAAATCATAAAATCACAGAATCATAGAATAGTTAGGGTTGGAAAGGACCTTAAGATCATCTAGTTCCAACCCCCCTGCCATGGGCAGGGACACCTCCTACGAAACCATGCCCTGCCAGACCAATTTGGTAGCCTTCTATGATGGGGCTACAGAACGGATGGATAGGGGTGGAGCAGTTGATGTCATCTGCCTGGACTTGTGCAAAGCATTTGGCACTGTCCCACATGACATCCTTGTCTCTAAGTTGGAGAGACATCAATTTGATAGGTGGACCACTCGGTGGATAAAGAACTGGGCGGATGGCTGCACGCAAAGAGTTGGGCTCAATGGCTCAATGTCCAGCTGGAGACCAGTAACGAGTGGTGTCCCTCAGGGATTGGTGTTGGGACCGGTCTTGTTCAACATCTTTATCGGTGACATGGACAGTGGGATTGAGTGCACCCTCAGCAAGTTTGCTGATGACACCAAGCTGCGTGGTTCAGTTGATATGCTGGAGGGAAGGAATGCCATCCAGAGGGACCCTGACAAGCTTGTAAGGTGGGCTGATGCCAGCATAATAAAGTTTAACCCTGCCAAGTGCAAGGTCCTACACCTGAGTTGGGGCAATCCCAGGCACATCTACAGGTTGGGCAGAGAAGAGATTCAGAGCAGCCCTGTGCAGAAGGAATTGGGGTGTTAGGTCGACTGAGAAATTAAACATGATCCAGCTTCAGTGTGTGCTCGCAGCCCAGAAAGCCAACCGTATCCTGGGCTGCATCAAAAGCAGCGTGACCAGCAGGTCAAGGGAGGTGATCCTGCCCCTCTACTCTGCTCTCGTGAGACCTCACTTGGAGTATTGTGTGCAGTTCTGGTGTCCTCAACATAAAAAGGACATGGAAGTGTTGGAACAAGTCCGGAGGAGGAACACAAGGATGATCAGAGGACTGGAGCACCTCCTGTATGAAGACAGGCTGAGCAAGTTGGGGCTGTTGAGCCTGGAGAAGAGAAGGCTGCGTGGAGACCTCATAGCAGCCTTCCAGTGTCTGAAGAGGGCCTATAAGGATGCTGGGGAGGGACTCTTCATGAGGGAGTGTAGTGAGAGGACAAGGGGTAATGGGTTCAAACTTAAACAGGGGAAGTTTAGATTGGATATGAGGAAGAAGTTCTTTACTGTAAGGGTGGTGATGCACTGGAATGGGTTGCCCAGGGAAGTTGTGAATGCTCCATCGCTGGTGGTGTTCAAGGCTGGGTTGGACATAGCCTTGGGTGTCATGGTTTAGTGAGAGGTGTCTGCCCATGGGAGGGGGTTGGAACTAGATGATCTTAAGGTCCTTTCCAACCCTAACTATTCTATGATTCTATGATTAATACAACTGAAGTCCCCATGCCACAGTGGACGGGAAGGACAGCTTTCCATTTTACTGCCTAGACAGACAACATCTCCCAGACTTCGAAATCTCAGCTGTGATATACATGGAATAATGTTTTTCCCCTTGCGATTTCACTCAGGGCTCTGTTTCAGGCTCTCAGTAATGCACAGTCCTTCAGCACGTCACAGTGTATACAACTGAATAGAATGAAAGTCATGACATCACGCACAGTCTAAGAAAGTAAGATAACATCTGTGTTACGAGTCAATGCACATGCCATGCAACATAAGCTTCATGAGTAGTCGCAATGACAGTGATAATGAGGTTTGCGTAGAAGTCATAAGGCAGAGGCAGAAACAAAAAAAGGAAGTATGTTGCTGCAGCCACATGCAAGCTGAAATAGCTGTAGTGTTTTCACTTCACTTTGAGCAAGCCTCACTCAGGACTGCTGCAGAGAAAGGATTCCAAGAACCCAACCACCTGTTGGCTGAAGAAGTGGGAAGTTTAGCTTGTCAGCAGAAGATCTAGCTTGCTTCTTCTGTTCTTCTAACACGCACTAGTGGAAGGACTTTGGCAGCACTGTGTATCAGTGTGAAAGAGCACAGTAGCTAATGCTACACATTTACAACCACCTTTCTAGATGCTGTTTCCTTATCACTCCTTGCTACACAACTTTGGACCTTTTACAGATATGTGTGGAGAAAATCATTGCAGCTTTGTCACTGAAAACCTGCAAAAGGAAGAAAATTATACTGGAAGTACAGGGCGATTGCAATTTGGTAGTGGCCAGGTTTTTGAACAACCTGTAACTGAGCTGAAAATCAGACTTCATTGTTGTAATGCTGTTGCTCCAACCTGAGAAAAGTTTTTTTTCTGGCAGAAGTTTTTGATCCTCCGATTGAAAAAGCCCCACCAAAACAAACCAAAAAACCCCAAACAACTCAAAAAAAACCAACCTAAATTCAGAGCAGGGGAAAGAAAAGGTGACAAAAAAAAAAAAAAAAAAAAGAAAAAGGAGATGAGAAAATAATTGTGGGAAGAATCAAAGAAATTGAAGATATAACAATAAGAGGAGAAAGAAAAATAACTTCAGAAAAATTGAGTCAGAAAATAAGGAGGGGAATACTGAGGAAAGGGAACAGAGAAGAAGGGAACAGTACTAAAGTAATATAGCGTTTGTGTAATTTAAATTTGCCTTTAAATCTAAAATCTATTTAAAACTTTACCTGATATAGAAATACAATAGAGAGAAGTTTGTCTTTCTGAAAACAATTTGAAAAAAACCCTGAGCAACCTGTAGTAGATTTTTTTGAACAAACAAGACTATACTACTACAGAGGTGACAAGCCTTCCAAAAAGCACTTTTTCCCCCTCTGATTACAGTTGCCTAGGAAGCACCCAGTACTTTATAAGAAAAGCCATATTTCCTTTTCTCTTGATGTTTTTTTTACTACAATTTTTAAAATCTGCAACTGGGGAAATTAAGAAGTTTGACGGAAACAGTTCAGAAGTTACTAACACTGGGAAAGGGACAAATTCAATTAAACTAAAATCAAAGCTCCAGTATGACTGGAGAGTTTCAAGTGTTTTGAATATCAATATTTTGTCTTGGTATTATCATCTCAAGTAAGTCTCTTCTGTAGTTGACCTTCACTGGCACTTGTGTGATAAAATTGTATGTACTCCAAGTGGACTACATATTTCTTAAATAATAGTAAAACATCTGTAAAGAAAATATAACCTTGAGACTGCACGCTACCCAGCACCTACTATCTACTTGAAAATGGGTGTAAAGTTCCTGGTGCACAGTTGGCACTGATCACTTACTAGGTACAATTGCAAATGATTTCATGCAAATACCTCTACAGTGAGTCTGCAATGTACTTGCATCATCCATGGTAAGGTTTTCAAAGCCTTCAGTTGTTCAGGATCCCCACACTAGCAAGACATCCCAAAAAAGCCAGTCTGATTGTATGAACCTGGATTTCCAAAGTGATTCTTCACCAGACCCTTAGAAATCCCATTCCTTAACACTATGCTACTTCACATTTTATCCCAACACTGTTTTGATGTATGCTGCATGTTGTTCAGAAGCATGCATTCTTTCAATGCATACTGTTTTCAGGGCAATCACACAGACACAGAAAGAAAAGGAACCACTCAAAACATGGTGCTGACATTGAGGTAATCAACACTGTCTAGGATTTATTATTCTTGATACAAAAACAAACAAAAAGGCAGACATCTTGTGAACATGATTTGATAAGCATTTTGCACTTAGAAAAGCACCCTCTGAAAGAGGGGCTCACCTTGTCCCTTTGTGCCTTAACTGGTGAAACATGTCAAAGGTGGTGACTCTCAATTAGAAATCAGTTACAAGACCACCTTAAAATGAAACTAATTTAAATATGCCTTCATGTGTAAAGAATGGCCTTGCTTTCTACAGACATCAATTGTAAAATTGTATTAATGATCCAGTATTTCCTACAGCCATAAATTATGTGGACAGTGTGTGCAAGCTGTGTAAGTGAGCCTATAAGATTCGAGTTCAAATGCTGAAAAGGACTCCCTGTGTTTGTGGAGGATCTCATGTAGCAACAGTCTGTATCTGCCTTTATCTCAAATGGAGAGTATCCAAAAGTTAAACCATCTGCTGTGGCCTATATTTAAGCTTAAGCACTCAGCCTGTAAGCCAAGAGGCATGATTGATTCTTAGTTTTAGGACACAAGAATGTTACTGTGACATATATTTTTTGTTATGCTATTGGTGAACATTTCCCCTTTTAACCTGAGCCCCCTTAGAACTAATGAGATCAGCATGGTTTGTTACATTTGAAGTACTCATTCTACCTGCAGGCATCTGAGACTATTTTCCCTCTATAAGGTATGTTCAGAAAGAATCTTTTTAAAAAATGGAAAAATGGTGGGAATAGCATGTTTGCACAGAAGATAGAACTATCAAATAACATGCAAACCTGAGTTAGCTTCTTTTCAGGTGTAAACAGGTCCTTCTAGTGCAGCCTAACATTTATGCATACAGGCTACTAGATACCTCTCAAAGATTGCCACAGTAAACTTTTCAGTTTAAGGAATATTAGAAAAATTCCACTTCTTAATCAGGCATACTTTTAACCTTGTTTGCTCGGGAAAATAAACCACACATCTAATATTTTTGTAGAATAGTCAAAAGCCTGTTTTAGGAACAAGTGATTCTGCAATAACAAAGGCTTTCTGTCTCTACAGAGGTTCTCAGGTCCTTATTATTGCTTTTGGATAATGGTCACCTTCTGTTTGGATTTGCTGAACGCATTTATCCTGGCTGACAGGACCTCTGATTCCCATAGAGTTGAGGCAGGGTTGTGTGCATGAAAGCCCACACTGATTCTAACAAAACACCTTGTTTACATGGTCTGTCTCTAACCAGGGACATGCTATTTTCTTTCTTTTGTTTAAACAATCACCACAATGAGCCATTAGACTAAACGACCTTACACTGCTGATAACAAACTGACTGAAGGAGTATTGACCAGAAATACAAACCCTGATATTTCTCAGTCTCTGTGGAACTTTCCAGAGGACACTCTATTTCCAGCTACAAGAGTACCAGCTCTGCACTGATGTGACTGCGTGGAGCTGTGATTGACTCTCCCACAAGCCACCGATGACCTTGCCAAAGCCAGGGCTCAGACATCTGCTTATCACAGATTTGTGTTTTTCTTGTCGTAAGCAAGAGCTAGATGAGAGGAGAGGATTTAGAAGCTGACCACAGTAGGACCTTGACTGAAATATATACATTGACTTCCCCCCTGAGGGAGCCTGTGTCTCTTCACTGATCCCTAGGAAGCCCTGAGAGACCAGCCAAGTACCAAGTAACTGGAACTGGATAATTTAAAATCCAACCTCCCCGTCATGAGTGAGATGAATACTGGGGCCTCCACCCTGCCAGCTGACTTTTGTGGGGGACTCCTGAGAAATTACTATTATTTGTCACTGTGTATGGTGATCCTGTGTAATTAAGTTCTCTATAAAACACATTTTAAAGGTGTTTTGTGCAGTTAGAGCTACCACTGCCTACCTGTTACTAAAATAGCACTGTAGTAATATAGGCCTCTCTGTAGCGACAGTAACTGAAGAAAACCAGTTCAGGCTGACTGATAGGATTACGCAGCGATGAAGCATTTTGCATGAGAGCACAATGCAGTTTGTGGGGGGGGGTGGGGTGGGGTGGGTTTCCCCCACTCCCAAAAAGGAATATATAAAATTAGGTATCAAAGATATCTATACAAAGGCATGTTTCATATTCATTATTCTAAATACAGGCTACAGGCTGTTTTAAAATATGGTGCAAATTAACTTTCACCATTTGCTTACCCCTAAAACCAAGACCAGTCATAAGGATAGTTTCTAAAGATATTTGATGTGAAAATCACTACAGATAGGTACTAAAAGAATGCATGCCCTCTAAAGTTTCCAGTTAGAAAGCTCAGTTACATATATATATGCAGATATATGTATGTATCAGTTGCATATATACCTACGTAAATATACAGAAAGAAATCGTACATTAAAAAAAAAGTGGCAGTAAGAAGTTATTGAAAAGCCAGAACTCTTTGAGCAGTTTAATATAAAGATTGAGTTCTAAAATGCAAGTAAAATTTCTTATGTGTGTTGCACAAAATGCAGAAATACTCTACAAATGTTTCTGTCCTATATCTGGAAAGAAGCTAGATCGCACATTTCTCATGCACTGATGATGGAGATTAGTAACTTGGAGGATGTTCAACGTCTACTAGAAACAAACATTTTTAAATCAGCAAGCTAGATAACTAGCATCCAAAAGTCCCTTAAAGAGTTGATTGAGGAAATGTCTGGTATGCCAATGCTGTTTGTTAGTAAAGCCTGGAATAGTGAGGAAAGTCCAGAAGAGTAGAAATGAGCTAACATTGATTCAATATTAAAAAGGACATAAAGGAAGGCCTGAGTAATTATGCTGCTATGACATTAGGCCCAGACAGAATAATAGGAAATGGAGCACGCAATTCAGTTAATAGGGTGAATGGATGGGAATGGAATTCATGTTTTTCAGTAAAGTTCTATGCTCTTTAAATCGAAGATTTTAAAGTATTGCCATATTTAAATAAAATTCCAAGTTTGCTTGGAGAAGGTAACTGGACAGGTAAAACAGTATAATTCATAAGATGTCTAAGTCTTATCTAGAACTCTGCTGGGCATTGCCACTGCTTGCACATTAAAAAATATGAACAAATTTACCAAGAGTTTTAAAAAGTAATTGACAAATCAGATCCTCTTTCCCTGGAGACTCATTCTGTCATTTTCAAGCCTCATGCTATTCAGCAGTTTTGCAAATGATCTGGGGGTAAGTATGAAACTACTTGTGCGAAAGCTATCAGGCAAAGAAATGGTTGCTGGAATAACACAGAAGAAGCAGATTAAGAAATAAGCTGGTCCCATTCCAGCAAGGCACATTTTAACACAGCTAAATAGAGGACATACATGAAAGATAAAGACATGATGACAACTCCTTCTGACTGTGCAACAGCAAAGAAAGTTGTATGTGAAAAAGCTTAGTTTAGTTTCCTAATAAAAAGACAGTACTTTCCCCTGTACCTTATCTTCCTCGTACCCTTAACTAAATCAGGACTGCAAAACTACAGCACCTATTCACATTGAAACACTTGAAGTTACAGGTCATGCTGCAGACAATATTTCTTATGAACACCTAGTGTGATATGTACATCCGTGGCTATATTTATCTGGAGTACTGACCAGGACAACAAAGATGATAGCACCTCTGTGAATTGTGATGGTGTGCCCAACATTACAATACTACACACAGTCCTGCAATGGTATTTGTCTCATTTAATCACACACACTCACTGAGTAGACTTCTGCTTGTGTTAATCTCTAGATGGCTTTTATAGTTAATGAGTTTATTTAAGGAGATGCTCTTTTCATTACTGTCATGGGTTCAGAAGTAGCAGTCATTTTTCTCCTTCTTGGTAGCTGGTGCAGCACTGTGTTTTTGATTTTGGGCCTGGGAGCAGCGCTGATAACACCAGTGTTTTCAGTTACTGCTTGACAATATTTTGGTTTGACCAAGGACTTTCTGAGTCTCATGCTATGCCAGGGAGGAGGGGAGCCGGGAGGAAGCAGAGACAGGACACCTGACCCAAACTGACCAAAGAGATTATACCACAGCACATCATGTCCAGGATGTGAAACTGGAGGGCAGAGATCAAGAAAGGTGTGGTGATGGACTGGGGGTGCACGGCATGATCAGGTTTTTGGTAGACGGGGGTTCGCTGCTGGGGGTGCACTGGCTGGGTCGGGCTTGGTGCGCAGTTGTATTCTCTTTCTTTGTATTTCTCTTGTATTATTACTGGTGGTAGCAGCAGTGATTTGTGTTATACCTTAGTTACTAAACTGTTCTTATCTCAACCTGTGGGAGTTGAATTCTTTTGATTCTCCTCCCCATCCCCCCGGGACTGGGGGAAGAAAGAGGAGAGTGAGTGAGAGAGTAAAACTGCGTGGGTGGAGGCTTAAACCACGACAATTACAAATGACATTGTAAAGTATCTTGAACATGGATGTTTGTGGCACACAGTAGGTGCCAGATACTTTAAAAATAGCTGAGAAACAGGGAAAGCAAACAAAGTTATGCCAAGCTGCCTGAGAATTATTCTTGTAAATATTGTAAATTTTGTAATTCTTGTAAAATTTTGCAAATCTTGTAAAAATTGTAAATTATTCTTGTAAATTGTAAACTAAACAACTATTTTTGTTATCAGAAGTCTAAAAAATCCTTAGAATAAGGAAGAAATGGAATAACGAAACTATAAATTGGTGGTCGTTAAACAGGGAGTAAAATACTACGGGGAAATGGAAAAATTTTCTGTCTGAAGAACGATCAGGTATCTTCTTAGAATACATGGTTTAGCTGAAGACAAGATAAAGTGTAATAGCAGTGATGAATGAAAAGCAATGGCCTGTGATGTACCAATTAGACTGGCTAATCTAAGGATTTCTTGCGATCTTAAACTTGATGAGACAATGAATTGCTCAGTTTAACTGCAGGAAGGATGACATTCTGATATAGAAACGCCCTCAGTATAAGAGTGGAGGTGCGCTTATTGGCAAATAAACTTAGATAAGAGAAGTTGCAAACCTGTGATTTAAAGTTTATTACGTGCTAGTTAACAGCATTTTTTTTTCCATAGAGTTAAAACTCACAGCTTTTTGTTCTGCTTGTTACTAAGGCTATGGTACAAACAGGGTTTTATTATGAGGTAGGGACCATAGAGAAGAAAAAAAAAAGAAAGGAGTTTTTTTAGAATGCAGGTGGAAGACAAGTTATAATAAAAGGCAGGTAATTCCCACATTAGCCTGTCTCAAATAATTATGACTAGCAACCCCTTGCCTGTATTCTGGAAAAGTTTGGTTGAAGGTAAGCAGTCTTTTTTGTTGCAAATGCATCAAATAATGTATTACCAAGGCACACCTTTGTCAAGTGCACCTAGACAGCTGCAACTGTACCTCTTCAGACTTGCCTTATGATGCAGAACAGGGTGTGTATGTCCATGCAGACCTCCATACTGGACTGAAGTCTCCTGCCGTTAGCTCTCTGACCTTGCTTTACTGCTTTAACCTCCTAAGGATCAGCTCTTTCTGCAAAACTGCAGCAAGCACTATCCATACTACAGTGCTCATTAAAGTAGTAAGAAAACATACGATGAGGAGAAAGAAAGAGCAGACAAGATTTGCAGAAGTATGTTTGCCTTTGTTAACCATCACATATACATGCAGGGCCCTGCATATATAATGCCACATATAATGCACATATAATGCCACAGATTAGGAACTGCATAAAGAATGTAGCATCAGCACAGAGCGAGCCACTTACCACTATCACTTCCTACAAATGAACAGAACTCTGGTAATAGGGAATGAACATTTCAGCAGTCAGTACAAAGACCAGAAGAAAACATATCTGAATGTGATGTATACACTGATTAACCCTTAACTTACTGCTGCTCCTCATGCACGTCTAGTCCAGAATTCACAGCACAAATCACAGCTTTTTTTTTTTTTACTTCTGCTAAATTAACCAATGCCACTTGAAAATATGCAGTTGAATGTTAATGAAAGAGTTAGTCAGAAAGGAAAAGTCTCCAAAAGCAAGTCAAAATGTCCTTCAGCTTCTATGATTTTTTTCCCCAGCCCTCAGTTTCCTATTCTTGATATTCTTGAATGGAGTAAGTATCTACCATTGTTTTGCTAGCTTAAGTAAACCAGCCTCTTCATTTCGTTCTCCTTCAGACCATGCTAGTCCATCTCTGAAGCTATGTCATGTGTAGGATTCTTCTTTCATGTGAAGGACCGTGGCTCTACCCAGTATTCCTGATGCTAAGCACTTACCAAATGGAGACCTGGTCACGGATATGATAGAGATTAGTAGCCAGCATGGATGTCGTACACCATGTAGATACACTAAGAGAGGGGAGTTCTTCTTCAAAGAGCTGACAATAGACAATATAGCTGAGATGGACATAAGGTGTGATGTTACCTCGCTACGGTGAGGTAAGAAGCTGAGGGCTGATATTAAAAAAAAACTTAAGGGTTTTAAGTAGATTTGTAGTAAGAGTTTCAACAATGATGTAGCTGACTAGGTGCTTAAATCTTGCTGATTGCAGTGGAAGCTGAGTTCCTTATCTGCCAATTGCAAATCCACAGCTTTAGTTAAGCAGCAACCTAAGGTTGTCTCTGAGGTAGCAGAATGAAGCAGTGGATTCCTCAAAGTTTCTACAATTTTTTACAGCTGCCTTGTCTCACTAGCTTGGGTATGACACAGCATTAACAGCCATACACTATAAACCAGAGGTAAGTGTAATGCCAAGTGAATTAAGTACATGAGCTCCTTCCTGTGGGGAAACCTCCTGAAAGCCATCATGCTGTGATGGTGCAAATTGTTGGCAAAAAAGCCATGTTCTAGGCTAGATAGTTTATTTCCTAGGCACAAACACAAGGCATTTCTCTAGGGAGAGCTATGAGTACCTCCTTTCTGACGGGGCCATCTGCCAACTCCAGCAATGTTAGTTTTAAAAAACTTTACAAACCATTAGGAGCTCTCCAGGATCAAGGATACTGCTCCAGAATTTTCGGGAAAAATTGTTGTGTGATCTGGAGTTTCCAAACTCATATTCAGTTGGACATATATTTGAACTTGCTAAAGTAGTTTGAAAGGGACGAGAGGAAGGAAGCTTCACCTTATTAATACAATGCTAACTGTTCAAAAAAAAGTGAGCATGCCAACTGTTAATGCAACGTTTACAAAAGTGTTTGCAGGTTTTATCCAAGCTGTATCCCTGCCCAGCTAGTGAAAATGCTGTAACCTCCCATCCAAACACGCCCCTCTAACCCTTACTAATTCCCACATTTTTCTCATTCCTCTGCTGTAATGTTAGTTTGCTTACTAAAGTGTGGGTACCAAACTTGCGGTCCAGCTGCTACTGTTTGTGAGCCAATCCATAGGACTGTGCATATTTTAAACACTGAGGCTGCTGTTTCCCTGTCGAAAGTAAAAGCATTTCCCTGATAATGCACAACCAGCTGGCTGACCAGTTTTTGCATATGTACAGTCAAGGCCTATTGTTCTTCATTTTGCAGTGTTCCAAAAGATTCACCACTGATTAGAGTCCCAAAAGAAAACTTGCCATCTCTTAATTGATTCACTCAGAATTCCCAGGAACCCTTAAATTCTTCTTGCTCATCAGATCTTAAAAGAAAACAAGAGTAAAAGATGTATTACTGTCTCACCAAAAGGTAGTAAAGACACTACGCAGGATTTGAAGAACTGTTTATGAAGCAAGATTTATATGTTATAACAAAAAACTATGGATAAACAAGTAAAAATAAAAGTCATGAACCATGGTATGAAATGCTCCAGCTTTTGTTTAAGCTGAGTTTTAATGTCTTAAAAAGACATTTATGTTGTGGTATGTTTCCTGGACTGAACATCTATTATTATATAAAGGCCACTGATGCGCTCCCTTCCCCCTTCCATTTATAGCCTTTTTAGTTTAGATCAGTCATCATCAATCTGAACATGCGGAGCCACTTCTGATACATTTCACTCAGTGCTTTCTCAATCACAGCAATCAATAAAACAAAGGAAAAAAAAATATAAAAAGAAGAAATCAGTGAAATTTTATCAAGCATGAAATGGCGTTTTAACAAAACAGGGGGATTTGCTGAAGTAATGTTTCAGTAAGGAAGGAAATACCATTGACTTTATTACAGCTGCCTAATGTTTTCCACGAACTGCAGAAAATAATTCATTGTATCTTAGTGACCTACAATAACAGCTGACTGCTTGCACTTGATGGAAATGTGATTTGTGCCTACTAAAAATTAACTACTTAACTTCTCCGTATTCTTCTCCCTAGCAACACATTAGTTTCCTTTTCATTCTGTTTTGAACTGCTTCCCGAGATGTGAACACCAGTAAACACAACCAGCAATTGCTATGCAATATTCCTCCATGAAAGAAGAAAAATAAGGGCACACTGCATGTGTGAGCTGTAAAACTCATGCTGGGCTCTAAAAGACTATACTTAGATGAGGCCCCTTCTTTTTAACAGTCCTTTCACTCAAAGGTCAATAACATAATAAATATAAAGGAACATCTCTGACAATTGCACATGTGCAGACACATGCAGATACATGCACACTCAGCAAATAGTTCCAGGATAAGAATGTTAGAGAAGATGCAAAACCTACAGTAAAATTTCAGGGCTGGACTGGGTGAAGTGACAACATAAAAGGAAAAGCAATAATTTTTCTAAGTTGCATGAAGAAAAATGAGTGGGAATGAGGCAGGAAAAACTGGAGCAAAATCTTTGTCTATTGAGACTTACTAGAAGATTTACTCTCACTGTTATTGCTGCCTCTGAGAAACAGGAGATGGATGCAAGCTATCCTGCTGCAACTGACTTTGCTGTAAGTTCAACAGATTTCCTATTCGCCATGTAATACCATCCCTTCACAACTTACGCAGTATGTTTTGTCCTTACTCACTAATAACACCAAGATATCGTACACACATCTAAGATGATAATACTGCACACATACATAGTATCTCTCCACAGAGTGTAAAACTGTATGTAGGTACATCACATATACAGTATCTATGAACATACATACACAGTATAAGCTCTATACAGTATCTATTTTGCATGCATAAACAACTGTTCGTGGATAGTCGTGCTGTTTACTAAGGAAGAAGAATTTGGCCAGGGATTCCAAGCAAATTTTACTTTAATGAAAGGTGACCTGGGATCCTTCATGTTCATTCAGAACAAACAAGGATGAACATTTCACCTTCAAATTTGGCCAATAGTGTATGCCCCCATAATTTGTGTGAAAAACAGATATGAAAAAGAGATATACCTAATTCAATTTTTGTTGCATACTTGAAAAGCAGCTGTATATCTTCGAAGTGTTGTCTGCCTTTTCTAGTCTTACTAGTTAAAATTAGGATAACTAGCATGAACCCAGGATACTTCCACTGAAGTAATGCAACTACAGACAGGTAACACTAGTGCAGGGGGACCCTGAAGTCTCCATTCTATGAATCCACATTGGTGGGATTTTGTTTTATTCTTTCAAATGGGTGAATGAAAGAACCACTTCACATTTCTGAAATGAAACAAGTCTGTGAGCAAGGAGGCATTAAGATACCACTTTAATTGGAGATCAGCCCCTTTAAACTGGTTGAAGAACTGTATTGTCAGGATTATTGTAGAAGCCTAGACCTTAATTTTATATTCTAGTGAGAAAATGTCATAGTGAACACTAGAGTGGATCTCATCAGCAAAGAAACGGTTTTCCAACTCACTCATGCATGATGTCAGGGTACCATTCACTGAAACACGAATATCAGTTCCTTAGAAGATTATGTTCAAAGTATTAAGCAGGCCTGCTTATGAGATGAGGTATGTTAATATCAGAAGGCAAGAAAACATTCCTATTGTTTAATCCTACCATTTCTCTATTTCTCCCAGCTGATGTTTAAAGGAACGGACCCATGTGTCAATTCCCTCTATGCCCATCAAGATGCAACTGGGCTGAAAGAATAGCTGAAATATCTAAGTAAAAAGGAACCTGGGGTTGTCAAACCAGAAAAAGCTTAAAAAATGCAAAGTTTAACTCTCCTTTTACTGTGATATCATTCAAGAGAGTTCTTGAATGGTCTTTTTATTTGTTTTATCCTTCCTGTCAAAGTGAAATGATTGGGTACTTAATTCTCAGAAGCTACAACTGCTTGTAGTAGTTAATGCCCCCATGAGTATCTTTATATTGAGTTCACTTTTACCTGGTGAAAAGAAACTTAGAGTCATACAGACCTACTTTTTCCCTTTTCAGGGGTTTAAATGAATGAAGAGAAAACATGTAATGCAAACCTTGATAAACAGGTTCAGATTGACAGCTGTATACTTAGATGTACTGAAAATCAAATTCTACAAAAGGGGAACACTCATTGAGAGCTATGTGCCTTTCAGATCAGTGCATGCCATAGCTAGCTTATATGATTCCTACAAACTAAAGGTGGGTGACAGATAGATTTCATCTTTCATAACCTCATAGAAAACATCTATTTGATCCAAACAATTTTTTGAACAGTTTTATAGAAAGTACTGCAAAACTTTCTGTCTCAGTGGGTATTCCAACAGCATGCTTTAGGCATTACATAGAAAACATCACTCACTGATACTCATTGTTACTGGTTTCACTAGATATACTTTCTGGGATATAAGAAGCAAAATACAGGTGCCTAAATTGCTTTCTCTACACCACCATTTTCTACACTTCACCTTCTCTTCTCTCTCTTCTCCCTAAACTAAATTGCCTCAATAAAGTTCAGTCTGCCTTTTTGTTCAAATCTTTCTCTGCTCTAGTAAGAATGAGTGAGAGACTAAAAATGAAGTTAAATTTACCATATTGCTTTTGAGCTTGTGTGAACTTCACACTCAGGTTAGTGAGGTAAAACTGTTTCTATGTGGCATTAAAATTTTACAGTAGTATTCTCAATGCTTTTCATAGAGTGACTTAATTTCTTGCTTGATTTTCACTGAATGTTTAAAATGGGGCAGACTTTTTTGTTTAAAATAATACATAGGTTTCCCAATGTGATTCATAGCACTTCAACATGCATAGTTTAATTTCCTTGACTTACCTACACTGAATTCTATATGTCATCATGTTTCTACTTTTTGTTATCTTCCCTTGAAATTCTTCACTAGCCTCTTGCTGTTTTACCACAACTTTTCTCTTCTACCAACACTGGTATAGATTTGTAAGACTATTTTTTTTCCAAGTTAAACATCAAGAAAGGAACTCTCACTTATAGTAAGATCGTAGAAAGCCCTAACCAAGTAATACCGCACTACAGAATTTTATACTTTAATGTTATTATTTAGAAAGTGTCTTACTGTAAAAAGAAGCAGTGAGAAATCTGCACAAAGATTACTGTCATGGGTTCAGCAGTAGCAGTCATTTTTTCTCCTTCTTGGTAGCTGGTGCAGCGCTGTGTTTTTGATTTTGGGCCTGGGAGCAGCGCTGATAACACCAGTGTTTTCAGTTACTGCTTGACAATGTTTTGGCCTGGCCAAGGACTTTGAGTTTCATGCTATGCCAGGGAGGAGGGGAGCCGGGAGGAAGCAGAGACAGGACACCTGACCCAAACTGACCAAAGAGATTATTCCATACCATAGCACGTCATGTCCAGGATGTGAAACCGGAGGGGAGAGACCAAGAAAGGTGTGGTGGTGGACTGGGGGTGCACGGCATGATCACGTTTTTGGTAGTGGGGGGTTCGCTGCTGGGGGGTGCACTGGCTGGGTTGGGCTTGGTGCGCAGTTGTATTCTTTTTACTTGTATTTCTCTTGTATTATTATTGGTGGTAGCAGTAGTGATTTGTGTTATACCTTAGTTACTAAACTGTTCTTATCTCAACCTGTGGGAGTTGAATTCTTTTGAATCTCCTCCCCATCCCCCTGGGACTGGGGGAAGAAAGAGGGGAGTGAGTGAGAGAGTAAGACTTCGTGAGTTATTAGCCTGGGTGAGGCTTAAACCAAGACAATTACTTACAGCACCAGTAGATAATAGTGCTCCCAGTGGCACCAGTGCCCCTGGGAATGGCAGAACTGAAGTAAATACAGTTACATGACACAGCTGTATCAGTGCTAAGGTAGAAAAGAATCAGTCCAGTAATCTTAGTTTGCATGTTTGCACAATATTATTTAAAGAGTGAAACATACATATATATATATATATATATTATTTTTTTCCTAAAGGACACTTTCCAGATGAGCATGTAGTGATATCTTGTACACTTTTTCATTCCTGTGTGTGTATACTTTGTCCAAAAATGTATTTCCTGGATCTGTTGCCTTCTACGGTCAATGTGATTGTTCTTCAATACAACTCAGAAGATGAGATGTTTAACTGTGCTCTTTCTCAGGTTACAGCCATTCCTAAATACAGCCTGGGAAGTTGAAAGATTATCCTTCAATGAATTTACCCTTGTGCACACCGAAGCAAGTACAAGTAAGGCCTGTAAAATTAATCCCCATAGTGTTGCAGACATTTGAATGTATTTCAGTCAATGGCTGCAATTCAGTCTCACCTTGCTGTGTGTTTCAGTATCTGATACATCAACGTTTTCCTACTGTTGCTTCTTGACAGAAGCTGGGGATGTTTATCTACTGGAGTTAGATGCCTGTAACTGCAGCTGTCAATTACTGTACCATGGGAGTGTAGCAAAACACACCTCCAATTCTCTGCTTGGCATGACTTCCGTGAGCTGCCAGCTTTCCAGACAAATGTAAAAGTCCAGAGGGTACTGTAGCAGAGAAATGACAGTGGAATGCTGCAATGAAAGAGTTAAGATCAGAAACCCTGCAAAGTATAAAAATTCAATGAAAGTAACATCTTCTGTAGAAATAATAGTCTTCTCTCAGACTTCTTAAATGTATACAGACTATGACACAGCTTGCTTGCCAGGTGAAATTTTTTATTTTTTTTTTTAAATCTTGTGGAATTGTAGAGCTAAATCCATGCCTAGATCACCACACTAATTGCTGAAGAGAGTAATACAAGCCCAAATAAGTGAAATATTTGGTGCTGAGCCAATATTATAAGGCTTTTCAGAGGCCTTAGCTAAAAGGAACTTGAAATAGATAATAAATTGGAGTCCCCTTCAGGTTTGCCCCTCTCTGAAGTTCAGTGGATGGTGGTTTGCATGTCTGACACCAAGAAGTACCTCTGAGTGATGTCTGTCAGGTTTACTAGGGTGCTTTGACATTTCAGATCCTGGTCAATCCATGCATTTGCTCCTCCACAATGAATACAGGCAAGTGGGGCATCTCTTTTTCACATGCTACAATGATGAAAAGCATGTGAAAAAGGTGTGTATGCATCTTGCTGAGAGCTGGTGCAGGGAAGCAGTTTCTGGGATGGTAAGAAAGCTCATCTGTAAAGCGCTTCTGCTTCAGTTCCATAGCTGTAAGACCAGCAAGCACTAGAGCCAGATGAGTCCAGAGAGGAGACTTTGCTAAAGGCTGGCCAGGAAGCCAAGCCACAGGCAGAGACACTGGTACATAAAACGCATTCCAGTGGTTGGCATCTGGACCCTGTAGCTGCCAAGCACACCCAGTGTGTGGCCATGGGTGTTGGCTTCAATACTAGAACATTTTGAGGAGGAGGCCAACAACCAGTAACCAGAGAAGACAGCGCCAAGTTACTACAGAAATTACATTCATGTGCCAATTTGCTTGCTATTTCAAAAAACAAAATTTTATCTCATAAGCATTGTTCTGAACATACCCACATGACAGCTAACAGAAATATGCTGGTATTTGCTAGTGGGGGGAGGGGTAAAATAAGTAACTAAGTGAAAAGATGCTCCTTGGGGCACTGGTTAACAAAACCAAACCATACCCATTATACTATTCCTTAATTAATGCATGAGTTTCCTTAGATACCACAGCTCTGTTGGGGGACACAAGTCTGGTGCATTTCTTTTCAAGAGACAGTGTGGGGAGAATTATATACAACAAAGATAGAGGTGAAATGAAAGATACGCAACAAGGCTGAGCCAGTTTCAGCTCCAAAGACAGGCTTTGTGCACTATTAATGTGTGAGCAGAGCATCATGTGAAAATAGAAAGGTTGTATTAAACCTTTAGGACACAATAGAATTGAAATACGTGGCTTAGAGTATAGTACATCTAATAGGATGCATCTCACCCAGTTGCAAACTGTATCAGGCTATATATCCAGCTCTCTTCGCTGGAGATTATGTCACAACGGATAATTACATTTAGCAATGTGTTAAGATACCAGTGGCGTCAATGTGTAAGCAGCATCTTTGCCTCCCTCCTGGGAGAGTTACCTTTAAAAAATAAAAGCCCTTAGGTACTCAAAATACTTGAGCTGTGGCAGCAAAAACTTCATACAGGCTCATTTAGCAATCACATCCCATGTTAATTAGCCAAAGGGATTATTGTTTTAAACAGAGTGTTCATTTTCCTTTGAATGAGGCATGAGCATATTGCTCCTGCATGATTTTGCAGTCCCTGTTTCCCCAAGCCTGAAAGTAATGCTGGGCTGTAGTGCTTCTCCAAAGGAGAGCTCTCTGAAAATGTGAGGGTAAGATCCCGTCTCAATGCCTCTCACAGACCTCCCACCAAATCTTCTCACTTCGCAGCATCTGCAAATTCAGTTAAGAATCTGAATGTCAATCAGTGGTTTTCTCTGGCTCAGTAATCATTCACAATAATGATTTTGTTATTGAAACTTCAGCACCAGTGCTGTTGAAGATTTACAGGCCAGAATGGAATCCAGCTCTCTGGCTTTTAATTATCCTAGCTCTATAGTGCTAAAAAACCTAGGAAAAAATATCAAAAGCCACTGAATTAGGAAGATATAGCTTTACAAGCTCTTGGGACATATTAATTGAGAAAGACAACATGGCAAATTGAAATAAAAAATCCTAAGTTTCTATCATATATGGACTTGAATAAATAAAAACAAAAGAAGAAACCTCAAATGGCACCAGAAACCTGTCAACAATCTACTCTAACAATTTTCATCTGAGATCTTGGCTTTTAAATGCCTGTCTTATTCAGACTGTAAATTAGTGGTGAACCCTTCAGCAGTTAAAATGGCAAGATGCAATAGTCATCCTAGTTAACAGGAATGTTTTCTTAACCCAGTTAAAGACTACAAAGTGAGAAACAAGTACCTTAAATCTCAGTTTAACTCAATAATTATTTTGCCTCTGAACATAGCTGCTGCATATTAAGCGTTTGATTTTAATCCCTTTGTTACAACTGAGAATTTACTCGCCAAATTACCATGTTCATGTCAATATAAAAAATATTGTATGTGTATCACAGGAAAGCCTGTGAATTCAAATGGTAATGAGATCTTTTCTTTCCTGTTTCTGTGTTACTGGACTAGATTGTGCTGTACTGGGGCTTCTTAACAGTTTGATGTCTGTGGAACAGATGGCTGAACAGAATTACTGATGCAGATGCAAAGTTGACACAGAACCATCTCCAGGCAGTGATAATAGAGATGGATGGCTCTGGGAGGGAAAGTTCACACATTGGTGTGTCTTATCAGCACACTGTAGACCCTAAAGCCCTTGACATTTCAGCTCGTTCTCAAGAAAGATTATTTCTTTTCGCATTTATGCTCATTTTGTTTCTCTTGGTACTTGCCTGTTCATGACAGCTGCAGGCTGAAGAAATTTAACCATAAAGATTAGTTTTATTTTCCCCTTCTGTAGAAACCCTACTTGCAAGACTTCTTACAAACAGTTTAATGAGGCCATTTTGTTTCTCCTCTTTTAACAAGACTCTAATTCCTGCTATCTCTCTCTGCTTTCTGCTTGGCTTTTTCGGAGAGCAAGTTCATATACAAATATCTAACTCCTAAATGATCCCTGTGGCCACACTGATCATCCATTATCTTGAAATCTCCTATTCGCTGATGCCAATAGGAGTTTTACCAAGGATCTCAGCTGTTGTTTCATATGTTCCTCTGCTGTGCAGTCCAGTGATCAGTCTATCATGAGGTGGTAACTCATGCAAGATTTCATCATAGCATTGAGCGTGTCTGAGGTATATTTTCTAACTCTTCCTATGTTTTATTTCATTGGAGTGTATGCATCCCATCATATACATAAACTGGATCCATCTTGACTGCTTGAAATAAAACTGTCAGTTTGTGTTCTTCTCTCATTGCTGAGTTACAAGATTTAAATACAGGAATTATCACTGAAGAAGGTGGGAAGCTAGCACAAAGACAGGTCTCATTTCTTCCCTTCTTTCTCACTTTTTCTCATTATTCTCGTTATTAATTCATAACTGTATTCATTGGTATTGCAACTTCTCCTTCAGTCTCCCCCCTTCTATGAAGCCAGACCTCTCCCAGCGCGTAGTTGCACTGAAGCTGGTGCCACAGCTCGGCTCAGCAAGAAACAGTGGAGCCCCAAGCTCCTCCCAGGGAACACAGCTGCTGAGTAGGAAAGTGCATGTTTTTCATTCTGAACTTTTAAGCAACATCCAGGAACAAGCAAGTGCCTATGAAGAGGAAGTCAGAATTTGTCTTGTGACAAGCTGCATAAACTGAAGTTTTGTGGTTCCAATAGGCAAAGGGAAACCAGAAAAAGCTTTCTGCAGCAAAGCATCCTCAAATTAAGGCAATATAGATTTGTAACAGCCAACACTCCCCTTACTGGCGGGTGGGTTGTGCTTCTAGCTGGGATCAACTCAAAGTGAGAAACTCCCTGTGGTACTGGCTTTCCTTGGTCAATTTGGGCCAGGGTTAAGTCCCTCCAGCCAAGCCCAGCTGGCCACTCTCCTCCTGTCTTTTTCTCTCAAGATGCCTTAACATTAAGTAAAATACAAGAAGTTTCACCTCTACATGAGGAAGAACTTCTTTTCGTTGAGGGTGGTAGAGCACTGAAAGAGGCTGCCCAGGGAGGTCATGGAGTCAATACCCTCTATGGAGATATTCATAGCCCAGGTGGACACGTTCCTGTGTAAACCGCTCTATGTAGCCCTGCATTGGTGGGGGGGGTGGGGTGGGGTGGGGGGGTGGGCTAGGTGATCTCCAGAGGTCCCTTCCAACCCCAACTATTCTGTGAGTCTGTGAACTCCTGCTGCCTGGATCAGGCCCTGTGTGAAGCATCACAGCTTAGGTGTTGGGTGGCTCCACAAAGTCCAGGTCACTCATTGCAGCTCCATCAGTCTCTGGTCCTTCTGCTCAGCATCCACCACAACGTATGGCAGCAATGGAGAGGGCCTGCTACTGCACTGACGCAGGTGACACCCTCAGGCAGGTGCACTCTCAGTCCCCTCAGGATGACACTGCTGCTGGTTACCCTCGCGTGGGTTCACAATGGTTCGGGGAAGACCCTGACCCACTGGCGGTGGATCTTGCTCATGACTGCTCTTGAGCAGCTTCCTGAGGCAACTTCCCCTCAGCTGTGGGACCTCCTCGCCAAGCCTGGATGTCGTTTTCCCTCTCACGCTTCTTGCTAAGGCGACCAAAGCGCTGCCGACAACAGGGGAGCTACGCAGGGCGCCTCCCTAGCGGTTCCACACGCGGCGCACGCGCAGCCCCACCGGGCGCCGAGAGAGGGCTCAGCGCCACGGGCGCGGAGCAACAGCCCCGCCTGCTGGCCGCCGCGGGAAGCCTGAGGGGCGGGCGGGCCGCAGCTCCCCGCAGCTCCCGCCCTCCTGCCATTTTGTGTGCGGAGCTGGCGGGGGGCGGGGGCGCTGTTTTCTTTCCGCTTGTTCTCTTGGCTAAGAGTTAAACATCGGTTGCCTTTTTAGTTATTCGTTTGTTGATTGATGATTTGTGGGAACACGCGTCATTGCACGTACCGAAAGCCCCGGGTTTCATCTCATCCAACATTCATACAGGTGAAGTGGGTGGTGGCTGCTGGAGGGGATCACCGTCCTCCCCAGGGCTTTCCTCCCTCAGTCTTCCCTGAGCCGGGACTGCCGTCTGGTCTGACCACCACTGGGCTCTTTTCGGGCTTTCCTGTGTCTGCGTTTCTGTGTGAATCCTCTCAGTTGATCCTGCCACACAGGGTCAGCTCCATCATCCCTTGCCTTGTGGTCCCTCACACAGGTAAACCCACCCCTCTTTTGTGAAAAAATTCCTCCTGCCTTATTTCCCCATTCCACAGGTATTTTAGTTTGTTTCAGCCCTGCTTGTTTCAAGTCTCATGCACAATTGTGTGAGGAAAAAAACGCAAGAACCCAGAAATAAACATAAGTGTATTTGTTCTGTGGAAAGCCTCGGGCCTTGCTTTTTTGATTTGAAATAAAACTGAAGCGTAAGTAATAGAGGTTTCCACCAGACAGAGGTGGGAGGAGGACCACGCAGCAGGAGTGCGAAATTTTCACATACAAAGGTTAAGTTATTCTTACATGTTTACTCTGAGTGCGTATGAATGTGTTCCATTTTACAGATGGAAATTCAGACATAGAATTACTTACCTCATCTCACGTGGAGACTAAATGATGTACCTGAGGTTTCAGTTCAGGCATTACCAGATAACGTGTGGTACGTGTGGCTGCCCACCTCAAATTTATGAAAAAAGAGGGTTTCCTATTGAATATATGTTCATTATAGAGAAATATCAATTAGAATAATTATATTTTTTACTCATATCTTTCAGAGATATGCACCAATCTCAAAGCAGATAGCTGAAGTTAGAGGCGTGCTGACAAGACCATCACGATGGCCTTTAAGGAGGAAAGACATGCTCGTGCTATATACTTCGACACTGAATTACAGATTGTGTAGGGTGAGAAGAGGAAATCATTTTGATAGACACATTCTTTGCATAGGCGAAGGAGGGGAGTGTGGCAATAAAGCTCCCTAATCTTTATCTTTGGATATCTAGGGATGAGACTATGGCATCAGCAGGACTTAGCAGAACTGCAGAGAAGAGAACCACCAAAATAATTTTCAGCTTTGCCTCTGAGGGGTGGTTGGAATCTCCTTTGATGTTCAGCACCTAGGAGATGTCCTCTGTGGATGCTTTTCCAGCCTATCTCAGTGCATTATTTTTACTGATACCACTTTCCCTCCTCCCCTCTCTCCCCAGTATAGTTTGAGTCTTCCCTAAGTACGTTTTTTACCCTCACATCTACCTTTTTTCTCCAATCAAAGTAAATCCTTTTTAAATACCACTCCAAAGAATTCCTGTTGTTTAACAAGGGCAACACACACTTTTTTCTTGATCTCACACTTGGAAGCTACTGAGCCCTTTGGCTTTAATCATCTGAAAATACATCTGAGGCAGATATTTGGCATTGGAGAGCTTAGTTTTCAAAATATGAAGCATAAAAAATCATGTTAAAAAGTAACGGAAAGTAGGAAACACTTGTAAGGAGTAATTCTGCCAGCCTTTGTGTGTGATATGTATAATCAAATGAAGTTCCACTCTGTGCAATTAAGGGTGTTATCAGATATCTGTATTTGTTAATGGGATACTGCTGGTAAAAACACAGTTTTATAACAATCAGCTTGATACATACAAAATCTCTGTTTCTGTAAACTCGCACAGGCATACAATGCAGTGTCAAGCATATAATAATACACTGTGCCAGATCCCAGTGGCTGTAAGTAAAGGTACACGTGTTGCAGACAAAACAGTCTCAACCTGGGGAATTCCACTTAATCAACTGCCAATTGACATTAACATTTAACTTCTGAGTGAGGTATTGAGAAACCAAGAAGAGAAACAACTAAATCAAACACTTAAAAAAATGCCTTCTTCCCCTTCCAGCTTCACTCCAACACCTTTCCTTCCTGCTTCCTAGCCCCATCTGCCCTTGTTTTTGCCTCTGCTCAGTCCTTCCCAATCCCCCTGCCAAGGTGACAGGTCTGCAGTGGAGAAGGTTGGTCTCAGTGCGTAGTGGTTTACTTCTGCTGCTTCTTGCTTCTGATTATTCTTCTTCTCTGTTGTTCCATCCTTACTGTATTCTGTGGTCCGGCGTGGGCCACAATGGCTGCAGTCCCTCAGGGGTGTCCCTGCCCTGGCATGGGTCACCCATGCACTGCAAACCTCCAGTGGAGGTTTGGTGGGCAATAGGATGCTCGCACTGGTGCTGAAGCTGGCAGGAACTGGCTGTGATTGGACCAGGGTGGTTCATAGCCTCCTGCCACAGGGCACCCCACAGCCACCCACCACCACACCTTGCCAGGTGTGCCCAAAGTGCCACTTTATACAGGTCGGCTGAGTTTGAGCACATAAAAATACTTGCAGATCTTAGGAGATGTGTCTGACTTAGACAAAAATTGAAGTCTTCAACTGCCATGAAGACACAGTAAATTATTTGCTCTAAATATTTATTAATATTAATACTTTAGTAATCGGTAAATTATATACTGATATTATGAGGACTAACTGGAACAAATAATGAATTATCATGAAAATTGGCCCTAAAGCACCCTACCTGCAATAAAAGTATACTGCTAGAAACAAAGCGGATACATGTTAAAATGCAGTGTGCATTCTTGTCAAGAGAAATATATTTTGGCTAGAGTTAAAAAGCAGTCTGGATTATACAATAAAGCTCCTTATCTACCTTTACAACTAAAAGAAGAGCTGTACTAGAGCAGAATGGTCTGCTGCTTTCCTCTTTTTCTTATTGTTGATTAGTTTTTACTAATCTGTTGGAATGTTACTTATTGTTGCCTCCTTGCCCAACACAAAGAGCAAAGAGGACTTGTGAGCTGATGAAAAAGCTGTCCTGCAGACCTCTTTCAGGCAGTTAATTGCATCGAATCTTGGTAATTCAAATCACAATGACCAAGCCTTTTAAGTGGTCAGTTACCTTATGAAAGATAACAGCAAAGAACAAGGCAAGTTAGGAGCAGTGAGAGCCATTTCACTATTACCTGTTAGAGCATTTGCATGCTTTGACTGACATTTCCGAGCACAAAAGAATATGGATACAATTTCAGCTGTTGTTTGCATAGATTTTGGTAACCTGCAAGTGCACTTGTTCATACAAGTATGTGGTTTTACAGCACTTCCCACACTTTCCACTGGTATAGTCTGTCCTGCGTTAGAAAGGATCTCAAGCAACCTCATCAGATCAGCTGAGCAGATCTGATCTGTCTGTAGAGTAAGCTGACATAGTGCTTCAGAGTGCTTCAGTTCCTTGGACCAGCTCACCACACAATCATACAGTGCAAGAGAAGAGGCCAGAAATGGGGGAAGGATGATACTGCTTCAAACCCCAATGAGATCACATGCTGCCTGGAAATGTCAGATTAAGAGCCATCAAATGGAATGCAGTCTTCTAACTGTCCTAGCCTGCTGTTTAGAATAGTGATCTGGAATAATTGGAATGTTTTGTACTTAAGATACAACTTATGGATGGGACTAAGCATGACCATCTTAAAGGGAATGGGAAGTGCTTGAAAGCCAGGTTTTGAATTGAATATGATTTGATAAATATGTAAAATGAGCAAGGTGATGTTAAAGAGGAAAGTGTAGCTGTAAGGAAAACACATGAATGACATCCAACACAATTCTGGTTTTCTCCCAGGTAAACTTTTGTTTTGAATTAGCAAAATAACTTTTTCCATTTACTATTAAGATGGAAAAAAGTTATATAGATGTTACTTTTTAGAACTACAGGAAATATAAAAAATGTACCTTGATGAAAATCTCTGTGTTGACATTAGACAGTACATTTCTAAATGAAAATACATGTTCATTTTTCATTGGGGTATGCTATGTTATAGAGGTGCTCCAGTTCAGCAGACCTGCCGTAATATTTCTAAATTACATTTTATCTGAATTATGAGATCCACTGTGACCAGCAGTTTTGTACTTTGCCCTGGAACGCAGCACATAGCCTGAAGAGATACATACATATTATCTTTTTAGGTGGAGCAGGATTTCCAACACACCGGTATTTGCATTGCATGTTTAACTGAACTGTGATGCAAATTTATACTTGAATGGATTCTTTAGATGTCAAATCTTTTATTTGTCTTCTATGCTCCTTGTTCATTGCTTATTTACCACAGATTCTAATAAAGAGATGTTCCTTTGGAATTTTTTCCTCATTATTTTAACAACACATCACAACTGCAACTTTCCATCCCAAGGCTGCATCAGTTTCATTGCTTACAATGTGAGCCTGTGAAGTGTTTGGAAACTTTTGCTGCAGCTCTGTTACTCTCTGAAAAGCCTTACAGCCTCCATAGCAAGGCAACGAGGGAGCAGGGCTTTTCCTCTGTAGAAGCTGGGCTCATTTTTATACACTCAGGAGTCTTTATAAAGAACTACCTGTTGAGCAAGATTTCTATATAAGGCTGACATGGCCTGTTAAATTGTCAGCCAGTGATAAAGACTGAATCCTGCACTTTGATGTTTTTAAGAGATGCTTATGAAGAACATTCTGCAGTTTTTCATGTGTGAGTAGAGAATATACTCAAAAATACAGCACGAATGACTCTTCACGGACATTCTAATACAATGGCGTTAAAAAAAAAGTCTTTGCTTGGCTACAAAAATATTCCTAATACAGCCATTTAGTTACCTAGAAAGTAACTGTTGTAAATCAGGAAGCCTCTTATAGCAAAAACGTTTGAGGAATCAGTCCCCCTTCAAATGTACAAGTCAGCTGGGACATGTTCAGTTTGCATGTCTGTCAGAAAGAGTTGGTGTTTGCTACTATAAGCTCCTTTCCCTTCTTCTTCTTCCAAGCATAGTTACCCAGAACCTCCCGCCATCTCCTGTGGGAAGCCATTGCCCTCTAGCTCCCAGAGAGATGTATGATACAGATGCATTGATAGCAGTGTGGTGACAGATTTCCAAAGGAATTGTGCTAACACTGAAGAAAGTCCATATAGAATATGTGATTGTATTTTATCTAAGGCAAAAAGAAATTAAAAAATAATTAAGCTACTTCAACAGACAAGGAAGTTTTTTAACCTATGATTATAAACCAGTGAGCTCTTTCTTTTTCAAGGTTCAGCTTTCTACAGATAAAGCATGGAGGTACATGTGCAGTGCTGTGCTTGTATTTTGCCTTCATATCTAGCTCATCTGGCCATTTGTGTTTCAAGGTGTAATGGAAGCATACATTCATTCTTTTTAATTAACATGAACTCATTGTACTACAACTGCTAGTGTTGTTCTTGCTGAGACTGCCTACTAATCATCTCCCTCCCTGTGCTCACAGAATCACAGCATGGCTGAGGCTGGAAAGCACCTCTGGAGATCATCTAGTCCAACTCCTGCTCAAAGCAGGGTGTTAGGAAAATCTCATTCCCTAACTATTATACCCATTAATCTTTATAGTATAAAATTGTATTCATTTGCTTTTAGAAATACATGCCGTTTACATTGCATACTGAATAGCCAGGCTTAAGAAAACTAAAGGACCCAGCTAAGGAGGACAAGTACAGCCTAGCCCCTGAGATAAGGACCTTACTTCTTGGAATCTTAAAAGCTGTCCGTGAAGGATAAAATATACTCCTGGGCAACCAAGATAACACTAGCATCCTAGCCCCTCTAACCTGTCTTTGGAACCGTGACATTGTCTGTCATTATAGATAAGTAACTATAGCAAGACCAACTCCAGGACTGTCTGATCAACAGAGAAGCAGGTGACTCATGACACCATAGAAATATAGTTGCTTTGCAAAATTTTACTATGATTAGTAAACTGTAGTGTGTGTTTCTTAAGTAACAATTAATCAAATCGTGTTGCCCCTGACACTTGAAATGCTTGTAGAACTACATTAAGGCTGCCCCAATTTGAATGGGACACCTTGGGCACATGAATAAAAAAATTACTCTTTAATTCTGTGCTTTGCATCCTAGCCTCAATCCTTAGTCAGTATAGACCAGTTGCAAATTTTCCTAACAAGGATCAGCTACAGCAGGTTGCCCATGACTATGTCCAGTTACAAAATCTCCAAGGATGGAGACTCCACAGCCTCTCTAGGCAGCCAGTTCCAGTGTAAAACCACCTTGAAAGTAAAAAGATTTTTCTTATATTCATACAGAATGTATTATGTTTCAGTTTGTGCCCATTGCCTCTTGTCCTGTCACTGGGTACCACTGAAAAGAACCTGGGTCCAACTTCTTGGCACCCCACTTTCAGGTGTTTATAAACATTGGAAAGATCCAACTGAATCTTCTCTTCTTCAAGCTGAGCAGTCCCGGCTTTTTCAACTCACCGCTGTATGTCAGATGATCCTTCATCATCGTTGTGGGCCTTTGCTGGATTTGCTCCAGTGTGTCTATGTCTTGTACAGGGGAGCCCAGGAAAGGACCCAGCACTCTAGGTGTATCTCACCCATGCTGAGCAGAGGGGAAGGGTCGCCTGCTGGAACACTTCTCCTAATGCTATTCAGCATACCATTGCTCTTCTTGATCATGTAGTCTTAATAGGATTGTGGAATATTAGTCTGTTGCCCCTTAAAGGAGGGGTTAATGTTTCAAAGCCATAATGAAGCCTAAGATAAAGCATTCTCATACGAGCAGCAGTGAATGCCTAGTGACATTCCTCAGTGTTCTTATGGATTGACTTTAAGCTACACAGTAAGAAAAGACCAAATACTACATACCACCTTTTGATTCAGTACAAGTGCCTAGAGCTGCTCATACTGCATTTGCTGTCCCTACACTCTGCTTCCAGTTATGGCTTAAATTCCCTACCCTAGATCTCAAGATCCATAGCCTCACTTCAACAAAGAAAGCCGTTCTTTACCTTCTTTGGGACAAATGAAATGACAAAAGCCTCCACCTAAGAGAATGAGAAGAAAACATGACAGGACTCTTCATAATTTTCTCCCACACACATTTCAAGTTTTGAACATACTATGTCCTCATTATCACAACCTCAGATTTGAACAGTCTGATGTGCACATCATCTAGTTTAATGGACAAACTGTTGGATTTGGTAAGATTTGGAATAGGTCTTATGTCAATAAATAAAAGTTGTAAATCTCTTGAATATAGTAGTACCTGTGAGAAAAGGGCAAGAATCCACTATGAAGAGGTTTTCTTTCTCGTCCATTAAATTTCTATGACATTTCAGAGCTGTTTCATTCCGCACAGTTTATAGTTTTTATACTTCCACCAAAAGTAGCTAAATGCACTGTGCAAACTTTAGAAGAATACTAAATGAGTACAGTTTGAACAGGAATTTAAACCACTAGAATGCTTTTGTTTACCAGCTAGTAATACCCAAGACACAGTAAAACAAAAATAGGTGAGAACAGTATAATACAAGCAGAAGGCAACTTGCCTGTGTTTGCTCTCTGGCCCTTGCAATAACATATTTCTATTTGCAGAGCAGGTACTGCTGCCATAGCTAGGAGGATTATTTAAGCCTGACAGTGAGCTTTTCTTCTTTCTATAGCACAGTTTCCTTACTGTTTGAGTTTTTGTCCGTAAATTTTGGTTGTATGTGAGGAATAGGAACATGGCTGCCACAACCTGCATACACAGTCATTTCTATAGAGAGGTTGTAGTCAGATGCTGAGAGGAAGCCGAGGGTGGTGGGGACCTCGGGGTACAGTGGGGCTGGGTGTGCTTTGGCTGCACCACTGTGTGGCAGGGGAAAGAAAAAGGCCTGCAGGGAACATCTTACTTGACCTTCCCCAAAGCAACAGGCAAATTTTTGTTCCTTATTTATAAACCTGATTGCATAGGTCCTTTCCAGTGAAAATGCATAGCCACACATGGACCCACAGAACTATCGCACATTATGTGCTGCATAAACACCATTACTTTATTAAAATATTGTACGGGTATTTTGCAGAAGTTAGAAGACTATTAGGGTGGCTTTTTGTCTTAGATTGCTAAAGTCATCTCACATTATTGCAAATGGCTTGTTTGAAATGGCTTGTTATCAAGACATGAGCACAGATTCTGAAACAAAATGTTTCAGAAGTCATAGAATCAAGCAGGTTGGAAAAGATCTTTAAGAATATCGAGTGCAACCATTACCCCAGGACTGCGAAGTCAGCCACTAAACAATGTCACCAAGGGCCTCCCATATCAATAAGGGAGCCTTATAATGCGGTTAGGCTCAGGCCTACAGTGAGTTTAAAAGAACAAAGAAGAGAACTGATATTGAACTGATTCATTTTTCTCTGTCACAAAAATACATACTACTGGCAGTTTTAAATACAGAGGCTCCAGAGGTGAAGAAATGGTTATTATTTCTGTAAATCCATCTGCATTTTTTGCCGTGTGTCTCTGCAGTGACGTCAAATGTAGTAAGATGGGATTATGTCAAAAACCTCAGAAATCTGTAGGCTTATTTCAGTGCAGTTAAAAGATCCACTTCAGCAAGAAGAAAAGGGTGAAAATCAGACTTTGCACTGTGCCAAAGGGCTGTCCCAGTTTGAAACACAAAAAAGAAGTCAGCTTTGGATGAATGATGGAGGAATTTGTGGGGATGGCCCCTAAACTTCATGTCCCTTCAGGTAACTTCAGTACTTCAGAATTCTGCCCCAAATGTTTCTATTTACAGCTTCTTCCTGATGCCTTCATGTCAGAGAATGTCTCTTATTTCCTAGGGAGCAAATCTGGTGCGTACATCACCTTTGAGACCACCTCAGTAATTGTCTCAAATCTGGGCAGCAGCAGCTGCCACTCTGAAGTGCCAAGTCCACTGTTCCTCGTGTGCGACAGTGAAGTTGTACTTTTCCCATTTATTTTTTTTTGCATGAGGTCAGAATATTCACTGAAACCCGTTTTAGTATTTTTCCTTGTTGTTGAAAGGAGAAGGAGGGAAGAATGTTCAGGAAACACGGATTAGGGAGGTATTTTAAATAAGTGAAAATTATTTTTCACAATACAGTGCTTTAAATAATCCCATACCGCCTCTCTTAAAGGGCAGACACACTGTATGCTTTCTCTAATGATTCTATACAACTAGCTGTTACTGAAGTAGCCTTTTTTTTTTCTTTCCCTTGTAGGTTATTCTGATTGAATTCCTAATTCCCTTTTTCCCAGGCTGCAGCTTACGCTGCCCAATAGCTGACCCCGGTGAAATAATAGTGAATTTTCCTACAGGATTCACACACCTGCCCATAGAAGCTTCTGGAAGAGCATTCCTCTATTTATGAAGGGACTTGTAGCACACTTTCAGCAGAGTCAGATTGGTTTTATTTGCACTGGGGAATTATAATTTTTAAGTATAAATAACCTGAACATTCTGCAGCTTGCAGAATTTACTCAAATATTACTGGCTCTTCTAGTCAATAGTTAACAGGCTCTTTGGTGGCAAATAGAAACGAGTTCAAATGCAAAAGAAACAGAATTTAAGGAGAACATATTGTATTTCAGTAATATACATGTGTACATTTTAAAACTGTAACTCCCTGGCAGATCTGTTTCTATGTTTGTAAATGGAAAGATAATGTTACATTAAATGAGTTAAAAGAATTACTCCATTTTAAATCCCAAATGCATTTTGCAATCTGATCTATTGCAAACTATGGAGACCTTCTCTTGTAAAACTCAACCCCAATGAAAAACACCCATACACAATTTTTGCTATTTTTTAAATAAAACAAGCATGGGAAGTGTCTTGGGCCTGATTCCACCCTGTGCTTCCCACCCATTATTGTAATGAAACAAATAGGTTTTATACTGCAATTTTTAAACTGTCTCATTATCTTTTGTATTCACAAATAAGGAAACAAATGTAAAGAATGAAAACCACCATATTTTTCAATAAACTATTAAATAACAGGAAACAAGCAAAGAAAAAATTAAAAATGGGCAATTTGGAGCACCCAAAGGAAAGAGATTATCAGTCTGAAGAGAAATTGCTATTTCAAGAATAGCTGGCATAAGTCTTCGCCATTCTTGGAGTTGTTGGCATTTCATTTCAATATATAATAAAGAAGTCACAGTCATATTTTCAGATGCTGTGATTTCCTGTTCCTGCATCTTCATACATGTCTAGGAAAGAACACATATATGTGTATTTTTATATATATATATAAATCAGTTGTCCACAATGCTGCCTTTCTTTTCTTTGAAAAACACTATTACAAATATATAAACAAACCAGCAGTTCTAAACACAAAGGTAAAGTAGTTCTTCAGTCTGAATGACAGTTTTGGGGGCATTTGACTGAATTTTTAGTATGTGTAAGAACTAGAGCTGTTACAGGTACTGGAGATCTTATGCATCTTGAAAAGATAGGATGGGTCTCAGCCATAAGTAATATAATGGCTAATATCCCACTCCACACTGCTGCTTTTTCAGTGCAGATATTTCAAGTTGTTCATATGTTATCAGCAATAATGTACCGGAGCACCTGCTATAGGGGAAAGATAGACTGAGTCAGTGTAATCTGCACTACAAAGCCCGTGCTGAAATGCCTGGCAAGGGTTTGCATCCTTATTGCTCTTCAGCAGCTGGCAGAGCAGAAATTTCTGAAATGGTTAATGCTTGACCTGAGAGAAACAGCATGTATGTAAGGATAGGGAAATGATGTTAATTTATTTTCATATGATGTGAAAATGAAACCGAAGTTACAAGCAGTTTCTGCCCACAGAAGAGTTGTAAGCCGTCAGTGGTTGCGTATAAAAGCTGCCTAACTTCTTGCTCATTAACTCTTGCAGCCATTTTCAGATTTCTTTCATATGTGGAAGAGCTTGTTGTCCAGTTTCTCACAGGAATTATGTTTAGCTTAAAAATGTGCATTAAAACAACAGCTTAGAAGAGTGTGTTTAATTAAATGGTTGAGTATGTGACAGTCGTGTAACACTGTGCGACTGCGGAGCCCAAAGATGGAGCAGTACAGTTTCTTTAAAAGCTGACATTATGTTTTCCCTTTGATTCTTTGGAGGAGCAAGGGAGGCACATCTGCAAGACTTCTGTGAATAGGGACTCCTGTCACCATGCAAATGTAAAAGTGCAAATCCAGCTATAATCTCAGCTCATTTTTTTACTGCAATTAGAGTATTAGTCTGTCAAAACCAAAGAGAGTTTAAATTAGCTTCCAGCAGTATTCTTACTTTATAGAAACTGGGGCACATCTAAAATGTTGTAATTATTTAGTGTCAGAGGCATATGTGCATGTGTGGATGAATGGATAAAAAGGCTGATAACATATGGGAAAGTGGAAAGGAAAAGCTACTCCCATGGTGTCAGGCATTCTCTAGTCTGTGAATTTGCTGGTACTGTCACCAGGATTTCTAATAGCAAGAGAGAGAACATCAGCTAACACTGCAGAAATTAGATTCAAAGAGAGGATCTGAAAGATTCTTAGACTTATATCTGAAAATGAAACTGTTTTATTACTTTGCTTTGCACATTAATTCTAATAAATATATGAAGCTAGAGCACTTCCAGTTAGAACCACTAGGAATAAGAGTATAAAGTGATCACTTTACCAATAAACCTGTTTGGTGCCCATAATATCCATTCTTTTGTTCTTTACAATGAGAAATTCCTACCATAAGCAGAGTGCAGGCAAGTTCTCTATCATTTTTCCCATGAATGTTGTTGATTACTGTACAGATGGCTGCATACCAAGCCTGTGGGATCCATCCATAAGCAATAATTTCTTTGCACTATAGGAGTTTGAAATGACTTTCCCAGCTCCTTTCTCAGTTCTGTGGTGTTTTGTTTTTTCCTCATACTGAATGCTGAAGCATCCTTCCGCAAGTACCAGTGTCAACTTAGTTGTCATTTGTTTACCACTTAGAGTGCTCCTTTGTAGCACATCAGGAATTGGAAGATTCATGAAAGTGGTCTTTCTAATCTGAGGAGTTTACCTGTTATGTCTAGCAGATTTTATTAGTGAAAATTTTGTTCCTACATGTCTTTTTTTAACATCTTGATGTATGAAAAAAGCAGCAAAATGGGTTTATGGAAACGAGTCCTTCCCAACTACAGAATGTTTTGCAAAGTTTGAGTCAAAATCTGAGCTGTCACAAAGTTCAAGCTACCTTTACTTTGAATTTATTCCATTTTAAAGGTGTAAGGTATCAGTGAGAAAGTTGAGAAAGAAGACATGTAGGAGGAAGAATAAGAAAAGTTGTACTTCATGAATGCTGTACTTTACATCTGGTTTAAAAATCAGTCTTAAGGTTCAAAGTGAGGAACTCCAGAACAAAAATGCCATTATTAATTCATTATTGCTTTCTCACTGATCAGTTTGCTTTTACAAGCATAGATGCATGTTTGCATACATAATTTGGACACACAGTTGAAGATGAAACCTGCACAAAGTTTTTGATAGTGTAAGTACTGACTGCTAATGCAGTCACATAAACATTATCATTACTCAGCCAACTGATTAGTATATTGGTAACAGTGTGTGTTTTCAACCACAAAAGAATGAGAACACATCATAAAAACATGGAAAATGTGATATAAAAAGCTTGTTACCGAATAGTCTTGTGTGCTGTTCTTGATTTGTAGGAAAGACTGTAGATATTGACAACAGATTTATAGCAGCTGTACCGCAATTACAGAAACTTTACAGTGTATTCACTCTTCCTATGCCAAGAAGTGCTATGAAGTAGGTGATTTGAACAAAACCAGGACTACCAGACTCTAAATGCATAAGCACAACATGCTGTGGTTTTTCTGGTATTTAACTCAGCAAAAGCGCTTCTGTGGAGTTCCCATTGAGGGTACTGCAGAACAAGAATCCTTTTGCTCTAAACCATTTGTTAAGACACAAATGAAGACATTGCTTAGACAGGTGACTGAGCATTGTCCATTAGTATCTCAATGACCATTTTAACAACCAGTGGTTACTGATCAGCTGGCCAGTTTCAGTACTGCAGAAAACCCCCTCTAACTCTACTTGGCACATGGCTGGCAGGCCTGGAAGCTGTGCTGCCAATTAAGCTGCTTTGATTGATGATTTAACCTGCTCAGTGGAAAGTGCTGGTGTCTCAGTGCTGTGATATCGTAGCCACCCTTTTAAAACGTTTGGGAATTTTCATTTGAAATTGTCTGAAGATCTCAGCTTTTTTTTTTTTTTTTCACACATGAAACAACAGGGTGGAGTATTGAGGATTAGTAGGGATTGAATAGGAAACAGTGGAGGAATTGATGTGGCTCATACCTGTTTTCCTTCCTTACCCCTCTCACTGGAATCAAACACCAGCTACCAAAATGTAAATTGTTCTGGTTGCAAAAGTATTTGTCTTTGAGCTACCATATAAATGCACAAAGCCTCTAACTTACTGTTGATGGTCTTGTTGCAGCTGGTCAGGAATATGCTGAATAACTTCATAAACTGTACTAAGCATATCCTGGCCTGGGACAAAGTCAGCGCCATGAACCATTTGACTTGAAACCTAGAAGTAGCAAAGAGTATTCCTACCGTAAGTACAAAAGGGAAAAGAATCAACAGAATTTAAACTGATAACATAGCTGCCTTTTTTCTAACTCTTGCCTATGAACGCCTTGCATATGGGTTTAACAGTTCATCTCTGTCAGTTTACATTTCGTTTTGATTAAGTTGTCATCACATTTATAGTAACACGAACAATAGTTTTAAATTCAATTAGGATCTTAGATTTAGGATGCAGCTCTTGCATTTAATACAGTGAGTATTTTATATTAGTGTACCAAAAGTCAAGGAAGGAACGTTTAACAGAGAGAAGCAAGAAAACAGATAATAAGAAAGGAGAAAATATTCAGGGAAAGGGTTCAGTATAAAACTCCCACCAGCATGTCAAAGAGAGGGAGCTGAAAGGAATTTCCATAAATGAAGTAATATGGAAATTTCATTGTTCAATATGTTAAGTATACAAGTCTGCTCTTATGTTAATATGAACCTCCAGTTCTTCATTATCTCCACTTATTACCTTTTTTTCTCCTTTTTCTGCTAACTAAAATGAATCAGTGGATCAATGCTGACTTTATCTGCAATGCCATAAATCTGAGTAACAATATAAATCAGTGGAGTTTCTCCTGTTTATTGAAATTTTACTGGATTTCAGTTGCTTGTGCATCCATTCTGTTGTCCTTGTTACTTTTTCTTCCCTCCTGACCTACTAATGGCCCAATTATGTAATAATGTGACTTTTTAACATGACCAGCCTAAGGGGTATCGCAGTGTGCTTAAGGCTGTGATGATTTAGGGCCTGATCTCCATATTTAGTAAGACTCCTATGGTCACAAATTTTACAGATACAGTCCACCTCCTCTGTTTTCTTAAAGCCTTTTATTTCTGCTGCTGTCCAAGTATGTCCTCTCCACTAACTCTTACAATAGCACTCTAGCCCTAGAAATTTCTATTTCGGTCATCTAACCCCAGCAGAGAAAAGGGTTTATTAATCTATGACTATCTTTGCTAATACGTCATGTATTATGCTAGCTAATCATAATAACAAAACAGGTAAGACTACTAATGTGACCCTGTTTGATCATATTTAAGACCTCTCCCTTACCTGACATATGGATGCTCTCCAAAGGTCCAAGATTGTATTGCCAGAAATTTTTTGTAGCAGAGGGAAAGTGCTGAAGTTTATGGTCCTGTTTCTCATTTTTTCTTTGTCCTTTTACACACCACATCAGAATGATCTCCAACTGCTATACAGTAATGTCAGCAAAGCCACAATGCAGAGAAGTAGCATATGTAGCAGGATTCTTCTGCTGGCAAAATTCCTGTGCTTAAATCCTCCCCCACAATACATGAAGCTAACAAAATAATTCTTGTGAAAAATAGCTAAGCTTTAGTTTACATGTTTTTAGAGTGAAAACTTTAAATACTCCCTTGAGGTTTTCCTGCATTGCCAGAATTGTACGTTGCATAAGCAGCAACATTACAGTCAAGGGAGAAAATGGCATCAAAATAGTTTATTTGCCTGTGTGACACAAGTGTTTCAGTGCTTCCCGTCTATGCAATACTAC
Organism: Myiopsitta monachus; assembly: GCA_017639245.1. Classification (NCBI taxonomy): domain Eukaryota; kingdom Metazoa; phylum Chordata; class Aves; order Psittaciformes; family Psittacidae; genus Myiopsitta; species Myiopsitta monachus. The sequence continues at coordinate 32,846,603 of CM029919.1, forward strand.
TAATATTCTTTTAATATAGGGTAGCTGAAGTGAGATTGTTGTCTTTAGAGGGTTTTTTTTATTCCTTACTGTATGATGTTGATACAAGTACCAAACTAGTAACACAGTAAAGAAAGAGTAAGTACTGGGTAAACAACAGCAGTGAATACAGTGTAATTAGAGACCAGCAAAAAGCAACAGAGCAAACTGACAGAAGGATTCTAGTACAGATATTTAGTATGCCTTAAGAAAGAGAAATGAAACCATCAGTTTATGATGTGAAATCACCTACCCTAGAACCACTGGCAAGTTCAGGAATAGCCACAAATTCATATATCCCAAAATCATCCAAAGCACTTTCATGTCCTAAAGTTAGAACAAACAAACATGAAAAAAGGTATTGAGGTGCAGTATGAACCTGGAAAATAATGACTGGCAAAGCAACTTGGCCTGATTTTTTAAACATCCATATTAGTTGTTTGACCTGCTTTAAACCACTTTCCTGCCAATCTCCAAAGCTGGTGTGGATAGATTCAGGGCAGCTGCACAGCAGCGTGCACAGTGCTCGGCACCTTGGGCCAAGTGAGGAGCCTCCTGTAACCTCAGTAACAATTTGGTACAGCCATTGGAACTCTCTTTGTTGGAAGGCTGAACAGACTGATTTACTTCTATTTCCCATAGAATATATGCCTAATCCATAAACTCAGCACTGTAGGGAGGCAGTACCACCTGAATCTTTTATAATGCTGAGACTAAAAAAAAAGGGAATGTGATACCAATAAGTGCTACATTGTTAAAACAGTTGACAAACTGTATCTGGGACTTCAGATACAACTTGTGCTAAGATGCAACTTGCACTAAGGGTGGGAGTCTCTTTCTCTACCCTCCTACTGTCCAGGAGACCTGAGACTCTTAATTGTCTCTTGGGCATCACTCCACAACAAAGGCTGCAACACTAAAGATGGTGATGAGATTTCTTCCTCCGATAGCACTTGCTGAAGTGAAAGACCCTCTGTGATCAAGTGAAATTCTTATCTACCTAAGCTTCTCATACTTCCTTACCCTCTTGTATGCAGCAGTTTATGGCCTGCTCTGATGCTTTGGTAGGAAGCAATGGGAGTAAAAGTGCTACCCTTACAAAGGATGGCTGGGCTCCAGCCTCCTTGCACATTATCATGTGGGAAGGATTGTGGAGGGAAAAGAGACACTGGGTCCTGATAACACAGAGAAATGTAGTACAGAACATACATTTAGAGGCTAAAATGTATATACTGTAGGGTCATATTTTTATCTCACAATTTTGATATCAGTTGGTGCCATGAACGTTTAGAATTGTGATCCTCCCATGCCATATCACTTTCACTATCCCAAAGAAACACTAATTTACCTCGTATCGGTGCAAAGAGTGGAATACACGTGATCCCAATCCCAGAATGAACAGCTAGATTTCAAGGCAACAGAGTACATGCTGCTATAAACTCCAAGCATGTGCTAAACCCACAATAACCTGTTGCCATTTTGGTTTTATCTTAAGTAAGAAAGCACAGAAATATGTAACCCTAGTTAAAAACACACTTCCCTTCCTTTCCTTTGCTTCTTTTTTTTTACATGGATATGCCATTTTTTTGCAGGAATGGATTATGCTCACACTTCTTTTATTAGCATTACCTGAAAATGTATGCGCCTTTCTGTAATCAGCCTCTGGCCTAGAAAACATAAACTTGTTTTTCAGTTTGATGTCATAAGCCAAGGAAAGAAAATTAGTATCTTAAAAAAAAAAAATAAAAGCAATTCTTTTGATAGAAACGACTTGACATAAGAATTATTTATTTTTGTACCTTCTCTGCAGCTTCTGTTGTATCACTGAAAAGAAGAAAAAAGGAACTATTATTCTTTTTGCCCTAATGGTCCAAAAGAACAGCTAGGAGTGTACTTAACTTTTACATACCTTTATGTGGCTGATATCTTTTCCATATGAATAGAAAGGCCATAGCTAGGATCAAAAATAATGAAATTCCTGTTATTACTGCAAGAGATGACAGAGATTTTCCCTTCTGGGCCAGTTTTTCCAGTCCTGTGACAAAGCAGATGAGTACTGTATTTAGTCTCTTGCTCTGCACAATATGCTACAGTAACACTGAGAACTACACCTTTCAAAATTCATCTGAAGCTAGTAAACCTGCACAGAGATACAAAATAGATACACAATTTGGGTTCATGTGAATTGATGCTATTTCCTCCCTCCCACCACATCTGCTGAACTGGAAGAGCAATGATATGTGTATCACAAATGAGTCCAGAACTGGTTGGCACCTAGATCTAAATGAAGGTCAGTAAATGTAATCCACGAATTGCAGCATCACAAAAAAGAGATGTGTATTCTAATTTTAGGCATAGAGACACTGAACTACCAAGAAATTAGGTAACACTTATGTGAGAAGTTTGTGCTAGATGGGAGGGAACTCCTAGCTGTAGGAGCTGTATAGTATCAGGGGATGACTGAACTACTGTGGTTTTTTCTGAGGATTTTCAGATCACTGACAGTTGGGTTGCTTTTCAAATCCCATCAGAATTCAATAAATTATGTTTATTTGCATTCATATCTAAATATATCCAAAGTATTTTTTTCCTCTGCTCAGATATTTTGCTGAGTTACATATTAGCAGCAGTTTTCCAGCAGGATTTACTGATAGAACACAAACACCATATGTATATAATTACATATACAAAAGGACGTGGAAAACATTTGCATAGAATTTGCAAAGACAGCAATGTAAAAGTTATGAAATGCCAGATATATTTTCTTGTGCACCCTTAATTTCCTCCTTTTGCTCTGAATCATGCACAATCCATGTAAGTAAAGGCCATGTCACAATCCATACAGGTAAATTAATGTTGTGTATTTGTCAGCAGCAGCTTTATTAATCAATGTAAATGTGCATTATTTAGCTGGATATGTTTCCAGTACTTGGATGAACTCCTGTGAGAGAGCTAGCATTGCTTACATCTACCTACACCTCTGTGTAATTCACCAGCAGTTTGCTGGCTGCATGCGCAGCCATTATACCAAAGATTAAATATGTGGATTTCAAACCAGACACATCCCAAAGGTACGGGCTTTTCTTGATGATTCTTAGCATTAATTAGGCTGCTGCTTATAGCATGATATAAGTGAGTTTCAGTTCCTTAGATGGGGGAGCTGTGTAAGGTCTTCTGAAACATCGGAGTTACTGTTGCTGCTGACAATGGGGTTTCCAGTATTTTGAAAGGCACAGTCCAGGCTCTGTATCAAGGATTATGGGGACAGGGAAAAGGGCTGCGGAATAATACACAGTCTTTGCATTTTCTTTCACCAATAACTACAATGTTTAGTTTTAAAGTGCAGTTTTCTCAATGTAAAACTGCAACCCATCTTTGTTCCAGCATAGAGAAAGCCATGGATTTGTAATGAATCTGTAAGTCAACCTGAGCGATGGACATCTGCTCTCCTTGTTTACTTGATTAACAAATGGCTGAACTCTTTGTTCTGCACAAGTGAAATTGCTTTGTTAAATCTTATAAAAGGCAATATATTCTATCTATCCTGTTGAACATTCATAGCATACATTCCTTATCTGAAAATACTTGTATTGATCTGCATTAGCAAGAGGTAGCCGACTTCCTCCATATCTTGTTCTTTGCTGTATGCTTCTGGAGATTTCCTGTAAAACTGCTCTGTTGCCGTTTAACATGATCTGATACAGGAACTAAGGTTATAATTCATGAGAAATAAAGGTGTTCATTCAGCAGAACCTAGGAGTCAATTCATAGATTCATAAATATGACAATGAAATAATTTTTATGAATAGATTGTAATAAACCATTCATCATCCCAGCTTGCATTGTTATCATACACTAAAACTAAGGTTCTTGTAATACAGAACCATGCTGGTAAAATATTAAAGACCTTCATTGCTGGTGAGTCTGCACCTGGTTATTTTAGTCAGTGATGTATGCTTGAAACTATCCCATGTACTGGTGAGCCCCAGGGCTCACAGCTCCTGAAAGCTGTGGGACCTCGAGCCTTGGACTAAATCTGCCCTGGGGAAGGAAGGCTCACCTTGGCATTTAGCAGATTTCCACACCATCCTCTCCATTAATCTTCATCTTTTTTAAAGGTAAAAAGTAAGAGAGTAAGAGACATAACCATTCTGTCATGTTACTCGATCAGATAAGTCTGCCTACCGAGACAGTTTTTCTACTCTAGGGATAAAGTTCCAAATGGCCAAATATATTTTAGTGTCAAACTCCCATAAAGCTTCAGCATCTTGGTGGGTCTTGTCCCAAGCCATGCCACACAGTGAGGAAACCCCAGATCCCACTGAAAGGCCAAATCCCCTTTACTACGTTGTTGGCAAGACCTGACTTCTGGTACATATTCTTCTCTTTAAGAATTATTTCCTTTTTCTGGGCTTGATAGTTACAGCAGTGATTTAATGTTCTTACCTACAGAAGTAACAACAATGGTGAAGTGAGTTTCATCTCGTTTTCCAGTCACATTGTTGAAAGCACAGCACATGTAATCTATTGTCTTCTGGGCCACTGTATCAGATACAACTTCCAGGTGAGGCCCATATTTGATGACATGAGTGGTATTGTCAGCCCTTAGAATCCATGAGTAAGTATTTGGTGGGTTTGAATCTGCTGAGCAGTCTAACAGTAGAACTTCTCCCATGTCCACTGTAAACACCGCCCCAATATTCAGACCTTTATCTGATTTAACCCTAAGTCCATAAGGTCCATCTGAATTGAAAAGGAAAAAAAAGAAAGAAAGAAAGAAAGAAAACACAGTGGAAAAATAAAATGAAAGCATATAATTTAACTTTAAATGAAAGCATATCTCTAAACTTAGACCTTTTAAGTTAGGCTAGCCTTTAGAATGGCTGGCATTGGATTCAAGCATTTCAATTAAAAGGCTTTCAGTTCAAGAACTTGATCTGTACTAGGTTTATGTCAGACTACACCCACTGAATACTGATCTAATCACTGTTTAGGGAAAAAGCACAGGTCTATGCATTGTTCAGTATGATAAAAAGAACAAAACCTGAAAACAGTTTGAAAAGCTGTGAAGTAAAGGAGCAGGTATTCTTCAGGGGCATATTTGACCCTTTCCATTTAAATGCCAAACTTATTGGTATAAGTAATTTCTCTGCAGATTTTAAAGTGAACAAATTAGCGCTGAAATATATAAACATTCACTGTAATACTCTGCAGTACAATAACTATTTGGGGAACTGTCCTGCAGGTATCCTAGAGTTGGGTGGGCCTTAGATAACTTCAGAAAAAGTTTTCCATGAGTGCCTGCTAAAACAAACTTAAAACGTCCCCCTACTTTAGTAGCATTGCACTATTTCAATATTTATGTTTCTTTCAAGAGTAAGTCCTTGTGCTGAAAGAAATCCGTATTCCTGAATATCATTAAGAAGAGGCATATGATGTCCAGTAGTCATGTGTTCATTACTCAGAAAATTGAGCAGCTAAGTATTTTTAGGGTTATCTTCATAGGAAAATTGGAAAGGAAACAATATATTTAAATATGAAAAGAATATTTGCCATGCTATTTTTAATAGGTCATTTCAGATCATGGAGATTTTATATCTTTACATGTTAAAATCTATTTTACAAGAATCTAATTATAGAAATTAATGTAACAAATATAATAATCAAAATGTGCCTTATTAAGTTACCTTTTCCAGTCAAAAAACCCTAATCATTTTAATGTTGCTTATTCCCTAAGGGCTTACATGCATAATCAAAAAAGCATAGACCTAATAATGACAGAAGCCAAAAGAAGAAAATATGCAGAACATTCTTTTGGTAGGATCCCTGAAGTTCAGTGAAGGGGCTGACAAATGTCTCACACAGAATGGCATGGCAAAAAGGTAAGTCAATATTATGTCCATTGTACACAGTTCAACCAAGTAATATTTCTACCTTCCTGTGGTTGTCTGGAAGCATTAAGGTAACATAGCTGAGTTGGGGTGTTATAGTTGATGTCGCCCTGCTACATGAAGTGGCACACTGTAACATTTCAGACTGTTTTTCATCAGAAAGTTCAGGCTGATGTTAGACCTTCCTCTTAACATGCACACTTCTACTTTATTGCCTGTCTTTTTTTATGAGACTGATTTATTCTTCAGGAACACATAGGCAAATAGCATGCAGCACAAAACAGGCACTTTGTGTGTGCCTCTGGGATTTTTTTGTGAAGGCTTAGACAAGACAATGTAGACTATCACACCATGACCTCAGTTTAGTCCACTTTTAGCCAAATATCCACATTTCACAACCTAAACTTGTCAAACTTTTTTATTTTCTCTACTCACTTCTTAGCTGTAATTTTTATGCAGTCTCATTTTAAGGAAGGCCTAACATCATGCATAATATTTACTTGGGAAATGCGGTACGGAATCACTTCAGCATGAATTAGCGCTGCTCCCACCTACATCATGGGGGCCATTCTGAAGAATCGAGGCATCTGGGCTCCTACTTCACAAGGCTCTGCACTTCCTGAGTTATTTGCTCTACTGTATCCAAGAGCCAGCTGACCCTGTAATGAGCATTTCTGGGAACTGCAGACCTACCACCACTACTTTGGCTTGGCAGACCTCACTCAGGTGCATATTACAGGGGACAAGGAGCCCCTCTAGAACACCACCTTCTCTCAGGAGCTTGCCTGTTACAGGTATTTAATTCCCTTTTTTCAGACAGGAAAGGAGAGGGATGTACAGAACTTTGACTTTTTCATAACTGAAAGTAAAGCCCCTCACGCACTATTTATAGGCAGAAACATGTTTTTTTTACTTTTCAGAGCAATTCAGTGGTTCCTCCTATCCAACTCTTCTTTCTTAGAAGAATTAGCTTTTCTGCCCCTCTACTCTGCTCTTGTGAGACCTCACTTGGAGTATTGTGTGCAGTTCTGGTGTCCTCAACATAAAAAGGACATGGAACTGTTGGCACAAGTCCAGAGGAGGGCCACAAGGATGATCAGGGGACTGGAGCAGCTCCCATATGAAGACAGGATGAGAAAGTTGGGGCTGTTGAGGCTGGAGAAGAGAAGGCTGTGTGGAGACCTCACAGCAGCCTTCCAGTATCTGAAGGGGGCCTATAGGGATGCTGGGGAAGGACTCTTCATGAGGGACTGTAGTGATAGGACATGGGGTAATGGGTTCAAACTTAAACAGGGGAAGTTTAGATAGGGTATGAGGAAGACGTTCTTTACTGTGAGGGTGGTGAGGCACTGGAATGGGTTGCCAGGGAAGTTGTGAATGCTCCATCGCTGGCGGTGTTCAAGGCTGGGTTGTACAGAGCCTTGGGTGTCACTGGTTTAGTGTGAGGTGTCCCTGCCTATGGCAGGGGGCTTGGAACTAGATGATCCTAAGGTCCTTTCCAACCCTAACTATTCTATGAATTCTACGATTTTCACTGATAATACAACCTTTGATATAAGTAAAGAGAGATTAATGATAAGAATAGCTGAATGGTCTCTGTGCCCTCTCACTATAGTGGGAGATTTGCCCCAGCCTGCAAAAGAATCAGAATGAAGTTCTGCTTAAGTTCTGCTTTTTATCAGTATTGTAACAGTGTAGCACAGATAACACTAACACCATAACTACACTTTGTGTGAAAGCTCCAAATTGAAATAAATCATTATAAAAACACTGATGCACAGTGGCTGGGAAAGCACATTTGAAACAAACAAACAAAACAAAGAAAGGTTTTCTTAAGAAATAGTCATATCTTAGCAAAGTCTGAAAAGTGGCATTCCTTGAGGAAATCAACACAAGCATTAGACAACCCTTCTGCTTTGCCTAGATGTGTCTTTTGCCTTTCCTGGGCATCGCATACATCGAATCCCTGAACAGCTGAGGGACACATATGGCTTCAAGGATAATTCTAAAAGGGAGGTAATTAACCATTTCCTCTCTAGAACTGAATATATTCTATCTCTGAGAAGTCCCAAGGAAGGAAATCCCACTTAGTCTGCTAAATTCAACTCCATCACTACAGCGCAACAGTTTCCGATGCAACCTCCATGACAATAATTTGTTTCTGCATCACACTAATGGAATAGTCACGTTCTAGGGTGCATTATCACCATAGCTAGAGGAGAAGCAGAATAATATTAATGTGAAATGAAGAACAAAACACTTTTGATTCTCAGTAAAAACACAGTGACAGCCTCCACGGATCCCTCGGCTCTACTTTTCCTTTCTGGTATCGTTCTCAACAGAGAGCTGCCTCTTGTCTCAGTATAGCCAGTTAACTAAATGACTTGTAAAATAATAAATCATCAACTTGTAAAATAATAAATCATCTGTTCTGAATAACAATTTACTGCTCTGTGGGAATATTTCCAATTGCTCCTATTACCACAAGGCTGTTACTGTTTCCAAGCAGATGGCAGGTATTTACTGTGGGTGACCTTCTTTATCACCTCCAGTAACTCCCCCGCAGCAATGACATATGGTACATAGAGATCCTGGGGCCTCTCTGGGTCATTATTGACAACTGGGAGCTGGGAGACAAACTACCCCTCAGGGAGAGGTTGCACTGTCTTACATGACCTCCTATAGCTCAGGAAGTAAGACTCCAACTCCCATCACCGACTTGGATATGGACAGTAGCATGAGAGTTGCAGTCTTTCAGCATTGTATTGTTTTCTCTAAGTATTTTTTTCCCAAATTTTAAATTATGCACAAAGCAAACCCTCAATTCTGATGAAATAAAAAGGATATTCTGAAAATGCAAATACTTTTAGTGATCTTTCCACAGGTGGATAAAATCTGAGTCTCAAAGTTTTTGATACATACAAAGAATTTCTGAGCTGGATATCACAATCACTCAAACAGCAAAAGGTTCCAGAAATATGGACACTGAAGTAACTTTTAGATTTCAAAGTTCTGTTAAACAACGGCTCAAAAATAGGTTTTCAGTTAAGAAATTGGAAAAAAAGACTTTCCAGAAAATATATACACTTGAGTGAGGGAGAAGGGAGGAAGCAGTACGGGAACTGCAGCTGAAGGGCATGCACCTTGTCAGAGCAAGTGCCCCAGACACTCGTCTGTAGGGCCTGTCCTGTGTGCAACAGGACTGAAATGTGAATGCTGAACGGGCTGTGCCACAAACAAAAGGAGCAGTCTGAAAGGTAGTAAGAGCGGCAGCTATTTTTCTAGCCTGACCTGGTTTAACTGCATTGTAAGAAGGCTGCCAGGTTGTGCTGGACAGAGTGTCCCCGAGTTTTGTGTAGGTATTCTTTGAAGAGAGAGGTGTACGAGGCCCATTCATAGCTCAATAAAGTGAGAAAAGCAGCAGAGCCAGTGCATTCATAGACATGCAGCTTTCATTTTTAGCACTCTAAGCACCTAAGTGAGCTGAGACTGTGACTACAAAAGCAGGCATTTAAAGCCCTGCTACCTTAAAGACAAAATGTTGTGGTCTTTCTGTTGGTGTTTTTTTTTTATCATTGCAGTAATGAAAAGGTAAAGCTCCATCAGTGCTGGTAATTTCCTTGTACAGCATTTTCTCATGATTCTTCTGTCTAATATGATGGAATCTTAATTCACATCTGCCCTGTTCATGGCTTTCTGGAGCAGCTCATTCACCTTCATGTCTGCATTGCTGTCAGTTGTATAAGCTGCACCTAGGGGATAAACTCTCATCTATAAATATCCTTGTTAGCCTTTGCTAATTTAGGCAGGTTTTTTATTCTACTCCTGCTGCGGTGTAGAGACCCATACACACACTTCAAACGCAAGACACCCCCTTACCCAATTCTTAAAAGTAAGTAGCAGAATGTATAACCAGAGATGAAAGGGGGAGGAGGAAAATATGACATAGTAAGAGGTGTAAGTTCTGAGTATGCTAGTGGTGCAATCACAACAAGTCTAGGGCATGGTCTGTCTATGAGCTGCCAGCTGCCAGAACCTGACAAAAGAAGGAACAACCCCCAGCCCTTGGCTGGACAGGAATCCAGTTCCAGCCCTTGCACTGTTCCATCCATACTGTAAAATTTACCACACTGGGTAAACTGGTTATGTCTGAACAAGGCTAGTGGCACAGTAGGTCCTGACCTGTCTGATTCCAGCTCTCCTCTGAGAAGGCCAGTTTGACTCCTGAGGATTAGATTGTAGCAAGGTCATGTACATAGCATGTGCTACTTGCAAATCTTGGGGGCACCAGGAGCTGACATTACAGGATGGGTAAGGAAGAAAATGAGATTTAAAGCATTATTGTTAAATGCTGATTAAGCCAACCTTGTTTTCTCCAACTCATTTAGTTCATTAACTCAATCTACATTCACAGTTTATCAGGTGCTTTCATTTCCTCTCAAAATATATGGCTAGGTTATGGCCTACTTCTTCTGCCAACATTGGCCTTTATGCAGCTCTTCTTGCTCCCTCATGTTTCCCATTTGATGTGGAAAGCAAACACTCCTTCAGGCTCTGATTTTGCTAAGCCAAACTGAGTTCTCCAGGTCTCTTCTCCATTCCTTTCTGTTCTGTTTCCTTCCAGTTCGAGATCAGTGCTCTGGGATGTGCAGAGACTGCACATAGGGTTCTACATGTGGCCTCATCTTCTGCATGCTTTTAGTATTCTCCTTATTTCCTTGTTGGAAATACTTTGCCAAGATGCCCTAAAGTTACCTATGTCTTTCTCATAGTTCAGTCACCCCCACACTTCACAGACACCTTTTGACAGCTCAATCACCCAGGCTTACTACCTCAGTTATTTCTGAACCAATCTCCATCTTTCCTGCAGAAGTTCATGTTTTTTATTCTCTGAAAGTGGATGCCCATTTATTTTTTACTAACAAATTTCATACCAGTCCTATTACACAGAGTCATTCAGTCCTCCCAGTTTAACGTCACAGGTGACCTTCAGTGAGCTACTGCCAATCTTTATGCTGATGCCATTAATGGAATTATTAAAAAAGGCTGGACTCAAAATGATCTTGAGGAAAACCATTAATACCAGTCCTTCAGCCTGGTAATTCCTGTATTTAGCTTCTTGACATTGTTTCCTGTCTCCATTTTTAACAATATATTTTCATGTGTACCCATCTGATGATTATTCTTTTCCTTTGAGTCACATCTCCTCCAAATCTGAAGATATCTGTACTGTGGAATTCTTGAAGTTCCTATTTGAATTCTGCAGTTCAGACTTTCTTCACAACTATATAACAATTAGATCTGTTACAAAGAAGCTTATTTTGATTGTAAGCTCACATATAACATTGACTCAACTGTTTTCTTCCTGTTTCCACAGTTAGAGGCACTCTTTCCAGCCAGATCATTTATGCAAAGGTAATTATGAATATTTCATATACTCACAATATATGGTGGGTGCAATTATCTCACTTTCCATTGCACTGACAGGGTTAGATACCAGACAGCTGTAATTCCCAATGTCTTCTTTTACAACAGGAACAATTAGAAGTGTAGCATTGTTCGATGAAAAGGTGTAATTAGGGCCAGCATGGAGAGGCTTCCCATTTTTCATCCACTGGTAAACTACCCTTGTACCCTTACCCAAGGTACATTTTAAGGTAATATTCCCTACATACTCCACTACTCCTGAAGATGGTTCAGTATGTACAAGTGGCTTTGTGACAGGAACTGTAAAATAAAGCGATACAAAGAGCTGTAAAAGTGACAAGCCAGTATATTACAGTTTTCATTGTCAAGATGATATAAACGGCAGTCATCATCCTCCCTGGAAAGTACTTGCATTTCAAATTTTATTTATTAAGTGTGGTTAAAGGTTGAAAAAAGAAGGCTGAATTCTCAGCTGGTAACTGTAGGAATTGTTCTGGAACTTAAAGCTAGACTGTATATATTGGTACGAGGACAAAGTCTGCAGTCAGGTGTATAATGACTTCTAGCTCCTACCTCAAAAGCAAATCCCTGAGGCCACAGAAATGAAAAGAGTGCAAAGCATGACATTGCCCACAGCTCACTGTGGCTGCCCACAGCTTTGCTGACAGTGGGTACTGCTGAAATACACTGGCAGTCAAGACGTGAGGATGGCTGCAAACTGGGATGGGTATGTGAGTTAAATGACAGCTACAACTTTGTCACGACACCATGTAATTCATTTCATTATTCCAAGCCCAACAGTTTCAGGACTCCCTCCATATGATCCATAAACTGCAGTAGCCCCCTGCCATTCTTTTAAATCATTCTTTTCTATTCCTTTCCCCCCCCTTTTTTTCCTCATGATTGGGAGCACAGCAGAGCCTTATGAAACCACATTTTTTAGAAGTTTCTCTAATTTCACATTGATGGTTTCTATACCTCTTTAATTTTTTACATATGATCCACAGACATTACTCAATATATTAGTTTTGTTTAAAGACATATTTTAGCATTCCCTCCAGCAGCAGTAGAAGATAACATAATTGTTAGTATTTATTAATGTATGGTTGCATTAAGTCATACACTGTTGTAACTGGATACTAAGAAACAGAACTTTAAAACTATTGCAATTTTATTTTCAAAACAAAGATACTACATTTTACTAACTTACCATCAACAGCTACTTGAATCTTTTGACTGGCAGTTATTGTCCCATTTCCACGGACATTGACTTTCACAATATAATTGCCCTCGTCACTGATACGCAATGGAGAGATCATCAGAGATGCATTCGGCGGTACGAGGGTAAATTTGTGCTGGAATTCCAAGTCTGGAACTACTGTTTGGTTTACAGAGCTAAGCAAGTATTTTGGATTACTTTGGGGTCCCTCAAAAAGCCAAATTATCTGTATTTCAGAAGCTGTAGCATTGAAATTGTAGTCAACAGTAAGATGGAGTGGTTGCCCCTCAATACCATGGATGGTATGAGATGGAACTGTCAACTTTAAGGCAGAACAAATACCTGCATAAGAATGAAAGAACAAACAAATAAGCAAACCCAAACCACAAATGGAAACCCTGGAAAACTCAAATGAGAAACTGTCACAAAGATTTGTAAATGACTGGTTAAAAGGTCTGTCCATATCCCTATTCTTTCTGCATGACATTGCTCTATTTTTGGGTTTATTTAGCCGTCAGTAAGCAATTATGCTGTAGAACAAGAAGCCAGCTGCAGTATCACCATGAAATATGTATAACCAATATTTCTCACAGATCTGTCTGTGCAGAAAATTAGCAAAACCAAAGCAGGAATAGCTAGCACTAGGATTACTGGGATTACCAGTATAGAAGGTACTGCCACCATAAAGTAAGATAAAGAGATCTGTGGCTGCAAAACTTAATTTCCTCTCAGTTAAAGACTGTAATTAACTTTGTTCCACTTGATTCATGGGGAAAAGTGGCTCCGTGTAACAGCTTGGAAAGACATTTTGTTCTGCAGTCAAGGAAATGCTTTTAGCAAAGACCAGAGGTGGTGAGGGCAGAATTAATTCTCTTCCCTGGAGTCTGCTCAGGAGTGGCTTTGGGCGACTGAAGTTTTTACTGCTTTATCTGGGTCTGCTGGGGTGATTTCGTAGGGTGCCATCAGCATGCAGGAGATCCTCTGTGACATGCAGAGTGAGGGGCAAAGCAGGCTGAGGCTTGGAGAAATTATTAGATAATGGTGCTCTGTTAAAGGCAAGGGTTTTACAGAAGATCTCTCTCTTGCTTTCACAGAGATCAAATCTTTTGCAGTCTGTAATGTTCTTCATCAGAAGGGTTATTCTTCACTGAAAGGGTTATCTTCTTCACCAAAAGTGTTTTCCAGCCCTGGAACAAGGTGCCAAGGGAAGTGGTGGAGTCACCATCTGTGGAGGTATTTAAAGATGTGTAGATGTGGCACTTAGGGACACGGTATAGGGGTGGACTTGGCAGTGCTGAGTGGACTTGATGATCTTAAGGGTCTTTTCCAACCTAAAACATAGGTTCTATGATTCTCTTCCTCCCTAATGTTGATTTTTAATTAAAACTGAAGACTGTTGTGACTAATCCTTAAATTAATGTTAATAGTGAAATCAAGCCAATATGCCAGACTCTTATTTCATTCTCATCAGGCACAAATTTAATATAATTTAAGCCTACATCTATAGCTTTCCAAATATGCATTTTTCCAAGAAAACAGAATTCTGAAAACTAGTTTTTGTATAATGACCATTAAAGATTGCACCAGAACGACCTCCATTTGGAGCTCAGTGATCTGTGCTTTGCTTCCATTTTACTTTGCTATCACCAGTACTGGAAAGCAAAACAGAATTGTTGTTGACATAAAACAATGGCTGCAGCTTTAGTTTAAATAAGAAACTATGACACAACTTTTGAGTTTATGGCATAAACTGAAACCTGCTTAGCAAGGTTTTATCATTAATTTAACATGCACATCTCCTTGTCAAAGTGAATTTGGCTTCTCAGCTGCTTTTCACCAGTGTTCATTTAGCTCTTCAGCTCTTCCAAAATCCCGAACTTTGTGCAAAATGTCGCTAGATCGGTGACAATATTTTTACAATTTTTGCAAGTATATTCATTTACGGAAAAAACCCCAGACATTATGGACCAGGGAATTGGCAGTTCATATACCCCTATTTATACCAGGAAAGACTGAGGCATGCTGCTACCCAGTTTGGGATTTTTGTCCAAGGAAAAGTTCCACTGCACTTTGTTATTGCATCTAATTTTAGCTTCTGAGGTCAATGTCTTTGGTGGGCTTGTGTCATGCCTCGAAAGTATTGATAGTTGTCATGATATAAGGTACAAGTTGCACATTTTTCATACTAGGAAACGTGCGCATCTGAGTAAGGGTATATGATGAGGCTTCCTGGCGAACAAACATGTACTCTAAAGCATTCTGCTCTTACAGTAGTATCTCTTGTAGGATTTTAATAACAAATGCCCAATCAAGTGTTAACATAGATAAAGTGCATATTCACTGTGTTTTTTACCAACCAGTGTTTTTATTTTTAAAGGAATCCAATAATCTTCATATAAACCTGCAATTGTTATGAAACTCAAACTCTTGATGAAGTATTTAGCTCAAAATCAAGGAAACTACGTGACTGTATATGAAGTTCACAAAGAAGGTAAAAGAAAAATTGTCCTTACACCTGAATCTATAGAGGATGCACTACTTTACGAAAACAAATAAATACAGAAAAAGTTAATTACGATAGTTTGTAGAAATATGTTTATCTAACATTTGATCACAGGACATTCCTGTCAAAGTGCATAGAACAACTATACTTTAGGATAGGTGCAAGGATAACAAATACATACTTAGGAAAACTGCACCCAGATACCAAACAAATGTGCTATTAATGGGAAGATATTCTTCAGCTGATTGAAAGCTTAACTTAGTATCATACAAAGTACATTTAAATATTAACTATAAATGTTCTATATTAACTATAAGGCATCACAATGAAGTGGAAAATAATGTTATCAGCACTGTCTCAATATAATACATTTTTAAAGAGATATGTAACTGTTTCTATACAAACTCTGTTTCAGAACCTGCCCAGCCTTACTTGTTAAAAAGAACACACAATACATATATTACTCAGTGAAATGTGACAATATGTGTGCAGTCTATGTCCATGTTTATATCCAGATTATGTACAGCATTCGTCTTTGTCAGCTGCTAAAACTTTATGGCTCCACACGTAAACCAAGGTGACACTATCTGCTTAAAAGCTTTTAGGCTACTTTCTTAATATAAAACATCTGACAATACAACAGAAATATCTTTAAATTTATAAAGATAATTTTTTAAAAAACAACTTGCATTTTCACAATGACAATCAAATATATTTCATACTGTTTCTTACCTACAAGCAGAAAATATATTTTGCATTGTAAGTCCCAAAAGAAATTGGCTAAAGGGCTCCATGAAAGCATCCTGTCCCACACAAATGCCACCTTCTCAGCAATGCTAAGCCAGGGGTTGGACCCGCAGCTGCTCATTTATTTGCTAGGGAAATCAGCAATGAGTTAACAGGCCCTATCCTGTCCCCTGCCTTATGTGATTTGAATATGTGTATACAAAGAACAAAGGGAGTGGAGCACCTGTTAGATGAGCACCCATCTTCATTGCCTCTGACTTTGTTGTAACCCTTCCCTGGCAGTCACAGCAAATATGACACAGAATGTAATAAATGGGGCACAGAATACAAAGTACATTGAATTAACAAAAAGAAGTGAATGCATCCAGCATACAGGTTATGTAGATATTAACATCCTTATTAACATCCTTCAATTACAGTTTCATAAAAAGTACCATGCTCGTAGATGGTTCTACTTATTTCAAGTTAGAATTAGTAGTCAGAATTTTTTTCAGATCTTTTCCAGGGACAGCCTTTTCTCTCACAAAGAATGTTAATCGGCTATTAAAGAGCCTTGCTTTCATGTTTTTCCAGCACTTTCAAGCCTGTAACTTTCCAGTATTTTTTTTATTTTAACATAAGCATAACTCAGCACTGATTTTGTTCTGTATCTCTTAAATAACATGTAACACAAAGTGTCTATCAGGCATCTTCAAACAAAGAATCCTATGGCTGGAGTGGACAGCTTACTACAGTTGTTGAGTTAGCTGCTGATTACTGTTTATTCTGCATTAACTTACATTGGTTTAAATTAATACTAATGTATGATTTGGATGTTGTCCAGTTATCACCCACTATACAAATCAGCAGCAAACCAGGCAACCCTCCCAGTCACATGTGCGGCAACAGTTTGCAACAGCAAATATTTGCAGTGACAGAGAGGGTTTAATTTTTTGCTATACAACATCCAGGCAGAGTATTATGGATTAACAAATATTAGGCTGCATCCTGCCTTGTGCAGGTGGGACTGGTGGCAAGGAATTGCCTTCCCCCTTCACTGTGTGGTAGGAGCCGGGGTCCTGCAAAGCTCTAAGCCCCCACCAGAAGGGGTGAACACTCGATTTTCACTTAAGTTAAAGGGAGATGAAAATACCCAGATTTATACAGATCAAATGTGAGAAGCATGAGGGTTATTTCAGGTTAACAGAAGTACAGTGGTCCCACCAGAAATGTCACCACCTGACACAAGACAGGAGATGAAGAGAGTATTTTGCATATTCCCAAAGACTTCTTGCATCCACTGTCCTGCCCCTCCTGAATGCTGTTGTTTATAACCTTCTTAATCCACTTAGGTGTAGGCTAGATGTATCAAATTGCAACCTTTTGTAAAACCTGAGTTAGAAATTATTACCTGCTTGGTTTCAACACGTAATAAAATATTGGTCATAGGTTCCAATTAATTTCTAACTGAATGACGGGAGCCTTCACACTGGGATAAAGCCTATGTGCGCACTTTGGATGTCGTATGTGGGTGAAGAAAGTGGTAAAAAAGAACAGATTAGCATAGTTATATTGTTCAAGTAACTGTGCCCTCTTATTTCCAGCATTTGCATATGAACTTGATGTCATTAATTTGCTGAAACTTCACGCTGACTACTTCACACAGACGAAGTGGATGCTAATAATTTGTACTCCTTTTCCCCTGGAAGTCTAGCTTGTGCTGGTTGTTAAATGGCATTTGGACTCAATACAAATCAAATAAAATCAAAATCACTCCTCAAATCAAATCTCACTCCTTTTTAATAAAAGCAACTCTATTTGCAGCATTAATAATCAAGCACTTTCAATCATCTCTGAAAATCTTATTAAGTAACTTTGTTATGTGCTAAACTTGTCAAAGGCTTAAATACTTAGATTATCTTCCCAACCCTAGCCAGAAGTAATGAATTCCTCCTGAAGCATGCAGGTAAGGGACCATTAGTCCTGATGTCCCCTTTGCACTGTGTCAGTTCAAAGGGAGAGCAGCACGTCGGAATAGGAAAAACACACCGAGGAGAACTACGGGCAGATTCTGGTAACACCAAAGGGAAAGGCAGTATTTTCTGCAGGTACTACTATGCCACAGTGGAAGTGTTGGTAGCCTTATGACTGAATGTTGTCTCCAGTGAGGCAAAGATCATAGGACTAATTTTTCAATTTCTTGTATGGATATAAAACAAATCTAAAACCCTAACGGCTCTATTTTTTTAGTTGAGCTCTAACGGCCAAAGTACACAAACAAGCCTGTTCTGAGGATACAAGACTGTACGTACATCCACCAACAGGCCAGACGCACCAGTGCGCAACACCCGAAATAACCCAAAGCAAACAGAAAATGGCCATGGTCCAAATGTATTTTCCAGTCTGCCTCTTTAGACAAAGCCTCGTTTTGTCCTCTCAGATGACTGCTTTCAAACTCCTAACCACAATATTCAGACACATTCCCCAAGCCCCACCAGCGCTACTCGAGGCACTCGCGGACACAGCCGTAACGCAGACGCCGAGGCCGAACACGGGCTGCGCCGACGCGCGTTCAGCAGCGCTTCCCAACAGCGGGCTGCCAAACCGCGAGCTCCGTCACGGCTCCGGAGGGTGCCGCGGCCGCACCGGCTCCCTGCCTCCCGCAGACCACCACGGCCCCGGAACCCCCTCTTCCCCTCACGGCGCACGCAGCCCCCCCACGCCTCGGAGCCCCGCCGCCTGCCCTACGGCGAGGAAGGAAGGGGCAGCGCCATCGGCTGCCTCCCGGCCGGGCTGACGGAAGCTGTAATTGGGCGCCGCCGCTTGAGGACTACCGGTCCCAGGGAGCAGCGGGCGGGCGCTGTCAGGTGGCGTCCAACATGGCTTCCGTGTGCCCGCCGGGGCTGGGGCTTGCTGCCGCGCGGGGCTGCTGAGCGCTGTGCGGAAGTGGCGGCGGTGGCACCATCATGCAGAAGATCAAGTCGCTGATGACCCGCCAGGTGAGCGGCATCGGGCGCCCGTCGGGCTACTGGGGGGCTCTCCCCGGGGGGCGCCGCCCCTGGGCCCGCGGCGAGAGGGATGAGGGGGCTGGGGCGGGTGTGTGCGGCGGTGCCCGAGCACCCCGATGGGCCTCCGGGGGGCGGGCACCGCCCGCAGCCCGCTGTAGGCAGGGGGGAGTCGTGATGTGTCTCAGCTATCGGTGCGAGTGCATCCAGCTTTTCCTGCCTCTTTAAATCGAGAAACGGAAGCACGCATAGGTGCCAGCAGGTGGGTTGTGGCAGACAAACCAGTACGCAAGCTGACATGATGGCCTGTGCAAGTTTCCCTTTCCACGTATAGATGTTGGGGCGCTGGGCCAAGGCACTGTGACATAGCGTTGTCTCTGGGAAAGCTCTTGATCAGAAGGGAGGTGAGGCTGTGGAGGGGCCGGGGAGGTGTCTGGATGGCATATACTGAATGTGTCCAGGAGCACTTCCTGCGTTTCTGTTAGCCTACTTCTTTGTACCAGTGGTCTCTAGGGTTACGGAGGTCTATGTTTGCCCTAGTATTTCGGAGGTTGTGAGCCTTTTTAAAGGAGTGTATTGGAAGAGCATTCGAGTCACTCATGTATACAAAGTACTTCTAAAATGAAGCCTGTCTGCCTGTATGTCCAAATTTTAGAACTTACAAAAACCCACTTGGGTGTGTGTCGTCCCGTCCCCCCCCCCCCCCCCTATATTCTAGATAGTTGTAGAAAATGATGGGAAAGTCAGAAACTGAAGTTTGGTTATTTTCCCTAACCTCTGTCCTCAGGGTTGTGATACTTATGCAGGAGACAGGGCTTAAACCAGGTACCAGCATGGAAGTTGAATTTCCAAATTGTGTTCTGCTCCCCTTCAGTGTAGGGGTAAATGAACAGTTTGTTGGCTTAACAGCAGGCATGGCAAGCCTGCACAGTATGGAAATCGTGGTCTGAAAATAATGTGATTTATGCAGTTTTCAGCCTTTGTCAAGGATTAGGTCCCATTTAGCATTTGATAAGTGCAACATTTTGCTGCTTCTGAAGGCAAGCTACTAGTACTGAGGATTTTGAAAGGATGCGTGGAAGGTTTTCTGTGATGTACGAGGAATGACAGCAGTTGCTTTGGTTGTTTGTTAGCTTGAATTTCTGATGCATAGAGGTAAGTCGCCTTTAGTGGCGGGAAGTGGGAAGGGAGGATGTTTTGAAATGATGTGCGGGGAAATCAGAATCAAAACCCAAATGAAGAGATTTTGCATCTTAGGAAAATGAAAGAATTGTAGTAGTTATCACAAAAGTGCTGAAATCATAAGACACTGCATCAAAGGATAAATGAACTTTTCCATCATAAACTCACATAGTGAGTGCATGGGTCCTTTTGTTTCAAAGAAAGGGTAGGTGCCCGGGGCCTGAAAGGGGCTTAGAAGCAGTATTGCTAGTGTCAACTGCAAGAGTAGGAGGGAAGTCTGCCTGGAACTCATGGCTCACATGAACACCCTGAGGTCTCAGGGGAAGCTCAAGTCAGAACCATGTCTGAAACTTGAATGTTTGGATTCACTTCTGCCTAGGAAGCGGGCAGAAAACATGCTAAGCAGCATGTTCTGTGGTGTTGCTTCATAGCATTGTGAATATGTTGGATATTTGGCAAGCACATACTGCACTGGTTAATTGCTACTTCCTGGAAAAAGTTTCAGTCTACTAGAGCATATTCTGTTTCTGTGGCTATATGCTATTTAAAGCTACGTTTTGTTATATAAAACAGGTAATGTGGATTATGCATCTTTTTCAGTTTGTTACACTGGTAAGGAAAACCACTCCTAATAGTGTTATATGGTAAATAAGACAAATATGCCTTTCATGTAAAAATAATGTAATTTTGTTACAGAGTCACAAACTTTACACTTAACTTTAATTCATTTATTTGATTCCATTAAACCAATAAGTTAGTGGAATGTAGTATGTAAAGATCTAACTGAACCTTATGGAGGGAATGTTAGTGAGCTGTACTGAAAAGGTGCATATTGCAGCATTAAGTTATAAATGTTTTGATGTTCGAGGAACATAATTTATACACCAATGGTCTTGTTTAAATGTTTATAGAATAAGGTTTTAGCCTTCCAGCCTCATGTCAGTGTGATTTACTGAAGTACTTGTGGGTATATATTCAATACCAGGTAAGACTTGTGCAATTTGATCTCAAGATACATAAAGTAATCAATCTTAATTGACTACTGAAATTCTTTTCAAGGGTCTAAGAAGTCCTCAGGAGGGTGTTCATGACCTCAGTCCTATTGAAAGCTTTCGGATTCCTAGTAAGGTACAGTGCACCGTCCCTCCACTCCTACTCCTTCCATTTTTAGTTTTTCATTTTACAATTAGATTACCGTTGTTTCTTTTTTCTTTTTGAACACTAGGTTTGCTGTTGTTCTTTTTGACAGTTTTATTTCTTGCTGAAAATCTTTTAAAACAATGAAAGAATTAAGAGCTGTGAGGGAAAACAGTTCACTGGCTCAGAGTGAACTTGTGTTGAAGTTTCTTTCTTGAAATTTTTGAGTTGTCACTGGGTGCTGATCTTAATATTATCTAGGTTTCCTGCTGGAATGAAGGAAGGAAAAAAGGGAAAAACAAAAGCTCTTTTCTTTTTAATTTTACTTTGAAAAGTAGATGCTATCTGGTTGCCTGTATAGTTCTATCCTTGATACTTAGTCTCTTCATTGTTTTGGTACTGTAAGCATATTTGGAGTTTCATGGTTTTAATCTTCAGCATATAGAATTAACTTCTTGTTCTACTTTCAGTGCTACAGCTTTATAATAATAATAGTTTTCTTGCTTTTTGGGGGTCTTACGAGTTAAATGAATGCCAGCTCTCTTGTCTCACAAATCATGCTGAATCATTTTGGTGTAAGGGAGCAATTGTCTCTGTATTTGGCTGCTCCTTATACCCTGTTGATCTGAGTGGATGATTCTCAAAACTTGCTGTGGATGTTGTTTATTATTTTCCCCTAATTTGGATTTCCTTTAACCAATGAGATATTTAAGTTACTAACTTGAATTTGGATGCCTTACTTTACAGTAGTTTTAAGAAAACAAAACAACCACCCTTGGATTCTTTGTCTTAATACAAGTACAGTGTAATATGCTGCTTGTGCTGAGGCAGATCAGAAAATCAGTGTTACTGTGTATTTAAAAGTTGAGTAACAGTCTCTGCATTGGTACACAATACTCTCAAACAGTGGCCAATATATTGTTTTCAAAGAGCAAAAGTATTCAAGTATTCAGTTGCAGCAGTGTGAAAGAACTGTCTCATCCACAGCTTAGATTTCAAAATTGCAGATTCCTGCCACCCACTGAGCATACAGTTTCAAGCCGTCTTTTTTGCCAAGTTGACTCTCCTGGTGAAAGTAGATGTAGGGTATCATGGCTGGATTTCCGTTCTATAGTAGCTTGATGTTATGTGTGCTGGTAAACCTACATCTTGTATCAGTAACAATGGGAAGTCGAATACCTCTCAATAATTTGTATTTTTTGCATACATTTATGTCAGACATTTGTAAAGTGAGAACATTTGTCTGCAACTGTTCTTCAGACAGAATCTCATTGCAGTTATGAACAGTGTGCCCCAAAAGCCAAGGTTGTGTCAACATTAGAACTTTTCATCTGATGACTTTTTTTGTAAAGCTGGTAAAATCAGTGTTATTCTCTCCTATGACATAGAATAAAGCTTTGATATTTTTCAGTCTGTTAATATTTTTTTCCCCTTCCAAAATGTTTTAGGTGAGTAGATCTCAAAATAACTACTACATTAAGAATATACTCTGTACAGTGATAACATACATTCTGAGTTGCTTCCACTAGCTTTTACCTTCTCAACAAGCTGTATTGAGTAAAATTCTTATGAATTTGCCTGGTTATTTGATAATCTGGATGATGCTTTTAGTAATATGATTTAGTTTTGGGTAGTCCTACAAGGAGCAGAAAGTTGGACTCAGGGATCCTTATGGGTCCCTTCCAGTGTGAGATTTTATGTGATTTTAAGAGGATGTGAATTAAACTACTCTGTTTTGGTCAGCTTAACTTCTGGCTATGGTCCCAAGCTGTTTGTCTTGGTAACTTTATTTCCAGCCCTTTTCTTTTAGAAGAAGGATTTATATTGTCATGCCTCCTCAGCTTTGCTAAACCCTTGATTGTGGGTTTTTACTTTTCAAATGAAACGTTGCATGAGGCACATTAATACGTCTCCTGTCACTGTGAGCATAGGCTCAGATACACTTGAAAAATAGAATTCTGGGAGGTGGAGAGGGGGAGATGATGTCTATGTTTGTGGTATGAGTAACTGGTGAGGAGATTAGATTTCAGTACTGCACAGAAGTTGGAAGTCATTGAGCTTTTGAATATTGGTATTTGTTTTGAACTGACACTGTATTCAATGCCATGGTAACGTACTAATGTCACAAATTGGAATTGTGTTACAATTACACGATCAAGAAGCTTTGCTGGATATAAGCTGATGCACCTCAGTAATTATTTTAATGGACAAGTTTGGTAAAGGGAATTCGCTTTTGAGTGCAGAAGTGAAGACTAAAGAGAAGGTGCAGATTTTTAAAGGCAGTGAGTAAAAGCATAACTTCAAACTGTTGCAAGCTGCTATTTGAACACACACATTGTTCTCTGTTGCCATGTTTTAATAACTGTTTTTGTTTACATCTTGAATAACAGAATTTTCAAGCTCACCAGCCAAATACTGTTTTGATGATAGAATGGTTATGGTGCTTTGCTTTCACCATCACACTTCCGCATTCACAGTGGTATTTCCAGGTTCATTTAGGGAGAGCATTTACTGAAAGTTTCAAAAGCTGAGTTAAAGCAATAGAGAGGTAAGCGGGATGAGAGAGGGGCTTCAGAGCCAGTATGAATTACTGGAAAGAGCACAAGCCATTGTAGATAATGCTAACTCTGGGGACAGAACCATGGTTTTGAAATGGGGAACTGTCACACTAGTTTGGAGGTCAAATGGGAAATAAGAAGCTCAGGAAGAATATGTCGACATTGCATGACCTGAGGGCAAACCCAGCCGAATTCTTTTGGGTCTTGGTATCTGAAAGCTGTTGATTTGCTGACTGGTGGCTTTCTGGCAAGTGTGCTAAAGTGATGGCTGTTCTCAATTTATTTTTTTTTTAACAATTAAATTATTTGGTACCTGAATATTTTACTGAATACCTCTGAGTGTATGCATTCACATTAACCAGTACTTCCAACAAGTTCTTCAACTGTCTTGAAAGATTTCATTTTGCTTTTGTCATATGGTGGCAAGTCACCAGCAAATTTGCTTTACTTTCTGTTATAATACAGACTCGTACTGCCAGCTCAGCCACACAGGGAAAGAAGTGTAAAGTAGTTTAAGCCTAGAATATAGTCTGGAGATAAGGCAAATCTGAACTGCGAGTCTAGATTTCTAGAAGAGAAAATTATCTGCAGAGGGATTTCATATCTTTTTTTGCTTCATCTGCGTGCCCTGATCGCTCTGGGGAGCTGTATTCTTTCTGAACCTTTCTGTTATTGTTGGCTTTGTTGTCTCCCAAGCTGATAACTGTTTGGTTAGCAGATTCTATCACATAAGGGTGGGATAGGTATTTTGTTCCCTTGAACTCAAGTGTGTAGGGTTAATAATGAATTAGGTTGTGTTTATTTTGATGATAATAAGCTCATGCACAATATACAAACACTAGTTGACTTTGTTGCTTATGGTGGTAAGCAATGCTGGAGGTTGGTTTTTTTTAATAATGCTTTTCCTACAGATATAGAAGTGTGGGTTGCTTAAGAATGTGTGGCTTTCTATTTCCCAAACAGTAGCTGAGTGCTTTTCAGGAGTGCATTAAACAGTGGTGTGCCTAATAATCTATTCTGTGGATCAGGCTTTGTTGTTCTCTCCACTAAGAGAATTGTTTTCACAGTGTAATGTTTGTTTTGGTAGACTGAGGGCTTTTTAATAAGTATATTCCGAAGAAGGAAAGATCAAAAAAAGGTTGTGGGCATTTTGTGTGTAAGATAAAGGAATGCAAAGTTCCGTGTGGGACTGTCTTCCCTAACTGCGGATTAACTGGCAGAGAGAAAGGGAAAAAAATGTTTTGAGATGAGTTTATAGATACAGTTACACATACAAGACATATATATATATAAATACATCTTTCTACATAAATAAAAGATTATGTGTGCATATGTGTATATATATATAAAAAAAATAAGTACTTATACATTATTTACTTGGTGGTGGTAGGATGTTGCAACATACCTGCTGATTGAATCTGTTGAGAAGGGCCTTCAACCTGGTATTTGGGATTAGCTTTTAACATAGGTGTTATCCACATTCAGAATAGTGGGATATAAATTGACAGTGTTTGTTCACTGGTTTATTTCTGGCATGTAACAAAACAAGAGAGCCTGTGTCCAAACAAATGCAAGAAGACTTGGCCCCTGGTACCCTCTTCATAGAGGTGTATAGACTATTGCTGATCTTCAGCTTCTGATTAGGTTAGAAACTTCTCAGATTTTATTTTTCTCTGAGTAGTATCAGTTAGCTGTTACTTGGTTTTGGTTTGTTTTTTTTTTAATGTCTTTGCTTCCTAGATCTTTTGGTTGGTAGTGACTGGAATGCAGGAGGTGTTTACTTCAACTCTCTCAGTAATGCTTCATTCAACTGAGCAATACCGGTTTTGGTGTTACAGGCAGTGTAGAATATAAGGGAGAGTGGGAGTGTGATGCACCAGGAAATAGCTGGGTAAGTCATCTAAAACTTGCTGAACTGCATTTCAGATGAGTCTGCAATGACATGACTCTTCTGAAAGACATTTCAAGGAATTGCCACACGATCTTAGGCAGGTAAACTTCTATTTCCATGGAACGGGAAGGCAAAATGAAGTCCGTGTGTAAAAATACTGTTTTATTTAGCAGTGTCTTCTTCAAGTGTGCAAACCTGTCATACAGATAGGTGTGGGGGTTTGTTTGTTTTCTTCCCCAGAAACTGTCTTTCATTCATCTATTTAGGTGGCATTATGAAAGCGACATCTGCTGCTTAAGGTTGCAGTAATTGTAACCTGAAAGGGAGTATGTTTGATGGGATAAATTGTCTTCCCAGGAAAATATGATCCAAAGTACTAGAAAAAAAAATTTGCACATTTGGCACCACAAGTGATTGCCGTTTTTTTTTAAAGGGGGGCATTTAAGTTGCAATAGTGAGAGAAGTTTTGAGGTGGAAAAGTGCCTTGAGGGATTAAAAGGAGCTTCTCTCTACCTCTGCAAAGTGTGAGTACTAGCTCCACAGCACTAAATCTGACCTTCCCTGAGGCCCCTGGAACTATGGGCTTCATATGTATGTAGTAAAATTTTTTTTGTATCTTTAGTTGAAGGGATGAGGAAAATTGAATACCAACAAGTAACCTTTTGCCAAGGACATTTGCTTCCTTCAGAGGTGAGTGCATATACTGGCCTTGAGCATGTTAATTATTTGAAAATAGTGGAGCATGATGTACTGGAAGCTGCAGTTTATCATTACATAAAGTATGGTAGCAGATAGTGTAATTTATATGGGAGCTCAAGCTTATCCTGGAGAGTTGTTCTCACTAGACTGTTTTTCTAGAAAGAACGAACAAGATGAAGAACCCCTCTGTCCATTTAATAAGTGTTTTCCTAGGTAGTCTTCTGGCAAGAAACACTGAGATGAATGATTTTTCTTAGACTGGATAAAGTGGTTTCTTAGTAATTTTCCTAGCCACATCAACATCAGCTTTATTTTCCTGTGGAAAACTGTGGTCTTCTACAAAGACAAAAAGGTCATTGATTCAGCTTCATTGAAATGCTGATATTAAAACCAACACTCTCAATTTATAATCGGGTGACTTAAATCCAGAATACATGTCCACAATGGCTTTCTTAACGCACCTGAAGGGTATGTCAGTTGCCGCTGACCTGTCGTTTCACCAATATGACAAGGTATCAGTAATCTAAAAATTCAAATGATCCTAAAGATTTCTTCCTGGAATTAGTTTTTCTTCTTCTTTTCTTTTAAGAAACAACTGTGCCAGAACTTCTAGCCAAGTATCAGATAATAAATTATATGATTCCTTTTGCAGTGGTTCGGTGGACAAATTAAGCTGACCCTTTTGCCTGTCTGGTTAATGTGAGTGCATACCTCAGCGGTATCCAGTAGAACATCCAGGTACCAAATACGTCAATTGTTAAAAATAAAACATTGAGGAGCACAGTCCCCCGTGTCTCACAGTTAGTTATTGTTGCTATAGTGTTATTTATGTGTGTTATTGCCTTATTACTCTCACGCCTGTGGGTGCCCTGCCCTCGCCGCTGCCCTCCCTTGCTCGGCCTCCTGCCAGGGCTGTGTGTGATCGGGAGGTGGGTTGATGCGGTCACGCTGCGGTGCCCTGCAGGTTTGCCGGTCTCGCTGCGCCTCAGCCGCAGCGCTGGTGGCAGCGGCTGCATGGGGCGTTTTCCGATGGTCCCTGTTCGGGAATGCGACGCGCCCGGGGCTTCGCGGCGGAGAACGGTTGCTCCTCGACGGCTTTTCTGCGAGTTACCAGCCTAGCCCCACGTCGGCTCGAAGCGCCTGTGCTCCAGCGGGTGGCGCCCGAGCTCCGCCCGGCCGCAACAGGCTGGGGGCGGCCCAGCCGCCCTCTCCTTGGCCGTCGCTGTGCTCCCTCGTTCACCGAGGGGACCAGAAACCCGGTGGAAATCTGGTTTTCTCTGTATCGGAGCCATTGCTTTTCCCCCCCCCCCCCTTTTGTTTTCCCTTTTCATTTTCTTGTAAGAGGTAATTTAGGGGAGCAGTGGCTCCTTCTGAGGCTCTTACAAACTTTTCTCCGTAATCCCTCGGCTGCCTCTAATTGAGTAGACAAACAGCGCTTGCTTTGTATTTAAACTCTCTTTGCCTCATAACATGTACACTTTGACCGTATTTCAATTCAAGTACAAAATAAGCAAGTTAGTTGTTGTTTACTTAGTCTAAAATCCGATGCCTTTATCCTGTGAAATGAGACCTTGAGCTCCTGGTAGTGAAAATACTAATGCCTTCTCCTACTATAAGAACTTGTCATTGTTGGGAGCCTTGGGGTCCTTAAGGGGATATTTCAGTCTGCTGGGTTGCTTCATCAGGAAGAAATTACAATATCGAGCAATTTGATGCATTTTATGTTGGTTTTTGGTGAAAGAATATCTTGGTGCCTTCTCCCTTTGGGTCGCTAACAAAGGACTTTGATGGGAACAGCCTCCAGAAAAGGGCTAGTATAAGCTGAAATGTCTGGTATAGGAGGAAGAAGAGGAGGGTCAGGCTCAGTCCTTGTCTTGTTCCAGCCAGTGGAAGCAGCCTGGATTGTTGAGAAGACCTTCTAGGGGGTATCTTGACAGCAAGGAGGGGGTGCTTTTGAATAGTAGCTTTCAGAAAGCTGACAGTGCATTTCTGCTTAGACCACCCTGCTAGTCCAAGAAGATCTGAAATTTGTTAATTCTGGGTAAAGAAGGTAGATCAGCTCTGTTTTGCCTATGAAAAATTCAAGTGTTTAATGACATTATGGCGTGACTTCTATTACAGTGAATTGTAAGTGCTGAACTGAAAAGTTACATGTTTGAGGTGACACTGGCTACCTTATGTTTACAACAAGAGTTCTTCTGGTTTAAAAAATTCTGGTTTTATTTGTTACATTTTTGTTTGTTTTGGGTTTTTTTTTCCTTCTGGAGAAATAGCCTGCCAATTTGTTTTTAATTTACTGTGAGAATTTCTTTTCAGGAGGAAAAAACCATAGACTTAACATGCATTCGTGCCGTGAATGTGTTGATAAAGAAGTGTTTAAGTGATCTGCAACATCAGTCTTCACTGTGTTCTTTGCAAAGTTTTAAATATCTCACTGTTTGTAGTGGAAAGAGCAAGCCAGTGTACTGATCATTCTGTTCTTTGCCATTGCTTCTTGCACTAGTGTTGGAAATGGCTTTTGAAAAGTACCTGTTCTGGTAAAACATTGTTCTTGGTAGGATGTGATATTACATTATAGAAATCTTTTTTTGTTTTGTGAAGGAGGAGCTCAGAGAACTACGTGAAGAACCAGTTGACCCTCAAGCTCAGCAAGAAATAATTAACAGCATTGAAGAAGTTTATTTTTCCAATGATTCCTTTGATATTGTGAAGTATGAGTTAGAGGTAAGCTGTCTTCTTAAAAGACAGGACAGTGATTTAGCGAAAATGAGGGTCAGAAGTATGCTTTTCAATAAGCAGTTTTTTTTGTTTGTTTCTGATAGCTTGTATTAATACAAAACTACAGCCTTCTGCCTCATAGTGGAGCTTCTAGCATGTAGTATTGGTATGGAGTCTCTTCTAATGTTGTAGAATCAATATGTTGTTGATTATGTTAACAGGCACTTCATAATGTAAACCACAGTGAAAAGAAACAAAGTAGTTGGAGGGGAAAAAAAAAGAGGTTCTATATTTTGGGTATTTTTTTTTTTAGCAAACTGACCAAGACAATGATTTCAGTGATTAAGGGGGTTGTGTGTGTTGTCATGGGGGTTGTGTGTGTTGTCATGGTTTAAGCCCAGCAGGTAACTCAGAACCACACAGCCGTTCGCTCACTCCCCGCCTTCCTCCTCCCCCACTTCTGGAGGGGTGGGGAGGAGAATCTAAAGGATATAACTCCCATGGGTTGAGATAAGAACAGTCCAGTAACTAAGGTATAACACAAACCACTGCTGCTACCACCAATAGTAATAATGATAAAGGAAACAACAAGGGAAGAGAATACAACCGCTTACCAGCCGCCTACCAATACCCAGCCTGACCCGAACAGTGATCTAACCCTTCTGGGTAACTGCCCCCAGTTTATATAGTAGGCATGACGTGCTGTGGTATGGAATACCTCTTTGGTTAGTTTGGGTCAGGTGTCCTGTCTCTGCTTCGTCCTGGCTTCCCCTCCTCCCTGGCAGAGCACGAGGCTCAGAAAGTCCTTGGTCAGAGTAAACATTATTGCAGCAACTGAAACCATCGGTGTTGTCAGCGCTGTTCCCAGGCTGAAAATCAAAACCACAGTGCTGCACCAGCTACTAAGAAGGAGAAAAAATGACTGCTACTGCTGAACCCAGGACAGTATATGTAGATATCTGGCTTAAAATAAGGTAACTTTGATGGTAATTTTGATATTATATGATGCAATTATGATAGTGCATTGTTTACCTTAACACTGATACATTTCCATCATTTGAAATAATGGATCAATTCTGCAAATTAGATTACAGAAGCAATAAGGATGTATCTTTAATGGAATTGCTTAGTTAGTTAATACTACCTGTCTATTTAACATCCTTTAATTTCCCAATGGATTTAATTTATTGTTTACATGCAGAGGCTTCCTCCAGTACTTAGTCTTCAAGAACTGGAAGAGTACAGAGACAAATTGAAACAACAGCAAGCTGCTGTGAGTAAAGTTGTTTTCCTCTATACTCTCAGACATTTGGTTGCATTGTCTATAAGTCTAGCCAGAGGTGTAAATGAAAAAAGTTTTGATTTCTTAAACACATGAGATATTAGGCTTTTCTTCCCATAATATGTTGTGTGCTTTTATAGTGGAAATTGATCAGTAGATAATATTCTAGGAATTTATGGAAGTAAAACTGGGTGATAAGTTATTGTTAAGAAAGAGCAAGTGTGCTTGCCATTTCTTTAGAAACTTGATTTTTTGAATGTTCAGCTTTTGCTATGTATCGCAAGAAAAGTAGCGTTCCACACAGCACTGAATAGTGTGGTAGTAGAGGGATTTCTGGCAATGTGAAAAGAGTTGTTATTTTCTCTTCTTTTTCATTTGCCAATTTGTTCATCGCCCACAAGGATTTGTAGTGAATATTGGCACAGAGTTATTATATAATAAAACGAATGAAATGTAAACTATGATTAGTAACTATAATTTATGGGGGGAAATCGGGTTGCAGCTTCTAAAAAGGTACTTTAATTTCAGGCTTTTTTTTTTTTCTGTTCATTAATTATTGATTCATTGCTCTTTAAAAGATGAATAATATGGTACAGGAGATGAATGTATTAACTGTGGCATTTGGAAAGTATCTGAAAGTAAAATAACAGTAATAATCCTAATTTATGTCTTTAAATGAATTAAATGTTCAGGAGGAAAATATTGGATTGTTAACAATTCATAAAGAAAAGATTGCTTCTGCCTAAGGCTGCTTTTCCCAGAATAAACCTATGAAATTTTGTAAAGTATTAGTGAGCAGTTGAGCAAATGAATACTTCAGTTTCTCACCTGTAGAAGGAAAGAAGTTGAAAGTGGGTAGTTTTTTTTGTTTTGTGTTTTATTTTTCCTCTTTTTTTTTCCCTGTGGGAATTTTATGTTTGTTTTTGTTTTTGAAGTTTAAGGGGATATCTGGTAGTGACTCAGCTTTGCAAGGAAATACTCAAGACTGAGAGGCAACTTTGTTGATAGGTGCTGGATAATTCTAATACTTGTTACCAGTCTCTTGGCCATTTTGCCTGCAGCAGTGGGAACTGTCTGCAGCCAGGGGAGTAGTTTCAGTGCATGGCTGCTGCTGGAACATGTGAAGGTGCATGCAGCTGATGCGCATGTGGTGTGCCATATTATTTCTGGTTTTTATTCTGGCAGTGTTTCTTAGCAAGCAGAGAGGTAAAGGATTAACTTAAAAATGCCCCCTAATTCCTAGATGGAACTGTAAATGTTTTTCGTGTCTTGCTCCTAAGGAAAGCTGATTGTCATTTTTAGGATTTTTTTTATCTTGCTGTAGCATATTTTTTAATAAATTTGAAAACTACAGAACTAAATGATACAGAATCACAAACTTGTAGAACTTTAGCGTAGGGATGGCCTATTTAATTGAGATTGTTATGTATTACATATAATATTATTTTTTAAAGGTATCTAAGAAAGTTGCGGACTTGATTCTTGAAAAACAGCCTGCGTATGTTCAGGTAAGATAACTAACAATCACTGTTTAAAAGTAAACCACTCCATTTTGTGCTGTTATAATGCTGCACTTGGGGATTAAATCTAGTAATTTGTTAGTAGAAATGCTAGTGCCTGGTTGGAACTACCTGTCTATAGGTACTAAATCTGTATCTGTAGACTGAAATAAAACAAGGGCATATTGAGCTAGAGGCCTTTAGGATGATACAGATTTTGGCATATGATCATTTTCAGGTGGCTTACTGAAAACGTGGATTCACAGGCTTGACTAGTACCTGCAATACAGTTGAACAGTGTCTGTATGTAGGAACGGTTTCAGACGTTTTTCTGTAAGAGAAAACAGCAATGACCTTCTTAAGAGCACTTCACTAGAAACGTGCCACTAATCTTAAGCAGTCGTGAGAAGAAAACATCTGTAGCATACCAATGATTATGACAATTTTCATTTTGGTCAAGGAGCTGGAGAGGTAGGTACTTCAGTAACAGGTCATTAGAAGAAGCAGAAATGCAATTGGCTCTTTGTCTCCTGAGCACCTTTCCACTGTGCAAAGGAAAGTGTGGGGAAGTCATGGTTTGCATTGCATTCCTTGTGTAAAATACTATTCACACAATATCCTATACGGGCAGTACAGTGGGCTTGAGAGTGGGATGGCACAGACACAAGGCAAGGTTTTTCTGATTTTCCCCTCTCCTTAGAAGGAAGAGCATGTTTTAGGAACAATTAATGTGTGGAAGATTGTCTTTGAGAAGATTAAAAAAATGTCTTCAGCCCTAAATGCTTAATGGAATACTTCCTGTCTGGGGACTCCTGGCTGCATGCTGTTCTTGTGCTTCTCCATTCGGTCACGTTCAAAGGGGAGATTTTACAGAATCTTTGCAAGAGACAAGACTGGAATGGAGTTGCTCCTTCTTGTGTGTGTTTCTTTGTAAAAAAGGGAACAGTGACCTTTTAAGTCCCTCTGACATTTGCAAAGTGTGTTTTCAGTGAGAAGTAGTTACTGAGGAAAGTAATGTTTGAATTCAGTTTCTTAGGATATTATGCATATCAGTAACTAAGCTGTCATTTTTTTCAAAACCAGTATTGGTATCATAAAGGGGGAGCTGGTTTTGGTGAAGGATGTGGCTCAGTGATTTGTCAGAATTGTATCTTTGGAGACTGACCAGGAGCTGATCTTAAAGTGAATCAAACTTCAAACTTGGTTTTGCTTGTCATATCCTTAGAATTTGACTAGTTTTCAAAGTGAAAGCTTCCCTTCTCCCCAGGAGAACACTTTATATGTTGTGAAATGATAAGCAGAATTAAAAAAAAAATTATTTTATTTTAGCATGGGGGGAGTGTTCTTTTTTCTGCAGTGCTGTTCCTAACAAAAAAACCTTATTAGTTATATTAACACTTATTTTTTTTTAAAGGAGTTTAGATTGTGCTAGGCACTTCATGAAGTCAAAATCAAGCTAAAGTCAGGTCACCTGTGCTGAACTGTTTTCAGTCAGAATTCAACAGGATACAATTAATGTTCATTGTGAAATGACATTTATTAGATTGGTAGAACACAAGTGCTTCTAAAGAAGAAAATGCTGTATGAAACACAATTTTTTGTTGTTGTTGTGGGGTTTCTTTTTCATTGTTTTGCTGCTCTCTGGCATATTAATGTAGATTAAACCCTGTGGTTCTGTACCTGAAGCTTTGATCATTCTGCTGTGGTACATTAATAATATAGAGATTTGCCGAGCTGCATGTAAATGTAGAGGGTCCCACTGCAATGAAAAAAATGGATTTCAGCGTCTTTCTTCAAAAGGGAATTGTATTTTCAAATATTGTTTAATGTTTCATTCTAGTGGTTAGCATATATAAAATGATGAAACAAGTATTATATAAAATAACTCTACAAAGTCATTGTAATGTCTCAAGAGGAATGTGCTAATTACTAGTCTTTGCTGGTGTGTAGCAAACTTTGACTTGTATGTTTATTTAATCTGTTGTCTTTCTATAGGAACTTGAACGTGTTACATCATTGCAGACTGGGCTTCAACTAGCAGCTGTTATTTGCACAAATGGAAGAAGGTATCTTGCTTAAATAATGTCAGAGATTGAAAGGGGGAAAAAGTATTTAAGAAAAAATCTGTAAACCCAGAAAGTTTGTTTGCTGATGATATTTCCTATTTAGGTGCTGAATGGAATTAGTTATAGTAGTTAAAGATACTGAAGCAAATACTAGCTTTCTCTCTTGGAGCTCTCACTTTTTCTATTGGGTGTTCTTCTTAAAACAGGAACTTTTTCAGATACACCGCTGATCCTCAGACAAGTTCTGCAGAAGGGAAAACGTAGCTTCTTAGCAGTTTATTGGCATCGTCTCAACTTCTGGCTTTCCCTAGCAGTGCTGACAATCTTGTTTTCGAGCATATAGTCTGATGGGCATGTTAGAATTTATTAGAAATAAGTTTTATTTTATGTATAGTTGAATATTATGTTCATTTTTAATTCTTGCAGACACCTGAATATAGCAAAGGAAGGCTTCACACAAACTAGTTTGGGGCTTCTTGCAAATCAAAGAAAGCGACAGTTGCTTATTGGACTGCTGAAGTCTCTCAGAACAATAAAAACACTGGTATGTACAGTTGTTTTTCTTCAATGGCAAAATATTTTCTTTATTGCTGTGTAGTTATCACACTTTTTTTTTTATTTTTTTTTATTTTTAGCAAAGAACTGATGTACGCTTGAGTGAGATGTTGGAGGTAAGTCCCTGATGGACTATTATAATTTGAAGCTATTCTAAGTCTACTTTTGTCAGTCATCTAAATTTTGTCCCTTCTTTCCTTTCTCTTGCAAACAGGCTATGGGTGTGTGCATGTGCTGAAATTATATTTTAATTCTTTTTTTAAATGCTGTGGGAAATATTTCATATCAAATTCGATAGCCTCTGTGCCAGTGGGGAGTATTTTCTTTCAAAAACTCAATCCTGCATTTAGATCTGGGCACTGAGACTTGAATTAGTTCAGGAAGAGTGCTGTGGAGTCTTCGCTCCCCTCCCTGCCCTCAACTTACACTTCTTTTCTGGCCCTAGCTTGATAGTTGGAAGAAAAAAGCTGAGATTTAGCTGATTGTTGATATGCTCTGTTTGGATAAAGTACTTCTACTGGTATATTCCTTTTCAAAATATATATAGGCTCACTACTTAGTATTTTATTTGCAAGTACAGTATCTTCTCTCCTTATTCATTGGGTTACCTTTTAATAGATGTAGAAAACATGGCAGCATGCAGACACTGAAAATTCTACTTATACAAACTGCATAAAAATGCAGTAGATACTGCAGAGAGTGAAAATAAGGTTTTGTCTTAAGGTGATTAATGTATGAAAGACAGCTTCAGGGTTTTATGAGCAACCATATTTTAAGCATGTAGTGTAATAATTTTGACTTGCTAGTTTGCCAAATATTTACAGCTAAGACTGGATGGACCATCATTATGTTCATTTCTTCTTAATACATTTGGAAATTGAGTCTTAATAATTGTAACTCTTAAGATTCTTTGAGTTTAATTCCTCCTTGGGTAATGCACCTTGTCTCAGCGCACCTTCTTGTTCTCTACCAAGGAAGAATGTATTAATTTACAGGCTGCGTAAACATTGTCTTCTGCTCAGTGAGCCCTGTGCAATGATGAGCTTTTAATTTCTGTGCTGCATATTGTTGCATAGCAAATGAGCCCTTCACTGTCTAATGGTTGAAGTTGTTTTGAGACAGAGGAGCAGGTCTTGCATTCACACACAGACCCTAATGTCTGATTATCGTAATTTGCCAGTTGTTTTTAAACATGAAGGGCTGGAACTGCTGTTTCTGTGCTTAGTGTCTGCTCCCAGTAAGGTATTCCAGATATTGGCCAATTTGTTGTCTTTACTCCAAGAATAAGTTAGCCACTTGGAATATGCATGGCCACTATTAGTAGCCATTCACAGAAGAACATTTAGATAGGGTTCCCAATTAAAAAGAAGACTAGACTTTTTCACCTAAAGCAGGGGTGAGCTGCTTCTGGGATATATTAGCAATATTATGTTATGTAAGCAGGCTTTCTCATTTGAGCTCTGTTAGACTTAATGGAGCAAGTACCAGGCTTCCAATGGAGAACGATTCAAGAGCTGTAAACGCAGCAATCATTTTAGACCAATGTACTGATCTGTTTTCATCTAATGGATAATGCATATGGCTTCTTTTGTGGTTTTAGTTAAACTTGATCTGCGTTTGAATGCTGCTGATAAAACAAATTTAATTTCAGAAACTCCTTTATGATAATAATTGAGTATAAATTGCCCCTGCGTTTTTACTCTTCAGTCAGTGACTTCAAAATTCCAGTAGCAGCTTTGAATTTGAGCTCTCTGAAGTACATAATACAGCCAGTGTAGTTAGGACAAAAAAGGGAATCTCTTAGCTATTAAAGAGGATTTTCCTTCCTCCAAGAGCATTTCTGGTCTCATATTTAATAGAATACAAAAGTAGTAGTTATGCCTAAGGCACTGCCCATGTTCTGTTGGCAATGATCCTTGACTTTTACATTGTTGTATGTTTTTGTTTCGGTTTTCTTCTGGCATCTTCATGTACTTCGTGGTTGATACTGATTGATACGGTAGATCATATTGTATTAACAAAAGTTTGAAAGTTAACTGGGAAGGTGTTAGTTGTTTTGTAATAAAAACTTTCTGATACGTTTTATGTGAATGCATTAGGAAGCAAAACAGCAAGTCATTTGCATAAGGTAATGTAATACATTGTGTTTTCAGGTGTTGCTAACATGTCTGTTTCTTATTCTCAACTGCTTGCATATTAAGTTTTGCAATAGACCCTTACTCATTGCCTTTAACTTTACTGTATAGATGTAAGAGGCAAAATATTTTGTTCTTAATGTTTATACATGAGCATGCAAGCAAAAGTGGGTGTTGCAGCATTTGCTTCCAAAGCCAAATTAGCTTTCCATTGTATTTTATCTTAAGGAAGAGGACTATCCAGGAGCTATTCAGCTTTGCTTGGAATGCCAGAAAGCTGCCAGTACTTTCAAACACTACAGTTGTATAAGGTGAGGTGACATTGTGCTGCTTTCACCTTTTTATATGCTTTTATTTGTAAAATCATGGAATCACAGATGGTTTGAGTTGGAGGGAGCCTCAAAGATCATCCGGTTCCAGCCTCCCTGCTATAGGTGGGGACACCTTCCACTAGGCCAGGCTGCTCAAAGCCCCATCCTGCCTGGCCTTGAACACTTCCAGGGAGAGGGCATGTAAGTGATGTGAAACAGTGATCATTAATTCTCATTCTCTAAAGCAGCTTTGATATGAAATGTAATTTTCTGCTTAGAAAAGTAAACCTGAAGCAGCATCCTCAGTGGTTTGCCCCTTTCTGACCCACTACTAACCAGCCTTCATGATAATAACACTGTATAATCTATGTTTGGACTATGTCATTGTTTTGTAACTGTTGTAGTATGTTGGCAGGTATAGTTTCAACTAAGACTGAATTGTAACTGTGCTACAACCTGCAGCCTTGAGATACCTAAGCTATATTTTAATAAGAAAGTTTATATTCTGGGATTAATTTACCTACAGCAAGATGGCTTTTGGAGAATGACTTACCCAGATTGTTGGCAGTGAAATTAGCAAGTGCAGAGCTTCATGCTGTTGTGGAGAAATTACTTTTGGAACTGTACTAAATTGAGTGTCTGCAGTCCCTGGCATAGAAGGACTTGATGTTACCATTGCTTTTCAGAAAGAAAAAAAAAAATAGAAAAGGGTAAACATTAAGTTCAAAGTCATAATAGATACGACAATAAAGGAATCGAGTAAATTTTGATGTTTCCTCCACTAAGATCATTAAATTAAATAGATTTTTTTTTTTGGTGTTATTTTAAATTAGGATTTTAAACTTGCGGGTATAATTCTGACGTCGTTTGATCTCCTGTGAGAATGCTCTCTGACTTAAGGGCCAAAATCTGTGAAAGCATATGTGTTGCCTCCCTCTGTCCTCTAAATGTGTGCTTTGTTGCAACTTCAGAGTAATTACCCATAATCCTCGATTTTAGTTTAGGATCTGCTTTTGATCTATAGTTGTTTCAGGATCCAAAGATGCACCAAAAAAGTGTGTGAAGTTACAAATTGTACCTGTAAATAAGCCCCTCTCTATTCTGAAGTCAGATTTGAAAGCTGCTTTTTGCTTTCTTTTTAGTTCCATGAAACTTGCGTATGGATATAAAATGACTGTACAGACAACATTTGCCTACATATATTAAACTTTTGAATCCCTTCCTTACATAATAGTAAATGAAAACTATTCTTTATTTATTTGAATGAGGATAAATGACTGTGATTTCCCTCAGCCCTTGACAATTTAGTTGTTTAGAAGCAGGATGACTTCTGAACAACTTTTGTTCTGCTCAACTCTCCTGTAGGGAGATGGGTTCTGCAGTCTTCCATACCTGTATCTCGTCTATATTGTTCAGTAAGCTCTCCTTAATATTTGCTGCTCTTTCAGAGGCTCTGTGGTTCCAAACATTAATCTGATTTAATCTGAGTATCTCCTGCTCCTTTTTCTTCTAGAGAACATTTATTCAGCTGGAAAAGGCAGCTTGATTTCTTTGAGTCTTGCAGTGCTCATCTGTAAAACCTTGCTCTTTCAAGGTTTAGGTTAAATTACAACATTTCTTTGAGTTAAATTCTGTTTTGTGTAAATGATATGAAACCTTCTGTTTAATGTTGAATAACTTCAAGCTTTTGTTGTAGCTCCAAAGTTTATCTCCACTTACACTATGTTCAGTATAACAAAATTTGAAACATAAACTGATAGTTCATGTTACTGGCATTTGGAATATTTAACTGCAAAAATCATACCATTTTAAATCTGATAACATACTGACAAGATATGTGACAAATAGCTGTGAGGATTTACTTTCTTGTTGCACTCAAAATAGTATCCTTGCATGCAAGAAGACAGTTTCTTGAAAGAAGGATGGTGACAGAAAAAAATCAGCCCTGCTTCTTTATTCTGAGGGAGTTTTTTGAGCTTGTTTTTGTTTGCATTGGGAGAGCAGAAGGAATGCAGATCCCAACCCCAGTGCTTGCAGTTCATTCTGTGTGCATGGTTTTACTTGCAGAAGTTTCAGAGAATATTTATTGTATGGAATAATGTCTGCCTAGGAGGGTATTTGGCAAAATTAATAAATCTTTAGCATTTCTGTTTAGGATTGCAGTAGAAACCAGGCAGCTGAAAAAAAAAAAAGATATGTAGTAGCTTTTAGAACATGTGCTTGTATGAGGCATTGTCTCTGTATCTTACCCCAAAGTTTTCACGGTATCCTTTTGTATTGCCCACTGTCAACATGACAAGAATCAGTGCCTTCCTTTGTACAGTAGTTCTTCAAGTTTTTCTTGGAGATGGTGGTGGATAGAAATTGGGTGTAGCTCTTAAACAGCAGGGATTTAAACCTTCCTGTGAAGCACATAATGTTTTTATTTTGGTTTATTCATAATCTGAAGAGACAAACACTTCAGCCTCCCTGCAAAGACTGTTTTTCGAAGTGGCTGCTCATGCTCCCTTGAAATGACAGCCTAGATGTCTATGGTTTCTGTTCTCCATTATTTTCTTCTTAGGGAATGCTTACATTATATGATTAATTCTTGTTTAAAAATATAAATCAAAGTCTTTTGCCTTTGATCAGCTCTGATGTGAGAAGGCTCCCTTGAGAAATCCGTAGAAAATGCATTGTTCAGATAATAGGATGACTATATCTATTGCATTTGGGTCAGAATGTTACTTCTGTTAATTGCAGTAATACGTCTTCTAAAAATGTGCTCATTTAGATTTGTATGGATGTGGATTAAAAAAAAGAGACTACTAATACATGTCTTTTCCTGGCAAAATCTTGGAGCAAATCTGGAAGGCATGCTAAGGCACATGAAAAACAACAAGGTGGTTGGTGACAGCCAGCATGGCTTCACTAAGGGGAAATCCTGCCTGACCAATCTGGTGGCCTTCTATGATGGAGCTACGGAACTGATGAACAGCAGTTGATGTCATCTACCTGGACTTGTGCAAAGCGTTTGACACTGTCTCACCTGACACCATTGTCTCTAAGTTGGAGAGACATCAATTTGATAGGTGGACCACTCGGTGGATAAAGAACTGGGTGGATGGCTGCATGCGAAGAGTAATGGTCAGTGGCTCAATGTCCAGCTGGAGACCAGTAACAAGTGGTGTCCCTCAGGGATCGGTGTTGGGACCGGTCTTGTTCAACATCTTTGTTGGTGACATGGAGAGTGGGATTGAGTGTGCCTTCAGCTAGTTTGCTGAGGACACCAAGCTGTGTGGTTCAATTGATACGCTGGAGGGAAGGCATGCCATCCAGAGGGACCTTGACACGCTTGTGAGGTGGGCTGATGCCAACCTGATGAAGTTTAACCATGCCAAGTGCAAGATCCTCCACCTGGGTGGGAGCAATCCCAGGCACAGCTACAGGTTGGGCAGAGAAGAGATTCAGAGCAGCCCTGTGCAGAAGGACTTGGGGGTGTTGGTTGATGAGAAATTTAACATGAGCCGGCTTCAGTGTGTGCTTGCAGCCCAGAAAGCCAACAGTATCCTGGGCTGCATCAAAAGGAACATGACCAGCAGGTTGAGGGAGGTGATCCTGCCCCTCTACTCTGCTCTCGTGAGACCTCACTTGGAGTATTGTGTACAATTCTGGTGTCCTCAACATAAAAAGGACATGGAAGTGTTGGAAGAAGTCCAAAGGAGGGCCATGAGGATGATCAGGGGACTGGAGCACCTCCCGTATGAAGACAGGCTGAGAAAGTTGGGGCTGTTGAGCCTGGAGAAGAGAAGGCTGCGTGGAGACCTCATAGCGCCCTTCCAGTACCTGAAGAGGGCCTATAAGGCTGCTGGGGAGGGACTCTTCATGAGGGACTGTAGTGAGAAGGCAAGGGGTAATGGGTTCAGACTTAAACAGGGGAAGTTTAGATTGGATATGAGGAAGAAATTCTTTACTGTTGTGGTGTTGAGGCCCTGGAATGGGTTGCCCAGGGAAGCTGTGAATGCTCCATCACTGGTGGTGTTCCGTTGGACAGAGCTTTGGGTGGCATGGTTTAGTGTGAGGTATCCCTGCCCATGGCAGGAGGTTGGAACTAGGTATCTTAAGGTCCTTTCCAACTCTAACTATTCTATGATTCTGTGATATTAATGCCTTGAATAAAATTCTCATTTATGGTAAATGGGCTTTCATAATAATCATGTAGCCGTTATGTCCAAGCACTACGTTTATAATTCTGGCTTAGAAAATACATGCAGATTTAGCTGGACACTACATTTCTTAATCAAAGTAACTTGTAAAATTTTGTGATTACACTTTCTTTTCCTAAATTAGTCGGCATAAATGTAAGCTGTGTTCTAGCAAAGACCTCCATGTATCACTGCTTGGTTGCATAAATAAACAATGAGTGTGTGTATTTGAAATTGGTACTTGGGTCCTTGCTTGAATGGAAAGACAGTGCTGAGGAGCTGCATTAAATAGTAGGGGTAGGAAACATCTGGCAGTTTTACCTTGGTTGTGTTTCATGTGGAACAAGATCGTCTGAATTCCTTCCCATCCTCTTCTCCCAAAAGAAAAGAAATGTACACCATTTGGTAACAGCCCTGATCTTGGAGCATTTGCTGGGAATGGTCTCATGAGGGCTCAGACTCCTGGGCTAACCAAGCCTCCTGTCATCAGCTGAATGCAAGCTGAGGCCTGACTGGCATTCAAAGTAGTGAAAACAAGTAGCTGGTTTTTGTGAGGATCTCTGCTGGTATACAGGTGAAATTAGTCAAATGTGATCACCTGCAGTATTCAAAAAATGGTTTCTGGAGCCCAGGAAATTTTTCAGCCCTACATTAGAAGTAGTTGAGCAAGTTCTTCATGCGTGTGAGCATGTGCGTTGCCTGGCTGAGGTGAAAAATCCTTGTGTGTTTCTGATTTAATTAGCATAGGTGAAGAAATTTGGCCAGCAGGCACAATTAGGGCACCAGCATTTCATGACATTTGTTTGAAAGGAATCATAGCCTCATGTTTATGTGCTATCTGCTACTGTAGGGCTTGTTGAATTATCATAGGACCTGCAGTGGTACAATTGCTTAATTAGTTCAATCTGTGCAAAGGCTACCTGTATGTTGCATCATTTTTTACTAATGTCAGCAGCTTCTGTATTTTAGACCAGTTAATTTCAACATGTAAACCAAACTATATGCTTCTATGCAGGGCGTGATGGTCTATGCTGTATATAGTTCTAAAACCTGAAAAAACGAGTGATTCTGTGCACAGCGCAAGGCTCTTACTCTTGCCCTAATGTCTTCTTGCTAGCTGAAAGAACTGGAGTAACAGGAAATGGTTATAAATTCCAGCAGCAGATTTACTAATGTTAAATTGTTATGGAGGCTTTTCTGTTTGAAGCCTTGTTGCGTGTGTAGAAACAACAAAGAAACATCAGCTACTCAATTCAGTGTTTAATGACAGCTCTTTCTGATGATTTTTTTTTTTTGTTGTATTTAAACCTTTCTTTGGAGGGTGTTGTATTCAGGTTATCTAACAGAGCTGAAAAAGGAGAGATGATGGGCATATCATTTTAGTGGAGAGAACTAGGAAGGAAAGCTAGAATCTGTCTTTTGATAGTTGATAGTTAATGTAGGCCCCTTAAGAAAAAATTCAGATCGTAGAAGTAAGTGGTGTAAAATCAGGTATGGTGATTGTCCCATGTGCTTTCCGTGCTTGAAGAGAATATCTTGCCTATTTTTTGGTTGTTTTGACCTTGCCAAACACAAACATAGTAGTCGTACTTGGTGTCTTATTTTTCTGGTTGGTGTTCTTAAATTTATAAAGCTGATTGTTGGAAAGGCGCAGCTGTACCTTTCTTTGTCCTAAATAGTTTCTCTTATGGTAGCTATTTTTGTTAATCTTTCTATAGGAAATAAAGCTCAGCGAAGTGAAATGATGGTCTTAAAAAGTCTTTCTGAGTGTTTCTGTAAGCGGTCCCTGAGCATCAAATGAAAGTTACTTTACCATGGTTTGCAAAGATTTGACAGCCCTGACCTTCCTGAGTATATTCTGCTGTAGGCCACAGTGCCAAATCAAAACATTTATAGCAAGAGTTTCTTTGAAGGTTGGGAATGTTTGTTGAATGCAAAAAGGTATTTTAATGTGAAGTGTTAGGAGCACTGCAAATGCCTGCAGCAAGTGCCTTTCAGTAAAAACAAGAGTTGGGTGATGCTAGCCTGTCACAGAATGATTTATGTTAAATTACTATATTATGGCTTCATAGTGGGCAAATGTGTTTTTTGGAAAAAAGAAACTTGGTGTGAAATTTTAGTAAGAAAAGTAGTTTTATTTTAAACATTTTTTTTCTTTCATTCCTAGTGAGTTGAATTCAAAACTGCAAGACACCTTGGAACAAATAGAGGTAAGAATAAATATATTGATGTTCAGCAGCTGTTCGTATATAATCTCTAGGTATTAGAGGTTTCTAGTATGATGTTGTTAGCAACTACAGAACATGCACATTTCTTTCAAATACTGTCTTTGGAATG
Source organism: Myiopsitta monachus (assembly GCA_017639245.1). Lineage (NCBI taxonomy): Eukaryota > Metazoa > Chordata > Aves > Psittaciformes > Psittacidae > Myiopsitta > Myiopsitta monachus. The sequence goes on from CM029919.1 coordinate 32,889,946, forward strand.
CTGTTGTCATTGCTATTCATGTGGACTTTAGTGCTGCAATCAATCTAAATGCTGTATAATGTGTTATCAAACTTACGAGCCTAGCTCAGTAATTGTGCCCACTGTAAGTGGTAGAGCAGTAACATAAAATAGGCACATAATATTTGAAGTACTGGAGCAAAGGTATGCTTGCTGTTTGATAAAGATGTACAATTTTAGAGCAAATTTTGCTCCTACTAAAATCTGGTAAAATATGCCATGTTGGTTGGCAAAATCAATTCATAGCTACCTTAATGATCATATTCAAGATTTTTATTACTTGTGAATTTATAGAAATATCTTATTTTCTACTAATTTACATCAGTGCATATGGCAGAAATGTGAGTCATCCTGGGGCTCACAGTGTGTTCTCTTTAAATACATGCTCTAATGAATATAGACTCATATTCTGCTAATTAATATTTTAATAATTAGACTTCTGAATAGTTGGGGGCTTCAGCTTCAGTCAATTCCTTTTTTTCTTTCCCTTCCTTTCCTTGTAATTTAGGTTTTAACATTTGACTTTGCTTTTATATTCTGTTACAAATAAAATGCAAAGTGATGTAGTGGAAGGAGCCATTGAAAAATATAGCTCAAAAGATTTACGTGCTCTGAGTTCAAGAGCTCTGCTCATGGGCAGTTTGGTAGCCCTGTTTCTCCTTTTGTACAGCTGTTATGCATGAAATAATAGAAGGATTTTTATTTTTTTTAATCAATATATGACTGAAATTCAGATTGCTGAGTAATCTTTTAAAGGAGTTTTTACCTTTAAGTTACTTGTCCTTTTACCATTTTGCTTAGGAAAAAAACCCACAGGTTTTGACTGCATTCCTGTGTCCTTTTTTATGCTTAAAGAAAGTACTGAACCACTTAAAAAACACAGTACCACTCCCCTCTCCTCACCCCAACTGCAACAGCTCGACCCCCCCCACTATCTAGGATTAAAATCCATAAATATTTTGTGATTTACGAAATAATTCATGAACATTTTCCAGTAAAAGTACGTAGAGGCAAACCCACCATCTCCTCTGGTTTCTATTTGCAAGAGCAAAGCTGCACTGCAAGATCATTAAACAATAAGAATTGAAATGGCTTTAGTGACTAGCAAATAGAAAAAATGCCTGCTAGCTGTCTATGTTATCATATATTGTTGTGTTTGCTGTTTCATGCATTTTTGATTAAAAATAACTAGAATTAGGCTGTGTATCTCTGAATATATTATGATGTCTAAGTGAGAATTGTGCTCTTAAGGTCCACAGTCAAATTCTTGGAAGCTTTATTAGTTACTCATTAAGTATATGATCCCATTTTAGTGTTTTTTCATTCAGCACACATAATAGAGGAACTTCACTTATTGCAAAGCTGTTCAGTGTGCTCAATCACAGCTCTGATGGCAGTAGTAGGAATTCTGTATGTGTGCTTTCTTTCTTTTTTCTCCTTTGGTGCTGATCGTTGTGCTGTTATAGTACTCCATAAATTACTTATTTCACAATGAACTTTAAAGTCAGGTAGTGTTTATTCCATTTAACATGATGGCAGTGAGAGGCTTGAGAAGTCTTGTAATTGAATTGCTTTGCTGAAACACCAGGGGAATATTTTCCTCTTTCTCTGCAGATCTGGGTTTTTCTTAGAAGTGGAATAGACAGAGTTAGAAATCCCAGCTCTCCCATAGTGGGGTGCTAGCCTTTCGTAAAGTAGATGTCACTTCAGAGAAGTAGTATAGTTTTTAGTATGCTTATTCTTGGAAATGGTAGAACTGTTTGGCTCACGGAAATACAGGACTGAAGTACTTCAGGCTGCAAGAAGTAACATTTGAGCACCTCAGAATAGTCCAGTAACGTACAGTCTTGGGTATTTTACAAGTGTAATTATCAGATTGTTTAAATAAACATATTTTCCTCGCTTGCTATTATTTAAGTAATGTATTACTTGGCCAGTTTTTATTAAGTGTTTAATAGATTTCTTTTTCTTCTCTTGATTTATATAGGAACAGTTGGATGTAGCACTCTCCAAAATATGCAAGAACTTTGATATCAGTCACTATACAAAGGTTCAGCAAGCTTACAGGCTACTTGGAAAAACACAGGTTAGTACTTATCTCCTGAGTAAGACACATGGTGAGTTACAGAGGAAGGATGACAGGGGAAAACGATTTTACTGGTAATATCTGAACTCTTATGTTACCATACTGTAATATTATGTAGTCTTAGATATTTTTGAAACAAGGATTGGAGGTCATGTTTATAATCGCCTGTGTTCAGTGCTGAAAAAGACTTGCATTAAAAGATGATGGCATATGACAAATTGAATTTTACTATTTAATTTTGTTATTCCTTGGTTTTTTTTCAGACAGCAATGGACCAGTTACACATGCACTTCACTCAAGCCATTCACAACACTGTGTTTCAAGTAGTCCTTGGATATGTGGAGCTGTGCGCAGGAAACACAGACACTAAGTTCCAGAAGTTACAGTATAAAGACCTTTGTACAGTATGTATTTCTTGAATATATAAATTTTAATCTATTGTAAGTGTACTTTATGTAAGTAGCGACTCAGTTATTAAAGTAACTCTGCAGCTACTATAGTTTCTTAATACAATTCATAGGCTAATTGAGAGATTGGATATTCACAACTTAATGCTGATTTTGATTGCATTAGATCTTTGCTCTTTGGAGTTAGTGTACATGCCGTCTAAATAAATGTAAAGAAATAAATCTCAGGATCCGAACAGGAGAATAACATTTCACAACCACCATGTCTTCAGTGTAATATGCTAGTTAACGGAATCACTATTAGCTTTTAACTTTATTCCAGTGCATTTTGGCAGTATTCTCAATTTTTATAATACTGCATTTCAGTGAGGATTCTTGTAAAGATACCAGCTGAGTTGAAGTCTTCCAATTACTCCTAACTTTGTATCAGATTCATTGCACTTTTTGGTATCAAGATAAGGGACAGATGTAATATTGAGATGCAAAAGCCTGATGATAGGCAGATCATGGAATAACCATATGTTTTCCACTAGTATAGATTTTAGATGTCATTTCTTGCATGTCTATTTTGTTGTTTTTTTTTTTTTTAAAGATGATGTTAGAATTACGCTATTTTGAGTAGTACTTTTAGTTCACTCTTTAATTCTTTTACTTGTGATTTTGCTGTTACATCCTGGGAAATTTTCTTAAACTTTGTTGGTGGGCAGGGAGAGTGTGAGATATTTTAGGTGGCTCTAACATTGATTTAAAATTTAAAATGATATTTCTATCTTAAGTGGTCTTTAAAATGTTTCTTTCAAGTCACAGGCTAAGCCCTCACCATACTTCATCAGCTCATCAGTTGCAATTTATTAAATCAAACTACAGTCACAAAGAGATTAAAGTTTATATTTTGATCCTTTTGCTGCTCGTTCACTTCTCAAGTCTCCTGGGATTGTGCAGCTTCAACTAGTAAACAACACATCTGCATTGAAAACCATTTCATTTTAAGGAGTTGTTCCTTTGATGGGCTAAAGTGGATTATGAAAAATAATTTATTGGGAGTGATTGACATAAGTAGCAATGAACAGAATGAGTAGTAAGGTGGTGTTTGCACTTCAGATAGGTGGTGTTTGCACTTCACTGGAATGCATTCTCGTTGAAGAAGGCCAGCAAACCCTGATCTCTGTTCTCTGACTGCAGCCCTTTCATGTTTCTGTATTAAGTCTTCAGAGGGTTGTTTTGTTTTCATTTCTTAGTTTCTAATGCGCTTTTCTGATTTTTTTCTTTATATTTCTCTATGCCTTCCAGTTTATTTATCTTCTTTGCTAATGGTTATGATACTAAGCCCATTTATTGACGCTTACAAACAGTAGTATTGAGCTCCTCCTGACATCTTCAAAAATATGGATTGTTTGCTGCTGTTGATCCTTACCCTTTACAGTGCAGAAGGACCTCTCAGGACACTGGAAATATAGCATTTTGTAATACACAGAAAGAGAGTGGCTCTAATTCCATGGTTACAAATTATCTCATTATTTCTATTTGGTTTTCCTTTGTCAAGACCCTCATGAGATGATTCTGTAGTTACGTGAGCCTGCAGTAGCTGGAGTCTGGTAGTCTGTATAAAAAAATGAATACTCAGACTTTGTGACTACCACTTACTGTGAATGCTGCTGTAACTGTCTTGAAAAATACTGATTTTTTTCTTTTTAATATTTCATTACTCTCTTGGTAACAATTGGGTATTTAGGAACAGGCTGCAGATGGGAATTTTTGGTCTCTGTTCCCGACCATGCTGTTCAGTGTTAGTTGTTACCTCTTGCAGTGCATTTGTGAAATCAGAGTGCTGAATAGGCAGGACTATCACAGCAATTCCATTTCTAACTAACCATAGAAAAATGCCAACAGATTTTAACCTCCTGCATTCAGTTGTCAGGGATTAATTTGTTTAAGACTAAAATGTGAGCCTTCTTTCTCTATGTCTAGTTCCAGTGAGAACCCTCTTCAATCTGTCTAAACTGTTAAGACAGGATGCTCTTAATGTATAGGTGGTTATGGAGTACTCACTCTAAATAATGGAAGTAATATAAAATTAGTGTTCCTTTTGGGAAGATCTCTTGTTGTGTGTTTCTAAGTGTCTTTCTAAATGAAATCATTCAGCTCTTTTCCGTTTTCCTGGGGGACAATAGTGAGTTTTTTCTTTGGTTTATTTTTTTGTTTGTTTCTTTTCTGAAAGTCAGGTACTGCATTTTATAATAACGTGGTGGAGTTTCTTTTGTGTGTGTGTGGTTTGGTGTTTATTTAGGAATGATGTTTTCCGTAATTCTTGTGTATTTATGTAGGTTATGTGCCTGTGCACTCTAAGTCACTGTTTCCTTGTTGAGGATTTCTTTTCCTAGCAACATGCCATGCCATAACTCTTGCATCCTTTCACCTTTTGAATATTCTAGAACAGGGGAGAGTTCAGCTGCTTTATCTTCAAGTTTTGATTTTCTTCCTTCTGATATAAGTTCAGAGAAATTCAGTTATTTCCTTAGTCTAAATGGAAGTAACTTGGTAAATACCAAACAATCCTTTTATCCTGGCTACCTGGAAGCCAGTATGTCTCTTCAAGTATAGTGATCTGCACAACCAAAGCTTGATTTTACCTACTAAACCCCTGAAATACAGTAAGAGTAACACTGCCTGATGAGTTGGCAGAGAAAATTGTTGAAACAGGAGTTGAAATGGCAGGACAACTTACTGTTTAAAGGCTAAACTTATTGCCCTATTCTGTTCCATTGTCAGCAAAGATCTGTAATAGCTGAGATTAAAATGTCTCAAAAATGCAGTCTCTAATGTATATCAACTCTCTAAAGGGTGTGTTAGAAAAAAGTAGTGTTCTCAGTTGTTACTTTTCTGTACCAACAACTTGACCTTTTTTCTGTTTTCGTTAATTTGTCCAGGGTGTCTAATTTATATTCCTAAGGCAGTTCTGATTTGATAGGGAACAGAACCATAGTAATGATTCATTAAAAAAAAAGGACAAGCAAACTGAAAAGACATATTAATATGCAGCCCCCAGATACTTTTTGCTGGTGACATCTATTAATGCTGAAGAATAGTTTTTTTGAGTTCTTAATTATAAGCAGAGTGTAGGAGAATATGGCTTGGGTGGTATATACTACTGACAGGATCATTATTTAAGCTTAGGAAGCCAGAGAACATGATTAAATAGAAAATAAAGGCATACAGTTTATATTTTTTATAACCTGAAAGCTGAAAAATAGGAGGGATGTAAGTGATGCATCTGCATTTGCAAAGAAATCTGTCCAGTCTAATGTTATTCTCCAACAAATGTAATAGTCAAGCTTATTAAAGTTTTATTGCAGTTTGTTGCTCAGGAAGGACATTCAGTGTTTAGAACACCACAGGTAACATCACTGGATGAGGATGCAGTTCAGAGAGAATTGATTGCTTTGATTAGGGTTTGCTCTCCAGAGAATCTGTGGTTGATAATTTTGGTGGCTATGTAGACATCACTGTTGCAGAAGCTATTACTGTTTCTAAAGAGTTTTGTTATAACTCTAATGCCAGAGCTTTTGTATCATTTTGAATATTCATTTTTGGATTAGCAAGTAGTACCGCGTGGTAAAAGCTAACTAGCCTTGCAGAAGTAAAATGTGGGTGCTGAACTACCGGTGGGAAATTTAGAACTGTTTCGTACTACAGTGTTAGTTTGAAGTTCCAGACTTCTCTGAGAACCTTTAAATAATAATACAATTGAAATCACATTTGTGCAGCTGGACTTTGCCCTTGTTTATAGACTGTGAGGCTGTGATTCTTCACAGCAGGTCAGATGAGGGTGATTTACCATTGCCACTCAGATAAGCAATATATTTTATGGTCCTTTCTTCACCCAACAAAACCCTCTCTCAAATTCATCCCTTTACCTGACAACCTCATCACAGATGTTTCTGCTGCATATCTATCTCTCTGATATCTAATGAATACCTTAATTACAGTTGGCTCTTTGGAGCAGGGTGGATTGGGGAGGTAGGACAGCTGCCATCTAAGTTTGTTTGTGTATTTTTAAACTGAATTATTTATACAGCATTCAATCCAATGAGGCACCAGGCAGGATGGGTGCTGTGTATTACTGAAGTACAAGTATATATACCATGGAGCTGATGCAGTGTCTGCATGTCACAGGAGTGGCTGCATTTCTCTTTGATAGTAAGAGATGCTTATCATTAGACAGTGTGGTGTTACTTCTGTGTCTACCTTGCTGTTCCATAAATTTAAGATGTGGTTACCGTGTGTAGGCCTATTGGAAAAGAGAAAAGAGAGAGAGAAAAAAAAAGTTGCTAAGAAATAAACTTTGCACTTTTAGACAGCATTTGATCAGTTGACTAAAATCAGGCATTCATCAGCTCCCGAATACTGTTGAAAAGGAAACTGATATGTCAGGCACCTCAGCTGTATGAATATGGAATTTTTTGTTGTTCTGTTTTGTTTTTTTATTTTGCAAAACAAGAATACGATTGTTAAGTTTCACAACATTATTTTGTTTTTCTGTAGCATATTACGTCAGATAGCTATATTCCGTGCCTTGCTGATCTCTGTAAAGCCCTCTGGGAAGTCATGCTCAGTTACTACCGAACAATGCAGTGGCATGAGAGTCATGACCAAGATGAGGTAGCGGCTGTGTCATCTGGTAAGAAACTGTTCTGGAGGTGAAACTTACCATAATTGAAATAACTTTTCTTGTCTTGTGTTGTTAATTTGTATTAATGTGTCAGTACCTTTGTGGTCTTGACTCAGTGCCTTCCACTATTATTGCTTATAATGTGCAGTAAGGACTTAAATACTTGCTGGATTTTTGTAGTCTTCAGTGTAAGGTTAATTTTTTCCTGAATACTTGTATGTGGCATTATCACAGATATAAACAGTTTTGTTTTAAACACTGCTTGTTGGGTGGAAGTCAGGTGTGGTAGATGACTACAAAATCTGAGGATTTTTTCCCTTTAATATAGAACCAAAGTGAAATTTTAGATTTTTTGATCAATGTTGAAATTTCCACTACATATTAAGTTTAGTAGATTAGGATACTGGATTGTGTACTAGGAAAGGTAACTGAAAAAACAGGAAATGAATGTGTTGTAAATCCGTTGTTGTGATTTTTAGGAATTGCAGGATTTTTAGTGAATCCATTATTAAGTTGCTGTCACAATTTCCTTGATACCCTTACAGGAAAAGGCAAATACTTCATCTTAGAGTATAATTTTGATTTTTTTATTATTGTTGTTCTAGTTGATGTTTTTAGGACAGGAGCACAAAACCTTCATCTGTAGTCTGCTGAAGTCCTCCTCAGTACATTTTGCTGGCTGTACTTTAGATTAATATAAAATGTTTGAAGATTTTATTTCTCCGCTAACCCAAGATGCTTGTGGCTGGCAGAGAGCAGAGTGTGAAATTTATAGTATTAAGATTTATGCAAAACTCCCATTTATTTGAATCAGATAGGTTTGCTGCTTTCTTATTGGGAAGGAGGTTTCTGCCAAAGGATGAAGGCTATGGGATTGCTGCTGAAGTTACTCATCCTTGCCTGATTTGCGTAAAACTTGTACCCTGTATGTTAGATGATAAGAAAAAATGGGGAAAGATAAGAAAAAAGGGAAAACAATTGGAAATAGAAGTAAAGAATAGATCTTGGAACGCTGTGCTTCCTACAATGTGTTGAAATCCAACATTTCTTTCACAATCAGATTTATTACAGAGCTTCAGTCTTAAAAAGAATGTAATTTATGCTCATTAACATTATTTTCCTACTTTAAATTTGAAAATCAATCAAAGTATTTTCTTCAGTGTCCTTCCCATATTGTGTGCAATCTTAAAAAAATAAAAAAAAAAAGTGGATTTGTTGAAACTGTTATTTCAGATGAAGCTTTTTATAAGTATATCAGAATTAAAATTCAGCGTGGAAATATTTGATTTTAAGATGCACCGTATGAAGGAAGATTCTGAGGTTTTGAGTGGATTGCTCATTCTCAGTAATATTTCTTTTTAAATTTAAAATAATTTCAGATAATTGCATTTCATTCTCTTCATAATGTTGTGATCTTTGTATGTGTAAAATAAAGCAGGTATCATAAAGAGTTTACTGCGTGAAAACATTATCACAGTAAACTACTTGCTCAGCTCCAGATGTAATTTTAAAAATAGCTTCCTTTGATCTGGTTACTTGTGATATCCTGAAGAAAGAAAATAATTTGCACTGCAAAGTCATTTAAAGGAACCATTAAGCCTAATAAAGTGGTATATTCAGACACATGAGTAGTTTTAAATACACTGATTTTAAATGCATGCCAGTGTGTTTTGGTATGTTTGCTACTAATGCAATAAGTCTTCTGTCACTCATTTTTTAAGTTTCTAGAAATGTGGCTTAGCTGTAATATACAACCAGAATATATTTGAGCTACTGAATCGTTTTTTCAAATGCCTCAGCAATGATAAAGCACACAAAAGGGAATTTCATAAGTATAATTTAATTTCAGAGGCACTATAAATATCTGCCAGATGTCTGTTTTTTCTAAAAGTCATTGCTTATGCTGTAATAATTATTATACCTGTTCATGGAAGTCTCCTTTTATATTTATCAATATAATAGCTTTTTAAAGCCGAAGAGCAGAATTCCTGTAGAAAGGCGGGTATCTCAGAAGGAACCATGGACGCAGTTCAGAAGATTATGCTAAAATTGTTCCCTCAATTAAACCCCAGTATTTTTCTCTCATTGTGCCAGTTAATGTTAGCACCTTAGTACCTTAAATGGGGCAAGGGACTCTTGATCTTAGGACACAAACCCAGATGCAGAAGTGAGAAGCTGGGCTTAGATGTGAGTTAGACAGCTGTTTCTATTTTAGTAGTGAAGCTTATCCAAAAGAAGTCCTGCATGGATAAAGAAAAGGAAGTTGCAGTTCATCTAGATTGTGTGTTATGTATTTGTGATTATTAATGCCCGTTACAGATTTTAAAATGTACTTTACGTAATTGCTTTTCTCCATTTCTGAGGAAAGGTGTGTGCCTGCTTTATATTGTTGCATATTCTGCTTATTTGTGTTCTGTTTCTGTTTGGTTTTTTTTTTTTCCCCTAGAATTGAGTTCAGTATTTGCAGTTGTTCTTTCAGATATAGTGTGGACCGGTGTTTGGGGATTACTGTTATTTAAGTTAACTAAAAACCCCCTTATTTGGAATAAACTAAATAGAGACAGATAATTATCTCTAGATATAAATGTAGTCCTAGAAATTTTTAAAGCATGAGACAGATTTTAGTACCTTTCATGAAATAGGAAATACTGATGAGATTAGTTTGCTGAAATGTTATAACAGAGTAGCAGTAAACCACAGTGAAATGAATTGATAATTTTATGAATCATCAATAATAACACTTAACTAATTGCTCTAATATATTGTTGAGAAGATATAATTAAGTGTTCATATGTAGGAGTTGTTTAGTCATACTGAAGATAAAATTAGTGAACTAGAAGTATCAACTCCGTAGCATGAAATGAATTCTATGTTACATGTAATGAGCTGCTACTTAGTGTGATTTTGGCGTTAGTATCTAAACCTGCAAATTACTGTGGTGTGCGTTTTCATCCATGAAAATAAATGGTTTACTCTAAAATTTTCCACTGCATTGTTGGTCATGGTCAAAGCATTGTGTCTGTTTGTAGTGTAGAATCAAATTAAAAAATGAGTTTTCAAGGACCTGTGCAGGCCATTTTGTCTTCTCTGCTTAAAGGAAAGTGAACTTAAAAGTCATATTGGTTTGTGTGAGGCCCTGTCTGGTTCAGCTGGATTTTCACATACCATAAAATTTACTGTGAAGCTAATGTAATTCACATGCACTCCTCAGACACTAACTTTACAGAAGAGCTGAAACTGAGCAGTAAAGTGATCACTATAGCTTTTAAGCTTCTGATTTCACAAGTGTAATCGTAGTGGTAGAGGTTTGTAACAATTGCAGTAGCTGTAATAGATTCAGTAAAAAGCAAGAAGAAAATGATGCAAGATGTAAATTTCATTTCAACGCTTACAAGACTGCATAAATTCTCTGAAGACCCGCTTGGTGTTCAAAGAATGAACATAGAGGACAGTGGTTTGATTGATTTCTTTTTTTCTTCCTTTTTTTCTTTTTTTTAATCTCTGTCTAGCAAGGATTAAACAAAAACCTTTTGTTGTGGCTGAAGGCTGCCTTTATGACTTTTGAAGAAATACTGAGAAACCTGAAACATTACTGTATTTAAATCAGGCATCCAGAAGAATAACTTCTTATTTTTATGTGAAATTATGAGTATTTATCTATTTTGCTGCCTGTTCCAAATTCTTCAAGGAAATTATCCTAAATTCTTATGTTTGCACTGGTGAAATTAGTGCAGTTCATTCAAAGACTGGAAACAAGACCTCTTAGTGTGACTGGCCATAAACCAGGAGCACCAGGAGATTGCCAGAGAAAATATTGCATGGATTTTTATTGAGCACTAGCATCCATATGACTCTCTCCAATCATTCCTTCATAAATGGCAGTTCATGAAGACAAGGCCTATGGTCCTTATCTTGAGAATGGTTCAAAGGTTTAGGTGAGTTGTTTAGGCTTGGCTTCACTCTGCAGATGTACGGAAGAGAGGAGGTGACAGAAACTCCTAAAGAGTGTGCAATTGCTAAGATAGCTGGTTTTGTTTACTTGTACATTCAGAGAAAAAGGATACAAATCTGCTTAGTGTTCCTCTAGTTGAATTATTATTTCTGTTTATATTTTGTTTAATATTCCATGATAAATCACTTTTGACAATGCACTTGTGTTGTTAACAAAAACTTTTTGGCCCTGTCAAATGGACTTCTCTATGGTTCTGGAGTTTTCCTTAGTAGATAGAAAAATTAGAAGTTATTTTTATTCCTAGTAGCTGATGCAGTGCAGTTTTGTCTTTAGTCTGAGAACAAAGCTGATAACACACCAGTGTTTTAGTTGTTGCTAAGTAATGCTTACCCTGATCAAGGACTTTTAAGTTTCTCATGCTCTGCCAGTGAGGAGGGCTACAAGGTTATAATTTCGTTGTTCTTTATGGTACTGGTTTATGATACAATAGAATTGCTGATCATGAAACTGATATGGTATGTGTGCTCAGCGTTGTCGTCACCTCTGTACTGTGGGAGCCATCTAGAGGGAACTATTAATGATTACACCTTTTGCCTTTTCTCCACTGGGTATGGGGGTTGGAGGTAAAGGGGGGAAGGAATAAGTGAGTGGCTGCCTGGTACTTAGTTGCTGGCTAGGATTTAAACTACAATAACATGAAAAATTGTTGCTGTGTCTGAGGAAAGCCAGGAGCCTTTCTGGAAAAAAATATGAAGCTTAGTAATTAAGAACTGCAAAGGTCAGTCTGGATTAGCTCTCACCAGTGGTCCTGGTAGCACATTGCCATCTGAGGAACACTGTTGAAACAGATGAGTTTGTGGGTGACAATTTTACCCTCGCTAGTTTTGAGTGACCATGTAAAATCCTGTCCCTGTATTGATGAGACCGATTCATGAATGAAAAGCTTCTGGAGATGCACCTGAACCATCTGTCAGCATCACACAGATTAACAGCGAAATGTGTTTTGCAGCCTTTGTGCTGTCTCCCTGGCTAGAAGCTGCATGTAGTCCCTCTGTGGCAGTTTGGTCCATGGCCTTGTAATGCTTCTGAATTCCTTGTTAAAGCTAGGAAGAGCCCCCCCCCCGCAATAATGTGTTCCACAAGTTAGGGCTGACCAAGGCACTGCTGCCAGTCACTGAGGATTACTCTTTCTTTTACTTTCCTGTGTGCATTGTAGCACTGATGCACCTACCTGGTCATGAAGCCAACAGGTTAAAAAACAACTGTTGTGGTTTAAGCCCAGCCGGTAATTCAGAACCATGCAGCTGCTCGCTCACTTCCCCCTTTTCCTCCCCCCCCACTCCTGAAGGAACGGGGAGGAGAATCGAAAGAATGTAACACCCACGGGTTGAGATAAGTACAGTCCAGTAACTAAGGTAGTAACACAGACCACTGCTGCTACCACCAATAATAATAATGATGAGGGAAATAACAAGGGAAGAAGATACAACCGCTCGCCACGCGCCGACCGATACCCAGCCCAACTGAGCAGTGATCTAACCCTTCCGGGTGACTGCCCCCAGTTTTTACATCCTGGGCATGACGTGCTGTGGTATGGAATAACCTCTTTGGTCAGTGTGGGTCAGGTGTTCTGTCTCTGCTTCCTCCTGGCTTCCCCTCCTCCCTGGCAGAGCATAAGGCTCAGAAAGTCCTTGGTCAGACTAAACATTACTGAGCAGCAACTAAAAACATCGGTGTTATCAGTGCTGTTCCCAGGCTGAAAAAACCACAGCACTGCACCAGCTACTAAGAAGGAGAAAAAGTGACCGCTACTGCTGAACCCAGGGCAACAACCTAAGCCAAGAATGTTAGACATGACCTTTTTCTCTCCAGGTCGGCCCAAATTATAGATAGGGAGTGGTTTTCTCATGATATCATTAGCAACTGCTTTAATTTATTTGTTTATTTAGTTTTCTCCAAGTCCCTCTCTGGGTTCCTGGAGTATCTGGGCTTTGTACTGCCTGTTCCTGTGACTCGCGGCAGCTGTGGGGAGACTTCCTCACATGTGTGTAAAATGATAGCCTGGGCCTCAGGGAAGGTCTTGGGAGGAAATTTTGGGATCAGGAGTAAGGGAAAGAGATGGGTTTGAGTTGGGAGCCCATGTGTGGTAGAGAGATGAGACCAGATGGGCTAGGAACAAGGGATTGAGTAGTCCTCTAAAGTACTGAAAACTAGCTGAAGGTTTCAGAAGAGATGGAAAGACAGGTCTGAGCTGCATGGCAATGCTGGGATTCTAAAGACGTTCTTGATTCTTCAGCAACCACTTGAATGATAGGGTGGAAGGAGGACTGTATGATTTGTAATATTCTGGTGTAATATTTTATGTAAATCTGTATCTTTCGTGTGAAATCACTAGATGATTTTGGCTTTAAAGGACATGCATTGTTTTTCTTCTTGACAAAACCAGCAGAGTTTTCTTATCATGGGGGAAGTTTGTATGTATAGTCTGGGTAAGACAGAGCTCTCCTGTGGTCTGTGAAGTCTTCATTGGCTGTGAAGCAAATTGTGTGACAACGGGCCATGACAGACTGCAAGCGTAACCACAACTGTATGCTCACAGACTATTTGTAGAAATGTTATCTTCTCTTTTTTTTTAAATGAAAATAAAAGGTATTTCCTCCTCCGTGGGGCGAGAAAGGGCGACACACAGAAGTTTGCCGTGCATTACAGGGCTTTTTTGGAAAGTGGTTCACCACTGTGGGAATGAAGGGTTTGGAATTAAATAATTGGGAGGAGTGAAAAACACCTAATTATATGATTGACATTATTTCGTGCATGAGCACACATTAGCGTGAGAGGGGAAAAAAAGAAAAGTGCATACTGTGGTGTTTGCATAGCTCACGGGAAAGGTTTCATTATTTTCCTTAATGTTGCAGACAGAATTTATTGGGGCAGAAAGTTAAAAATCTTCCTTCTGAAATTTTCAAGTTCATGATTCTTGTCTACAGAGGTAGAATATCATAGAGAATCTTGTAGAGGATGAGCAGTGCTCACTTCAGCATTCAACTTTAGCTTTTGTGTTTGAAATACCATTATCTGTTGCTCTCTTTTTTTTTTTGTTTTTTATTAAACGGGGTATCTCATTTGCATAAAGCAGTCAGAAGCTCTTCTGGTCTGCATTTGCATGTACTATTTATATTGGCTTTGTTTAGTTCCTTTCAAAAGTGTAGAGCATTGCAGCTCTCCTAGATTTTACATAATGGATGATATGATAATAGCTAAGGCAGAAGTTTCATTAGGGGTAGTAGAGTAGGATACATTTCAAGGCTTTTGGTAATATCTACAATACCTTTTGCCTTCAGTTTCAGACAGTGGCAATGTGGTTGGAACAGAAGAGAACAGTTTTGACCGCAGCTATGTAAAAAAGAAATTGGAACATGGGCTTTCACGAATATGGCAGGTATGTTTTAGGGTTTTTTTTGGTAGTTCCCATCCCCCTTTCCCCTCTATAATATTTATCTCCCTGCCTCCTCCATATGCAGTTGTATTTATAACATATACATTGCTTATAAATATATTTAAATATGTAACATATAAATAAATAGATATATTTACATAAATATACAGTTATATTTATACTGATTTCTTAAAGAAACCTTTCCATGGATTTTTATTTTTATGTGATTTGTTTTGAGCTAAATACATGATTTATGAAATAAATAAATACATGAAATGTGATTTCCATGGCTCAGTTGCTACTTAATCTCTATACCTACAAACTCAGCCAGGATACCAAAACGTAGTAACAGAGTTTTCAGCCTGATTCCACTTCTCCCAACCTGTGTGCTGCCTCACAGTCTGTTTTCTTCTAATGGGCTTGTCTCTGCTAACACAGTCATACTGCTTTATGTTTCCGGTATAGCCACAGTTGTGGAGAACCTGAAGTCTTATGAACCTGCCTGGTTTCACAGTATTCCTCCTCTGACTGCTGGATCAGTTTGATGTTCAGTGAGACCCCAAATGTATGATGAAAAAGCTGTAAACATGGCTGAATTGTAGTCTAGAGCTGCTTTTGCAGTGAAAACAAAGCCTTTAGGATTGACCTTATTCAGAGTGTTAAAGAAACTGTTTATAATAATATTTTAGAAGGTCAATGAGAAATCTTTCATGTTACAGAAAAATACAATTCTACTTTAAATGTCAAGAAGTTATAAGTGCAGACAAATGAAAAACTGCTGATAAACCAGGCATCTGAGCCTTCACCTTTTTTCTTTAGTGTATTAAGTATACAAAAACTTGCTTGTGTTTTGTAGGATGTTCAACTGAAAGTGAAAACTTACCTTCTGGGAACAGATTTGTCTAACTTCAAATACGACGACTTCATATTTGTACTTGATGTTATCAGCAGGTATACTGATGTGGTCATAAGAGCACTTTAATACATGTGCACATGCTTGAACTCTGATAAGTCAGCACAGTTAATTAAGGCAGATATTTAAATTCTGATGCCAATTTTGCTCACATTTCCTGATAGTTTGAAGAGCACTTCTTTATATGGGAGTTTATGAGGATGTCTTTGGGAGGAGTAACAGAAATTGCTTTGCTGCTCAAGTAGTGCTTAAGTGTGGTATGATTTCAGTAGTGTGCAGGTCTGACAATTTTGATGGTGCTAAAAGCTTTTGAAGGTATTGTCGTGAGCAGTAAGATACTGTAGTACTGCTAACCTGTACAGTATTATAACCTTCTGTTTTGATAATAAAATGATGGATTCAGATTGTGAGCTGTACAGCTTTGCAGCATAATGGGATCTCAAAAGATGTTTATTTTGCTTGTGGCTGTTTGTGTGTATGGGACATTATGGTAGGATTTGGAGGCAAATGAGACATGGACTTTTGTGGAATGAATGAAGTGTTTGCAACTTAACATTGGTGCTCTGCTTCTAAGGAGAGACATGTATGCTCATGGTATGATTGAGACTTGTAATTCATGTTGGAACAGCAGTATTAATAAATACACATTTCTAAACTTTGTTTTATTGTTATAGGCTGATGCAAGTAGGAGAAGAATTTTGTGGCAGTAAGTCTGAAGTTTTGCAAGAATCTATCAGAAAACAAAGTGTTAACTATTTCAAAACATACCACAGGTGAGACTACTAAGTGTGCACTGAGTGAATCTAATGGCATCTTTTTTGTTGTTGGTTTTAATTTTCAATGCTTTCCAGAGGAATTCCACTGCATGATGTTCGGGCACTGAGGTTAGCAGATTGTAGAATGTTTCATGATGAGACTAGGGCTCTGAATCTGGAAGAAGGGGAGAGGGTGGAGAAGCCTTTGCTTCCACTGTGATTGTGGAAAACTAGTTCTGCAACAGGTAAGCCAGATAAAAATGAAAAACTTCTTAGGTAAAATTTTAGTATTTTTTCAGGCTGCCTCTTAAGCTGTCTCCTGGGATCCTGAGGATGAATGCCTCTGAAGTCCATACTTCCTACCAAAATTGTTACTAGTTTTTCTGTGCCATTACGAGCTAATCATAGAATAGTTAGGGTTGGAAAGGACCTTAAGATCATATAGTTCCAACCCCCCTGCCATGGGCAGAGACATGTGTGGCTATGAAACTTTTTGTCAATACACAGTTTTATCGTGTATCAAATGAGGTGTTTAGAACTGAGTCCATCCTTTTGAGTTATGTTTTCATAGTTTTTTTTCATTGGCAGGATTTAATTATGTTTCAGTCTACTATATCTGCCAGTCATACATGCTGTCATGTGTAGACAGCATCTGACCTCAGATATGGTGTATGGCTATGACAGCTTCAGGACTTGTCTGTCACTTTAATTGTGTTGATTTTCCAAATGTTTTGTTTTAGAGGGCTGACAACTCTTTTATTCTAGTTATCTAGCATTCATCTTTTCTCTGGGTGAAAAGATGGGAGATATGAGAGGAAATACAGTGTTCGTTTGCACTAAGAAATTCTTACTATCCCAGGCTTGATCAGTTGCCGTTTGTTGTATCAATAAAGTATAAATATTAAGACAGGAGAACATGAACAGTGTCTAAATGCAGAAGCTGAGAATGTGGTTTGGAATTTCTTCCATTTTTGGTAGTTCATAGCTGGGATTTCTTTTTGGACATCTGATGAAGACATCAGTTCCAGCTATCTGAAAAGCTTGAGCCTTAATCAGATGCACGTTATGTCTTGTTAGGAGACATGTTGGTTAAGATGCCACCCACCTGCCTTTATTTCTTGAAAGCATTTCTGATTCCTGATTTGGAAACTGAGCTTGCAGCTCTAGGTTCAGAAGAGCTGTATTGGTCTACCTAACCATTTTTTACTACACTGACTTACTATGTAACACTTTATTTGGTTAAGTAAATATTATTTTGACCATCATGGTTTTGCTTAGGGAATCATAGACTAATTTTCTGAATTATCTTTGAGTAAAATAAAGGTTAAGGAACATTGATGGAATATATATAGAAGTAATTTTTTTTTTTAATAATTTGTGGTTTTATTAAAGTAATATTTCTTGGAATCTGGTGAAAAGGAAATATGTATTTACATGATTCAGGTTATGGGAACCTTTTAATACTTTTTGCATGTTTTATGCTGTGTGGTTACTGTAAAGATTAATTGGCTGATATTTTTATCCTCAGAAGGGAAAATACAAAAAACCCTCTCTCCTAGCTATATCCCTTAGGCTGATTTACATAAAAGCTTTAAGCATCTTGCATTTTCAGATCAAGCTAATGTGGCTTTCAATTCCCCTGTCTATTTAATTGGGGGGGAGGGGGAAGGCTAGTGCTTTTAAAAATTCATTAGTACATAAAAGCTACATAGAGCGGAAATGCTCAGAGCCCAGGAGTAATCAGTTCTTTGATCATGTAATCTGACATGAGTTGCCATCCTGGAGGTATTTAAAAGACATGTAAATGCGGCACTTAGGGACATGGTTTAGTGGCGGACTTGGCAATGTTCAAGGTAATGGAAAAGGTAATGGTTGGACTCTGTGATCTTGAAGGTATTTTCCAGCCGAAACAATTCTGTGATTCTGTGTGCATCACTTCTGTGATGCAGTGTACTTTTTGTGCTGGTGTATTTGTAAAAAAGTGCATCTGATCACCAAAGCTTTTCAGAGAACGAATGAGTGCATCAGACCTTCCATGTGTGCCACATGCTCACGAAAATGAAGATCATTTGTTCAAGTACTTTGTCAGAGCCTTGAATTCAGCTTTGAAATGGTAAAAAAAAATGGTACCATCTGTCTTCTAAATACTTCCTTTTCTAACTCTTTCTCTTCAGTCTTTCTCTAATCTTCCTTTAATCTGTACCAGTGATTTTCACAGTATTACTATCTGTTGTTACTGGGCTTTACTGGGAAATCTGCAACTACATGTATTCAGTGCCTTGAAAATAGCACTTGAGGTATGTTTGCATTTAATTGGTAAATTTTAATAGACACAGCAAACTGTGGTCATAATTCAACACATTACTCATCTCTGTGAGGCAAGAAAATTTTAGTTGCAGTGATGATTGTAGTTTGTTATTGAAATAGAGGTATTTCTAGACTATTTTACCACCTAATTAGAAACCCGGTGCATAATTTACAGGCTGCGACTTATTAAGCAATAAAATATACCATATATTAAGAAGAAAAGATACAGCGATGTGACCTCAATAAGCGCTCATTGCTGTCTTTTCCTTTGAGTTCCTGCTTACATGCAAAAAAATTTTATTAAAGGTATTTCTGCTTATGGCCGAATGGTGGCTTTTCTAATTAAAAACATAACAGAAACCTGCAGAGATGTAATAGCTTGATTATGGCTCTCTAATATGTTTCCTATATTAGCACCAAGGTAAAGTTAAGCTATAAAGAAAAAGATAGTTTAGGAGATTATTAGCCATTTAACTTTCTTCTTCTCTGAAAAGTTGAGATGTCTGTAGAACATCAGTTCTTTCTACTTCCCTTTGCTACCTGTTGGCTTCATTGTGTTTTTAAAGAAGCATCTGTCTTGAGTGGGCTCACAGACGCCTTTGTGCTGCTAACAGAGTGTTTATATATATTATATTGTTTACTACAGTGTTCACTGAAGAAAAAAAGTCCAGTATTACTGCATAAATTCACAGATGTTCCTCTATACTCTCAAATTGTTTGACAAAAAAGTTTGTTTCCAAATTTTGGATATTGGCGTTCTTAGAGAATTTCTCCAGAGGTGTTATAAAACATACCCTATATTAGTAGCCACAGGTTTTAGGTGGTCTGTCAGTTGAAAGAATGAGTTAAATATCTGTTTTCAAGTGTGACTTCTTATACAGAACACCTTCTTTGAAGGTGTTTTTCACTGAATAAATTAAATAATTGTCTGCTTCCTTTATTACTCTTGCTGTCAATTAAGTGTTAATTTGTTGTATTTCAGAACCCGTCTTGAAGAATTAAGAATGTTTTTGGAGAATGAGACCTGGGAACTTTGTCCTGTTAAATCAAGCTTTAGTATTCTGCAACTTCATGTACGTTCTATGAATAGCACATAAAAATGTATTAATACTTTAGTAGCTACGAGTCCGGGTGTTCTGAGAAGTAGTAAGATCCATGAACCACTGTGCAGAAGTTTTTAACAGCTGCTAAAACTCCCTATATTTCACTTCATGATGTTGGAAACTTAAGATTCGAATGGCACAGTTTCAGACAGGTGTAAATTTACAGAAGGTACTGAAGTTATAAGTATAATGTTACCCTTTATTTTTTATATTTTAATGCACTGTTATTGTGTCAGTTTTCCATTTCTGAATTATTTATCTGAGAGTAAGATGCAAAAAGATGAATGCCTAAAACTAGTCACGAATGCTCACTAGCTTGTACCAATTTTGGCATCTGTTTCTGGAAACATGGGTCACACTGGCTCATTCGGAAAGGAAAAAAATGTGAATTCTTTTGTGGTGAAGTGCAACTAAAGCAAGTAATTGGTGTGTTCACTGGCTGTTGTAAAGTGATTTTTGTGAAGTTCAGCACATAGTGGGTGAATTCCACTTGTTTTGCCAAATGAAATGTGGGTGCCTATGATTAAATCTATCACTGAAGTGCAAAGATGGATATAACTGAGCATTCTCAAGCAAAAGATAATTTACAGCTTCTGTAGGGTTAACTGCAAAAGTAAGAGGCTACCGGGGCAGTAATGGTATGGAGGGAAAAGGAAGGAGGACCTTTAGTAGCATCCAGAATCAAAAGAAATAATATTTTTAATAGATAAATGTGATTATAAATCCATCCAGGTGGCTGGTCTCTTCTCCCAGGTAACAAGTGATGGGACAAGAGATAACAGCCTCAAGCTGTGCCAGGGAAGGTTTAGACTGGGTAACAGGAAATATTTCTTCACTGAGAGGGTGATCAGGTATTAGAACAGGCTGCCTAGGAAAGTGGTGGAATCACTGTCCCTGGAAGTGTTCAAAATCTCTGTAGAAAATGCTCTCAGTGATATGGTTTAGTGGTGGTCTTAACAGTGCTGAGGTAATGGGTGGACTTGATAATCTGAAACGTTTTTTCCAACATAGAATCATAGTTGATTCTATGATTCTATACATACTATTCAAGGGACAGGAGCAGCAGAAAATGACAGAAAGTAGTATTCATTTAAACAAACAGAAATCTACATTGCAGCCCTTTTAGCTCTATACATTTTAATCTTTAAACCTTTAGACAAATGATAACATGTATTTTGCCATTTATGAAGATTAGTAGCTAGAGTTTAATATATAAAAATGGTACATCAACTGAGATAAGTCAAGGTTTTTAGAAAAAAAGTTGTAAAATCATACCTTATGTGTTCAGTCTGTATATTTTCCAGTCTCTGCACTTACCAAGTCATCACTAACTTCGTGTGCAATGGGTTTGAAAAATAATACATTTTGAAAAGAACTTTGTAAAACTAAAATATTTAGAAAACAAATTCAGCTTTAGTAAATTACATGGTAACTTGTGTAAATAATACATTTTTGAATAGAATTTAGGTCTTGTTTTATCTCCTAATTTTTGTGAAATAAAAACCCACTTAATTGTGGTTTTCACCTTATTTTAGACAGTGAGTACTTTTGGATGCAGGAGATGTATTGCATGTCATAGCCAAAACCTGCTAAAATTAGAAAGGTGAGCAGTGTAAGATTGCCAATTTCAAGGTTAACTTGAGCTAGCATGAAAAGCATGTTTAAATATACAGCACGCTTTGGATAAAAGTTTTCCTATCACGGTAGTTGCTCACAAATTTGTTTTTATGCTCTGTTTTTATGGAACTGGAGTAATAATAATACTACAACTGTCTTGTTGGTGATTAAAATTGTACTTTATTTCTATTAATAGGAATTTAAGTTCATGGAGCAGTCACGTTCCCCATCTGTGTCACCTAGCAAACAGCCTGCTTCAGCAATTTCAACAGCAGTAACGTTATTTGAGCAGTACTGTAACGGAGGAAACCCATTTGAAATTCAGGCTGACAGCAAGGATGATGAGACAGAAGACGTTTTAGCTTCCAATGGGGTATGAAGTATTTCAGGAAAAAAATAAAACAAAACCAAACCAAAACCAGACAAGCAAATGTTGCACTCAGTAAATGATTTATTTTGTGTGTCGGTGATGGCAAAAATACCTTAGGACAAAGATCAGTTAACTGCAGTAATATGTAAAATCTCAAGCCACTTTATTCCTGTAATGATGTAGGTTCTTTTGCTTTTAACAATTCCAGAAAGCCAGGGTTTCTGTTCAAAGTGTAGCTTGTTTTGCAGTGGATCAGTGTTCTTTTTGCACTGAAGTCAAGTGTTGCTGAAGGCTAATAAGGCAAGTTCCGCCTATATCAGTATTTTTCCATGCGTTTAAGTTAGCTTTGTGGAAGTAATTTTGTCATTTTAGGACTGCCTTGCTGGCTTAGGAAAGAGTCATTGAGGGTTGCTCCATCCGTTGTGTTTGTTCACACCTTCATGATTTGCCATGAATTATCTGATGATTATTAGGCAGTTTTTAATTGTAATTTAAATGCTCAGGACCCTTGCTTTACAGTAGGATCTACTCACTTGCCTATGATGTGGTCTACTATAAAACTGAACAATAACTTTTGTGTATTTTTTTTTTAAATTCAGAATTCTGTCCAAAACAGTCAAATGTATTTTAATGTAAAACATTGTCCATTGTCTGAAATGCTACACAGTAGCGTATTATTGGTAAAGCTTTTGATGAATAATTCCTTTTGATGAATAATGTTTTCATGGGCTTTTGTTTTGTAATAAGGTTGTTGAGGTTAGTTAATCCAGCCATCACACTAATGGCTTTCTGGGTTTCAGCTTTGTTTTTTCTTGCTTTCTCTGTGGAACTTCAGTTGGGAAGCAGCTTGATTGATCTGTATCTCACACATCTGATTGTGATATGCAGTCTTCTTCCTCCTGTGTCACTTGAAGAGAAAATACAGTTGATTGGCATAAAATACTGTTGCATTGTGCTTAAAGGAAGCTGCTGGAGAGCCATTTTCCTGGTGGCAGTTCTTCCCCTGTCAGGAATATATATCCTGCCTTTTTGTGTCAGCAAATTGAGAAAAGTTGCATGATTAGACTGTTAGACTGATACACAGACTTCAAATGAGTGTATTAAGCAAAGATGAATGCGCTTCAGGGCATGCTGAAAACTGCAGAATTACATGGTATTTTGTAGAAATGCACTCAGAAATGAAGCTTTTGGGGAATCTGAGCAACTATTTGGTAGGTATGTGCTAAATTGTCCTTAATGAAATAAGGATTAATGATAATAGCAATAGTACTTTTGCAGTTTTCAAAATGGAACCTCCCTCCACTTGATGAGTTAATTTCCAGTTTTTTTGTGTGCTTGTGAGTAATTTTACTTTTAAAAACAGTTTTTGTGAAGAAAAAAGGACTAGAAAATTAACTTAAATTTGGGGTTTTTTGTTTTTTTTTTTTTTGTTTGTTTTTTTTTTTTTTTCCTTCTGAAGGTTTGAGTCTGTAGCAAATAACAGATGTATAGAGCCATCATGACCTGCACTGTGAATGCAGAAATCCATCTCAAAAACTGCAGGATATTTCTTACCACCATTTGCATGTAGAATAATTAGGAAGGTGTGAAATTATTTTCCAAAGATTATGTTCTTTGGGGCTGCTGAGACTGGATAATATTTCGTGAACAAAAAAGAACAATTGTTGAAACATGATTTCAATCTCCGCTGATTCCTTGCAGGTCACTGCTCGCAAATGAGTGCATACCCTGTCCGCACATTTTTCTTCAGTGACTTGTAAGCAGTATACTCACACTTGTAGAAGGCTAGAATTGTCTTCCATTTCTTACTGTAGATATGTTGAGGAATTTTTATCTTCACGCTCGTACGATATATGACAACTTTGCACACAAGTTAAACAGAGCTGCTTTTTTCTTTCCAGTTCTAACCTTTTCCCCTTCAGAATCTGTTTCTCAAGTAAAATTTAAATGACACAAAGCTCTGCACTAAACTTTTGCTTCTGTATCTGTGAAATCATTTGACGAAAAAAATAAGTAGCAAACACTGGTGTGCATGTTGGAGATGCTGTTTAGTCGGCTTTAGCCAGCCCAAAGTGTCTCACTGCTGCCAAGCAGGCTGCTATTGGTAATGCCCTCTTGATTTGAGGCATAAGGTAGATTAATTGACTTGCCAGTATTGTACAGAACATCTAACCTGCCTGGTATTAGAACCAAGGTTTCTTGTGATCCAAGCGAGTGTAGTCTCCTGGTAAGCATCCTACCTTCCCTTTTCACGTTTTTCATCTCCTCCCTCCATTACTGGCTGCTACACACATAGAAAGAACTCCTATTTTAAAAAAGAAAGAAAAAAAGTTACACCTATTTGATTGTCCTTTACATGGAAGTAACTTGCTTAGGTAATTGGGGATGAAATTTCTACAGGGGTTTTGTGTTTCACATTCTTGACTGACAGTCAGTTAAGGTGGAGGCACATTCTAGCACTTAAAATTGAAAATATTTCAGATGGAGGTTGCAAAATTTTGTTTCCAGAGAATGCAGACATGTTTCCAAGTATTTCAGGAAATAGCATCACAAGGGTATAAGCGGTTGATTTTCCTGTCAAATGATCTGTAACATCATTGGATTTCTTTTGAGAATTTTAAAGTCTCTTTAACTGCTTAGTTGTTGCAGTTCTGGACAACTGAAAGCAGGCCTCGGGATCCAGTCACCTCTGCTCTGTATCTTAAGCTTCAGTGAGATGCTTTGTGTCTCTTTTCTGTAGCTCCCTGAAATATCTTTGTTGCAATACAGTTAACTTAGTTTTGTAACACTTTCCAACTCTGATGAATCTTACCCCTGTACTATGGGTTTGTTTGGGCCAGTTGCCTGAACACTTCCGAACTGATTGTTGCTGCAAGATATCTGAATACCTTTTAGCACTGTAAAATTTTACTGCAGACTGTGCATATTTAAATGGATTTATAAGGTCTCTTCAGGTTGAGGTCATGGTTTAATAATTGTGAATTACTTAGTACATACTTCAAAATGGAGATATTTTAATCTCATTAAATAAATTTTCAAGCTCATTTTTTTTCAGCATTTGGTTGAGGGGACTTGATAAAGTATTTTTCCATGTAAAAAAAAAAAATTCTCAAAACACTTTTTATCTAGGATGTTAAGACAGCTAATGTCAACCATCATATTCTTATGTCAATATGAATTGTGATTAACAATTTGTAGTCAATTCATCATTTTACTATCACTGGATTTTAATTGAATTGGCATGTCATTTATAATATATTAATGGATAATAATTAGTGGTAATTCTCCATGCTAATGTTCCAGCCAGGTTAGTTAAACTATGACTCTTTGTTCTTAATCAAGTCAGAACTCAGCTCATTTTTTAAATAAACTGAGCTGCTTTCATTGTAGCTTTCCTTTGTCTGAAATGTTCATGAGGCAGAAATTTTGCCTGTGAATACTAATGATCAGGATATTTCTTTTTAGTCTTGTTTCATACTACATTCTTTTTTGCATCTGAGTTGTTTTTGCTTTGAATTTGTACTGTGGACTTCTTGCTTTTCTAATATAGTGCTTTCATAGTGCTGGGCTTTAAAAGCCTCCATAACTTGGAGCTGGGGCCAGGAGCTGCCATGCAGGACTGAAAAAACGTTTCTTAGTGTATTTTGGACGACTGAGAGACTGGGTTTTCTTCTCTGGAGAGCAGGTGTTACCTTTAAAACCCTGCAATTTCTTAAGGATCCTGAAACAGGACTGTCTTTGTCGTATGTATCACTATTGATTCCATGGATAAAATGGTTTCAGAGCAGTGTACACATTAAGGTACTATGGTCTCTCTTGAAGTGTAAGCGTATTCTGGAGTCTGATGGATATGCTTAATGTTGTGTTAGCTGTGTAGGTATTCAGGAAGAAGAATTGTTATTACAAAATGTCAAGTATTTGTTTTCCTTTAATCTTTTAATTGGAGTGAAAAAAGACTGCAACTTTCAGGTATTTAAAACCCAATTGTACACTTTTAATATGTATATGTGGTTTCATAAATATAAAAAGCATTTAGTATCTGTATTTGTGAATAGTATTTCTGCATATAACTCACACCATCGTAATAATAATTCAAGTCTACCATGGAAATCTTGTATTATATATGGCGTAGCCTGTTGCTCATTTTTTCCAGACATCACATGTTAGGCTTAAGCCTTCCATCCTTCAACTGAAAATAATTCTCTTGCCATCTTAAAAAGTAATTCAACAGTTGAATAGTTTAAAAAACATTAGAGATGCAGCTAAGTGTTTACAGGTAGTAGCTGTCTGTTACTACTTGAGCTTCCTATTTTCAAAAGCTGGAAATAGCATTAGATGTCCCTCAGTATAAGAAAGCTTGTCTCAAGGCAGATATACATGGTTAATTTATCTACACATACATGTTTTTCACAGGGTTATTCTGGAATAGTTTGTGGCTGTTGTGACAAATGAAGCAAATGGTGCATGAGGCTTTCTTCCATTAAGAGGAATTGCTTCACTGATAATTAGATAAATATTCCAAATATCATGATCTTGTGCCTTTAGTTAGATAAAAGATTGTGTACGTTTCAAAACAAAACCAAGAACCGGCACACACAAATAATTACAAGCAAGACCCAAAGATTAATGGTTTATGTTGCCAATGTGTCTCATATAGAAAATAATGAAAATCAGTTTTGTTTTTTTTTTTTGGTAATAGTATGAATCAGATGAACAAGAAAAAAGTGCCTACCAAGAGTATGATAGTGACAGTGATGTTCCTGAAGAGTTGAAAAGAGATTATGTGGATGAGCAGACGGGAGATGCCCCTGTGAAAAGGTAAGTAGACTGTGAGTCCTTGGCTTCATTTACATGCTTTTCACCTCAGTACTCTAATAAGTTCAATTTCTGTTTAATCTACAACCTGTGACAACGGAGTAATAATCAAATGATCTTTATGCTACCTGCACAGTTAGAAAGGCTTAGCACTTAGATCTCCGGAATGGGGAGGAATATTAAACTGCTCATCATTATTGCAGAAGGAAACTTTGGAAAGCAAGATTTTGAAGGAGGATAAAAGGCTCTGTGAAGCAGGTAGTGCAAAACTGATTCGCAAGAATTAGAAGGTAACTGAAGGTTCTTCTATAGCTGCTGTTGTGTATACATGTAATTTTGTTGTGTCAAAAGCAGTTGTTTGCAGACAAATAGGTTTGAGGCTTGGGCTTCTGCTTTTCAGAGCAACAGTAAACTTTTGCAAATTAAAAAAAATTAAATTTGTCTACAGCTTGATGGCAGTCATTAGGAATTTTAAATTCTTTTCTTCATTAAGAATATTCACACACATACATATATATGCATAAATATACATATTCTATTTTGATAAATATATATATGGATATTGTATTTATATATAGTCATACAGACAAAAGCCAAATATATAGACTTTAAAAGAATCTATCTGTGGCACTTCCTGTCTAGCCAAGATAGACAAATTTCTGTCTAGGGCACTGTACTACTTAGGTATCCATTCAGACTTTGTGAAGCAGACTGACATTATTTCAATTTAGAGGATTACAAGAGAACTAGAAAGCCATCACTTGGGTCAAAGCAGGGGAATGGTTTTTTTACAAAATAGCTCTTTTGGATAAAATGCTGTTCGCATGATTTTGTAAGGTACATCACATAAACTGCTTCATCTCAAAGAAGTGATGGAGATATCAATAAAAAAACTTACAAGAACAAATCATAGTCCCTGTGCTTTGTGCTGTGAAATTGAACCCTTCTGAATTTTTAGAAGAGTATAGTTTCGAGGTATGGTAGCTGGCATAGGTTTCTCATAGAGAATCATAGAATATCTCAAATTAGAAGGATCCATAATGATCATAGATTCCAACTCCCTGCTTCTTGCAAGACTACAATCTATGAAAAATATAATGCTGTTTAAGTTTCATCTTCCTCAAAGTTATTTCCATTTCCAGATAGCTTTTTTTTTAAGCTGTAGCTTACTATGCTGCCCCTGTTTTGTTGTGGCTTCCGTTCTTTTCATTTTCTTTACTTCCTAAACTATCAACTTGAGTCAGAGTATTTAAAATGATTAGAGGCCAGACAGAGGGATGCAGAACCTAGGCCTTGGACTACAACTCAGAAACAGTTCTTTGGCATGATTTTATATAAGTTAGGCCAGGCTTCTCTCTTTAAATGTTAGAACAAACTGCACTGGAAGGCATACTGTCATGAGAAAGAAGGGGGGAGGAAGGGTATCTTTTCTACTAAATTTGAATGTTATTGTATATAATAGGGAGTGACATTTGATGTATTTTGTTTTGTTTTCTTTAAAGTGTTTCTCGAGAAACTTTGCGGAGCAGAAAGAGGTCAGATTATAACCTCAATAAAGTGAATGCACCTATCCTGACAAACACTACGCTGAATGTAATAAGGCTTGTGGGTAAGTAGAACAATTGTAGCGGTTTTTTGTGATTTTTATTTTAATACAAATGTAGAGATTATAGCAGATCTGTTAAATGAATTTTAAGGCTTTTAAAAATAGACTTAATTGGGCTCTATTTCCACTCCCTGAAAATATTAATAAAATAGAAATGAAGCGCTAAACCAAAGTATTGTTTAATTAAATAGAGAAATTGGTTATATCTTGTGAGTTATTTTTACTTTGAAAATGAATTTCCATGCATTTGATTTTAACCAATAATGGTGGTTTATTTGTCTAAAATATTGTATGCATAAACCCAGTAGAGATCGAAAGGAAATAGAGTAATGGTTTATGTTGCCAGTGTGTCTTATATGTCTTGGTGGATTAAATGTTTCATTTTAAAGTAATATAGTTACAAAAGTAATAACTTAAACTTCCAGGGTTTTTTCACTTTTATTACTCAAATTCTCACACCCAGAATAACTATTTTTACTACTTGGAGAAAACAAAAAAAAACCCACCTGCCCTCCCATACTCGTAATTTCAGTAATTGGAATACATTCTAGTAATTCCCTGGGAATTTAGGGAATCTGTATCCTTGGAGGTGGTAAGGATGTGACTGGACAAGCCTCTGAGCAACCTCATGCCCTGAGATGTGCTCTGAGCAGCAGGCTGGAATACACAGCCTCTGGAGGCACTTTCTAGCCGAAAGTTTTCTAGGAAAACAGTCACTTCCAATTCTAGGTCTAACAAAACGATGTTTTGTGATCATGACTTCCATTTGATTATCTAGATAATTGTGCAATAGCAATTTTTCTGCTATTGACTTTCATTTTATTTATAGAGAATGGGAAGTAACTACCTAAATTTATCAAATTAGGCAGAAGAGCCAGGAATTCTTTATGTGATATATTAATGAAGTTTGTTTTCAATGTTTGTTGATCGGAAATGATTGTGGCACTTCAGAGTAAGCTGTTTTTGAAAGAGACTGCGCTGACACTTGGTTAGTACCTTTTACTGTCTTAGAGTACAGCATATAAATCAGAAAATAATCTTCTAAATCTTTATTGCATCTTTTTCTCACTCTTGGAGCATCTACAATACAAACCTGAAACAAGAATTGAGGTTATTCTGTCATAATTTTTCTGGTATTGATCTGTGAGTTAGGTTGGAAAGATTTGTTTGCTACTTTCTAGTATAAGGTTTTCCTCTAAGAAAATTTAGGGTTGAATCTAGAAATCACACATGGCACTTTGATGCTGTCCTGGTTTCAGCTGTAACAGTTATTTTTCTTTCTAATAGCTGGTACAGTGCTGTATTTCAGCTTCAGCCTGAGAACAACGCTGGTAACACACCAATGTTTTAGTTGTTGCTAAGTAATGCTTTATCTGATGAAGAAACTTTCAGTCTGTCATGCTCTGCCAGTGAGGAGGGGCGGGAGGAGCCAGGAGGGAGCAGAAACATAGAAAACACCTGACCTGAAGTAGCCAAAGGGGTATTCCATACCACAGCACATCATGACCAGTATATAAACTGGGGGAAGTTAGCCAGAAGGACTAATGACTGCTCAGGTCATGCTGGATATCGATCAACAGGTGGTGAGCCATTGTGTCATGGATCACTTTTGTTTTCTGATCTTTCATTTTCTTATTGATATTCTTTCTATTATCACTATATTTTACTTTTTATAATTGTAGTTATTGGACTGTTCTTATCTCAGCCCGTGGGGTTTACATTCTTTCGATTCTCCTCCCCATCCTGCCTGGAGAGGTGGGAAAAGGAGAGATGAGTGAATAGCTGAGTGATTCTGAGTTACTGGCTGGGTCTAAAGCACGACAGATGCAACCTTCTCAGTCTTCCCTCAGCCTCTGCCTCTGGCTCCCCGTGCCTTAATACAGTGTACGAGTGGTGGAGCTGTAGTTCTAGTGTTCCAGTTTACCTAAGGAGTCTTTAAATTTGTGGATTCTTGCCATAACCCTAAAATTAAACATTATTTTCAAAGCTTATATATGTGCTTTTTTCTCTGCCTGGAATAACATATAATTTTCATTTTTTCTGCTATTGGGGGTGTTTTATATTGTTTTTATAATGACCAATAATAGCACTTGTTGCCACCACTCTAATAGGAATTCTGTGCCAGAAGCCTTACTTAATGGTTAAAAAAAAAAATGAAATTATCCACCTATTTTTTCCCTACCTGATCTTAGACTAAAATAAACTTTTAGGTTTAACAGACTGTCTTGTTCTTTGCTGCATACTACTCTGCTGTTTTACAGAAAGCAGTCTTGTTTCTTCTCAGTCTTTGATTTGCTAAACAGAATATACCAGGCTTTTTAGTATCCTCTGTATTTATCTGCCAGAAGCTTAAGTCCCCTACTTTCTTACCAGTTCTTTTCCTGCTCTTCTTGTGGACTTAACCAGAATCATGTGCTGTACTCTGAATGAGATCTCACTGCATTGTATCACCGTTATATCACAGCATCCTGGTCACAAGCTGCCTTCCTTTTACACCTCTTCAGATTTTTCACAGCTTTTTTTGTGCTGGCGCTTCAGTCCATCTGTAACGAGCTTGTGCAGCCAGCAGGTCCTCCACTTTTCTAGTTTTTTTCCAGGGGATGAGCTGCTACTTTATAGTAGAAAGATGCATGGTTTTAATTAATTGGTCTCTAAGTGCATGGGTTTATATTTTGTACTGCTGAATTTCATCCGTTTTTTATTATAGCAGTCATCAAGGACCTCCAGTTCCTTTTGTATATTGTCTTGATGGTGCCTCCTTATTTTTTTCCATTGTCACCCTCTAATTTTTGTGCCAGAGTCATTCATGAAAATATTAAAGAGGCTGATTGCTAGGAACTCCACTTGTAGCTTTTCCACATACCTCCCTTTTCAACACACTCCATTCTGTCTTCTCCTTCATTAAACCCTTATTCATTTGAAAGACTAGCTTCATTTGTTTGCTGTGCAGTAGTGTTAAATTAATACTTCCACTAAATCCCAGATGGGTGAAATGTACTGTGTCTTTTCTCTAGAAAATCATCTAGGTTCCCTAGCAAGAATATGTATCTTAGTGAGGTACAGTTCTCTTCTGGGAGATCCATGATTTCTTGTAATTTTGCCTCTGTATTTCTGCTTCTGTCATTTCCATACTTTCTTCGAAACTTGATCCGAAGTTTTGTATTCTAAAAACTGAAGCAATGGATCAATAATTGCTTGCATGACTATTTTCCCTCTTCTTCAATATGCTTTTATTTGCTGTTTTTCAGTCATAGAGGTGCAACCCATGTCTTGACCACTTATTGCACATGCATGTTACTGCACTGATTACCAGACTGGTGTCCATTTTTTATTATGTCCTGATTCCTTCACTGCTGTAGCTTGTCTGTTTTAAGGTCTTTTTCAGCTCATTCTCGGTGTAGCTGAAAGTGGTCAGTTCAGTTCTATTAGTCACCCTGTTCCCTTTTCTGCACTTTTCTCACTTTCAGTATCATTGTCCCTAGTGAAAACTAAGGCAAAACATAAATTCTTGCTTTTCTTGCTATCTTGTTTGTCTACAGTTTCTGACCTGTCACATCCCCTCGGTTTGGTCTTCTGTAACTGGAAAACTGATTTTTAGCATCTTTGGAAAGTTTGTTTTGGCAAGACTTTTGGTACTTTTAGCTCTTAATATAACTTCCTGAGCAAATAGGTCTGTTTTCACCTTTGTCCTTGTCCTAGTAATTCTTTGCTTCTAGTGTCTTTGCAGTTTCTCTTGTTTCTAATGCACAATGACCTCATCTTACTTTTACGTTAATTTGTATCTCTTTTTGCAGAATATCAACCATTTGATACCATAACTGAAACAGGGTGTTTTGCACTTTGTTTCTGTTGGACATAAACTGCATATTACAGCTCTACCACAGAGCTGAAAATGCCGTAATCTCTTGTCATGAGTTTTGCCCTTAGCATAAAAATATGCCATTCAGTTCTTCTAGGCAGCATCTCCAAGGGCATCAGATAAATATCTTTAATGGTTAATGACTATGGAAGCAAGAAACAAATAAGATATCTCTATTTAGCCAGGCTGGTTTTGATTTTTTTTTTCTTTTTTTTTCTCCCTTGTCTCTTAAATTGTCCCTATTAAATGTGGAGATAAGCATGTGATTGCTTGACAGATTTGACTGGGTGTGATGCTAGGTTTTAGGAGATCTAAGCATAATCCAATCCCCTAGAGATTTTCCCCCTTCAGACAGGAGTGCTGTGGAGTGTGCCCATCTTTCGACGGCAGTATCTGCTGATGCCTTGAAAGGCTCCAGTTTGTCTTGCCTTATCTCAGATATTTGGCTAGGAAAATGCTCTGGTACTTAACAGTAATTTCATGGAGTATAACTGAGATGGTTGTCTAGGATCCCTTCACTATCACTGGAAAACTGTAGATAACTCCAGAAGATGATGGAGTTTATTGGTCGTCCTGGATGTCTGCCTGTGTGTCATTGCATAGATATCTTAGCACTTGTTCTGCTTGCCCTCTGCACAGGAGATCAAGACAGCCAGTGTGGAATAAAGGTCTAGTTTTTAGATAACGTTGGACAAAGTGGATTACGTATGCAAGGCTAGTGATGTGGTGCTTCAAAAAATAAGCGCTTTGCTACATTTTGTCAGTGATACTCCTGCTTCCTGCCTGTTGCATCAGAAGGACTTTTGGTAGATCTAAGTCAGTTCCCTGATCTTAGTTTAAAAAATTAAAGGAAACTAGGTTTAAAAAAGGAAGTCTGGAATTAGCTGAAAATGCGGATTTAAATTGCCGAATCGAGGAACAGAAATTGTTGCCTCACTTTTTAGGAATGTTATGCAAGTAGCAGTACTAACTGAATGAGTATAACAGTGCTCAGAACCCATTTTGAATTATTTCAGTGTGCTGTATGTGTTTATGGAGGCTAGATGAGTAAAGTGAAGTGTAGCTTAATATTTATAAATGACACAAATAAATTGCTGTGTGTAGGTGAAGTGGGAGCTGCTATAATTTTGTTTGATTTGAATTTCAAGTGAGCAGTTCAGTTTGTTTTCCCTCAAGTCAATAAACCAGGTAATTATTTCTCTGTTTCTAGTAGAAAGTAACCATTAGATTAATTTATAAGGTTACATTTTTCCTATCAAGCTATTGCATGGTGACTAAAATGTAAAGGAAGAATAAGCCCGTGCTAAATTTGTGTGGAATACTTTGACCTAGGTCCTGTACATCAACAAGAATAACTAATGACTATGCCATTAGATATATTTGTTGTGTGAATCCTTATTTTAATTAATATCTTTCTGACTTAAGAAGTAGTTTAATGGGTATTTGTTGGGTTGGGCTTTTTAATGCCTGTCCTTATTTTTACTTTTGTTGCAAATGTTTTTTGGGAAGAAACTTAGACTTTGCTTCCTTTAAAACCCATTAACTTTGAAGAAAATAACAACGGTGTTGGCAAATCTCACAGCAGAAATCTTGTAGCTGAAATAAGTGATTGGTCACATAGCATAGAACCTCATGGGACTTAAAAGGCTGTAAATTATAGAGTCTTTCAAAACAATATTACAATGGGCTTTTCACTTTTTCCCTTAAGGTGGCATTAGCCCCTAATGTATGTCGTAGGAAGCTGCTTTTTTGGAATCATGAGACTCTGTAGGAAATCATTTTGCTAATGACCACATATATATGAAAACTCAAATGTATATTATTCAGGAGACTTTGTGTCTATTTACTTTTTTGGTTTTAGTGTTCAGTTTTATATAGATTAATCTGATAGATAGTACTCTGTACTTATTGTCTTTAAGGACAAAAGAAGTGCTGGAAATAATACTTCAAAAGAAACCTGGCAAATGTTCTGCAGTTTTAGCTATTAACAGAGAGCCTCTAGAAGGTCGAGCTGCTTTGAGTTGCTGAAACTCTTAAGTGGTGTTTTCAAGTATTTCTGGAAGTTTCTAGGATGGGGTGGATTTGAGCTGTTTACTGCTGTTTGGAAATGTTGTCAAGTATTCATTTTTCACCTAAAATAGGAACTTTAGTGCAAATATATAGCAATGTATAGAAGCTAAAAGTTGGCCTGTCAGAGAGAGCAACTATGAGTAAATGTTCTTGGAACATGTGTTGTGTTGAGATGCTGAGTGATGTAGTAATAGAGAAATGTTCTTGGCATAGGCAGTTTTATAGGGACAACACTTGGGCAGTGTGTACAATGTACAGCCCTTTGGAAAAGCATGAGATACTGCCCAAGAGATTACCTTGAATTTTCATGCCAGCTGTACAGCTATTTGGAAATCCAACTGCCCAGAATGTGACACATCATATACGTATCATGTATGGGTTGCAGGAGAGTTTAAAAATGCGTTTATCACAGAATTAGTAGAAAAAGTCAGCCTGTGGCAATACAGAATATTCAGATAGCACACATGAAGGTAACAGCTGCTTTGATTAGGGTACCATCCTTTCCCAGAATTTCCATGTTGGGCTCCATTTGGTTTTCCTTTTTGGAAGACAAATAGAATTTAATTCTGCTTTTCAGTTTGTACGTAATAATATGGGTAAAAGCATTAATAATTCAGCATAGAGTTAACAGTTGGGCAAAACTGCCAAATAATAACTATTGCAACCTGTGTTGAATCTCAAAAAAAACCCAAAATAGGCTTGCATGTGTTAGCAAACTGGGGCACGGATGCGTAATATTCAAGCAGGGAGTCTTGAGCTGGATAGAAACTTGGCAGTATCAGGTAATTGCTTGAGTCTTACCATAGTGCTGTATCATCTTACCAAGTATGTAGCCATGTCATGTATTTTTCAAGTTAATGTTATCTTTACTGAGCTACTCGAGTGATCACTTGAACAAATTCAAATAACTTCCCCAATACTGAAAGCTATTTTTGTTTCTTTGTTACTCAATTTGTCTACTTATCATAGAATCATAGAATGGTTTGGGTTGGAAAGGGCCTTAAGATCAGCTAGTTCCAACCCCCCTGCTTAAAACATTTTCTGTATCGATTAGTAAATGACTTTGCTGGGCATATAATTAACTTGAAAAACAGTATTGTTGACTAAAGGAAAAAGGAGTTAATTTAGCGCCCTTATGTTTTTTCCAACCTGTCACATCAAAACATGTCTTGAATATGACAATTTGTTAAATTGTCTGCTATATTGTATATGCCAGGTGGACTGCATTAATTTTGGTTCAAAAATTGCTGCCTAGTACTGTAATGACCCAAAGCTAATTATCTGTTCTTTGCTTTTAAGATGTTAATAATGCAAGCAGTATGGCATTTTTGAGCTAGCCAGCAGGAAGGGTAGGGTCTCTGCAATATGAGGGTTTTCGTTAAGTACACATCTTGTATGGCCCTATGAAAAGAGCCATGCTCTGTGCTGGAAAACAAAATAACTAAAAACTATAGGCCCTGTGAACTAGACCTACAGGGAAAACACCTTCCTTAGTTCAAATCCTCTGATCGTTTTGATTCAGAACCTATAGGTGAAGGTCCTGAGTTGGTTTTTTTTTTGCTTCATTGATTTTGATTTGGGTTGCTTTTATTTCTTTTTTTCATTTTGTTTGTATTTTATTTAGTTTTATTTTCCCAAGTCAAGCAACAACGGAGAATAAGAAGGAAGAGAAGGAATTATTCTTCTCCCTGGATGTGCCACAGTCCTAGAATCTTTGTTTTCTGTCAGTCTCTCCCTCTAGAAACATTTCAAACATAACATCCTGAAACTATTTGGCTTTCTTACACCAGGATAAAAAGGAAGGAGAGCAGGAAATGATATGGCACTGATGTGAAACACATTATTTCGAGTGGGTGAACATATTATTCCTAATTGGGCAAAATCCAGTCTTGGCCTTATTTTTTACTGTGCTTGTATATTGCTTGAAAAATAGCTGTATGTGCATTTATAAATACACACTAATGCATAATACCTTCAGTGGCTCTATATATCATTTGATAGAGACTTACTTTAAGGAATTATTATTTTCTAGCTAAGTGAAGCTGGAACTTGTAGAGGATCCAGAAAGTTCTATATTTTGAATTTAGTACCAGAAGGCCAAGAATGGTTCAAGACATTTTGGTATGGATTAACAGCCACATTTAGAGAAGTCTCGAGTCATTTGGGGTGTCTCAGTTATCATATTTAGCTTTGTTTTTAAACCTCCCAATCTCTAAAATATTACTAAGTTGTTCTTAATGTTCTTAATTAATAAATATTCAGTGCTAGATAATAAACTTTGTAAAGCTGGTTTTGAGTTTGTCAATCTTAGCATTGTCTTTGTATCACTTACGCTGAGGAAACTGTTCTTCTCTATTTAATTTTTAAGGAAAATACATGCAGATGATGAATATTCTGAAACCAATTGCATTTGATGTGATCCACTTCATGTCCCAGCTCTTCGATTACTATTTGTATGCAGTCTATACGTTTTTTGGCCGAAATGATACGGTAGGTAGAAACATTATTCATTTCCAAGTATCATTGTGCACACAGAATGAGGATACAGAGGAGATGTCTTTAGCTAAAATACTACCTAATATGTAATCCACAGAAAAATTAGCAGCAGAAGAATAGATTTGAATGCAGGACTACGAAAAGGCTGGTTAGGTCAGCAATAAGGGGAGTAAGCACTGGGAATATCATTATCACTGGGATATGAATCTTATTGTGTTTTGAATATATTCTGTACTCTTTTTCTAGCAGTATTTTGAAAGGGAGGGAAAACAATGTGAGATACTGTCCTGGGTTCAGCAGTAGCAGTCATTTTTCTCCTTCTTAGTAGCTGGTGCAGTGCAGTGTTTTTGATTTTGGGCCTGGGAACAGTGCTGATAACACCAGTGTTTTCAGTTACTGCTTGGTAATGTTTTGGTTTGACCAAGGACTTTCTGAGTCTCCTGCTATGCCAGGGAGGAGGGGAAACTGGGAGGAAGCAGAGACAGGACACCTGACCCAAACTGACCAAAGAGGTATTCCATACCACAGCACGTTATGCCCAGGATGCAAAAAGCAGAGAGGAGAAACCCGGAAGGGTGGGGGTGCACTGCTTGGTTGGGCTGGGTATAGGTGGTGAGTGATTGTATTCTTTCCTTGTATTTCCCTTGTCATTATTATTATTGGTGGTAGCAGTACTGATTTATGTTATACCTTAGTTACTAAACTGTTCTTGTCTCAACCTGTGGGAGTTGCATTCTTTCGATTCTCCTTCCCATCCCTCCCGGAGTGGGGGGAAGAAAGAGGGGGGAGTGAGTATGCAAAACTGCATGGCTGAGAGGCTTAAACCACGATAAATACCTAAAAGTAGTGGCAGAAAGTGGGGAGCAAAGGAGCAGTATGCAGAAGGAGGGTTATGGTTTGGAGCCTAGAGAGTATGAGGTGTTTTAATTTTCCCACATATATTTCTCTAACTTAGGTAAGAATAGCAAAAGGAAGAGGAGAATAGGGCCATGAAAGTTAAGTAGTAACTCAGGTTTAAGAGGTGTGAAATATACTTTTTCAGATCTAGTATTTCTTTTGTCAAACTAATTGCATTAATGAAAACAAAGGGTTTTGGGTGATCTTGTAGTTTAAATATATGCTGCTTGGGAATGTCTGTACATAACATAGATCAAATTACAACAGAATTGTCTTAGAGCATTATGAAAAGCTGCGTGTAAAAACAATCTTCTCTCTTGGCCCCTAAATTACTCCACAAGTAATAATATTGTGGAGTTCCAAATTCATCATCATCTGTTGGCAAATTGTAATGGATTTTCAGACTCACCATATGGTTCTAAATGGTTTTGAGCTGATCTCTTTGGCAGGACAAATGTATTTGCAATTTGTTTGTGTTTAGAAGATGGGTGGGTTTTTGTTTTGCTTTTTTTTTTGTTAACGCAATTGATTTCCATTGGCTTAGTCAGCTGCTCTGGTATGCACATTTATTTGCATTTGTTTTTATATTTTTGCGCCTTCTGTTTTGTGTTTTTAAAGCCCATACCGAGTTCCTCACTCTCTACTTCTAACAGAGAACAGCACAGTGCTAGGCAGGTAAACATTATAGCAGATGGGTGGTGATGTTTTGTAATGTGCCTATTTCTTGTTTTGACAGATGACTTTCCCTGGGAAATACAATGCTTACAAAGGGTCTGTGAATGTAACAAACCCTCTTGTAATGCTTCTTAAATGTCCTCACTCCCGAAAGTGTTTATAAACCTTTAGAAAGTAGAGATGGGTGATGGTATGTGATTTAGACCACTTAGAGTGTTTCTGTTTTATTTTTATCTGCAAAATAGCATGAGGAGGGATTCTTAAAAGTATGCTGGTAATATAACTTCCTTAAATGGCTGAAACTGGTTGTGAAAATTGTGCTTACCTCCTATGTGAGAGTAATACACACATAAGGAGAGTGATTAACTGTACGGAGTTCATTGGCACTTCAGTGAAAACCAAGGATTAAAAATACGTTGCTCTCTGTGTCTGGTCATGATACTATGTCATTGCTCTGTCCAGACCTCTTTAGAATTATTATCCTTTGTAGTCACTGTTTGGCTTTCTTCATGACCAAAAGTTACACACCATTGTAACTAGGAATTGCTGTTTCAGAACCTTTAATTTGTGGCATGCAAGTTAAGGCTGCCTTTCCTCCTTATCTCAAATTATGAAGAAACGTAACACGAAAAGGAATTGCCTGTATTTACTCTCTACTTACTGAAGTGTATGGCATTCATGCCACTGAATAATCTTCCTTAGCAGAATGAATTTGGAGTGAGTTTCAAATTTTTTGACAAGACATTATGGTAATTTATAAACCAAAGGCCATTTAACTATAAGGGCTATGTAGAATTGGTGATGAGTAAAATTATTCTGTAAATTGTCTAATGATCTGCTTACTAGCGTTACTAGGCCATCGCTTTATGAAATTTAAATAAGTACCATTTTGCATATAGAAATAGCATAAACTTTCGTGAAGCAGAGCAGCAATATTGATGAGTGACATGTTCTGTGTGAAGTCATGAGGCTTTGTCCTTATTTGCTTGTTGGTTTTTTTCCTCCCTCATATATATGGATGCACAGTTCTGACTTCAGGCTGCAACTGGTTGCTTGATAAGTCTGGAGTTCCCCATATGTAATGTTTTATGGAAATTGAAGTTTGTTTCTATTTTCAAATTTGTTTCAAATGTAAAACTGCCATTTTTTTAGAAAGAAAGATATCATTATTCAATAAGTAAGTGAAAGTTTCTGATAGCTATTGAAAGTTAGTAGTTGAAAGGCAGAAAGAGAAGGAATTAGTAGTGGACCGTGTGATGTGTAGTTTTGATGGTACAGGTGCAAATTTCATAAATAAAATTTAGTGGCTGAAACTTGGAAATACTTTTTTTTAATATGTATATATTTTTCCATTTATCTGTTCATTCTTACCTTAACAGGGAGAGTAACCAGTCTTGAATTTGCAGTCCTTATGGCCTTATCTTGAAAAGTTGCTGTATGACATTAAGGAGAAAAAAAGATTGTTTGGAGAATTAAGGGTGTGTTTTTTAAAGGGGAAAAAAGTTATGTCCTTTTTTCATCCATATATCTGCAAAATACAGGCAGTTCAGAACTGGTGTTTCTATAGTAAAATGTGAAGAAAAATATAAATTAATTTTGTAAAAAAGTTACTTCACCTGTAGACAAACAAAGGCACGAACACTTCTTTTTATCAAATGTAGACACTAGGATAGTGATTTATTATCAGGTTCTAGATTTCAGCAGAGTGTACTCCAGTTGGAATTTGGCCCAGATGTAAATTTTCACTGAAAATATAGGACTATTGGGGCAGATGGACATCTTAAGTCAGAAATGTTAGATGCACTAAATGGGGACCTAGATAATACCATTTTGTATTTAGAAGGAATGGAGGAGATGACATGAACTCAAGCACTTCCTTCCCTGGTTTAGTGCACTGAAAGGAAAGGAAGTCTAATAATACAGTCTACAACAGTGCTCCAAATATTGTTCAGTAAATTGCCTTTTGGTGTGAATCACATACCAGAACTGTATTCAAATACTTACATATTCTTGACACATAGTGTGCTTGTGAGCTGTCCCTTTCCACTTTCTTTGTTGTGTTAGTTTGTTCTTTGTTTTTTGGTTTTGTTTTTTTTTTTTAACTGGAAGTAGAAGGTAAGTAGGTACAGTAATTATGCATGTCAAATCAGACCTTCAGCTGGTATAATTCATTGCATTTACTGGGAAATTGGTGTAGCTCTATTGATTTATCCCAGCTGAACATGTGCTCCATAATACTTCTGAGCAGTGAACATGAAGATGGCACATTTCTCAGGTAGATCTTTGTAAGCATGAAGTAATAATGAATGTTTTATAAATTGATATAATTTTATGATAATGTTCTATCAATTGATATAATTTTGCATATGCAAGTTAGATATTTAATAAGGAATTACAAGAAATATTATAGCTTGAGAGAGGTCAAGGCCATTCGGCTTGGTTGTGGTGTGCCTGCAAGTCTGGGGGCATTGTGGTGTGCCATTCTGGGCTCATTGCCCCAGTGAGAAAATCTGGAGTCCTGCACCCAAATACAGAATTAGAACAATAAAGGATACTGGTTGTTTATTGGTAGGAATGGTAAGCTGTCATCTTCATGAAGGATACTCGGGTCATTCTTCACACCAGTGCAGTATTGAGTGCCGTGACCTCTGTTGATTTTCTTTTCATTTTGTATGGTTGTGATTATGTGCTAAAACCTTAATGTAAGTAAATTGTAGCCAGTCTTTACAAACCAAAGATCTGCTGTATCACTGCTGGATGCAGCAGTTCAAACTGTAAGGTTTAAACCTAGGAGTTTTCACAACTTAAGTAGTATTTATTTCTTCTAGTTTGAATCAACAGGACTGGGTCTCAGTAGCAGCAGATTACGCACCACACTGAACAGGATCCAGGAGAGTCTGATTGATCTGGTAAGTGCCTGGACTTTGCTAATGGTCAGTGGAATAGAGGTCTGTGTAGGAAATTAGGAATTGTATTTCATCATGGTTTTCTGATTTTTAACTCTATTCGCATTAAGTGTCTGTAATGAAAAAGGCTTAGTTTCATGGTATATCATGATGTAGAAATCATTATTGTATGAAAACACTTGTTTCTAATATGCAAAAAAACTAGTTTAATAGCTTTTGCTAGCTCTAACAACAAAAAAGCTTCTAATGTATTACAGTTTATGTAATAGAGACATTCCAGTATTATCCTTATTGAAGGAGTTGTTTTATTAAAAAGACCCCAAACCAACACAGTAGATGACTCATTTTTCTTCAGTAGAAGAATACAAAAACAGTAAGCCATCCTGAATATCATTCACCTTACAAGATAGGAGAATAGTATACTAAGTCCTTTGTTAAGTCATTTCTGAACTATGGGGAGCTTTCCCTGATGTGTTTTAGATTGTATCGTATGGGTCACTTCATGAGTTATTTTCAAATTATGAAAAGTAAATGCAGTGCTCATGTCACACTGGTAGTAGATTACTGTTCATGTCACAGTACAGCAGGAGCCTTCAGGTAGATTTTGTGGTTTCAGCTGAGCAGCAGAGTTTATAAAGAAATGTTGCCAAGAGCTACGGAAAACATGGAAGTTCTTTTTTTCCACGTAAATATAAACTTCTTGAAACATTATGAGCTTTTCTAAAAGTATCATAAATGCTTGTGTAGATGTAAATAAAAATAAATACCATGAATACTGAAGGAAGAATTTATTTTCTAAGGCTTCTTTCATAGAAAGAAGTAGAAGACACATGTTCTATTCTGACTTTCAGAAGGATTTTGCGCTCCACAGAATTGTACTTTTTGACTTTTTAATTTGTTGCAGTATTATATCAAGTCCTAAATTGTTCTTTCAGAAAAGCATTTTACAGAATTGTCAGGCCGTTTCTCATAGAGTCAGTAGAGGGAGCATAAGCTAACGAATAACGCAGACCTCTATAAAACAAAAGGTGGCTAGTCGTACTGATTCTCATCTCAAAGGCAGCGTATTGAGAAAGAAAAATTACTTCTGAGAAGATCTTGCAAACAAATCAGTTAAAGATTATGAAAAACCGTCAAGTTATGGAATTAATTTTTTAAACTTACTCAGTAGTCACAGTTCTAGACAGTGCTTTACAGACTTGATTTTCATCAGTCAAAATAATTTTTAACAGATCTTTGCTAGAAGTAAATTGGAAAAATAACTGCATTTCATTTTCTTCCTTAGTCATTTAACAGTACTGTTACAGATAATGTTAGTGTCAGTTGAAATTAATAGGTATGTTCCAGGTACGCTTTGAAAGGAGGAAGAAATCTGAGCTATCTGCCATTAACTTAAATGCATTCCATGGGGTTTATTAATATCTTTTGAACTTATGCTGGTCTTATACTGTAAATGGAAATTTTCCAGGTTTTGGTTCATGAGGAAGAAAAAGTCTTCTGGATATTTTTATTCTTTGCTTATTTTTAAGAGTTTGTGAAAGTCAAGATTAATCTTTACTGTGTTGTAAAATGGGTTTTTCTCATGGTTGTATGGACTGTTCTGGACTGCTCTCAAAATTCTTCTCTCTTATCTTTAGATTATCGTAAATTGCTATCTGAAAATATCCACGTCTGTTCTCGGGTTCAGCCTCATGACTTGTTGAGAATTTGGGGCTTTTTGCATAGTCTTGTATTCATGGTAACATTATTAAGGGCTGTCATTTCTGCTGCATTTCAGTTCCTAATGGCAGCATCTTTCAGTATTTTAATAAAGATAATCTGAATCTGATAGTTCTGAATCTGCAACTAAGGCTTTGCCAGAGTTGCATGTAGATCAGAATATTTCCTCTAATCTGTCAGTGCCTGTGGAGGTTAAGTTCTGTCATCTATGTCAAGACTCTTTGGTAATTCAGAGTGGATGATTCCCTGCTTTCCTTTTGGGCTTTGTCTATTCCTTTTTTGGGATACGAAGTGGATGAAGGCCTTTTACTCTATATTGTCAAGAGGTAGAGGAATAATTGGAGGGTTTAGAGGCCATATACTTTTTGTAGACTTTCTGTAGTTCTGTTTGGGATTGAATTAACGCTTGCTAGTTTATAGCAGATATCTTTTTAGGATACTACTTTTATTATTATTTAGCTGAATTGTAAGCTTCCTTTGTGAAGGCGAAATCAAAGTGGAAGGGGTGTTCCAGTTCTGGCAAGGTAAAGCTGAGATGCAGTTAACATTCTTTCTTGCATTTTTGTATCATCTTCAGTATGAAGAATATGGAGGTCAGTTGGAGGCATTCCATGTAGTTCCTCATGGAGTTCTCTATTCTAAGTTTATACTCCCCTATTAGTACAGTGCAAGAAGTGTCTGTCCTTTTAATATACACTGTACTTACAGTATCATAACCATACTTGAGAAAGATGTACTGTCCTGGTTTTCATTTTTACCACTGAGAGAGAGAGTCAGGTTTCTTACTAACAGCGTCTGAGCAAAAAGGATGCAGCAATTTAAAGCTCTTTTCTCTCCTCTTCCCTGCATCCATCCTCATGCATCATATACTCTCTGTGTCTGCTGGAGGGTCCTTGTCCCTGCTAAGTAGTACTCAGCTGTAGCTGAATCACTTCTCTGCTCTTTCACAATTTAATATTTCATAGCGAAGCCAACTGTACTTCATAAACTGCAGCAAGTCCACCTGCAGTTTAGATTAATGTTTTAGACTGTGAACGGGAAATAGCTGAGATATGAACATGTGTTCAGTTGTGTTAACTTCACCACAGGGCAGTTATGTGACACCTCAGCTGTGATACATATCATTCATGTCCGTATGCTGCTCCTGCACTGATATAATAGAAAACATTAGAGTAAACAAAAAGATCAAAACGATAAACAACCACAAAAGCTCATCACTTCAGTGGGAAGTAAATGTGCCACTGCTCTTTGTATTTCTGGTACAAAACCATGTTTGTAGTTTGGATTTTTTTTTTTTAGTTTGGATGTTTTGTATGATGTAATAAAAATGACAATGGTGAAGGGACTTTATGCTGACAATGATGAAAGGGCTTAACTCTTTACAAGATCGAGCAAGCATTTTCTTTAGGCACTACTGCTTTAAATTTGCTTCCTATTTCAAACTGTTCTAAATATTCCAATAATGAGATTTTGTCCAGCGATGGCTTTTGTTAATCTCAGCAGCAGTAATATAGATACTGGTTTAAGTACGGTCTGAAATTTCTTTTAGAATCATGGAATAGCAAGGGTTGGAAAGGACCTTAAGATCATCCAGTTCCAACCCCCTGCCATGGGCAGGGACACCTCCCACTAAACCATGTCACTCTAGGCTCTGTCCAACCTGGCCTGGAACTCCACCGGGGATGGAGCATTCACAGCTTGCTGGGCAACCCATTCCAATGCCTCACCACCCTCACAGTAGAGAACTTCTTCCTTATATTCAATCTAAACTTCCCCTGTTTAAGTTTGAACCCGTTACCCCTTGTCCTATCGCTACAGGCCCTCATGAAGAGTCCCTCAAGCTGCAAGAGTTCTGCAGGCACGCACTGCCACTGATTCGTGTTCATTTTCTCATTGATCAGCACCCT
Organism: Myiopsitta monachus; assembly: GCA_017639245.1. Lineage (NCBI taxonomy): Eukaryota > Metazoa > Chordata > Aves > Psittaciformes > Psittacidae > Myiopsitta > Myiopsitta monachus. The sequence goes on from CM029919.1 coordinate 32,934,529, forward strand.
CAAGTCCTTCTGCGCAGGGCTGCTCTGGATCTCTTCTCTGCCCAACCTGTAGCTGTGCCTGGGATTGCTCCCACCCAGGTCTAGGACCTTGCACTTGGCATGGTTAAACTTCATCAGGTTGGCATCAGCCCAGCTCACAAGCATGTCAACATGCCTCTGGATGGCATTCCTTCCCTCCAACATATCAACCAAACCACACAGTTTGGTGTCCTCAGCAAACTTTCTGTGGGTGCACTCAATCCCACTGTCCATGTCACCGACAAAGATGTTGAACAAGACCAGTCCCAACACCGATCCCTGAGGGACACCACTCATTACCGGTCTCCAGCTGGACATTCAGCCATTGACCACATTAACTCTTTGCATGCGGCCATCCACCCAGTTCTTTACCCACTGAGTGGTCTACCTATCAAATTGATGTCTCTCCAACTTAGAGACAAGGATGTCATGCAGGACAGTCTCAAACATTTTGCACAGGTCCAGGTAGATGACATCAACTGCTCTCCCCCTGTCCATCAGTTCCGTAGCCCCATCATAGAAGGCCACCAGATTGGTCTGGCAGGATTTCCCCTTAGTGAAGCCATGCTGGCTGTCACCAAGCACCTTGTTGTTTTTCATGTGCCTCAGCATGCCTTCCAGGAGAATCCGTTCCAAGATTTTGCCAGGCACAGAGGTGACACTGACTGGTCTGTAATTCCCTGACTCATCCATTTTCCCCGTCTTGAAAATGGGGGTTAGATTTCCTTTTTTCCAGTCATCAGGTACTTCACCTGACTGCCATGATTTTTCAAATATGATGGACAGTGGCTTAGCAACTTCATTTGCCAGCTCCTTCAGGACCCGCGGATGGATTTCATCAGGTCCCATAGACTTGTGCACGTTCAGGTTCCTAAGATGTTCTTGAACCAGATCCTGTCCTATAGTGGGCCTAAGGTCTTTATTCTCGCTGTCCCTGTGTCTGCCTTCCAAGACTTGGGTGGTGTGATCAGAACACTTGCTGGGGAAGACTGAGGCAAAGAAGTCATTAAGAACCTCAGCCTTCTCCAAATCCAGGGTCGCCAGTTTTCTTGATAGCTTCCGGAGAGGGCCCACATTGTCTCTAGCCTGTCTTTTATTTGCAATGTACCTATAGAATCCCTTCCTGTTATCCTTAACGTCCCTAGCCAAGTTTAATTCTAACTGGGCCTTAGCTTTCCTAACCTGGTACCTAGCTTCCTGGAAGGAAGTTGTCTTCCACAGAATCAAGGAACCTCTGGCACTGCTCGTGCCGGGCTGTACCGTCCCTCCAGCAGATATCAGGGTGATTGAAGTCCCCATGCGGACAAGGGCCTGCTAGTGTCAGGCTGTTCCTATCTGTCTATAGAGCGCTTCATCCACAGAGTCCTTCTGATCAGGAGGTCTATAACAGAACCCTGCAGTAATGTTCCCCATCGCTGTTCCCCCTTTAACCCTGACCCACAAACTCTCTGTTGACTGCTCACCTGTCCCCAGACAGAGTTCCATACTCTCCAGCCTATTTCTAAAATAAATAGCAACTCCCCCTCCCCGCCTACTGGGCCTGTCTTTCCGAAGGAGCCTGTAACCTTCCATTCCAACGCACCAGTCATAGGAGCCATCCCACCATGTTTCTGTGATGCCTATGATATCATACCCCTGTAGATGTGCACACATCTCTAATTCCTCTTATTTGTTCCCCATACTATGGGCATTTGTATGGAGGCATCTGAGCCGAGCTCCAAATGGAATCAGCTCATTGGCTGGAGTGGCTGAAATATCTCTACATCGCTCCAGGCATTTATTATAGGTGCTGGTGTGTTGGGATGGAATGATGCCCCCCTCCCCCAGCACATCTAGTTTAAAGCTTTCTTGAGCAGTCTGTCAAGCCTCCTACCAAAACTGCTTTTCCCCTTGTCAGACCAGCTCCATCAGATTCCAGTAGACCTGGCCTCCCAAATCGATTCCCATGTTCTAAACACCGAAACCCCTGACTATGGCACCAAAGCCCCGACTGTGGCGCCAACCCCTGACTACGGCACCGTTTTTTATTTATAAATGAAATAGGTTTAGTTAAAAATAAATTAAAGGGGCCTACCAATTAGCTAGACTGTCTTTATTTGCTTTGTTATAGTAAGTTATACTTACCTACACTGAAAGTGTGCTAGGAGCTTACAGTGATTAACCAGTTTTCTATGTCTAAGCTACTTGCCTTTGCCTTAACAAAATATTTGTAGGCTAACTCAAAAGGATAAAAAATACAAGCACTTTGAGTATTTGTATTGAAGTGTGCAGTTTCATTTCTGAGAGGTAAGAGAGCCATATGACTTTTAAAGATTTGTTTGGATATGTTGTACTGTATTTCATATTGTGTATCTGAACTTCATATTCTGGCCTTTCCACAGCCAGTACAAAATAGCTTCAGCGCAGATTTCTCCTCTGCAGCAGCTTCAGTGCTAATAATTTGGATCCAGAAATAGCCTTCTGCAAGCTGTGTTTCATTCATACCAGTAGGATGTATTAAAAGGAAAACAGAGAAAAATGAAAAGGGGAGGAAATGCTATATTTTCAGCCTTGCTATAATGCTAAGGTGGGGTTTTGGTTAGGCAAAATATGTCAAAACAAGTGCCTTTTTCTGAGCTGCCTACATCTCCTCACTGACAGTTCCCCTCACTGGGGTATGTAGAGATACCTACACACATTTGGTCTTTGTAATTTCTAACAGGAATATGTTTTTGCAACAGTAATGTTTGTATTGGTCTATTGAGACCAATAAGCCCCAAAGTAGATACAAGGCATCAATCAAATTTATGTGATCTAAGATAACTGGTGATTCGGAAGGGAGATTTCTACTTCTGATTCCTTGCTGTATCTGTCTCTAATCAGCTTCCTTATCTTCACAAAATGTAACGTAGTCATGGTACTCCTGTTACCTAGATGTTTGTGAATGTCCTGTGTATGCAAATAGCTGCCTTGAATGATGCTGCTGCTTCCAAAAGAGATTTTTGGGCAGATAAGCATAGAATGCTCATAAATATTTCATTGCAAGCTGGATTGATCAAGTAAAACTGAGATTTAGAATGAAGTTTGTCAGAGTTACTGTGCCTTACAGCAGTAGAAAATAAATCACTGCAGTAAAGCAGTATATAAGCATTGCAATGCAATGTACAGAAGAGTAGAGGGAAGGAATCACTGGTATAAAGAAGTATCAGTTAATGTATTCTAGGTTCTGCCTTTGTTGTAGCTTTTGGGATCTTTCCCTATGAAGTATGTATCTTTTGGCAGACACTAGCTTAGAGATTGATGGTACAAACATGGAAAATGTAGATTTTTTCATCTGTATGAATAAGATAAGGATTGGGAGGAAAATTTTTTTTCTTCATGCCTGACTTTCCAGCCAGTTTTGGCTTTGACCTTTTAATGCTGTGGATCGATACAGTTCAGTTGCACTAATCCCAGTTCTGGAAACAAACAGTTTGGTTTTATTTAAAATGTCACCGCACAGTCCTGCGTGGACATGTACCCTCTTACATCCTGGTTTGGCATACCAATGGCAAGCTCTGAAGAGTCTAGGCTGTGGAATTTGTTACTCAACATGGCAGTGCCTAGCGCAGGACACTGCTCCTAAATACATAGCTAAGTTCTTCACTGAAATGGTAGCTGTAAGCTGTGATTCTTGGTGAAGTCTTGTTTAACCAAAGATAATTTCTCCAACTTCTACAGCCCTTGCTTCGTCTCCTGCTCCTTCAAAGAAAAAAGCCTGAAGAAAAAAGGACAATTTGTGATTTATTTATGTGTTTATTTTTCCCTAGAAAGATACGTACAACATACATAATAACAATATTTAAGGTGGTTTGTGAATTGCTTGTCAAGGGGAGAGAATTCTCTGTATACAAAAGAAAGTTCTGTCATGACAAGCACTTTGAAAATATATGCTAGGACTTCTGCAGCTTTTTTGCTTCCTCACATTATTCATTTAGAGCTCTTGATACAACTTCTTGTTTATTTTCTTGACTGTATTATCCAAGTAGACTGGAATGATTTTGTGAAGTTTTCCGACTTACTTCCTTGAATAAGTTTTCTGGGCTTTGGCAATTGCTTTGTCTCTCTTTGGGCAATTATTGAGCCATCTCCCTTTAGTCACTTCAGGCTCTTCTTACTGGGCACCCAAAACCTGAGCTGATTCCTAGTCCCAGAGAAGTGCAGGTGTCCACAGAGTTACAGCTGAGCACCTGGGAATCATCATCAGCTCCTTCTTTTTGTGGTTTAAGCCCACCTGGCAATTCAGCCACGCAGTTGCTCACTCACTTCTGCCTCTTCCTCCCTCCCTAGCTCTTGGAGGGATGGGGAGGAGAATTGAAAGGATGTAACAGGTTGAGATAAGAACAGTCCAGTAACTAAGGTATAACACAAACCACTGCTGACACCACCAGTGATAATAATGACCAGGGAAATAACAAGGGAAGAGAATACAATCGCTCACCACCTGCTGACCAGTACCCAGCCTGACCCCAACAGTGATCTAACCCTTCCGGGTAACTGCCCCCAGTTTATACAGTGGGCATGACGTGCTGTGGTATGGAATACCTCTTTGGTCAGTTTGGGTCAGGTGTCCTGTCTCTGCTTCCTCCCGGCTTCCCCTCCTCCCTCGCAGAACGTGTGACTCAGAAAGTCCTTGGTCAGACTAAACATTACTGAGCAGCAACTGAAAATGTCGGTTTTATCAGCGCTGTTCCCAGGCTGAAAGTCAAAAACACTGCACTTCACCAGCTACTAAGAAGGAGAAAAATGATTGCTACTGCTGAACACGGGACACTCCTGAAAATCTTTCTTTGGATAAGAAAAATGCTGCAGTAGAAATGTGTGTGAATGTACCAGATTTGTTTACATGTTTTTGTAAGGTAGTGTTTTGGGTTCCCATGGGTCTGGCAGTGCACGTGCTTTTGTGCGGAGGCTCATTTGATATTGCTTTTTCAAGGCATAGTTAATGGCTTATTTTCTCAGTTGTCTATCAACACAGAGTTATTCCTGATAGAGACCTTGTTGCATTAGGTTAGATGAGATAGCAATAAACTTGCTAACTTGGTATTTTTTCATGCAGAAATCTGCCACTTAATTTTGAACACTAAGAAATACATGAAATGCAAAGATCCCAGAAGTCATGGTCATTTAATTTCTGTTAATGAAGGCTGGAGGAAAAAAACACGTGCATTATGGAAGTCCTGTCAGGGTAATCTTGTGCTTTTCCTGGGGATTGGCACACTGGCTATTTCCTTGGGCTTCCTTTTTGCTATCAACATGCTTTTGTACCACCTACTTATTAGAACAAATCAGGAAATTCCTATCCTACTATTCTATGATTCTAAGATTCTATGATTCTATGACTTAGCCGGTTGTCTCATGCACGTTTTGTGTCTTCAGGTGCAACACGACTTCCGCATTTAAAAGGTTCACAAGATATTTAGCTTCATGGGAAGCAGGCAGGTAAAAAAGAAAAAGTTTAAAATGTATCTCAATACTGAAGTGACAGCAACTTTGGACTGCCTAAATACAAAATTAAGTCTTTGTGATATTTGGGGTTTACATAATCTGTAATTAGTCTTTGGAAGAAACAAAGATGCCTAAACCTTTACCACTGATACTGTTCCCCCAGCTCTGTAGATGAACAGAGCTTAGAACCTAGAACCATCTCCTCAGGCTGGAGAATTGGTTGATGGGCTGTAGGGTTGTTTTTTTTTAATAATGTGTACACAGTTCAAGTCTTCTCTTTTTTGTTTGTTTATTTTTTGAGAATGACTTGAAAAAGAGAAAGCAGATGAAGAGTGGGTTTTGGTAGTTAATAGTATCTTTGATTCAGTTAATAGTTTTAGAGGATTGACTGTTATGCCTGGATGATTAGGTGTTATTGCCTGTCTGCAGTGTACTTGTGGATGTACTAGGTAGGTATCTTCAGAACTGAGTAGAAGAGGTTACATGAGTTTAGCACATACTGAGGCCTTTTGGCTTGCTAAACTATTTTGATAGGCTCAGCAGAATGCAGTGTATTATAGTATTGTGAAATATCAGGCCAATTTAATTGCAGATTTATCTGGCTGAGTCTGAACACAGATCAGAACAAAGACCATTAATTTTTCAACTAACAGTGGTGTGGCTAGTCTTTGTAATCTTTGCCATGCTCAGTGCAACTTATCTGATAGCATTTATTGTAAGCTTCTTTTAGAAGTTTTTTCTTCTGCTTATTAATCTCTTTATGTGAGATCTTTTAGTGCTACAAATGATGTGTTGATGGTATTGCTCAGTCAGCAGTCTTTGGTTGGTTTTAATGTCAGAATTTCTGTGGAGATCCTTCAAGGCTCCCTGCTTTATCTGTTTTCTGCTTCTGTAACCTATTATAGGGGAGGGTTTTTTTTTTAGAAATCTGAAGACAATTTCTTCACCCTTGATGGTGAGAACTCTGCTTTCCCAGTCTGTGCTTTGTTCCATTTGCTGTGCCCATTTTTATGTTTGTGTTTGACATCTTTGGCAGACGCAGAACTGAGAGAGCCTTTCTGATTTAGGAAATCCACCTCTCTGTTGCCTTGGGCTGTTACGTGATAGGAGGTAACTGTCAACTAAAATTCAAGATAGTTAAAGTGGAACTTGGGCTTTTTTTGTTCCCCCACACTTCAAACCATTTTCAACAGCTTGGACACTGTTATCTTCCCCACTTGTCTTATATTCTTAATGTCACTTTTGGCTTGGTTTTCATCTAAGCAGTAAACACATTCTGTTGCTGCTTTGTCTATAGCAGCAAAGTGTTGATCTCTGTGCTCACTCTGTATCACTTAAATTCTCACCAAGTCTTTACACATTTTGGCATAATCCATTTTTGCCTACCCTGCCTTTAGTTGCTGCAGCATAATCACAGTGGATCTGTCAGATATTTTGCTGCCAGAATAACTTTCCTATTGTTTTTTTCCCTTTTCAACTGGTCAGCTGTGCAGTACCTTTTCTCTTGGCTTTTCAAGATCTGCAGTGCATATTCTTCATTGTCTCAAGGCTGATATTTAGAATGAGTTAGACGATGACTTAGTTCCATCACTGTTTCTAATGGTCACTGCTCTCCTTTTCTGAGGCAAAACTGTCTAAAAACTGTGAATAGAAATATTCTATTTCATATCACTCCTCATAGTTCTCTGCTGTGAAGCCTGAAGAAACTGCTGGTGACTGTTGTGGTCAGCTAGAGTCTATTTTTCTTCCTTGTTCTTTAATTACTTCACTGCAATTTATTTCTATCTCCAATTGGAAAAAAGCAACAACCCAAAACCAAAATCAAAATAACCCTAAAAAACCCAAACCACTCCCCCCAAAAAACCTCACCATAAAAACGCAAACACAAACTGCAGAGCTGCTATGTTTATTATCATGTTTTTGACTTCATCTTTGTCCAGTTTTACAGCAATCTGAGAATTATGCTTTTTTTTGAGTTGAACCATAGATGTCATATTTAAGCATTATTGTTGTCATATTGATTATGTTCATATGTTATTTTATAGCAGACATGTTGTGCAGCTGAACTTGCTTTTGAAGAAATTATTTTTAGCACTACTTTGTGTTATTTCCCAAATTTGTTTTCATTCTGTACAGACAGGGTGATCTGCTATAGCACGTGTCTGGCTGCAGAGTTTCTATGCCCAGGGTCATGGAAGGTTCTTACTTAAGAAATCACTGCCATGTCATGCCTACCTTCTTTATGTGTTCTGGGTTCTATATCACCTTTGTTTTGTAGCATTTCTTATATTTTTATAGCCTCTGTATAAGCAGTAAGCATGATATGAGTGATTAATCTAAAGCCAGAACTACGTTTATGTTTTCATGTGCTGATATTGTTTTAGCAAATAGCTAAGCTTCAGAGGGATGTCTATTAATATATCTACTTAGACCAATATGATAGCTCTGGGAATTTCTTCCTTCTGTGATTCCTCTTCTAGCTGTAACATGTACTTAATATTCCCCAAATGTAGAGCTGAGGGTTTTTTCACTTCTCCCCCCTCATTCCTCCCCAGTTTTTCTCCCTGGTTTTTGGTTTGGGTTTTGTTGTTTTGGTTTTAGTTTTACAACAGCTATAACCTGTTTCTTATTACAGTTTTTTTTCCTCTGCTGTGAATATTTCCTTGCATTCTACATTTGAGATGTCTGCAGGATAGAAGTTTTTATGGAATAAGAACTTGTTTAGAAACATAATTTGTATTTTACTCAAGTTAGCTGCAGCTCACATAAACAGTAAAGCTCATGTATAAGTAATAGTCCTTTGATTTGTTGCCTTATTTGGTTGCTGTCAAATTAAAGGTATGATCTCTGAGGGTGAGAAGTCAGTCTCCCAGTAGGCAGTTGGGCTAAAGCCTATATGAGAAATAAGAGAATTTTGTTCTGTGCCTTTTTTTCTTTCCCCTTAAATACTGATCTACATGATATGATTTTTTTTCCACCTGTTTGAACACCACACTGTTCAAATAGGAAACTCTTTTCATTCAGGCTTAATTAAAATTACAACTTAGAATTAGAAACATTCCTTCATCTTATCTGTCATCTGAAACTGCTCAGCTGGAGCCATTCTTGCCGTCTTTGTGGATTTTCATTTGTTTAATTCTTTGTTTTAGGAGGTCTCTGCTGATCCCACAGGAACTCTCACAGCTGCTGAAGAGAGAAAGGAGAAGGTGCCAAGCCCACATCTCAGTCATCTCGTAATTTTGACATCTGGCAATTCGCTGTATGGTTTGGCAGAGAGAGTGGTGGCCACGGAGTCTTTGTAGGTTATTTACTATACATTGCATTTTGTGGTCAGTGGAAGCTATGGATTGTTTAAGAGATAGTGGTTACAAGCCAAAACATTCTGGAGAGGTCCAAAATTCCTGCTTTTCAATGTGATTTTAAATATGAGTGATAGAGGTAATTTCTTAATTAAAGGTAGTGGGCCTAACCATCTGGTCTAACCACCTGCAAGCATGAGCAATGAAATTTTACTGCAGCTGGTCCAGTAATTTGTGACAGTACAAGGCCAAATCTAACAAGAGAAAAGTTTAATTTTAAAGAGGCTGATGGGAGTATTTAATGTGTATGGTTCATGTAAACCTTATATTAAGTGCTTAAATGGTGATGGCTGAGACTCAGAACTGCTTAGTTCATACTGGTTTGGCTTGGATTGCAATGTTCTTTGCAATGGGTGGAAATGTACCTACAAAGAGGAGGTTATAACAAGCAAGTAACACAAAACTCACAAAATAGGTTTTATTTGGTCAAAATAATAGGAAGAGTCAGATGCAATTATTTTTTTTCCCCACGCAAAATGACATGTAACGATTAGAAGTTAATTTAAAAAATGTATTTTCAAAGGAGCATTTTATTTTTGCATTCATTTATGTTTAGCTAGAAATTTATTTTTTGTTGTGTTGTTATTAACCAGTCCTACCCCTGAGAAAGAATGTGATTTCATATTCTACCTTTCAGAGACTCCTTCCTATATAAGTAATGAGGAATGTTATTTTTGATTTCTAACATGGATTTGTTAATATTGATACTGACTGCCCTGCAGTATGGCAATTATGGGACACTTTTCCACTGACTTTACTATTTGGATCAGAGCTTTGCAGTGTATCCTGGGTAAAACAGAAATATGAATTGTTGGTATCCAAGCATTAGTCTCTTTATTCATACGTTTTCTTGTGTGCAGTCATATTTTAAAGTTGACAGAATTGAGAATACTTGCTGATATGTTGTTACAGTTCTTAAGGCTAAATTTTCCAAGATTACATGCCACTATTGGCAAATATGTCAACTGTAGAGTAAAAGTTGTACAGAGACATGCCAAATGTTGCATTTTCTTTTGCTTTCGAAGGGTATTTCTCGCTGAGCAGTTTGAGTGTCTTCAGCCTCATCTTGATGCGGTGATGCCAGCTGCCAAGAAGCCTTTTCTTCAGCAGTTCTATTCTCAGGTCAGAATTGTGTAATTCACAGCTGATTTTTAAACAAAAGGTTTGAAACTGTAGAAGAAGTTTGAAACTTGTATAACATGGTTTAAGTACTTATACATCTGAGTTATGTATTGCTTTTATTAGCCAGAAATTTACTGAACTGAATTTTATTTCTCGTTTCAGACAGTGTCAACTGCCAGTGAACTACGTAAACCTGTTTATTGGATTGTTGCTGCTAAAGCAATTGATTATGAACAAATGCTGCTTCTCATGGCTAATGTGAAATGGGATGTGAAGGAAATCATGTCACAGCACAACATATATGTAGATGCTCTTTTAAAGGTGAATACTTTCTGGGAAATAGCATGCAAGAGTTTATATAAACCTTAAATTGCTGTAATAATTCACTAAAACTGTGAAGGTAGCATGGTTAAAGCAATACAGCGTCCTGACAAATGGGAATTTGTTAAGAGTAGATCAGTCCAGAATTTGTATTGTTCTTGCTGCTAGCAAATTGCTTCAGTGGTGATTTGTTGACTACATGGTGGATGAAAGTGACCATTAAAGTTTAATGAGTTTCCTGTCTAAGTCTTGAATGGTAGATATATGTGTCTATAACAGAGCAACAGTGAGGGAACTTCTGTGGCCTGAGATGATGTTTTTTAATTTTTTTTTTAATTATTATTTATTTTTATTTTTTCTGTTGGGTGGGGTTGTTTTGGTTTTTTTTTTTTGGAGGGGTTGGGGGGTCGGTGGAAGGTGGTTTTTGTTTGGTTGTTTTTTTCTTTTAACAAAGGCTATTTGCTGTTCTACATAACGCTAGCAGTTATCTTTGAGATCATGAGGACTACAGGTCAGACCAGAACTGAGAATGGTTGTGCACTATCCAATTGAAGTTGCTATATTCAGAAGTTTGCATTTGAAAAGGAAGGTAGAAGGGAAGTTGTTCACCCAGCTTCTTAATTGCATTCAGTAGAAGTGGCTATACAGTTGCTGTGTCTTACACATGCAGAACCTGTTCTTGGAAGAATCCCTCTCTCATCCTTTTCTATGTGTCTAAGTGGTATTTCTAAAGGTCTTTAAAAGGAAGTTCTGTCAGTGGTAGACTTACTCTAATTCTTACAGAGAAGCTGAAAAGAATATTTTAAAGTTGTGTGAAGTATGTATCAGAGAAAAAGTTGCGAATCTGTGTTGAATAGCAGGTTTGATTACACATTGGTACTTTGTAGCTGTTGTCTGCTTAAAGTAAATCAATGCAAAGAAGGGAGGAGCTGATAGAGGATATATTATTGCACTGAATTTGACTGAATCTTTTTGATTACCATTCTGTATGCTGCCATGGCTTTTTGAAATCACTTTGTGCTTAAAACATTTGGTCTCTGCAGTAGAACTTGTTCCTTTCGTGGATGTGGAACTGCTGAAGAATTTGCTTGAGGACAATCAGGGCTAATATCATTTAAAACCATTTCTGACTTCTACATTATATAGCTAATAATGGTTGCTACAGAAGCTTTGAGATTACTGCTAAGCAGTAAGTCATTTGCTGTGTATCCTGAAACTCCTGGAGTGTCAGATGTAAGCACAGTGCTTAATGTAAAAACAAACTACTTTTAGCCATGTCTACAGTTACGCAAAATTCTGTATTTAGAGTCATAATATGTATGGAAGCAAATGAAGTGGGGAAAGGGAATTGTTCAAGAAATTCATTATCATGGAGTATTAGACATCTTCATCTTCAGAACTGAGTTGCATGCCAGTTAAAGCATGACATTGTGGTACTCTGCTTTCTCTTGCCAAATTCTTCTTTCAGAAAATTTGTGTTAAACACCAATTATGTGGTCAGATACTAGGTTAAATTGATTGCTGAGATCCCTTCCTGATATTTTTCACATACTGGATTTTTGAAAGGCAGGGGGAGAGTGAGGAAAAAAAAAAAAGGAAAAAAGCATCTAGATTAACAGCCTTGAAATGAAAGCACCTTGTTGGACAAGTATGGTCTTAGTAGGCTGCAGTACAAAAACTGCTTTTGCTGGCTACACAGGGCAAGTTCGCTATCAGTCTGCTTTATATTTAAGTTGTTTGATACTTTTTTAAAATGACAGAGGCATTAGTCACTTGCAGCAGGCTTATTTCACCTGATGTAAGCCTCAGAATTACGGTAGCAGTAATTACATTCAGTTGTGACTAGTGTATCACTCATAGTAACAGCTGAAATCCATCCAGGCTGTTGATGTTTCAGGTGGAAACAGGTACCTTCTCTCAACCTGAATTGTTATCTTGTGTTGCAGTATGCTTCTGACTAGTTAAGATTTGGACTCTTCAGTGGGTGCTCTCAGCTCCTTTTAAAGCACCAGGGAACTTAATCTAATGCGAAAGGTTGAAGAATGAAAAGTGGTTACAATATTTCTGAGCTTCTGTTTGAAAGCTGATGGGGGTGGGTATTTAGAAGGATAAAGAAGGATTTTCTTTAGTGGCTGTATATTGACTTTAGAAAAGTTAAAGATGAGTTTAGGGAGTGAGGCAATGAAAATGGCATTTGAAGGATTAGCTACTGGGTTAATTTTCAGAGGTGTCAGTTTACGGGCGAACTACACCTCTGGGAACAGAGCAGTATTACTTGAGGTAATGCAAATGATGTGCTAGAAAGTGGAATGCTTTAGAAAGTCTCTGCAGTCTATGCCTGTTAAGCTTCTCTGCTTTGTTCTTATCTTTCAGTATGCTCTTTCATGTGCATTTCTAATTCTTTGTTGTGGTTGCTAGGGATGTATAGAGTATGATCCCTTTTATGCTAAAGGAATCTTTCATGTTTCATCAGGAGTTTGAAGAATTTAACAGAAGGTTGAACGAGGTGTCTAAGAGAGTCCGTATTCCCTTGCCAGTCTCCAACATCCTTTGGGAGCACTGCATACGCTTGGCCAATAGAACTCTTGTGGAAGGGTAAGCAGTTCATGAAACTCTTGCTTTTGAGTAAGTATGTCCATAATGACAATGTCTATTTTATGCAATTGAAAGTTCTAATTTTGTAGTGCACTGGTAAGTTCTTGTGCTTTTGGAGGCCTAAGAAATATCAAGCCGTAACAGAGTCCTTAAGCAGTTGTTTCATGGAGCCTGGTACTGCATTAAGTTTAAAGGGAATGGTCTTGTACCTGCATACTGCTGAAGAATGACATTGAGTATTTTATTGAAGCATTTGAAATAACATATTTTTCTTTCAAAGAATCTTCTATATGAAAATTATAATTTCCTGACAGAACAAAGAAGAAAGTTGAAGTGTAATTGTCAGTATCTCTATGGTGATGCCATTTGTCTTTGCCAGGAAGAAGGGTGGAGTTGTCAACCTGAGCAGTTATTTTAGAATAGCCACAGAGCAGGATTTTTCCAAATTCATCAGGAACAGAGAGGTATCTCAGTTGGCTTGATCAATAGAGGCTCAAGCACCTTAGTCAGGAGCTGCTACACCTTGCTTATCCCTCCCTCCATTAATCAGTGTCCCAGTCTTTTCAGAGTCAGTACTGGGGCCTGAGTATTGTAGTCCTTTCATCCACTGTATTTATTTTTGTGTCCTTGTCGCCTTGCTACATGTATTTGGGCTCTCATTGCAACTACTTCTGCATTATAGAATACAAGCTGTCTTCCACTTGTTCTGCATGTTTCCATATTGCTTTCTTGGTTATCTTTACCCTATGCACTCCGTGCTGCCTATTTTACTTCCTTCCATCCCACTCTCCTGCTGTCTGCTCTAATTTAGGACCTCAACAGCATGCTGCTTCTCCAGATGTTAGCTGTCTGTTGAGGATCATCAGCTTCCACTGTTTCCATGAAATGATCATTTTTATATTCATGCCCATTTCTTTTTATGCCATCATCCTGTTTCAATCTCTTAAGAGATCAATTTCATTTCCAGGGAGACTAAATCCAGCCATGAAACTCCCTCTGGCTTCTGGGTTCCTTCGTATGGCATGACCTATACAACTGTCTTCTCATTTTGAAATTTTGTTTTCTACTTATTGTGCCTCAGGTCAAAGTGGAACAAAAGCATCTTTCTTCTCCTCCCCCTGGCCCTTTTTCTTTCAAGTGGGTAGCACCATTAGTCACTATGAACCTACTATGCCTCAACCCTTGTGCCTTTTTTGGACTTGTTTCTTTTTCTTGACAATGTTACTCATCTTTTGTGACTACATTGTTCACAAATCACTTAGTTCTTAGCTCTGAAGTTCATCACTCATATATCTTTCTCCACACTGCATTTTTGGTTCACACTTGTAACTAGCCATGAAACTTTCACCTTTTCTTTTCACCTAAACATTTCACTGTCTGGTCAGAATGGACTGGGAATACCTTTCTGATATGATTTGTCTTGTGCCTTTAAATTTTGCCCTGCCCTGTCTCCTAGTTCTGTGTTCTCTCCTGTTTCCCATCTGGCTTCTTGAAGTACTTCAGTGTGTCCTATTGAGAATCATTGTCCAGTGGTGGGCTGGATTAAGTCTATCAATACACTCTGCCTCATACTAAAGCTTTTTATTTCCTGTACACAGCTGAAATTGGCACTACTAAAGGCATTGCAGTGTCATTTCCTTTGATCTTTACAAATGCAATTTCTTATCCATTTGAAAAACTGCAAAGATAATTTTCCTGATTTGTTGCCTAACACCCCATTGTAATCCTTCCTGGTATTACCCTGCCCTAAGCTCATCTACTGTTTCTTCTTCTTTGAGCTCAAACCTGTCACCAGTTTTCTGTCAATCTGCTCTCGTTAAAACATTAATCTCTCACAGAGATTAGCCAATGCTGCCACCCTTTATCCTCTGGTTGTTCTGGGTGTTTTTGAACAAACAGCTTTGTGCCTTCCTCTGATGTTGTTCACTGTTGGTTCAGTAAGCTCCTGGGGACCATTCTTAAAGCTGTGTATTATGTTTCAGACTTCAGTGGTCATTGATCAGTTGACACCACTGTGTAGTGTGCTGATCAGCATTGATTTAATTTCCTTTAACCCACTTCTAGTAAGCTGTCCAGTGCAGGATTTTTAGTGGCTTTTGGTGTGGGATGGTGTTGAGGGTTTTTTAAATACCAATGGGTACAGTGGGGCACTGTTCTATGAGTGAGGCTAAAACATTATACTAATGCAAATAAAACCCTTCATTGGGCATTCTGAGAGAAGTTCTTGTATGCTTTTAACTTAAACCCACAATTATGTTCCTCCTCAATGCTTGAAATACTAAGTTAACTTTGAGAAGTAACATTAATTTCTAATTCCTTCTAAGTTTTACTTTCCTCTGTGTTTCTCTTTTCAGTTATGCCAATGTAAAGAAGTGCAGCAATGAAGGACGTGCCTTGATGCAACTGGACTTTCAACAATTCTTAATGAAACTAGAGAAGTTAACAGACATTAGACCTATTCCAGATAAAGAATTTGTGGAGACCTACAT
The DNA here is from genome assembly GCA_017639245.1 of Myiopsitta monachus. NCBI lineage: Eukaryota > Metazoa > Chordata > Aves > Psittaciformes > Psittacidae > Myiopsitta > Myiopsitta monachus. The sequence continues at coordinate 32,949,899 of CM029919.1, forward strand.
TAAAGCATACTACCTAACAGAAAATGACATGGAATGCTGGATAAAAGAACATAGGGTAAGAATTAAATTTGCATTCTTTTACTGTCAAAAAATGTAGAGAAGTAGAGCAAAATGAAGTTTAAAACATTTGTGTGCTGTTCGGAACATGTCAAAGTCCACATCTTGATCACCAAAAAGTATGGTTTGAAACCACACCATGAAGTTTTACTTCACCTTTAGGAGTAGATTGCTAAACTAAGTTATAAAGCACAGTGGATAAGAGTGTTTCTGTAGATAAGAGCTTATTCTTCCTTCACTTAATAATACTGAATCAGGATCAGCATTGCTGTCCAAGATAAGACTTCATTTGTGTTTTGAATTCATTTAGCATGCTTTCATGATAGCATAACCAAACAGTTGTAAAAGGACTGTATAAGTAATAGTCATATGCTGTTGGATCTGCCCATTGTTGAACTGAAAAGTCTCTTAAAATGGACCACTTTGAAATCTGTATTTTGGAATTACTCGAAATCACGTTAGAGATAGATGAAAGAAATACATCTTTAATTTACTTGTTTTACCTGGAGCCACAAGAGAGCTTGTGAGCTGTTGTTTGGTGACCTATGTGGGAAGACTCTTATTTAAATCTACTGGTGGAAGCTATATTTTTGAGGGTGTTACATATAAAGGTAGTACTGGCAAATGTTATCTTTTGTCAGGTGTTAAGAATTCTAATCTTAACCTTTTTGCCATTTTTCTTCCTTTATCATGTACTAAAGTTAACATTGTTTGGAAAACCTGTAGACAGAAGTATTTAGAAGCTTGTTGGAGCTAAGATGTCAAAAAAAGATGATCAACTTTCATCACAGTTTGTTTAGAAAAATGTTTTTTGTTTTAAATGCTTATCCTATTTGCATATGTATTTCCCACCACACTGCCCAAAGAATGGAAAATACATTAAAACTTGATTTATATACATATGTATTCACAGAATTATTTTCTGTGAACTCAGTCCAGCACTGTTAAAGTTGTAAGCATTTTCCAGTATAATCTCCCCTGTAGCAAAATACAGTTTTGTCCACTGCTTCCATTGTGTAAACAATCCAGACCTGACTTAAATACCACTTTAAATCTCCCTTGCGTACTGACTGCTTCTATCAGCTGAAAATCCACAGTGTGTATGCCTGAAGTTCATTTTCAATGTTTGTTTTGTGTTTTATTCTGCTGTAACATGATTTGCTTTCATTTGCCAGGAATATTCTACTAAGCAGTTGACCAATCTGGTGAATGTCTGTCTGGGCTCCCACATCAACAAAAAGGCAAGACAGAAGTTGCTAGCCACTATTGATGACATAGACAGGCCTAAAAGATAAAGCTGGAGAAAGCTACCTTTCCCTGTGACTTGTACCTTTTGCTGTTTGTGTGAAGCATGCAGACAAATCTCTCATGGACTAATGACAACATTCTCTTAAAAAGCATTATACATGACCTTTCTTACCAGCACTGGAGACACCCTGAAGTGGCATAATGTTCTAAAATATGACTTTTCTAATCTGTAGAATTATTTTCTGTTGTATTTCTTCCTTTTTTTCTTTTTTTGTTTCTTACATGGACTTAGTAAAGGGTCACTTGTTTGTGTATCATTGGTGAGCTGTATATTTTGCAAAGTTGTATACTGTAAGTAATATGAAAGTTGGAGAGAAATACGTTGGCTTAATATATAGGTGATGCTCTTTTTTAATAAAAGGGCTACTTGAAAACTTATTTCTTTTCTCCCTGATTTCACCCTCAGAATTTGTGCTTTATAATGGACCAGTGTAAAATGAAAGGAACTGTACAATATTTAATAGATATATCTTGCATGTAGGACTAAGAGTGCAGATCAACTACTCTTCTGTTAAAGCCTCTCTTCATATATATTTAAAAATATCTGTTTATTTCAGAATTAACTTAGTCATATCAAAATGATTGACTTCAGATTAATAGAAGGTAATAAATACTGTACACTAATATGATTTCTTTGTGAGACTTTATTTTCTTAATTCAACAATGCAAAATGTTGTTTACAGTAGAAGTTAGTACTCTTCCTCTCATAGCACTTCCCTTTTGCCCCTCTGCCAGTCTTACTTGTTCCTAAGCAATAATGCCATGGGATAGGAATAGTCAGGGTTGGTTGGGTTTGTTTTTTTTTTTTTTTTTGTTGTTTTGTTTTTTTGGGGGGGGTTTGAATTGATACTAAAATGATTCTACTATTTTCTGCTCATCCTAAGCAAAGCAACATTGCTTGGCTACAGTTTTGTCCTAGAAATTAGTTTGTCGGAGCATCATAGTCTCCACTGAAGTTTTCGGGTTTGCTTTTGGTTTTCAGTACGTACTGTTTTAGACTTTTAATGTTTTTATTATTACATAATAAGCTTTTTGCTGTACTCTCACACCTGTTAAAAGGAGACATGCTACTGTTGAGATAATAGGTGAAATAGTTTACATAAGCTGTAATCCACTGATGTATACAACTTGGTAAATTCTCAGTTTGGGTTCATACTTGCTTTGTACTTTGAATTCAGTCATGAGAGAATCAGGATATACTGAATGACATCAGTTAAGACAAAAAAATTGCCCTGTGGGATCATTGTAATTACTCTTTTCTGTAGCTTAATTTCCTCTTCAGAAGTCAACTGAGCATCACTGTGTGAGTTCAGTTAAAGTCTGTGTACAGTTCTAGAAGAATGATATAATTTACATTTTAAATATTGTGTATGTCCTGGGTTCAGCCACAACAGTGTAGTATTCAGTTCCCTTATCCATTTGTATTTTAAAGGAAGTAAGATTTCAACCCAAACTTCACACCATTCTTTGACCATGTTGTCATGCTGAGGTCTATTTAAAACTTGTTTAGTGGCGTGTCAATGTATGTGTTGAAGCTGAATCACTTTTACCCTCATTAAAAAGGTGGTTCAAATAAAGAAGAGTATACTTCAGTTTGAAAGTGTGGACTTCCGTGTCATATCCTGAACAAGAGTTCTTGGATTAAATAAAAAGGTATTGGAGATGATTAGTGTAAATCTGTTCCAATATTCTTCTCCTGGATGAAATAAGGCATTTAAATACCTTTACTAAAGCTTTGGTGAGCTGAATACATGGTTAATTTTTCCTGAACTATAACTGTAATTTTATTGCTTACCAAAAGGTAGGAGTATAAGCACTGATTGGAATGTAGAGTCAAGGAAGGAGGTGAGCATGAATTATAGTCAGGAGTAATTTTTTGTAGTGTATCTATAGTTTGACTTGCTATTTTTAAGTAAGACCCTAATAAAAGAATGTGTAAGATGGAGCGTTAAACCTGTGTCTGATCTTCATTCACATTTGTCTCAAGAAGTGATTATTTTCCAGAGGAACCTCCCTTGCTGCACAGGATTGATGCTAAGGGAGAAGCTACATAGCTCAATGGCCTACATACCCTCTTAGATACATGTTTTAACTTTCAGGTTGCATTGTGTGGAGTCAGGAGTTGGACTCAATAATCCTCGTGGGTTCCTACAAACTCAGTATGTTCTTCTATATTACTAAAGGTCTGTTTGGTAGTTTCCACCCTTTGCTGTGCAAATTCTTGTACAAAAATAAATGGTTTGTAATTTTCATTCTCTTAAGGAATAAGAAGCCTCTTATACTGCTTCTTGTGCAATAGAGAATATGGTTTAAATATCCTTTATGTTTTAGAGGAGTGTTTTGGAATACTGTAATAAATAGAAGATTATTTCCTTCAGTCTCCAATGAGAATGACCACCATTGTGGAGGTGAGCAATGCATCTGTTGGTCTTTTAGCCTAATGAAGAATCTAAATCCTATTCCCCAGACAATGAATACTCTGGTATTTGCCAAATTCACATGGAGCATAGATGACTGGTTTTCAAGTCTGTGGTTAGGCAAAGACTATGAGTGCTCTGATGAGCATACAGCTGGCTTTTCTACAGTCAGCTTGTCTCAGCCTCACCTAGTGGTGATGCTGTTTTCCAAAGAAGCAACTACTGGGACAAAAAAGGGGGAAGCCATCTGATGGGTTGCTGCGATTGTGGTGTGAGATTCAAGTCCTTGCTTTGGTGTAGGTTTAATTATTCAAAGCAGAATGGCCTTGATGGGAAAGACAGTCTTGGATCTGCAGTGCTTCAGCTGACGGCATGAATGTAAAAGCTATGGATGTGAGTTGTGCTTTTGGCTTGTCCTTGTGCCGCATAGCACACAAAATTATAAAGATCCTGTTCTCTTACCGTGAAACAATATATTTGATGCCTTTCCCCTTTCAGACCTTGCTCATGGTTAGTGTTTATAAAGTTTCTGTATTGCTGTACGATAAAAAGCTGTACTTTGGTAGCTCAAGCTTTGAATAAAGCCTATGTTTAAAAAAACCCCAAAACATAAAACCACCCACCCAAGAAAACTCTCCCTCTGCTTAAATTGATAAATAGTGCTGTCTCTTAACAAAATCCTCAAAAGGCCAAATGTCAGCAGGCACCTGCTATATTATAAATGTTGCAGAGATGGACCAACAAACGTAGATTTATTGTGTGTGGCTGATAGTATCTATTTTATTTATAACCACTGCTTGAAACAGCATAGTGTAAAGACTAAGCATTGCACCAGACACTAAGATTATGGTGCAAGTATGGAAATAATGCAGTTTGCAAACAGTGAAGTTTCCATGCTTGCTGGCTATTTAAGGCCATTTGTGTGTTGTTTTTGCAGTGTGAGAGCTGGTTTTCATAGCAGCAGGGACATGGTTCTTAAGGCTCTCCTGCTCTTCTTAGGGATCTTGAAGTATGATGTGGAGAAGCGTCTTTAAATCATGCTAAGGACTTCACATATCTGTGTTTGGTTACTTTATAAATAGGCATTAAATCAATAACATGGCATATGATAAAAGTACACACATAAGAAACTAAAGAGATGAGTAATGACTTTTGTTGTATGGTGGATCCATTGCTCAGTTTTAATTCAGTGAAGTATTCTGTCCAGTCCCAGAGAGTTTACTTGTATAAGCTAAGCTAAAAATAGTTGGATGTAAACTGAACTCAAATCTACTTGTCTGTTCTGTTGAAGAAAGTCCCCCAGTACCCCTGAGCTCTGCTGGATCAGTCTGAAACTTTTGATCTGAATATGTATGTGAAAGAAAAACGACTTTCAGAACAGAGATATATAGATCTGTGTGTTACATTTGTAGATCATCATGCATAGATTTCAATATTATCAGATTTAAAAAACTGGCAAACAGTTGTCTAAATGTGTTGATCTTTGAAACACAAAATACATGAGCAAACTGAAGATTTAGAAGAGATGCAGTGGAGTGCCTCTTTTCACTAAGTACAAAATTAATGGATGATCAGATGTGCAAAATGACTGCAGGTATTTCTGAAGATCTTGTTTACAATAAAACCCAAGGTTCGTACTTGTATGCATTTGCTGTTCTGTATCTCTAGTATTTTCTATTCATAAGTACCACTCTTCATAAATAAGTCTACACATTAATTCTGTTTTGGTAAAGAATAAAATAGAACTGTCACCTCAGCCTTAAAATAAAAAGGATCCTCGTACAGAAAAGTAATTATTCTCTGGCTGCTCTCTGATAGTTGTAGGGAGGCCATGTAGAATATGCACCATAAAACTGTTTGTTTTGAAATTCATCCATACATTATAGTGTTAATATATACAAATACACAGAGCTTTGTGTGCAATGTAATTCAGCACTGGGGACCACAAAAAAGAATTGCGAAATTCAACAACAAGCAAGACATTATTGGTTTCTCCACCATCACTTACGTTAATAACTTGTGGGTTGGAGGATGGGCATAATCGAGCATGGTGAATGCGCAGCTCACTCTGGGACAGCTCACTGTTCTCTTGGAACATGAAACCTCAATAAACATGGGAACTGTCATTGCCTGATGCAGTGATTAGCACAGTACAAGCACCTCTGTGTTTTCAGGACTGTTTATTACTTAAAGTGTAGGAAAATGTCATTGATGTAAATGAGTTTGACCAGGGGCTGCATCCTGGCCCTGAGCTGCCAACATCTGTCTCTCCCAGAGCAGTTAGAATATTTAAGCAGCCAAATGCTCCAACCAGCTGAGGGTTCATGGATGGTTTATAATGTGCTGTATTTCAACTCGACAAAATTGTTGCTGTGAATAGTAATGCCTCGTAGCTGTAGTGCTGTTAGCCCCTTCCTTCCCCCTTGTGTTCAGGAACAAGTTCACTTGTGTTCAGAACGCCAGCAAGTTTTGGTGTCTCTGCTGTTCCACAGGCACTTCCTGCTCTGACCTTACCGAGCCTTTAAGCTGACGTATATTCCTTTTTAGTGAGGTGCTCACTGCTGCTTTCTATTACTCAGAATCTCTGCAGTGAGGGGCAGGGCAATGCATGTGTGTTTTTGCCTGGATGCACGAAGAAAGCTCTTCCTGTTCGTGGCTGCTGTAGCTGCTATTCTCGGGGGAAGGAGCTCTGCGTGTGTGATACATTTGGTAACACTTTAGAGATGCTGCATACCACAACAGCCAGGTCATGGACACGTCTTGCTTGAGCTTTGATTTAGGTTCTGCTCTGTCTCAGTGCGTGGTGTTTGGTTTGTTTTCCTACACTTTACTCCCCTAGCCAAGAAAGAAATGACGTTACCTACCATGCTTTATAAAGCGCTATCAGGCCATGATTCTTTAGTCATGAGCTGTATTTTGATGGCCATCAGTGACTTAACCCCAGAGAAGCTGAAACGTGAACTCTCTGTGGACAAAACAGCACATTAGGAAACTCCTTTCCGTGTCTCAGACTTTTTAAGTGCCGTTCCATTTGCATTAGGATAATCTCACACATGTTCTTTCTTCTGGTGCTACGCTTCAAACAGGACCAAGCTGTTTGTTTTGTAGTGCTGTTGCCTGTGTAGCAGGGGACCCTGCTGTGGCCTGGAAAACATGGATGGGGGTCTTCTAAGATGTACCTATGAATTAATTTGCTACTGCCAGAAATAATAACCAGACAGATTAGATAGGGAAGACTGTGGACAAAATTAAAGGGAGATTTATCTTTATTTTTGAATGAAAATATGAAAGGATATTGAGAATACATACACACATGCATCCTGATGGCTGCCCTTCTGTACACCATTATTAAAAGCTCATGCCCTCCATGTGAATCATGGGAGCGGTTAGCTACTAAGGAGATAAGTACCCTGGAAATACTGTATGACTGAGAGACGCTTTACCGGGAGAGTCAGACTTCCAAAGGGACACAAGCTGTAAGGAGGTGAGACACTCACCTTAGCTCTCATCTTTGTTGTGATATTCAACAGGATATCTAGGTAAAGGAAAATGTATTTTGGGGAACTAATGAAGGCATTTTTTATTTTGGGTTCAAGTCTTTATCCTCGCTGTCTACATAAGACGGCTTCACTGTGTCAGTTCCCCTCCCTTCCCATTCTTGTGTACCTGGAGCCCATAATTTCCTCCCTACACATCCAGACACCTGGATTCACGCAGGGACCATTTCTGGAGGAGGGTGACTTGGAGAAAGTCTCCCTGAAGGAGCCCACAACAGCGTTGCTGGGAAAACTGTTGCTGGGAAAGGAGCCAAAGCTGCCACTGAGGCACCAGGCTCCATGTGGATATCTCAGGCCAGTTGTATGTATCTGCTGCCTTTATGAACCAGAAATTTGCTGTTCTGCCAGCAGAACTTCTCACATTGTGGAAAGAAGCTTGGGAGATGCGGGGTATCACCTCCGTTTTCTTTTCCTTGAAGCACGAGTTATTTTTCTTAAAGGCACTGTGTTATGACCTAACTGCCAGAATCAATACACAAAGGAGCCAAACCAGGAGGGACAAGAGTGATACAAGTGGGACTTCAGATCTTGTTTGCACACAACAAAAACTAGAACACAGAATCTTTGAGCATTTATTTACTTTACAAAAAACTTTTTTTTTTTTTTTTTTTTTTTGGGTAAGGTCCAAATCTGAGAATGTTCCAAATAAAAGATTCAGGTAAAAAGATCAGGGAAGGTTTCTTCCCAATGCCTATCCATGCTTTTTAAATTCCATCTAATCAGTAATGGGAAAGGATGGCATAATAGCTCTAGAGATTTGATTCTTTTGCAGGCACTAGATTGTTTGATCAGCTTCAGTTGCCTGGGTGAGTGCTCAGACTTGAATCTGGTAGGCTCTTTCAAGATTCTGGGTGATGAGTTCCTATGAACTGGTGTGCTTTTATCTCATGTCTTTAGGTTCAGTCTAATTTCTGTATTAGATTTCAGTTTTCTGCATTTGAAAAGAGTATATGAATAATTGAACCACATTTATTAGCCTCTAGTGAACGGTCACTGAGGCTGGGAATTGGACTGAGTGACGCGTGCGGGAAGTCTTGAAGCCTGCTCTTAGGAATGAGAGAAAAATCTTGAAGTTAAGTAAAATGTTCCGGAGGTCAGTACGTGCCTGGGTCACAGCCTGAAAAATACAAGTGCAATCTTCCCTGGGATTATCTGCGCTTTATGATGAGCCTTTCTGCTTTTGCTATGTATGAGGTCAGTGAAGGATCTTCAGGCTGAACTCTTCTGTGCTGAGCCCTTGCATACTTTCCTGAAAGCGGGCTGGTGCTCACACTTGGTCTGCTAACGGCGATTACTGTTTTAGGAAAAGTGAATTAAAAAAAATGAGTAAGAATGGTCTTATTTGAAGATTTTATTAACATGTTCACCTTGCTTTACTTGCACAGTGTGGAGCAGAACTGAGATTCAACCGTTAGCTGCTTTTATGCAAAGCTGACTGGGCAACTCAGGAGCCTGATATAAGCATGCCAGGTTGCCTGCTAGAGCAATAAATGGGGACAGATCCCCATTTACTGCACAAGTCTGAAGAGACTCGCCTATGAGCCTGTGCTGCCTGGTGCAAGCACTGTCTGCTGAGACAGTCAAGTTTAGAGCCAGGTGTCAGTGAGGTTGGAGAAACCAGCCCCTGCAGTGGAAAGCAGAATCTAGCTGTGCAATTCCAAAGTGATGGGCTGTGCAAAGTGATGGGCATGTGGGTGTGGGATCTTTCTAACCTTCTGGATTGTGCCACCCTCTGTGACTGTAGTGGGCTTCCAAGGAGAGGGCTGGAAGCAGCAGGGGCAGCCTGCCAGAGGCAGAAAAAGAGGCTGGATGACAAGGACCCAGGGGCTGGTGACCAGGGGAGACCTGGCTGCCATGAGAAAGGCATCTTTTTGTTTGGGTTACTTCCTTTCCCACTGCTCCTGTAGAAGCAGGGGAGCAGCCTGAGGGCTGCCACTCTCACAGTCACAAGCTCTCTGCCACAGTGCCCTGGGAGGACATCCCTCCTGATGAAATCACCAGCCAGTCTCTGCTGCCTGGCTTTTGTATTAGCAGAGTTTAAATTAGACCATCACTCTGAAGCGCTAGCCTCTCTTTGCTAGTGACAGTTGAGGAGATGCAAGTAGAATCAAAGAGCAAATTAATCCAATCTGATCCATCTAATCTTGGTTCTAACGAAGTGTTCCAAGGAGGCAATGTGGACTTGAGCTTCAGCCTGTGCTGGAACTTGTGCTCTGGCTGCAGAAGCGTTTCCACACCAGCCTTGGAGCAAGGCTGGCCAAAGGTATCAGCAGGGTCTAGGGTGCAGGCTGGCAGAGTGGCCAGGCCACAGGCCAGACAAGGTCATCACCTTGCAGTGGCAATATCTCCAATAAATTCCTGGGCTGGTGAGGGGCAGAGGACTGGGGAAGAAGTGGTAAAAATCCCACTACAAAATAGGAAACCTTTTTGTTGACCTAATGATTTCGTGGTGATGGGGCTCAGGACTAGTACAGAAAAGGACTGGAGAAAAGGAAAACGTTTTGCACGTTGGATAGGATTTTCATGATCTACACTAATATATGGAGAGGAGGAGGCCAACTGAGGAAAATGGCCTCTCTCTGACCTGCAATGGAGAGGGAAAAATAATCCATCTTGTTTCTCTCCTCCACTCTGTTAAATCAGCCTAATCCTAGTTTTTGGTATTCATCTGGAATCATTATTTCATATTCAAACCTATATAAATGGAAATGAGCAATACGTTGTACAGTTTCTTCTAGAAGGTACAGAAAACACTGTGTTTATATAAGCAGTCATTCTTCACTGTGGATTATATACATGCCTGGCTATCAGTGAAAAGTCATTTGCAGAATGGGTGCATGTGTATTGTCTGTTATTTAGAATACCTTTTTGTGAAAATGATGGTAGTCCAAATAATTAGGTGTAATGGAGAGGAAGTATATAGATGCTACAAATTGCCATGAAAAGGCTGAATTTGCTCTGGAAGGAAACTTAAGATTTCATTACTCTCATTGCAGTTTCTAAGAGCGAGGTAACCTGAAAAGGAAAGGGTCTACTTTGAAAAATCACTTTTATTTTGCTTCCTACAATAACTCACTGACAAAAGGCCGATAATTCTCTCTTCTGACCCAGCCACCCTCCTCTGACCCTAACTTGACTGAAATGACAATTTGATTGTACATATATGCATCCCACTATCTTTGTGAATGTATGCCTCAGGGTTTACTGCAGCACCATAATCTTCTTTTTCCCTATGAAATGTAAAGGTCCCAAGTGGTTCTGCATCTACAGGAGGAGAGGTGAGATTTGGCAGGTGCCATTGTCATTGCAACCAGCAGCAATCATGCCAATCCCCCTCATGATTTGATCTCATGCCCTTAACTGGAGGAGGAGAGGAAGAAACCTGAGCGAGGACTAAGATGCTGGAAATGGGGCATTTATCTGAACATTGAGGCATTTAGTCCAATCCAGAGGTGCACAAGGCTGGCTGGGAACTAAAGCCACTCAGCCAGCTTGGAAGACGAATTCCTGTTGTAAGGGGACAAATAGGGAGGAGTCCAGAGGGTAAAAGGTGAAGGTCCTGTTTCCTGCAGTCTTGCAAACAAGGTCATCAGGTTTTCTTAAAGAGCTTTCTTGTAGCACTAACCATCTGCTGTGATACGATAGAGCTTCAGTGTCACTGTGCTGGTTTGGATCAAAAAGGAGTATGACTGAAGCTTTCGCAGTTTCTCACAATTGACTTTGAGGGTATGAAGAAGTCAAAATTCAGAGATGACCACCACAACTGAGATAGAGAGGACTGAAGTAACAAAAGTTCAGTGCTGTTTCTCCAGAACACCAGCAGAGTGTAGGAGTGGGAAGGTGGCAGAGCCTGACTTCAGCCAGCACAAAGGCAGTGAGCAAAAACCTGACTTTGCAGGGAAGGATTTGGGGAAAAAACCCTGATTTAAATATTTCTTTCCAATCTTCCATGAAAATATGCCTTTGTTGTGGTTTAAGCCTCACCCAGGCTAATAACTCACAAAGTTTTAGTCACTCACTCACTCCCCTCTATCTTCCCCCAGTCCCGGGGAGATGGGGAGGAGAATCAAAAAAAAAATGCAACTTGCACAGGTTGAGATAAGAACAGTTTAGTACCTAAGGTATAACACAAATCACTGCTGCTACCACCAGTAATAATACAAGAGAAATACAAGGAAAGAGAATACAACTGCTCACCAAGCCCGACCCAGCCAGTGCACCCCCCAGCAGCGAACCCCCGAACTGCCAAAAACCTGACCATGCCGTGCACCCCCAGTCCACCACCACCACACCCTTCCGGGTCTCTGCTCTCTGTCTTCACATCCTGGACATGACGTGCTGTGGTATGGAATAACCTCTTTGGTCAGTTTGGGTCAGGTGTCCTGTCTCTGCTTCCTCCTGGCTTCCCCTCCTCCCTGGCAGAGCATGAGACTCAGAAAGTCCTGGGCCAGACCAAAACAGTACCAAGCAGTAACTGAAAACACTGGTGTTATCAGCGCTGCTCCCGGACACGAAATCAAAAACACAGCAGCTGCACCAGCTACCAAGAAGGAGAAAAATGACTGCTACTGCTGAACCCATGACAGCCTTCAAACACTAAATCCAGTGGTTGAATTCCCATTGCATACAAAAGACTCTGAAACAAGCCTTTGAGATGAAGATCATTAGAAGATCAGAAGGAAATGTTTTCCACCATAGAAAGTCAAATATACTTTTTATTCCATAGAGGCATGAACATACGCAGGGCTGGTGCTGTATGTGAACTCTGTCAGAGTCTCCATCCTCATCTGTAACATACACTGACCAGATACATCTCATCCACCCTTCAGGTGACATTCATTATGACCAGACACTGTATTTTTCAGTGGGAATATTGCAGCTCAGTGAATGGCAGTACCTGCTTCATTTCGGTTCCTGGCTCCTAACAGTCCTGTGCTTTGGGCTCCCAGTTGCATGGAGGCATCTGGCCGCAGTGTGCACGCTGAGGTCTCTTTTACTGCCCAAGGACAGAGGGACAGAGGTGAGAAGCACAAGTCAGCTACCATGTCAGTGATCCAGCAACTTGCCAGTCTTGTTTCCACATATAAGGTGACTATAGCAAACATGAGGTGGAGGTCCTGAGTTTCTTGACAGTTCTGAACTTAGCATGCCCAAGATTTCTAATATATGCACATCTGCATGGGATCACTGCAACCCTGTGTATATCAAAATTACTCCCTGGGAGTTAAACTACTTGTTAGCCTTCAATGACTCTTCCATAACTGTGAAAGAGGACTCTCATGGACCTGCCACCCTTGCAGACACATTTTCTGAAACCATCAGTGAAACTTCTGGATGACCAAGAATGTGGAGTTGTTCCTAAATTGATTTATGTTAGTTCAAAGAACATATGGAATGGATCTGCCATTTGATTTAGGAGCTTGCAGTGTTGTTTCTCAGAAACCTATCTTTCTTAGAACCTGTAATGTCTTTCTGCCTGGCACAGGAAGGATTTCTACTACTTGCAATATTTCATGGATTTATAGGTCGTATAGTTCCAGACTTACACCGGGAGCTGCAGTATGTTGTCTCAGTTAAAAAATAGTAAACCAGTTCTGAATAAAATTAGCCTGTCAATACTTCAAAATAAACTGTGTTAAAAAGATATATTATGCATATTTCTGTTCTTCCTGTTTATAACTCAATGCCCTAAATTTTATGGTAGAGTTTTTGCATTTTTATTAATGTTAATTCATATTATTTAGTTTCCATTTGCTTGGTAAACACTTGACAGGCTTATGTTTGTCATACCCATAATGAATGTAGGATAATATATAACACACACATGAGTCAATTGTACTGCCATTTACTCAAAACATACTATCCAGAGCAATTCTTCAAGCTGCTCCGCAGTTTACTTCTCTATTTTGCTTTCTGCTGTATCCTTTTCTGGAACCTACTTACATTCTCCTACTCCTCTCCTCTTTCTCCCTGCTTTCCTCACCAGGAAAAAACCTCTCGAAATTGCCTATTGCACTCAGGCCCTGTGTGCATAATGACTAATTCTTAACTTTTGTTCCAGTGTGTCAAAAGCTCCACTTGCCCCGGGACTGCCAATAAGTGCCTTTGGCTTTTCCTGAGGCATTTGCTGCGCAACACAATGAATCATTCTCTGCAGTACAGTGGCATTTGAGAGCCTGAGACAACACAAAACTGATCCAATTTAATAACAGAGTAACTATTCATAAGAGATACCATATAATTGATCTGGATGGGAGGTCAGCTGGGTAAGCAGCTGGGTGGCCAGGAGGGGAGCGTTTAGGAGGACTTTATTTACCCCTACACTCAAATCCTTTTTACAGGCAAAAGGAAGAAAACAACTTTGTATGTGAAAACAAGAGTTTGTTGTTGGTTTAATGAATTTTTTTGAAGTATAATAAGTAAGATTATTAGTCTAGTTTGAATGCTATATATTCATATTCCATATATTGAATCCAAATTAATACTGAAAATTCTTGATAACAGAGTTTAAAATGTTACAAAAGAAAATCTCTTTCCTAATGTACTTGTTATGTTCACCCTTGCAATGCTCCTCCCAGTGTCAGGCCAACAGTTACAGTGCATGCGCCTATGAGCTGCCAGTGTCCCGAGGCATTCACTGAAGAGTGTTTGATCTCCCTCCTCTTTGCCAGGAGAAATGCAGTGGAAGGTTTTCTCACTCCACAGTCTTGGGATCCACTTGGGCTTATTTTGTTTGTTCTTTGTAGCAAAACTTGTTTACGTGCTCTGTTCACTGGTTCCCAGTTGTTCAGATTTCTGTTCTCTTTGTTACCCCTGGAACTGGTTTTGCCAGAGCAGTGCAAGTCTGTGCCCCTACAGGGACTGCTGACTCCATCAGCATGATTTATTTTAATATCCGTGACCTGCAGTATCATCCTGCATCTGCCATCTTCCACACCAATTTCATTCCAAGCATTTCATAGGCACTTTGAAGCAGACAGCATAGCTGCTTGTTAAACTACAGCTCAACCAAAACAAGCTTAGGCAGCAAGTATCAGATGTCAGATGGTTGCTGTCGCAGTTACACAGCTAAAATCAACTCCGTCCAAGGCAGTGCCTCAAGTTATGCAATTACAGGCCAATATAAAGCTTTTGAGTACTGATGGCAAAAATCACATTTATTGGTATATGTTATCCAGACCTTGCAGCTCAGTCTAAGTGTAGGACTTTGGCTTTGTTGCCAGCTGTGTTAAAAGGCTTAGACAGATCCATCTATGACCTTCAGGCAGAACACAATAAATAGGCTTTTTTTATAGATGTCAAGGTTTCTTTCAATTGTGTGTGATATATTGAAGGCTAATTAGTCATCAGATGAGCAAGAATGGCATGCTCTGGAGTCTGCATGCATGTCAGACATAGTAAGCTGTCCTTTCAGCAGAGAAAATCAATCAGTTCCAGGCACATGAATTCCAGATACTTGTGATTTTGCCTTTTCCCTTCGAATTCTAACATTAAAATAGTGTTGTGTTTTTGCTAGCTTTTAGCAACATTGAATGACGTGCTCAATACATGTTCGCTCTCCCCAATGCTTTCTGAGAGAAATAACAATGCTGTTGCGTGTAGGCCATTCTTCTCACAGCAACATCAAGTTTTCATGAAGGATGAGTTGTGAATGTTCAGGTGACTAGGGCTGGGTGAAGAAAGGCGTCTTGAAATATCCCAATTTTCATGTCTTGGTTGATTTCTCAGCATTATTGGGAATTCAGACAAGGAGAAAATGTTTTGATGTGAAAATTTGTTTCCAGAGCCACTGGAAATTGGGATATTTCCATGGCAAGTTTCATTAGGTTTCCATTTTGCTCCTAGAAGCAGGGGCTGTTCAGGTTTGGAGGAGGCTGGTATGAAGCAATTTTCTAGGAGTGATCTTCAGTATGATCTCTGCACCTAGGTGGTATTTGCCTATTTCAAATGTAGATTTCTTTTCCTCTTTCAGGCACAGGCTGACAATATTCATCCTCTTGTGATTTAATTCCAAGTCAGTCTGAAATTTGAGGGTAAACTTGTATGTGTATAGTAGATTGCATAATTAGATGTTGCATTTCTTGCAAAGGTTATTATTTCTGTGTGTAATCTGAATGCAAACTAGCTAAATGGGTCCGATCCCATGAGTACATATGATTAATTCTTTGTGTCTGTTGTGTTTTAGATAATCATTGCGGAGTGGCTGATCCAAAATACACTGAGTCAAGGGAGAGATCCGCGTCAGATCTGAAATCCTTATATCTTCAAAGTCTTTGTAGAAGTCAGGTTCTGCTGTTTCACTAAGGGAAGTAACACAGAGAGTTCATACAAGAATGATCAAGCTCTTGGGAGCAATGCTGTCTTACAACAGGTTTCTATTTCCCTTTCAGCCACCCCAATCACTGCTGTGAAGCAGATTGATTCATTTTCTGTGTGTAAAGGTATGCTTACCCTTTTGGTTCTATTTCCCTGATAAGTTGTATGGGTGTCTTGTGTATGTTCACTGAGAATAAACAAGTTGGGAGCAGGCAGACCATTGGATATTTTATGTTTCTGCAAGCAGTGTGATTCATGTTGGGTTTCATACTGAAACCTCCCTGGAGCCCCAGAAACAAAACCAGCGCTGGGAGTTCAGGCATGGCAAAGGCATCAAGCAAAAAACAAACCCAAAGCAGCAGATCTGTGGGAATATAAAACCCCCAGAAACCTTTCTTGTCTTCAAGTCAACATAGATTCATACTGCTTATTTCTCAAATAAAAATGTGGTTCCTTGTAAGACACAAATTCAAAAGCAGGAAGTAGTTCCAAACTGGTTTTTGATGCTTTGTGCAAGAGTGCTCCGAGTACATGCATTTGTACAAAGTTTGAATGTTTCATATCATACATTTTCCCTCATTCTATTATTATAGGAGTACATTTTCCCTGTGATTTCATTTTATGAAGAAAAACCCCAACCCTGTTCAATGTAAGAGGCAGTAGGTCTGATGGCCACCAGCAGAGAAACAGCACTGGTGAAATTCATTTGCACTTCACTGCAAAGTGCTGAAGTGTATGCCTTTAATCTTTTGACTTTGTTCTGACAGAAATGGGACCATTCAAGCAATTAACTTCAGGTGTTTGTTTAGGTACTGTGCTGATTCAGTGTGTAGCTTAAGTGAGAAAATGTTATCTAAGGTTTGATCTTCAGAACCCTTCACTTGAAAATATGTTGCCAATATAAAGCACTACTATATTAAACACAGGGAATCCCATGAACTAGCACTGAGTAAGGAGGCAAAATCGAGCAAGGGCAGAGGCAGTGGCCCGATCGTAGGCATTGATGGGCGGAGTGGCTTCCCTAGTCCTGTATTGTGGGTTTTATCTGTATAATGCCACATAGTGCATACAGGATGCCTCAGAGCCCCAGAGCGCTAGGCCAGGCAGGAGTGAAATGTCCTGGAGAAGGGCTGGACTCAAACGGTAAACTCCAGGGCCAGCCTGTGCTGTTATCTGCCTCTTATTGCTGCAGACCTCTCCTAGTGTTAGGCACCTAATCCCAGTTTTCCCATTCAGGAAGGACAAGTGCAAGAGTGTCTTGCAAATAGTAAAGGTTTCAGATATAAATACACATTGCACACAGAAGCCTACAGTCATATATCAGATACCACCCTAGCAGAACAGATAGCATCTTCCCAGTCAGGTGAGAGCAAGTCCCCATTCAACCTGCTTCAAACCAAGGACTCAAAAGTCCATGTGCTGCTGCTGGCACCTGGCTGTCAGGCAGGTTCCTAATGCATTGGTAGGAGGTAGAATACAGGGAAAGACCTGGCTGAAGTCATCATGGGTAAACACCGGATGCAGATAGATCCTATGAAGCCACAATGAGAGCAAGTAGCACTGGTGTCCTCTAATAGTAGCTTCCATTAAAATGCTTACCATGGGAAATGGACTCACACACTGCATTTTGATAACAATTTTCTAAGGTCATTTCCCAGATACAGAAATGTAACCTTTTTCAATTTAGAGGTAGAGTTAGAGAGGTAATTTCTACAAAACATGGCTGGTTTTCATCCCATTCTGCATATCCAGTGTACCCTTCCAGTCATTGTCATTCACAGTCTGACATTCACACACTGTTAAAAGCTTTCCATTTCACGTCTGGAAATTGAAGTTGTCTTAAAACTTTCCTCATCTATTTTATCAGCCAACAAGAAGAATGAGGCCCTGGGGCCTCAGAGTATAATTATAGGTGAGATTAGCCCAGCAAATGAAACACCCGTGTGCCCCTTCTGTAAACCTGCTTTTCTGCTTTTCTGTGGCAGTGTGGATCACCATTTCAATCATGAACCTCCTGTTATCTGACTGGAGTTTGGTTTGCTGCGTGGTGCATTGCATCATTTTTTTTAAAGATTTTTGGATGCTGGTTTGTAGGTGTCTCTAGGACCCGCTTGAACATTTTTCAGTCAGTTTTACTCAAATTCTGGCTGTCACATTATATGCCAAACAGAAAGATATTAACTAATTCTAACATAAATCCAAAGCCAAAAGAACCAGCTAATTCCAAAGTACTAACTATAGACTCAGCACAAAAGTAAAGTGAACTTGTCCAAAATGGTCAGACACAGTTAGCCCATAACCCATGTTCAGGAATCTGCGAAGGTCAATGGATAAGGACCAGGCCCAAAGCTTGAATAAGTCAACAGGAGTTTTTCCTTTGGCTTTGATGAGCTTTGAGTCTGGAGTTCTTGGTTCACTTCCATCCCTGATAAAATCAGCATCAGAAACCCTTACTGACATCAATGATGCTTTCAGAGTAGCAGAGGTCCTATTTCAGAATTAAACGCAAAAATCTTGTCATTTCAATTAGAATAAATATCTGGAGCTAGATGGACTGGAGGATGTAAGATCATGACCTTTAACTTTCAGAGGTCCTTCTTGTCCTGTGTGATTCACAGTCCTGAATTCTGGGAAAAGTTTGCTGTTCTAGCTACTGGCTTACTGTGCACAACAACTTGAGGGAATTTAAGCTTTTAAAGTCATTTGCTGCCAAAAATATAGCACATACTCATATCTTCAGGACCAGATGAGTTTTCAACTTCTGCTTTTTGAACTTATCTGCTAAAAGCAGAGCTCAAAGAACTGCAGGGTGGTTTATAATTGATGCTTTCTTTTCTCACTCATATTAGTAACGTTAATATATTCCTTACTTACTTCATATTTTATTATGCCTGAAGATGTATTGTCATTTAAAGAACTACAAGCTGTTTTTACTTAAAACACTGCATTGCTCACGGTTTCTCAGATACTGAGGTTCCTATTATAAATAGAAATGCTTCTGCCATTGTATCAGATCTACTAAAATAGATGGATAAAAATAATGAACAATTTTTAGTCATAATGTCTGTAGTTGTAAATGTTAATGAAAGAATGGGACGAAGAAACTTCAAGTGGGCAGAAGCCATAACTTATGTTGGACTTAATTTGTATATTCCCTGTGAATTCAGTCTTTTAAGGATTCACAGATTCTGTCTGCTCTGTTCTCTCATGCTTTTTCAGGCTCTGGCAATATTGTAGCTCTGCTGCTCCAAACACTACTGTTGTCATTGTGGGGCCATTGTCTGTAGGCATAAATTGTTTTGGCTCAGACCTGAAGCCATTAGCTACTGATTAACAAGACTAGGAATCTAAGGGCTCATGCTATTGGAGCTGAGGATTTCCTTGGATGAAATCTGCATGGAGATTTGGTTTCTGTTTGCAGATCTGTGTGTCTTTGAAGACTGATTTGTGCTATGATTATGAAACATGAGGGCTGGAAGAAGCATGCTGATAATTCAGCCAAATTTTGAATCAAACAACTGTCAAAAGCTCCTTGAAAGCACTGGCAGAGTTGGATCTCTATTGACATGGATCTTTATTGAGATGGATAGAGAAAGCGAATGAAGCTTCTGGGTGAACTAACCAAAGGTGTGTCTGCTGTTTTCTGGGACACTTCCAGAGAAACTTAGCATTTGCTTTCCATGTCCAGGAGCTGGTAAATATCCCCAGATAGAAAAAATGTGACAGTGCCTGAAGTGAAGTGGAAATATAGGCATTGTTTTCCTGGCGCGGAATGAAAGGTATTCATGCAGATCCATATAGTACAATTCACCCCCCTCCCCCCATATTTCTAAGAGAATTGTGTGCCACATCCTCACACGGAGGAAGAGAGTGTGAGTGTGAAGTATATGTGAAGATATGTGAATGTAAAGTAATATTCACATATGGAATATGGAGATTTAGTTTGTCTTTGAAAATTACTTAACCACCAAAACTCTGATATTGTATTATCTCTGTAAAAGCACAATTATTTTTAATTTATTGGTGATTTTTTGCCTCAGTATTGAAAGGAGTTCCAAAGTTTTGGTTAAATAAATTCTTTAAATGGGTTTGAATAACTATCTTTCAACAGCTTCAAACAAGACTGAAAGTCCTGATTAAGTTTTTCTGTTGCTCAACATCTTAGATATTTTCATTGGACATTTGTTTAGTGATCCCCTTTCTAACATAACAATTTCCAGACTATCTGTCTTTCTCAGAAGGGGGAATTAATTCTTATTCCCTCAAATCCAGTGAGAAAGCTCACGTCTTCAGGGCATTTCTTGCAAAAGGCAAAGCTAGGCTCAACATCGGAACAGACAGCCTGCTCAGGTCAGGTCTACCTTCAGAAGAGATCCCAAATGAGCAGCACCATGCGGGGAAAGAGCTGAAGTATAAAGGGTGGTCACTCAATTAGGACTGTGCCAACCACTGCCAAGTACCCAACATTACTTTCCCATACACCCTTTTAGAGGCTTTTCCTTTCTCTGCAGATGTTGTTCATGCTTAGAATCACTTTGAAAGCACCATGTGCCTTCATTTAAGGCTGATGATACTTACATTTAGTGGCTAATGTGGGCACTTTAAATCTCTCTTGAATACTTTGGCTCCTTCAGAGTTCTTGGCAATGTATGATCCCTCTGAGGAATACACAGAAGAGGAGGAGTAGACCCAGTGGGGATACATTTCTAATAGAAAATCATCTTCCCTCTCAAAAGCATTCCCTGAAATGCCTCATTACCTCACAGACCAACGGAGTCTTCCATTTTTCTACATCCAGCAAATTTGCAGCATTTCTTTGATGTTCATACTTGCTGGGTTTTTTTTTTCTGCAAAGCTTGTTTTAGCTTCTCCAATTTCCCTTCAAAATATTGCTTGTTAAAACTCATGGCTCTTTTTAGTAGAATTTGTATGCCTATTTGTTGACAGAGAAGTACAAGACCTCTGATCATATGAGCTGTCAGAACATTAATGGATGTGCCACATTTTCCCACTGGAAGATTGGTTGCCTTTCCCAAAACAAGTTAATAGCTTTGTCTCAGAGTTTGTTGTCCTGATGCAGCAAAGAAATGAATGCAATTCTTTGGTCTGTGTTGTGAAGAAAATGTTCTCTTAAAAAAACATAGTTATACCGTTAACTCCAAAATGGAATTTCTGGTTGTGTTCTATGAACATACTTCCAACACTCATGTTCAGTCCACAAACTTCATCTGGTACATCCCTGAAAAGCACCTACTAACTTCTTCTATAATGGTACTTTGGGATATTCTCCTAACTGGTTTCAGCATGGTTTCCATGGCTGCTTACAGGGTTTATTTCCTACCTATTATCTTTTCTCTCCTAAGAAAAGCCAGCAAAACTCATCTGCTTTCTCTCTCTCCAGCCAACACTAAAACCATTTTTCAATGTTTTGTTTGAGCGGGCTTTTTTGGCACACACCAGGGGATTTGAAGAACCAGCTCCAGGAAACTGTGGAGCATTCCCCTTTGCTACTTTGCCCGTCAAATGAAAATTTCATGCCAGACTTGTAACTACAGAAGAAGGTCTCATATTTGTGATTTGGTATTTTAAGACATTGCTCTCTCAACTTACAGGACTGCATGCTGAAAAGTGAGGCTGGTAAGGGACAGTCTGTGTTGAACGTGAATCACTCCTAGCTCAAAAATGGAATAATTTCTAGTTCAAATTCATTTTCATTTTTTATTGGTATAAACTGATGAAAGAAGAAGTGATTAGACATTATGGTTAGCTGTCATACAGTGAGCTAAAAAATATCCAGGTGTTTAATATTAAAGTAAGCTTATTTAGAGCTTTAAGAACTACCAATTATATGCACCTGTCACAAAACTGCCCTTGAGGGAGATTTAAGAGATTAAAAAGCCTGATAGGTAAGTATAGAGCTACTCTAAGTGAAAATGTCCAAAGAGGAGAAGTGCCTTTTCCAAGAGTTTTGAATGCTTTTGAAACCTCAGGGCTACTTTATGATTAAATATTGGGGGAATATACTTCTAGAAAACTTCAAACTTCTACTTAAATCACTGTGGTATGAAAGCTGGCAGGGGTTGCTGGCCCTCAAGAGCTGTATTAGCTTGTGGGTCCCCACCTTACCCACCGCAGCGCTGGATTCACTCCGGTTTCACACAGTGTTTCTATAGGCTATTGCTATGTTTATCTGACAGTAAATTGTCTCAGCAGTGAGCACCAACCTCCTGTGAGAGCTACTGCATGTAAATATGTCCAATAGAATACTTATCACAACATGCAGCCTGCAATAGGGCTCCCAATGCAGTTTGCAGCCATGCTAACCTGTAAGGAAACACGTCAGCGGTGGATTTTCTCAGGGAATCTGTTTATCTTTTCAACATAGTTCTCCGGGAAACTGCCTGCCTAGTCTGTTCTGTAAGCTTTGTCCTCACTGCAGACTTCAGTCAGTGTAGCCACATGACTTGGGACAGGATATGTGCAAAATGAGACCCACATAGCTCTCCTGGACAATACCTTTGGTACCAACAGTGGTATATGCCATGGGCAGCATGGAGATCCTGCAGCAGTCAGCGTGCAACTTCTATCTCTTCATCCTTTGGTGCTCCCCAGACCCCTACAACATCAAGTCTGAATTGCCTGTCCTCACTCTGAGTCCAAGTTCACCAAAGCCTATGCCCTGCCCACAATGCCAGCTGTCCTCAGCACATCAACCAATTTCCAAATGACCACCTTTGTGCTTTCTCCTCTTCCATGCCTCGTGTCTGGGGAAAAATGACTTACCAATAACACCCTCCTACTGACCCCACTGCTCTTCTGCAAATCACTCCTTAAAATTCTTTCCTTTGCTTTGACATTTTTAAAACATAAGGAACTATGGAGTTCCTAATGTGCCATGACTAGCATCTGTTGTGGTGACCAGCACTCCCTCGCTGGTTTCCTGAGATCCTCAGCTGTCTGTACTTGTCTTTCTACAATGGCTTCTTATGACACCTAGGCAGTAGCATAACATGCAAACAGTAACAACATCTTCCATAAAAGAAAAACCAAACACCAGCAGTTAAAATAGAAAGCATCTATTAAGGAAGCTGAGGGTTTAAAATGAAAGAGCTTAGCTGTTTGGCTGGATGGACAGCACACAGCAGAGGACAAACATAATTGGGTAATACTTGTGGAAAGAGGACTGTGCGATGCACAGATTAGACATACGTGGTTTGATGGGAGAACTGGTAACCCCTGTATTCTCCAGATTTTTCCGGAGGGAACCAAGTTCCTAGGAACATTGGGAGCTTTGTTGACTAAGTTCAACCTTTGTATACAGTTCTTTTACTTCCACTTAGTCACCATTTCCAAGTGTGAGTCTCACACTTCAGTACCTTGTGCAAGCATTTTTGCAAGTAGACACTGCCGTAAGCCCACCTGTGCACCATCAGCAGAATTGTGCCCTGTGGTCCATTCACCATAGGTGCAGGGTGCAGGGGAAAAATGGAGGTGCTTCGTGTCAGGTAGTGCAGCAGAAGGCTGAGGTCAATTGGTATCATAAAGTGGAAATTGCACATAGAAACGAAAAAAAGCTGTCTGACTGAAAATGCATGAACCAGATGTCTCATCAGAGGAATTCGTGTTACCCCAGAGGTCCAACACGTCTGAGATGTCTGATGGGGACTGGCGGAGGGGACATGGAATCTACAGAAAATCCATACCTTTCTGGAGGGACAGCAGCCAGGCAGGGTATACCAGGGCATCTAACTTAGTGCTAAATATGACTTGTGGAATGAAGAGTAGAGCTGCTTTCTGTTTCTAGACCTCAGGTTTGGGCTTTAGGCAAACAGAAGGTTTTACAGAATATACAGATTTTTCTGTGAAATTGTTTTAGCAATGAAGTTTTTAATCCCCCAGTATCTGTAAATTATTGTCATCTTCGACGACTGATGTTTACGTGTGTTAATCATTAAAATGCAGTTTCAGGATGTTGTGAATTTTAGTTGAACAAAATGCATACGATACCAAACATAGCATCCTGCGTTTATATACTGTCCTGGGTTCAGCAGCAGCAGTCATTTTTTCTCCTTCTTAGTAGCTGGTGCAGTGCTGTGTTTTTGATTTTGGGCCTTGGAACAGCACTGATAACACCAGTGTTTGCAGTTACTGCTTGACAATGTTTTGGTCTGATCAAGGACTTTCTGAGTCTCATGCTCTGCCAGGGAGGAGGGGAAGCCAGGAGGAAGCAGAGACAGGACACCTGACTCAAACTGACCAAGGAGCTATTCCATACCACAGCACGTCATGCCCACGATGTAAAAACTGGGGGCGGGAACCTGGAAGAGCTCTTGGCTTGGTCGTCGGGTGGTGAGCAGTTGTATCCTCTTCCCTGGTATTTCCCTTGTCATTATTATTATTGGTGGTAGCAGCAGTGGTTTGTGTTATACCTCAGTTACTGGACCGTTCTTACCTCAACCCATGGGAGTTACATTCTTTCGATTCTTCTCCCCATTCCCCCCCCCCCTCAGAGTTGGGGGGAAGAAAGAGGGAGGAGTGAGTGAATGGGCTGTGTGATTTACAGCTTAAACCACGACATAAGAGCATATGCACAATATCACTTTCTGAATCCCTCTAGATCTTTCTTTTTGGTTTTTTTTTTTTTTTTTCCCCAGAAACTTAAAAGAAAACACCAAAACTATTACACTGTAGGATAATAATTTAAAGCACTTCACTGAAGTTGCTGAATGTGACAAATGACTTCCAGGACAAAAGATGGGACCATTAAATGCCTTTTTGTCTAGCGATAGCTGTAAGAAATGGGAAGCTTCGTGCAGGTTTAAACAGAGGCTCAGGCAGCTGATGATTGAACAGATCCCTCCAGGAACATGACAATGAATGTGAAGGTAATTTATATTTTGGATTATTTCTCTCTGTGTGCATCAGTGTGTTTACAGAAGTGGCAGAAGAAGCAGAGAAAGGGCAAGAATCTCAAGAAGACTTCCAAAGCAGAGGCACTGGTGGCAACCTGGAAGCAGATGGAGACATAGACTTAGGAGGATAGGATCTTCCTTGCTGTGTCCATGGCAAGAAGGGTACATTCATACTCTCGATTTATTAAAATAAAGTTGTTTGAGAAAGACCTGTGGACTATAACGAGACTGAGTAGAAGTTCTTCTTAAAGCACAGAATTAAACTGAGATTGGAGCTTTCTAAAGGGAATGAGGGAATGAATGTTGATCGCCATGCAATTTCAGGGGAAAAAAAGAAGAGAGCAAAGTTGATGCCTTCTGACTTTAGTCATGTGAAGACAGCAGCCACGAGTAACCTTTAGAATTATTCATTCACTCTCTCTTCACTTACTGTGAATGAATTTAGGCAGTTAATTTAGACTAGGTACAAAATTAAGTGAACATAGAGCTAAAATGAGGTGAAGATACATCTGACATATGCCTCACAAATCTAGAAGAGTGATGTAAATCAGTGAGATCTTCTGCAATCTCACTTCAAGGACTGAATATTCCTTCTAGGACTGATGCACTATTGCTCTGTGTAAAGGACCATCACTTTAACTGTTGGGCTTTTTTCAAGTTTCACTGTTGTGTTTGAGATGTAAATATATATAAAGAGATAGATCAGACTAAGCGCTGCCTGCTCTGTACGTTGCCACACTTCATTTGGTTTCTCAGGGGCAAGCATTAGGAAAAATTAGTAATGAAGGTAAATGTGCAGGCTCTTCTCAACATTTGCGAAAACACGCTTAGGAAAATGAATTTTAAAGAGCTGGTGGCCATCAGACCAAATATACTGCACGGTGGCAATATTGGGCAACGACTTGCTGCTGTCTGTGTGCTGTCTGCAATGCTCTGACAGCTGTGCTAAGCTCCGCTACAAAAAAAGCAAGTGCTCTGCTTGCTTGGGAGCTGTGGGGTACTGGCCAAATGGGAAGAGTGGTAAGCCCAGACTGCCACTTTCTCTGCCATTGAAAGGCTTTCCTGGATTGTATATTGGCAAAGGCAGGTACTGGCTTTGGGGAATTTCAATCCAGCATTTTTATTGGAATAAGCATTAAAATACTCATAAAAGCCCAGTTACGTGGCCACATGCAAGGCCATAATTACTGTGAGACTGTAAGAGCCACTTTTGCGCACAGAGAAGTGACTCACAACTGGTACAATTTATCTCTGACGAGATAGTCCACTGCATTTCCCAGGTCTTACAGTACAGCTCAGCAACCTGTCGACTTGTGGCCTGGGATGTGCTGCTTAATGCACACAGATAGGTGAGAGCGAGGGCAGCTTTTGTCAAGGAGGATGAAACACTGGAGCGATGAGGTCCCGAACTTGCTGCCTTTGCAAATCGGACTGCTGCTGAGTCAGGCACAGCTCATTGTGAATAAGGGCACAAAATCTAGTTTCATAGCTGAGGCAGGCATGTGAGAAGGGTGTTCTCTATCAGCCCTGATAGGCAGGGAGTAGAATAGACAGCTTCAGCTTCTTACTTTCCTCTGTCCACATGCATGCACAGGAGTGAGCTCATTGAACTAGAGAAGTCCAAGCTAGAATGGGTCTGCTGTCAAATGGCAGCCTTCAGGAAGAAAGAGTTATAAGCAAATAATTACCATCTTGAGGATGTTCCTGGTTTAAATAATGGAAGGAAGGAGAGGAAGGCAGATCTAATGGAAAATTAGAAAATGCATTAGTTGGCCCTGAGATAGATGGAACAGGGAAAGGTTTCTTCTAACAAATTAGAACCACCTGAGAATTCTTTTCCCCTACATTTTAAAATCAATTATTCCTTCCAAGCCTTTCAGAATGTGGTGAGAAAATGAGATTAGTAAATATTGCTTTTTATATCAAATTTCAACTTTTCAACCTATTTTTATAAGAAAAATATTTGCTAGAGTAAGCAGTTCTAGAAGATGGTTGCATGATTCATTTTTCCTTATTGTTATATAATGTTCCTGCTCTGCAGATATCAGATAGACGAAATGAAATTGTCTCTCGCTTCACCTAGCAGCTTGTGAGAACAGGGTGATGAAAGAAAAGTCACAGCATTTTATTAAGATCACTGTAAAAAAACGCCATATTTTTAGCAGAGTCCCTCAAGATTTCCTAGAGAGGTCTTTGGACAATTCCAGAGGTCCTTCTGCCTGTTTATTAAATCTTTTTCCTGTTAACTTCAGGGAACATTTTGCATGCACCTGCCTCTGGGCAGGGAAAACTACCAGCTTTACTGAACAACTGGATTTTGAAAAGCAGCAATTAGGAACTCACTTCACTGAACCCCTCGGGATGGTGCTTAGCTAAAACAGGGAGAAAAAAAAGGCCACTATATTGTTTGTCTGAACGTAAAGATTTTATTTCGATTCCTTTGAAATCAGCACCTCTTCAATGGCCAGATCAGGTTTTCAAACCCGTGACTTGGGGCATATTGGATAAAGAACTCTAGGGGGTGGGTGTTCAAGGGGGGAAATAAGGTTATTAGAGTCTTTCTCGTCAGCTACCGTTCCTTTAGGTAAATAAAATAAGTGTTGTTTAGCTTAAACATTGTAGCTCTGTCATTTTCCTATTTTCCTTACAGACTTGTTGCACCAAGGGAACAGCCTCACAGGGTTTAACAGCTTGAGAAGCTGGAAGGTCTCCACTTATGCTGTTTGTTCCTAGAGCCATCAATCTTGATCAGGGCTGGCAAACATACTGGGCCTTTGTACCAGTGTCTGAAATCATATTCTTCACTGATTGAGTAACAAACAAAGCCATTTGGGAAAATTTCTCAGAGACAAAATCAACAGTGTTTTCTCCTCGCCCCATTAATTAAAAGTGCCACATTCTGCCTGTCAATGTGATCTTTGAAGGCAGTGGAAAATTGGAGAGCTGATTTTTTGCCTAAGGATCCAAAAGCAATGTAGTTCTGCACTTCAGAGTGTTTCAGTCCTAAGGTCTGTCCACTTGGCTGACTGCAGAGTCAGAGATGTGAAACATTTTTCCTACACCTTGTCATCAAGTTTATCTATAAATGATCCAAAGACAGTATAAACTTTCCCTATTCCTGGTAACTTTGGTGAAGCATATCAAATTTGCAAAGCTTCAGGGAAACCTGTAACTTGTCCTTAAAGGGCCCTTCTGTTTTCATGTATCCTGTTAGTTGTGGAATAGTTATTAAGGTTGTTTGTCCTGGTGTGGAGTGCTTCTCATGTAGGCACCAGAAGATATATTATCCTCTGGTGCAAGCCACAGAATAATATGCATTAAATGGGCAATTGAATACGAAGCTGAAGAAAAAAGGAACTTTATCCGCTTTCATTGGGATCCCCCCCACTTGGTGCCTCCATCCTACCCACTGTGGTGCCCCTGCTCCTTCACCCCTTTGTTTATAGGGAAACCTATGTTCCTGACAGAAACTGAGAGTGAAAATGGACCCATAACCAGCAAGCAGATCACAGGTCAGAAGAAAACAACAGGGGATGCAGCTGCAGAATCAGCTGGAGCAAGGAGTGCACTGCCTTTGTGAGCCTCTTGATGTCTGGTATTTTAGTTATAGTCACCACTTTGGGAATGAAATGGCAAAGCAAGAGCTCCAGCAAACCAGTTAGAGAACTTTCATGGACAGTGGGACTGAGTGTGCACTCAGCGAGTGTGCCCTCAGCAATTTTGCTGATGATACCAAGCTGTGTGGTTTGGTTGGTATGTTGGAGGGAAGGAATGCCATCCAGAGGCATGTTGACACGCTTGTGAGGTGGGCTGATGCCAACCTGATGAAGTTTAACCATGCCAAGTGCAAGGTCCTAGACCTGGGTGGGAGCAACCCCAGGCACAGCTACAGGTTGGGCAGAGAAGAGATTCAGAGCAGCCCTGTGCAGAAGGACTTGGGGCTGTTGGTCGATGAGAAAATGAGCATGAGCCGGCTGCAGTGTGCGCTTGCAGCCCAGGAAGCCAACGGTATCCTGGGCTGCATCAAAAGGAGCGTGACCAGCAGGTCGAAGGAGGTGATCCTGCCCCTCTACTCTGCTCTTGTGAGACCTCACTTGGAGTATTGTGTGCAGTTCTGGTGTTCTCAACATAAAGAGGAGGTGGAACTGTTGGAAGAAGTCCAAAGGAGGGCCACGAGGATGATCAGGGGCCTGGAGCATCTCCCATATGAAGACATGCTGAGAAAGTTGGGGCTGTTGAGCTTGGAGAAGAGAAGGCTGCGTGGAGACCTCATGGCAGCCTTCCAATGTCTGAAGGGGGCCTACAGGGATGCTGGGGAGGGACTCTTCATGAGGGACAGTAGTGATAGGACAAGGGGTAATGGGTTCAAACTTAAACAGGGGAAGTTTAGATTGGATATGAGCAAGAAATTCTTTACTGTTGTGGTGGTGAGGCCCTGGAATGGGTTGCCCAGGGAAGTTGTGAATGCTCCATCGCTGGCGGTGTTCAAGGCCAGATTGGACAGAGCCTTGGGTGACATGGTTTAGTGTGATGTATCCCTGCCCATGTCAGGGGGGTTGGAACTGGACGATCTTAAGGTCCTTTCCAACCCTAACTATTCTATGATTCTATGATTATTGTTATTCTTTCTAACACTAATAATTGGTGCTGAAACTTGTGGATTTTTGAAGGCAAGGATGTTGCAATGAGAGGGGTAATTCTATTTTATAAAGACAACTGTGTTTGCATCGCTCTTAAGTCCCCTCAAGTATTTGGCCAAAAGAAACCTCCAATGTGTGTTTCTCTTTGCCTGGCCAAACACTTTTATTCTGTCATTCTCAAGGGATTACTTGTTCATTTGTCTTAAAGTCAGGGGAAAAATTATCAAGATTTTCTTAAGGATAACCAAGCTCTTGAAGTAATGTTCAGTACCCTGCTTTTTTACCACTGCAGAGGTGCTGCTTCTCTTCAATAAAAAGGAAATCAGATTATTATAAAAGAAGATTTAAACCTGTAGAAGACAGGGTAGTGTATACTCCATGGCAGCACCCACACATGGGGTTTTTTTGCCTTGTCTGCAACGGAAACCTGCTCTGACAACTGGATTATGTCATCCATCTGGTTTTCTTCTCACAATGCCGCATGGAACACCCTTTGTGTCCCTGGTTCCAAAAACCCCGTCAAGTTTATGAAGAGACATTTGTCTGAGGGGTATCCAAGAGATCTCGCGAGATTTCAAGAGAAACCGCTGGGATCCTGTGGGGATGTTACACCTCACAGATGTCTCTTATCTGCTATCAGACAACAGATGGTATGCGTTTCTTATTTTCAATAAAGCTACAAAGAGCTGTAACAGCAGGGTAACTTTTGGAGTACTAAATATTGTTTAGTGAATCCAGAGAGACAGTTACTGTCATTACTTACTCCTTGAAAGTTTAGATATTAGCACCTTTGCTGAGGTGACACAATGGGCTTCCAGACCTCACTAACACCCCTGCAGGGATGCCCTGGCTCTGGATAACTTTTGTGTCCCACATAGTAAAAGATCAAACAGTT